>CM024706.1:14141391-14827486 GCA_014182895.1 Angophora floribunda
CCAAGCGAATAGTGGCGCCCTTTCCTCCTCAAGACTCTCAAGACTCTCAAGACTCTCAAGACTCTCAAGACTCTCAATCATTGGTCTTCTCACAAACTAAAAGTTAAGCTTCCACTTCAAGTTGGTTCTTCTCCTTCACCGTGCAGTCTCTTTTTCTTCCAATACTTTTGAGGCTAATGATGATCCTATATTTATAGAGGGTTTTGATCGATGCCATGACTAATCCTTGGTACAAGCAATCCTCAACCATTGACATTGACCCCAAGTGCTAGGGTTTTCTTGAGTCATCTAGAATATTCCTAGGGGCAGAAGATACGGTAATTAAGGCAGTTGGGGAGATACGATCTCCACCATTAGATCGAGGAGAAATCTACGGATACGGCTTCTCTCTCTAGAGTTCTCTCTCTCTAAAAATCTTGTGAGTTTGAGGAGAAATGCTGCTTGGGAGAAATCCTAAGGCCGCACGGGTTCAAAGTGAACGCTAGATCAATTGGCCCATGACAAATGGTATCAGAACCGACTCTCGACCGTGTGTGGATGTTACAAGTGGTATTAGAGCGAGTTCATTCCTAGGTGCAATGGCTGAGGTGTTGCTTGCGCTAGAGGCTAATCATGAGGATCGTGGAAGGGCTGTCACAAAAGGCAACAAGGGTAGGAAGAACCATGCTGAATCGTCGGGTGATGAGGGTGGAACTATTCACCTTCGAGATCTAAGGATCGGTCGGTCGATGACTTGACCCAGACCGTCGAAGGAGTGGAAGCCAGAAAGGAAGCTCACTGAATCGGAAGCGGCACCCAAGCCGAACAAGTTCAAAGGCTCGCGGGTGGCCAAAGACGTGGACAACTTCCTTTGGTATATGGAACGGTACTTCCAAGCCATGGGAATCAACGACGACCTCACATAGGTAAACATTGCATCCATGTATTTAGTTGATCATGCATTGTTGTGGTGGCGTCGTTGGTCAGATGATAGGAGTGGCAATCCTATCACGACATGGGATGGATTCGTCGAGGAGTTTCGACGAATGTACTATCAATCGTACTTGGAATGATAAAACGGCAAAGGGTGTGGTACGCGACGGCTCATGAGCTAAAACGGCAAAGGGTGTGGTACGCGACGGCTCATGAGCTAAAACGGCAAAGGGTGTGGTACGCGACGGCTCAAGCGGTTTTCAGGGTTGCTACTCCAAATACCCTCGATGAGTGAGGCATACCACCAGTTCATGAGTGGTCTCAATCCGTGGACCAAGCAGGAACTCAAGCGGTGCAATGTGGCCGAATCGTTGGTGGAATACAATGCGCCTTCTGCATCCAAGCCGAACTCTCATCCAAACCACCGGCGGGCCCTCTTAACACATGGCATGGGATTGCCCGAACAAGGCCAAGCTGGCATATTGCCCGAACAAGGCCAAGCTGGCAGCTTTGCAAGGAAGAGGAGTCTAAGGGAATGATGTTCGTGGCGGGAAAGGCTAACTCCGTGATGGACACACTAAGTCGGAAGGCAGAGTTGCCTGAGTCAGCCAAATTGCCCGTGGATTGACCGTATCAAGGAAGGGCTCAATTCTGGTGTGAAGATGAGCTTCTTTACACCAAGGGTAGGCGATTGTACGTGCCGCTCCATAGGAAGGCGAGGAAGGAAGTGCTACGAGAGTGCCATGACTCGAAGTGGACAGGTCATCCGGGGAAGTTTTTGTCTCATATGCCAACAAGACAAGCTTGAGCAACGATCGTCGCTAGGGCTTCTGGAGCCACTTCCTATCCCCACTCGTCCACTTCATTGTCAACCTACCAAAGTTTGAAGGGTGTCGGACACTTATGGTGGTGGTCGACCAATTCTCCAAGTATTCGACTTTCGTGCCTACGACGAAGGATTGTCCGGTTGAGGAGCGATCGCTCACGATCGTGACCCCCGATTCACGGAGCAATTTTGGACGGAGCTCTTCTAGCTGCTCTAGCTGCTAGGGTCGGAGCTAGACTCCTAGAGATTTATCTTCGGCACTACGTGCGTGAGCATGACGCAAGTGAATTGGGCAAAGTTGATTGACGTGGCCCAATTCTCCTACAATTTGCAACAGAGTGAGTCGACCAGGGCGAGTCAACTCGGTAGCCTTCCTACCTTCACGTTCGCAAAAGCGAAGAAGTGGGCGGACCGGAAGCGTCGGCATGTCGAGTTCCAAGTTGGAGACCAAGTGTTAGCCAAGCTACACGCAATTCTTCATTACAAAGATGTGCACAAGGGGTTGATCCGACGCTTCCGTGTGCTTCAACGGGTCGGGAAAGTCGCACAAGCTAGAATTACCACCCAAACTAAAGGTACATCCAGTTTTCCATGTAGATGAGGAAGATCCGTGTAACATCCCGAATTATTGGAAAATGATTCAACGGGCCGAGTTTTGAAGCCAAAATTTTTGGGAATTTGTGCTTTGTGTTGTGATTCAGGGGGCAAAAAGACCAAATTGCCCTTTCTAGAAGCTTGAATAGGATTTGTCTTATTTTGTCTTGTTCTCTTTTTTTTTTTTTTTCTTTTTCTTTTCTTCTTTCCCCCCCTCCGCACGTTTTCTCTCTCCCTTTTCTCTCTCTTTCCCCCACGTTTTCCTCCCCCTTGTCGACACCACTTGCCCATCTTATCCTCTCTTTTCCTTCTCTTATCTTTGACTTGCCAACTTCTTTTTCTCTCTTCTCTCCCACTTGCCTAACAGCCCATGTTCTAGGATTTTCTTGAGTCTTCTAGAATATTCCTATTCTTAGGGGCGGGATTTCTTGAATATTCCTAAGGGCAGAAGATATGGTAATTAAGGCTAGATTGTATTACTCTTGTGAATGAGATGATACAAATGAGGGGGAGAAGACCCCTATATATACAAGTACAAGGCAAACTGTATCCATAAATCTATCCTTGATCATACGGTTAAGATCATATCTCCCTAACTACCACCTACCTGCTAGGCAAACTGTAGAGCTCCTTTCGACCTCAGTTCTGGAGGGATTGCTCCCTAGGCTCTACTCTCCCATCTCACTAAAGGATTTCTTCTAGGTATGTCCCTAACCCCCTATATGACAGATCTGGGATGAGGGTAGTTTTCTGCGTTCTTGGAGATGAGTGTTGGGATTGAGCCGTCTATGGCTGTCCAAAAGATGTTAATAGACCTGGTACTTCATATAATCTACCTAAGAGGGTGAATGGCCGTCATAGGAGCCGTAGTCGTCCTCTAGCATTTCACCCTAGATCCAAAGGCCGCGCTTCCTTGAATAGCAAAAGGGCTCTTTCTAGTCTGAAAGGGAAATCTAGTTTGAATTTAAATCAAGAGCTGGGTTCATCTACTATTGATGGTGCCATTCCACTAGCTGAACACCGATTGCTTTCGAATGCTACTCTTGGTGAACACCCGGCAGCTCTTTGAAATAAGGCGCAAGCTGTCCGACAATAGCAATCTTCTCTATTGAATGGGAAGGATAATACTGCAGCATGCTGATGGGCTAATGTGGCCCGAACAGTAGTAAAAGGGTACAACCTCAAGTATGTTCAACTCTTGTGTCACGGGCCAATCGATCTAGTGTTCCCTTGCACCCATGCGGCCTTAGGATTTCTCCCAAACAGCCTTTCCACTCACTCACAAGAATTCTAGAGAGAGAAGCTCTGGTTTTCTATTACTTGTGTATAATGAGATGATCCAATGAGAGGGAGAAGACCCCTATTTATACAAGTACATGCAAACCGTCTCCGTAGATCTCTCCTCGATCTAACGGTAGAGATTACATCTCCCTAACTATCACCTACCCGTATTAATTACATAGGTGTATCCCCTAACTACCACCTACTTGCATTGAATACATCAGTGTACAATTACCGTATCGCTCGCCCTTAGGAATAATCTAGAATACTCAAGAAAACCCTAGAACATGGTGATAATGGTTGAGGGTCGCTCGTACCAAGGATCGATCACGGCATCGATCAGAAACCCTTGTGGATCGTTCGTATCTTCGAGCCGTGACATTCTCCCCCACCTAATCGGGTGACGTCCTCGTCGCATCTTCGACATTGTATGCTTCAATTTGCTTCTTGAACTACCAAAGAGTGTTCGTGGGTTCCCAGCTTGCTTCGCTCTTCGGAAGACCTTCCATCAAACCATGTACTCCTGCTTCGGCGCACAATACTGCTTCCGTATGACTTGGTCGGCCATAATGTGGATGACTTCTCGATCATATGAGGTCTTTACCCCCAATGGTGCCCGTTGCGACTCCTCTCGATTCGGATCTTCCTCATCTACATGGAAAGGTTTGAGCATACTTATGTGAAAAACTGAATGTACCTTTAGCTTAGGCGGCAACTCCAGCTTGTATGCAACCTTCCCGACCTGTTGAAGCACATGGAACGGCCTTTCATAGCATCGGATCAGCCCCTTGTGCACGTCTTTATATCGAAGGACCACATGTAATTTGGCTAACACTTGGTCCCCGACTTAGAATTCCACGTGCCGACGCTTTTAGTCCGCTCACTTCTTCATGCGTTTCAATGCTTTATGTAGGCATTCCCTTACCAAGTCCGCTTGTTCTTGCCAATCTTTCGCGAACTTAAAGGCCGGAGGGCTACTCCCCTTGTAGCCCGACGCAACTGAGTTGGGGTTTGCGGTTGTTGTCCCGTCACTATCTCGAATGGACTCTGGCCGGTCGACTCGCTCCGTTGCAAGTTGTAGGAGAACTGGGCCACGTTGATCAACTTGGCCCAATTCACTTGCGTTGTGCTCACATAGTGCCGAAGATAGATCTCCAAGAGTGCATTGGTCTACTCCGTCCGACCATCGGTTTAGGGATGCAAACTCGTGGAGAAGTTCAACTCCGATCCTAGCAACTTGAAGAGTTCTGTCTAGAATCACCTCGTGAATCGGGGATCACGATCGCTCACGATCGTTTGTGGTACTCCCTAGTACTTGTGAGTGCTTTAGGAAGAGCTTGGCTGCCTCCTCGGCCGGGCAATCCTTCGTCGCAGGCACAAACGTTGCGTACTTGGAGAACCGATCGACCACCACCATAAGCGTCCGACACCCTTCGGACTTTGGTAGGTTGATGATGAAGTCCATGGAAACACTTTCCCATGGACGAGCGGGGATGAGAAGTGGCTCCAGAAGCCCTAGCGACGACTGTTGCTCGAGCTTGTCTTGTTGGCAAACAAGGTAAGTCTTCACATATGCCTCAATGTTGTCTCGAATTTGAGGCCAGTAGTATTGTTCCTCGACGAGTGCTAATGTGTGGTGATCCCCGGATGACCCACCCATTTCGAATCGTGGCACTCTCGCAACACTTCCTTCTTCAGCTTCCTATGGAGTGGCACATACAGTCGCCGTCCCTTGGTGTAGAGAAGCTTGTCTTCACACCAGAGTTGACGAGTCTTGCCCTCTTGCGCGTACCGTTGGAGCCCTTAAGCCCTTTGATCGTGCTTGAGTCCCCCTTGATACAGTCGATCCACGGGCAATTCAGCTGACTTACAATGTTGGTCAGCTCCGCCTTTTGACTTAATGCGTCCGCCCTGGAGTTGGACTTCCCCGGCTTGTACTCTAGCACATAGTCGAATTCCGCTAAGAAGTCTTGCTTTGAATTTAGCTTGCTTTGAATTTAGCTTCTTTTGTGTCTAGAAGTAGCTCGTGGCCACGTTGTCCCTCCTTATGACGAACTTGGCTCCTAGGAGATAGTGCTTCCACGTCTGAAGGCAATAGACCACCGCAGTCATCTTCTTTTCTTGAACGGTACGCTCGATATCATTCAACTTCCGAGACTCGAATGCAACCGGATGGCCATCCTGCATGAGAACACCACCAATAGCAAAATCGGAAGTGTTAGTCTCTACCTTGAAAGGTTTTGCGTGATTGGGTAATGCCAGCACTGGCTCCTCGGTCAGGGCTTGCTTCAACCGATCGAACGCCTCTTGGCATCGGGTGGTCCACTCCCATGGCTTGTCCTTCTTCAGCATGTTCGTGAGTGGCACCATGATGCTCGAGTAGCTCCGAATGAAGTGCCGATAGTAGTTGGTGAGGCCAAGGAATGACCTTGGTCGGTGGCTCCCATTCAACTACCGCTCGGATCTTTGCCCCGTCCATCCGAACTCAACGGCCCCCGACAATGTGCCCCAAGAATGGAACTTCCTTTTGGGCATAAGCACACTTCTCGTGCTTCACTTACAGCTCGTTCTCACGCAAGACTTGGAAAACTTCCCTCAAGTGCTCGATGTGCTCCTCCAACGTCCGACTCTATATAACGATATCATCTAGGTAAACCACTACAAACCGATCAAGGAACGGATGGAGTACCTTATTCATCATGGTGCAGAAAGTAGCCAGAGCATTGGTGATACCAAAAGGCATGACGAGGAACTCGTACAATCCGTATCGCGTCACGTATACGGTCTTTGGCTCGTCCCCCTCAACGATCCAAACCTAGTAGTAGCCCGATTGGAGATCCAACTTGGTGAACCATCGTGCTCCTCCAAGTTGATCGAATAGATCCGCAATGAGAGGGATCCAGTACTTATTATTCACGGTGAGTTTGTTTAGCGCTCGGTAGTCAATGCACATCCAGAGTGACCCATCGTGCTTCTTTTGGAAAAGAACCGGAGCACCAAATGGAGACTTGGACGGCCGAATATACCCCGCATCGAGCAGCTCCTTGAGTTGTCTCCTCAGTTCTTCCAATTCGGGGGTGCCATACGATAGGGTGCTCGATCCAATGATCCACCTCCCTTCGAGGTGGGAGCTTCTTAGGTAGCTTAGGTGGCATCATATCTTGAAATGTGTCGAGGACTTGAGTCACCTTGGTGGGAATCTCCTCCACCTTGCCCATCTCCTCACCCTTCCGAACTCCTCTCGAGAGTTGCATGGCCGACAACATCTTCCGGTCTCAACCCGATGCGTGATGGATTGAAATCATGTATTGACACCGCTTATCCAGAATACATATGCAATCCACAAACGGTAGGACCCTAGCATTGATCCTATCGAAGAATCCTAGACCTAGCACAAAGTCATAGTTGTCTAGGGGGATTACCTCGATGTCTTCCTTGCTCGACCATGGACCGAGGTGAAGCTCAACATCCCTAGCCACGCCGCTAGTCGGGACCTCCTTGGAGTTCACCGTCTTGAGCCAACCAACTCCTTTCTCGACCCTAAGAGTCAGCTTCTTTGCGGCCTCTTGGGATATGAAGAGGTCGGATGCCCCTGTATCCACAAGTGCACTCATCGTGGAATCTCCGATCTTCACATCTACGAGCATCATTCCCTTAGACTCCTTAGCTTTTTTCGTCTTGAGGGAACTAAGGATTCGCAACGAATCCAGTCGCGACTCCTCCGTAGGCTCATCCTCCTTGCAAAGGGCCGCCAACTTGGCCTTGTTCGGGCAATCTCGTGCCATGTGTGGGCCATCACAGATGAAACACTTGTAAACTCGTACCTTCCTTTGTCCTCCACCGCTTGACTCCGCATGAGCTCTATGAGGGCCGGTCGGTGGTTTACCTCCATTCGGGCAATTGAATCTTCCGCGATCTCCCCCACCATAGGCCTTGTCCTTCGGACCAGAGTCCGGCTTGATGTAGAAGGCGCTTTGTATTCCACAAGCGATTTGGCCACAGTTATGGCCGTTGTGAGATCTCCCACGTTGCACCGCTTAAGCTCTTGCTTGGTCCACAGCTTAAGACCGCTCATAAACTGGTAGTACGCCTCATTATCACTCATCAAAAGGATTTGGAGTAGCAGCTCCGAAAACCGCTTGATGTAGTCGTGCACCGCATCCTTTTGCTCAAGTCATTTCAGCTCATCCCGAGCATCCTCCTCCACGTACAAAGGGTAATACATTCGTCGGAATTCCTTGACGAATCCATCCCATGTCATTATAGGATCGCCACTCCTATTATCCGACCGACGACGCCACCACAACAATGCATTATCAACTAAATACATTGATGCGGTGTTTACTCGTGTAACGTCATCGTTGATTCCTATGGCCTGAAAGTATTGTTCCATGTACCATAGGAAGTTGTCCACATCCTTGGCCACCCGTGAGCCCCTAAACTTGTCCGGCTTGGGTGCATC
This sequence comes from Angophora floribunda, assembly GCA_014182895.1. Taxonomy (NCBI): domain Eukaryota; kingdom Viridiplantae; phylum Streptophyta; class Magnoliopsida; order Myrtales; family Myrtaceae; genus Angophora; species Angophora floribunda. Next base: position 14,149,467 of record CM024706.1, read on the forward strand.
CATTCGTGGACCAGTATGCATCGTGACCACCGCGTTCACGCGTGCTATTTCTGATTCAGCGAGCTTCCCTTGAGCTCTGCTATTTCCGCGCGCATGGCCGCCATCAAGGCCTCCAAGGTTTTCTCCCGTTGTTCCAGTTCTTACCTTAGGGTCCCCAACAACTTGACTCGGAGCTCTCCCATGCCGGTCTTGAGCTCTTGCACCTCGGCCTCGAGCTCCTCCTTTCCGGCTTCCACTCCTTCGATGGTCTGGGTTAGGTCATCAATCGATCCTTGAATCTCAGTAGCAAATATCTCTACCTTCGTCACCTGACGATCCAAATCCCCTATAGCATCCCTTGAACTGGAATCAACATGGTTCTTCCTTCCCTTGTTGCCTTTCTCGGCAGCTCTTCCACGATCCTCACGATCCGCTTCCAGTGCAATCAACACCTCAGGATGGGAATCAGCCATTACGCCTTGGAATGAATTTGCTCTAATACCACTTGTCTCGGACCGATTGATCTAGCATTCCCTTGCACCCGTGCGGCCTTAGGATTTCTCCCAAGTAGCCTTTCCACTCACTCACAAGAATTCTAGAGAGAGAAGTTTTGGTTTTCTATTACTTGTGTAGAATGAGATGATCCAATGAGGGGGAGGAGACCCCTATTTATACAAGTATAGGCAAACCGTATCCGTAGATCTATCCTTGATTTAATGGTGGAGATTACGTCTCCCCAACTATCACCTACCTACCCGCATTAATTACATAGGTGTATCCCCCAACTACCACCTACTTGCATTGAATACATCATTATACAATTACCATATCACCCGCCCCTATGAATAATTTAGAATACTCAAGAAAACCCTAGAATACAGTGATAACGATTGAGGGTCGCTCGTACCAAGGATCGATCACGGCATCGATCAGAAACCCTCGTGGATCGTTCGTATCTTCGAGCCGTGACACTTGTCTCTAGATGACAAGCTGGTGGTCGAATTTTCTGATGAAATCCTGGAAGCTATGGACCCTCAGTGGCATGATTGTGTTGTTGGGTACTTTGTGGGTAAGAAATTACCCTTCAAATTAGTTGAGATGGCCCTTAAACATGCTTGGGTAATTAAACTTGTGGAGGTCATGGCGGATGACCAGGGATTCTTCTTCTTCAGGATACTTGATGTTGACTTCTGGCGTAAGATTCTGGATAGTGGTCCTATTACAATTGCCCGAGTTCTGCTAATTTTGCAGCAATGGCACCCACTCTTGGAATTAAAAAAGGACAACCATACCACCGTACCTGTATGGATCCATCTCAAGAACATCCCCTTCGTGCTGTGGTCAGCGCTTGGGATTAGTGGCATAGCAAGTCTGTTGGCATCCCTTTGTATGTAGGCCAAAGGACTGAACAAATGAAGATGTTGTCTTACACTAAAGTGTGTGTGGAAATTTCATCAACTGATAAAAAACGTGATAGAGTGAAGGTGATTCTGAATGGGGCAACTCGGTTTGTGTCGGTTGAGTATGAGTGGAGACCGGTGTTGTGCAGTAGCTATGGTTCATTTGGCCACAAGTGCAGCACAAAGGAGACCTCTTCTGGCCATCTAGGTGTTGAGAATGCCCCATCTCCTTGACTAGATGCTGTTCAAGATGCTTAAACTGCTAGAGAGGATTGAGGATTGTGTCCCTCAGAACAAGGAAGTGGTTCATCCCCATATGGTAGATGGGAGTGACATCCAAGCTCAAATCCAAGCTGGCACACCTAGGATACCAGCATCGACCAATGCTCCTCAATTAGGACAATGGCAAGTGCAATCGTCCAACAGACGTGCGCGGCGTAAAAAATCAGCTACTGTGGACACCATTCAAACGTCTAAGTCAGGTGCTCCTTCAACTATCAGACCTAACCAAAGAATGCAGGAATCTCCCCAGTTTGATGATGCAATTAAGTAGCTAGTAGGAAAAAGTCTTGCAGAACCAGAACACTCTCCTCCCTCCTTCTCCTCGGTGGATGATTTGGAGGATGAAGCAGATGGTCCCAGTAGGTCTGACGAAGAACTTCATGGACCTGATATATCTCTGGCTTCTGGAAATGTCGAACATGTGGCAGGTTCCTCAGTGAACACCAGCACCAACATCTTTCTTGCTGTGGCTGTTCAACCCCAGCCTGCTGAATAGATTTTTTCCCCTGATCTTGGTCTGGGCAACCCCCCCCAGCTCAGCCTTCTCAATCCAAAAAGCTAACGGCCATCAAGCCTCGGGCCAAAAAATGTAAATAGGCATTATCCTTTATTAATATGTATTTATATGAATTTGGCTTATGGAATGTCCGGGGGATAGTGAACTCGGTTAGACAATTAGAGGTGAGGCATTTTGTTCGAGATAACCACCTTTGCTGTCTTGGACTAATGGAGACCAAGTGCCATCTCATCTTTTTGTTGCTATATCATCAAGTCTAATACTTGGTTGGCAATGGATTGCCAATTATGAATTTTCTAAATGGGGTCGCTTATGGGTTGGTTTGAATCCATTTTTGGTGGATTTCTCTAGTCTTCTCATTAATAGCCAGCTTATCCATGGCATGATTAAGGTGTTACAATCCAGGACAACCCTTTATCTTTCGACTATATATGGGGACCATACCTTTATTGCTCGTAGACCGCTTTGGAATGATATTATTCTTCTGAGTACTTCACTCAAGGAAAGTCCTTGGATTGTGGCTGGGGATTTCAATGCCATCTGAGACTCTTCAGATCATCTTGGAAGTTCAGATAATTTGATTCCTTCTTTTGATGAGTTTCGGGAGTGTTTATGCCAAGCTAAACTGGATGACCTCCGTTATGTGGGCTTCCGGTACACCTGGTCAACCTCTTCTGGTGAACAAAGGAAACAAAGGAAAATTGATTGTGTCTTGGTTAATAACAAATGGGCCTTGGAATTTTCTTACTCGGAAGTTGCTTTCCTTGACCCTAGAATTTCGGATCATACCCTGATTTTGGTCAAAGTATTGGCCCCTCGGCCTCGTAGAAAGCCATTTAAATTCTTCAACTTATGAATGTCTCATCCGGAGTTCATAGCAACAATTTCCCAGGTTTGGGACAACCCAATTACAGGTATGCCTATGTTTAAGCTCATAAGTAAGCTCAAATTACTTAAATGCAAGCTCAAGCATTTGAACGAAGAAGTGTACTCAGATATCTCCCTCCAAGCTGCTAATGCCAAGAGGGCACTTCAAGCTGCTCAAGAAGCCCTTTATAGTGAGCCGATGAACAATCTATTAGTAGAGGTAGAGCATGAACAAGCTCAATGCTACTATGAGCTGCGGTCAATGGAAGAATCCTTCTACAAGCAAAAATCTAGGATCCGTTGGTTAAAGGAGGGAGACCACAATACTAGATTCTTTCACCAATCGATTAATTGCAACACTTGCGCAATCGGATCATCTTGGTCATGGATGGCAATGGTAACTTGGTCTCAAACCCAGGTGATGTTTCTAAAGTATTTGTTTCTTACTTCCAAGACCTCCTAGCCCCGGTGAGTACTTCTTTGTGGCCTACTACCCTAGAGGTGAAGGAAACACTCAGGCACACGTTGAATGATGACCAGGTTAGATTCTTGTGACACGGCCCAAGAGAGTTGAGCCCGGGGCACGGACATAATTCGGCCATACGCAAGCCCAGCTAAGGGACTCTCTTGAGCCCGTGACTGTTCGGTTCTAAACGATTGTCCTGACCCGTTCGTCTTTTCTGCTCATCCCTTATGGCCAGATGATCATAGGATTTCGTGGGGTTCCAAGGCCTGGCCATGCAGACTGGCCATGGCAGGCTATCTTTGAATTGTCCCATGTATTAGACCCTACTGTAGCCTTGTAATCATTGTGTATATTTGAATATGACCGTCGGATCAATGAGGGGATCGACGGACCAGATTAGATCGACTCTTGTATAAATAGGAGACCCTCACCCCATTTGTAAACAGCTTGATCAGAAGTGAATACACGCTCCCTTTACTCTCAAACACTGTTCGATCGAGTGAGTGATCGAAAGGCGACTTAGGATCGTTCCTAAGGCCGCACGGGTGTGATTTGTTCATTGTGAATCGATCGGCCCGTGACAAGTGGTATCAGAGCCTCGTTCGTCTCTCTGTTCGTGATCTAGCAAGCACAATGGCTGATCCACGTTCCAGTGTCGTGAATGCCCAGGGTGAGGATCGCGAGGATCGTGGAAGGGCGACCGAGCGGGTCGGTGTCCAAACCAGGCGTAGCCGTGCTGCATCCCGTTCGAGGGAATTGACGGGAGATTGGGAGCGTCGCGTGACGTCTCTAGAGGAGAACGTCTTGGACGTTCGTGGGCTGGTGAACGACTTGACCGGCACCGTCGACGGAGTGGAAGCCGACGAGAGGGGTTCTGGCCGAGATGCGGGAACTAAAAGGCGGCATGGGAGAACTCCATGACGAGCTGCTAGGGTCGTTGGTCCGAGAGCTACAGCAACGGGACGAGGCACGGGAAGCTGCCGTAGCGGCCATGCAAGCCGAGATCAATGAGCTCAAGGGAAGCTCACGAGGTGGAAGCCGCACGCGTGAACGGGCGATCACCGTGCAACCACGCATGGACACCCCGGCCGAAGGAGTTCAAAGGCTCACGGGTGGCCGGGGCGTGATAACTTTCGTGGTACATGGAGCGGTACTTCCAGTCCCACAGTATGACCGATGATTTGATCCAGGGTGAATACGGCGGCCATGTACCCGAGCGAGAATGCCCTGCTCTGGTGGCGCCGTAGGTCCGATGATAGGAGTGGCGACCCTATCACAACATGGGCCAAGTTCGTCGAGGAATTTCGACGGAACTACTATCCTGCTTATGCGGAGGAAGAAGCTCGTGACGAGCTCAAGCGTCTCGAACAGAGGGGAACTGTTCGAGAATACGTCAAGCGGTTCTCGGAGCTGCTGCTCCAGATCCCGTCCATGACGGACGTAGAGGCATACCATCAGTTCATGAGCGGCCTCAAGTCATGGGCCAAACAGGAACTAAAGCGACACAACGTAAGGGATCTTACAATGGCTACAACTGTGGCCGAATCCCTCGAGGAACCGAGAGCGGCAGTATCCACAGCCAAGCCCGACTACAAGCCAAGGGAAAGGGCCAATGGTGGGGGAGATCGAAATCGGTTTAGGCGTCCCAACGGAGGAAGACCACCAGCGGCCCCGCATAAGGCTCAACCAGAGTCGAATGGCTGGGGACAACGCCGGAACCGCACTTATAAGTGCTTCTTCTGTGACGGGCCACACATGGCTCGGGATTGCCCAAGAGGGGGAAGCTAGTAGCCCTATGCCGGGACGATGAACCGCGAGAGGAGGCGCGGTTAGGATCGCTGAGGATCCTGAGCACCATCAAGGCCAAGGCGGCCAAAGAATCGAAGGGGATGATGTTCGTTGACGTGAAGATCGGAGGTACCACGATTAGCGCACTCGTGGACACCGGAGCATCCGATCTCTTCATCTCTCAAGAGGCCGCGAAGAAGCTGAATCTTCGAGTCGAAGGAGGAGCCGGGCGGCTAAAAACGGTGAACTCGAAAGAAGTTCCAACTAGCGGTGTGGCTAGAAACGTGGAAATGTGCCTTGGGCCCTGGACGAGTAGGGAAAATATTGAGGTAATCCCCCTTGACGACTATGACTTTGTTCTGGGTTTGGGATTCCTTGATCGCATCAATGCGGGCATTATGCCCTTTGCGGATTGTATATGCATTCTGGACAAGCGATGCCAATGTATGGTGCCAATCCATCGCGAGTCGGGACGCGATCGGAAGATGCTCTCTCGCAATGCGGCTCTCAAAAGGTGCACGAAAGGGCGAGGTGACCTTCTTGGCAACGCTGAAGGTCGAGGACATGAAGATCAGCGAGGAAGATGTTCCAGCTGAGGTGGTCCGGGTCCTCGACGCGTTCCAAGACGTGATGCCGCCTGAGTTGCCCAAGAAGCTGCCACCTCGTAGAGAGATCGACCACAGAATCGAGTTGGTGCCTAAGGCACGGCCCCCAGCCATGACTCCTTACTGCATGGCTCCGCCTAAGTTGGAGGAGTTGAGGAAGCAGCTCAAAGACTTGCTGGATGCGGGGTATGTTCGGTCATCCAAGGCCCCGTTCGGTGCCTCGTGTCACATTCCAAAAGAAACACGATGGGTCCCTTCGGATGTGCATCGACTATAGAGCTTTGAATAAGCTCACCATCAAGAACAAGTATCCGATCCCCCTCATCGCAGACTTGTTCGACCAGCTCGGGAAGCCCGATGGTTCACTGTTGGATCTTCGATCGGGATACTACCAAGTCCGGATTGCCGAAGGGGACGAGCAAAAGACGGCGTGCGTAACCCGCTATGGATCATATGAGTTCGGTCATGCCATTCGGCCGACCAATGCCCCCGGCAACGTTGCGTACGTTGATGAATAAGGTACTGCACCCGTTCCTTGATCGGTTTGTGGTTGTGTATCTTGATGATATTGTGGTGTATAGCCGGACGCTCGAAGAACATATCGAGCATTTAAAACAGGTGTTCCAAGTTCTGCGAGAGAACGACCTGTATGTAAAGCGGGAAAAGTGCGCCTTTGCACAGAAGGAAGTCCCCTTCCTTGGGCACATCGTCGGGGGCGGACGTGTGCGGATGGACTCGGCCAAAGTCCGTGCCATCACTGAATGGGAACCACCAGCCAAGGTAACGGAACTAAGATCGTTCCTTGGGTTGACAAACTACTATCGGCGGTTTGTACGAGGATACTCGAGCATCACGACTCCCCTCACGGATATGTTGAAGAAAGAAAGGCCGTGGGAGTGGACGGACTAGTGTCAAGAAGCCTTTGAGCGATTGAAGGCGGCCATGGTCGAAGGACCGGTTTTGGTATTGTCCGACCACACCAAACCGTACGAGGTAGAAAGCGATACCTCGAGATTTTGCGATAGGTGGTGTTCTTATGCGGGAAGGACACCGGTGGCCTATGAATCACGGAAGCTAAACGACACCGAACGGTGGTATACGGTCCAAGAGAAGGAGATGACCGCCGTAGTGCTTGTCTTCGGACGTGGAGGCACTACTTGTTGGGTTCAAAGTTCGTCGTGCGAATGGACAACGTAGCTACCAGCTACTTTCAAACCCAAAGGAAGCTTAGCCCGAAGCAAGCTCGGTGGCAAGACTTCCTTGCGGAGTTCGACTACGTGTTGGAATACAAACCGGGAAAGCCAACTCGGTAGCCGATGCCTTAAGCGGAAAATGGAGCTGGCCAACACGGTAAGTCGTCCTAACTGTCCCTTGCTTGATCGAATCGGGAGGGACTTCCGCACGATCGAACGGCCCACAGCTGCTCGAGTACACTCGAGACGGCAAGACAAGAAGGTTCTGGTCAAAAGATGGCCTTCTCTACACCAAAGGACGGAGGCTTTATGTCCCGTTCTATGGGAGATTGCGGAGGAAGTGCTCCAAGAATGCCACGACTCCAAATGGGCGGGACATCCGGGAATCCACCGCACCATGACATCGGTTGAAGATCGGTACTACCGCCACACTTGAGGGACGACGTTGAAGCATATGTCAAGACGTGCCTCATGTGCCAGCAAGACAAGATTGAGCAACAGCGTCCATCGGGGCTCCTTGAGCCACTACCCGTCGGAACGTCCATGGGAAAGTGTCTCCATGGACTTCATCGTCAATCTTCCAAAGTCCGAAGGATGTCGGACTCTCATGGTCGTGGTGGATCGCTTCTCCAAGTACGCGACGTTCGTGCCCGCTAGCAAGGATTGCCCAGCCGAGGAGGCGGCTAGGTTGTTCGTGAAGCACATCGTCAAATACTGGGGTGTTCCATGAACGATCGTAAGTGATCGTGACCCTCGGTTCACCGGGCGGTTCTAGACTGAGCTCTTCAAGTTGTTGGGGACGAGTCTCAACTTCTCCACGAGCTTGCACCCTCAAATAGATGGCCAAACGGAGAGGGTGAATTTGCTCATCGAGATCTATCTCCGGCACTATGTGAGCGCAACCCGGAGCCAATTGGGCGGCGATTGATGTGGCTCAATTCTCGTTCAACTTGCAACGGAATGAGTCCACTAACCAAAGCCCGTTCGAGATCGTGACCGGGCAGCAACCGTTCACTCTAGCGCGGTTGCCACGGGCTACAAGGGGAGTAGTCCTTCCGCGTACAAGTTAGCCAAGGAGTGGCAAGAACGGGGCGACTTGGCGCGGACGTGTCTTCATAAGGCTTCCAGCGAGGCCAAGAAATGGGCGGACAAGAAGAGACGGCATGTGGAATTCCAGGTTGGGGACCTTGTGTCTGGCCAAATTACATGCGGTCCTTCGGTACCGAGACGTACACAAGGGCCTAATCCGACATTATGAAGGCCCCTTTCGCGTGGTCCAATGGGTCGGTAGGGTGGCATACAAAAGTTTGGACCTACCGTCCAAACTCAAGCTGCATCCAATGTTCCACGTAAGTATGTTGAAGCCATATCTTGCGGACGAAGATGATCCGAACAGGGGCGAATCGCAATGAGCGCCCCTTGGCGCGAAGACTTCTTACGACCATGACGTCGAATGCATCATGGCTGATCGGATCATACGGAAGAAGTATCGGGCGCCTAGACGGGAGTACCTTATTCGATAGAAAGGCCTTCCGGAGAGTGAAGCGAGTTGGGAGCCCTCCGAGGCTCTCTGGCAATTCAAGCGACACATCGACGCATTCCATGCTGAGGATGCGACGAGGGCGTCGCCAGAATAAGTGGGGGAGAATGACACGGCCCAAGAGAGTTGAGCCGGGGCACGGACATAATTCGGCCATACGCAGCCCGGCTAAGGGACTCTCTTGAGCCCGTGACTGTTCGGTTCCAAACAATTGTCCCGACCCATTCGTCTTTTTCGCTCGTCCCTTATGGCCGAGATGATCGAGGATTTCGTGGGGTTCCAAGGCCAGCCATGCGGATCGGCCATGGCGGCTATCTTTGAACCTGTCCCATGTATTAGACCCTATTGTAGCCTTGTAATCATTGTGTATATTTGAATATGGCCGTCGGATCAATGAGGGGATCGACGGACTAGATTAGATCGACTCTTGTATAAATAGGAGACCCTCACCCCATTTGTAAACAGTTTGATCGAAGTGAATACACACTCCCTTTACTCTCAAACACTATTCTGATCGAGTGAGTGATCGAAAGGCTGACTTAGGATCGTTCCTAAGGCCGCACGGGTGTGATTTGTTCGTTGTGAATCGATCGGCCCGTGACACTTGTCTGAACCTATCCTCCCCGGGATGTTAAGGAAGCTATATTCTCTTTGGCAAGGGGAAAGCCCCGGGCCTTGATGGTTATAATTCTGATTTTTTCAAAAGAAACTAGGATATAGTTGGGCCCTTTGTAACAAAGGCGGTCCTTGATTTTTTCACCACGAGGCATTTGTTATGGGAGATCAAATGTACAATCCTGGTTCTGGTTCCCAAAATCCCAAATACGTCTTTGGTTGGTGATTTTTATCCTATTGCATGTTGCAACACCTTATATAAATGCATCACTAAGATCCTATCTAATAGAATCGCATCGATCCTCCTAACATCATAAACCCAGCTCAAACGGCCTTTGTCAATGGAAGAAGGATAAGTTATAATATTCTCCTTGCTCAGGAGCTTTTTAGCGGATTTCACTCAGATGCATACTCTCCTAAGTGTGCCGTTAAAGTTGACTTATAGAAAGCCTATGACACTCTGAACTGGGATTTTCTAGAGACAACCCTTGAAACATTTGGATTCCCTAACTCATTTCATTCGGCTTATCGTGATATGTGTCCGTACGCCTAGATTCTCTATCTCTCTTAATGGCGAACTCCATGGGTTCTTTTCAAATGGGCAGGGGCTAGGGCAAGGGGATCCAGTCTCTCCCTATCTATTTAAGTTGGCAATGGAAGTATTCTCCAAAATTATGGACCATCAGTCTCGTCGGCCAGAATGTTGGTACTTTTGGAGATGCAAAATATCACGCCTCTCACACTTATTTTTTGCGAATGATGTGTTCATCTTCAGTGAAGTTAATGTAGCCTCGGTTTCTCGTATGAAAGATGGGCTCAACACCTTCTCCCAATGGAGTGGGCTTATTCCAAACACTAGCAAAAGTGAAGTGTTCCTGTTGAGTAGTTCAGAAGTAACTAGGACCCAGATTTTACAAATGCTGAGCTTCAGATCAAGGTCCTTACCGGTCAAGTATCTGGGAGTCCCAATCATCACATCAAGACTAAGTAAAGCGGATTGTAATGCCCTGGTATGTCTTCTCACGGCTATAGTCTAATCCTGGACACTCCGTTTTCTCTCATTTGCGGGCCAATTACAATTTATTAAATCAGTCCTGCATGCTATTCAAATATATTGGGTGTCCATATTTTGGCTACCATCTTCTATTGTAGACGGGATAGAGCAAATCTGTTGACAATTCCTTTGGAAAGGTCCATGCCTTGGATCGGGTGGTGCAAAAGTCTCTTAGGACAATATATGTCTCCCTAAACAAGAAGGTGGGCTAGGAATCCGTAGAATTCAGGATAACAATAAAGCTGCTATGTTAAAGCATATATGGATCCTTTTTACTAATAAGGAATCCTTATGGTATAAGTGGATTCATGCCACACACCTTAAAAGGAAGAATATCTGGATAGCCACAACACTGACTTTTTGTTCGTGGGCCTAGAGGAAAATACTCTCATTGAGGGAGGAAATCATAGGTTGTTTTAGGTGGAGGATAGGAAATGGCAAGTCTACCTCTCTGTGGTTTGATCCGTGGTTGGACATGGGCCCCTTCAATTCGGTTTACACTGATGCTTATATCTACGAATCGAGTCTTCTAAGACATGCAAAGGTTGCTGATCTCTTTACCCTAGATGTCTAGCCCGTACTCCAGGAGCTCCTTTCTTGGCAAGTTAGAATCCCCCCCCCCTAAATAATGTGGAGGATTCATTTGCTTGGGTTCCACATCCTTCAGACAAATTCTCCATTGTGTCAGTTATCCGAAAGAGAGCTGCGCAGGTCTCATGGGCATCCTTTGTGTGGAACAAAGCCATTATCCCAAGACACCAATTCCTTTTGTGGCTAATCTCTCAGAATCAGCTCCCCACCCAGGTTTTCTTAATGTCCTTGGGTAGATTACCGTCGGTGCTGTGTGCCTTTTGCAACTTAAGGCCTGATTCTATTGATCATTTAGTTTTTGATTGCCACGTCTCTAATTCCCTCGCCTCTTTTTGGGCTACAAAGAGTAATCTTCCTTGGAGAAGCCTCCCTTGGTTGGAAAACCTTTGGTGGATAATCAACTCTTGTTCAAGCAACGGCTTTTATTATGACATTGTTAGGTTTTCCTTTGGTGCCCTTTTCTATGTGATTTGGAAGACAAAGAATGACCTTACTTTTTGGGCTACTAACTTATGTGTGCCATCCATGAAGCAACACCTGATCAAGGTGGTTAAGGACAAAGCTTTGTCCTTTAAAACCGTTGTAGATTCCCCGAGAAACAGGAGACTACAATGCAGCTGGGGGATAGATCCTTGCATTTTCGCCTCTAAGACATGAGAGGGCTGAATATATCTACCCTTTGTTTACCTTGTGTTTCTTTTGTGATGTAGCCTTTTGGTTTCCTTTGTGAACTTGGCACCCTCCCACTCTAGTGACCTGTTGTCCCGTTGAGTGTGTGCTAGTGCCGAGTTTCACCCTTTGTATATTTCTAGTTGAAAAGAATATAAAACTTACCTTTACCAAAAAAATAATAATAACTTTCATATTTTACATGATGCAAAATGCCAAAGTACCCCTATCTCTGCTACTATTACGACTTCCAAAATTGGGAACCCTTCTTATTATGGCCCAATATTACTGATTAGAGTCCATCCCATCAGACATTGACCCACCACTTAGGTTCATTAGCCCTCTAAAACCACGAATGGGTCCGATCAATTCTCCCTCCGACCAAACATACTAAACCTCGTAATGGTGAGAGACCAACTCAACTCGCTCCTCTCCTACACAATAGAGGTGTACCTTCGGTACGTTACTCCTGCTTCAACATGTATGACATCTACAGTCGACTCTTCTATCTTCATTGGTAGACCAAAATGTATAGGAGGAGGACTAGCATACTTACAAACTTGTAAATATAAATAGGTGAGTTTTGGGAAAACTCAATAAGTAAAACCCTTAACTTTTGGCTAGTAAAACATCTCTTCTTCAAAGACTAGCCAAAACAACTCATGAAAATAGTGCCGATAACCGATATATTGCAAATCTATATACAATGCCATGACTAGTGCGAGGGTTGCACTTACTCATCCATCGACTAACGCATAAACACTTATAACTCAAACTTGAGCATAACCGACATTCACGTAGATCACTTACATCGTCCTAGCTCAAGCAAGCCCTCTTGGCTCAATCAAGGCTTCCAACGTCTTACTGGGCTTCCAGCTAACTAGGGCATCTTGGCTCATATTGAGGCTTCTCGGGGCTAGCTTCACAAGGCTTACGGGTGTAACTTGAGCATCTTGTTGCAAGGGTATCACATCATTGTTCTCATATTTTAAGGAGTGATCATACAAATGCATCACTTATGCTAGTTCTTGTTTTTTCCTCTAGTTGACTCATTTATGGCTTAACAAAGACATGCTCATACAAAGTCATGTTTGTCATGCTTTCCATAACCGATTCTAATAATGCCATGAACAACTCTAAGCCCAAGGTTTGGTTCAACCATCAAGTACCAAGGATCCCATACCAATCTAAGACATGAGTTCAGGACCTTTCGATGCCATCTAAGACCTTGTGGGCTTGAGCGATCCTCGTACCAAATGAAACTAGGATTTGACATGTCTTGATGCCAATCCAAAACCTTGCGGTCTTAGGCGATCCTTATACCACACAAGACTTTAGTTCCAACACTTCCAACACTTCATTGCTTACTCAAGCCTTATGGCTTTGGGTTTTCCTGACTTGCATTGAACACATGCGACAAACCTTGGCATCATCCCAATCATGAAAGACTCAAGCACATGCATAAGATTCATGTACAACATGTACAAGCCAACATAAACATAATCTTCCATACAAATCACGGTTTGACAAGAGAGTGTCATTTAGGCTTAATGATAGAATTGGTCGACACTAGGGAGAAGTAAGAGATTCCACTTACTTGGACAAATCTCACAAAACTAGTAAAACTAACTTGAGGGGAGGGGCAGCTTTGCTTGGCCAAAAAGAGAGAGGCGTGAGAAGGAGGAGGGCATCCAAGAGGAGAGAGGAAGGAGAAAGTGGATGGCAAGGTGAGAAATGAGGAGAGGTCTTCCTATTTATACTACTTGGTGTCATCATTACCGGTCCAAGTGGTCCATTCCGAATCTTCCAAGTGGCCCACCTATAATCCTTAAGTGGCAAGCCTACTTGACCAATAATTGTACCTAAAGGATGACTAGATACAACTAAAAGATTCTATTTGGCGGTCTAGTTCATAGATGTCATCAACAACTACCTACCTTTTGCTTTCTTATTGGACCATTTGCACCCTCTCCTTTATAGGCATTTATTGAAGTTTGAAGATGAAGGTGTCTAAATTGCCAACTTAGCACCTAAGATTCTATAGGCTTGTGATGAAAAGTTCAAGTGTCGCCTTCCAATTGGGCCATGTGTGAACCGCCCTTTCATAACCGCCAAAGAGATTTTTTACCATAGTCATGACTTTTGAAAGTTGAAGATAAGCCTTATCATTATAAGGGCGGTTCTAGAGGATTCCATCATTTGTCCTTTTCTTCCTCAAGAAGGCGGTTCGGAGAATTCCACTATCTAAGTTAGTTCCAAGGCCAGAAAAAGGATCATTAGGGACACCTTGAAAAAATGAATCACATATGCCCAAAAGTCGGGCATCAAGCCTCTTAACTCACCCAACTGTCCCCTTTGGGTGGTTGTTCGGCCATGAGGATCGGCTCTTGGGTCAGCACAGTTGACCTTGGTCAACTCCAAGACTAGCCTTTGGGCCGATCCCTAGGCTTACCACCAAGCTTGCCGCAACTTTTTCCTTTATTTTAGTCCTTAGTCCTTTAGTCGGTTTAAGGCTAATCCTAAGGCTACCCATGGCCTAGCACTAAGCCAAGGCACTTATGGACCTTAGAAATTGTGATGGAATCATCCGGTCTATCCAAGGGCTCATTCTAATCGATGCTTGATCCATCTATATGGTCCATGGTCGGTGCATCACCAATCCGCAATTGGACATCACCAATTTGAGGATCTCTTCCAATCGCTAGGAGTTAAATAGGGAATGATGCATTTTTAGTCAGAAGACGATCACTTTTGATCAAGTCGGATTGTCCGTGTATCGGGGCATAGCCTAGCGGAATCACCCACGGCCAGGCACTATGACTAGTCGGATCGACCCACGACCATCCACTGATCTAAAATCATCCTATGCCTAGTTCTCATGATCCAAAATTCATCTTATGAGCTAGTGATTTGATCCAATCGGTATGGTCAATAAACAACTCATGGTCGACATCTCGACCAGTTCATGATCGGTTAATCAGTCAGACCATGATTGATCCTCAATCCCTCACCGATCAATCCATGGCCAAAGGCCCATGGTCTATCCATTCAGGTTCTTATGGCCTATCCTCACGGGGTCAAGATCGAGGGTATTACAAGTTTGATCCTCCTCAACATTTTGCATTAGTTGGGGTTGTTGATGTTTAGGAATATTTGGTAGTTCGACTTCGAGTTCATATTCCACTTGGTGATGGATGTACTTCGTTGTTGCATGGTAAGCTTTAATTTCTCCTTCCAACTCGAATTCATTGACAACATCAATTGGTAATGTAGGAGGCTCATACCAAACTCCGATGGCACGAAGAATCGCATACATGGCATGGTCACTTTGGTTATCCTCTATAACCTCTTTGTGATAATCGAGATGGTATGTCCCCAACTTGAAGATTAATGGAATCATTTGAAGCGTACAATATTGGCAAAGTACCCTTGAAGGGTAATACGTCATCAAACCCATCAACCTTACTAGCGGGAGTGGTTCGTTAACCTCGCCAATAGGGCGCACCTTATTTTGGTTGATTGCTGGTATCACAAAACTAAGGGAGGTGGGTGTAAGAAATTATTGTGGCCCACATGATATGATTTATTAAATGGTTTAATAATTATTGAAAAGATATAAAATAAATATTTGTTACGAGAAGTTGCGACTCTAATAAAACGAAATGGTATAATCTTCAGGGAAGTTACTACTTTTCTGAAGAGGTGCGACTCTTATAGAAATTAAAAGGCGCTTTGATGGAAGGCACCTGTTGAAAGAACGTATAAATAGAGTCCAGTCCTCTCTCCACCCACAAGAACAACAATAACTGAAAAGAACTCGGTATTCTCTCCTCCATCGATAGAATGCATTAAAAGAATAGTTGGTTAAGGGAGAGAAATCGGATTTCTTCATTTAGTTCGAGTTCTTCGGTTTTCTACAATGAAAGGGTAACGCTATGGAAAAAGGTACGTTCTCATCTATTTGTGAAAATCATGAAAATCAAAGATCACTGGTTTTCGAATTTCCGCATCAAAGAACTACATGTATTTTTTCTAACAGTTGGTATCAGAGCGTGGTTTATGATCTCATGATTTTTCCATTTATAGAAATATTATGATTTATGTAATGATGATTCGTTGAACGATCATGTTCGTATTATTTGTTGTTGTTGAAATGTTTACGGAGGGTTTTTGTAAGAGAAAATCCGAATGATGGATGTTTTCATGGAGAAAGGACAAAAAAGGAGGAATTCGGAGAAAACAGGGCGAAAAAAAAAAAAAAAAGAGGCTGAACGGCACAACAAGGAAGGCGCGTGGAGGCCACGTGCGCTTTGCGGTTGCAAGGCACGTGGATCCACGCGCGCAGTGCTGCGGACCGGCGCGGCGCGTGCGGTGCACGTGCCGGTGCCCTCCGGTTGCCTAATTATAGTTTTGCCCTCTCCTCTTGATCATTATTTATGGTGATGCCCTTGCCACATGAAAATAAAATTACAGTTTCGTCCCTGTGCTATTTATTTACTATTCTGCCCCTGTTTATTTATAATTACAATTTTGCCCTTGCTGATTATTTACCATTTTGCCCCTGGATTTATATATTTATGGTTCTACCCTTATGGAATTATGATTTTACGATTTTGCCCTTATGCTTTGATTATGGTTTTGTCCTTGTGTGCAATTTGGTAAATATTTGTATTTTACAATATTGAAAATTCATATTATGAATGGTTTGTTAGTCACCAAAGTGGCCAAACCTTGAAGTTTTCTTGAATTTTTTGACATTGTAAATTGTTTTATTCAATTACCCATGATTAATTGATGCTATATATGAAATTGATATATTTCATATCATTATTGGTGTTATGGGTATATTGAAGTTCATTTATTATAAGATTTTAGGGATTAACCCAAAGGTTAATTATTTTCTTATAATTCATGAACATGATAGTTGGTAATTAATATGACTTGTTAAAATTTGTTTGTATATCCAAAGATAGCAAATAAATTTTAATAAGATATATTTATAATTACCAAATAAAAGTCATTAGCATCATTATGATTTATGTATATTTGTATATCATAGGATCGCCTAAAGGAGAACTATGATGTACATGTGTAGTTTAGTTTGAATCGATTAGGTATATTCTCAAGGCATTAAATGTATGAGTATTTTCTTGCATATTTGCAGTATACGTACTGTTTCACTTCATTCGCATGCTTCGTCTGTCCCCTTATTCAATGGGATGAATTTTCCTGATTGGAGTGAACAAGTCCAGTTTCACTTAGGTGTCTTGAATCTTGATTTAGCGCTTCAAGTTGAGAAACCAGCTGCTATTACTGATGAAAGCAGCGATGATGAAAAGTCTTTCCATAAAGCTTGGGAAAGATCGAACAGACTAAGCTTAATGTTTATGCGAATGACGGTTGCAAACAACTTAAAGACTTCTCTTCCCAAGACTGATAATGCTAAGGAATTTATGAAATTTGTGGAAGAGCATTCTCAAACTGGCGATAAGTCACTTGCTGGTACATTGATGAGCACACCGACCACCATGAAGTATGATGGTTCACGTACCATGCATGAGCATGTACTTGAGATGACAAATTTAGCAGCAAAGTTAAGGACTTTAGGAATGAACTTGGATGAGTACTTTTAGTACAGTTTATACTTAATTCCTTGCCTCATGAGCAATATGGGCCATTTCAAATGAATTACAACACTATAAAGGATAAGTGGAATGTGAATGAATTGGCCGGTATGCTTGTTCAAGAGGAAACAAGGATTAAGAATCAAAAGGCTCATTATGTTCATCTCTCAAGTCATCATGAAGCCCAAAGGAGTTCCAAAAGGAAAGGTGGAAGGAGCAAGAAGAAAGGATTACACATCCTAAATGATTCTTCAAAGGCTTCTCAAATCCACAAGAAGGAACATAATCTTATTAAGTGTCATTTTTGCAACAAAATTGGACACTTGAAGAAAGATTGTCTGAAACGTAAGACTTGGTTCGAAAAGAAAGGTAAGCCTTGTGCTTTAGTATGTTTTGAATCAAACTTTACTGAAGTTCCTCATAATACTTGGTGGATTGATTCTGGTGCCACCACTCATGTGTCAAATACAATGCAAGGATTTCTTACGATCCAAACCATAAAGCCAAATGAAAGTTATGTGATTACGGGGAATAGAAACAAAGCTTCAGTTGAAAGCATTGTCACTTATCGTTTGATCTTAGACATTGTGCATTATTTGGATTTGTTTCGAACCCTTTATGTACCTACATTTTCTCGCAATTTAGTTTCTTTGCCAAGACTTGATGTGGTGGGATTTTATTGTAAGTTTGGTTGGATCTTTCAGTTTATTTAAAAGTGATACTCTTATTGGAACTTGAACTTTATATGATGGTCTTTACAAATTTAGGCTTGATAATTCTTTTGTTGAGACATTAATGACCTTGCATCATAATGTTGGCACTAAACGAAGTTTGGTGAATGAGAATTCTGCTTACTTGTGGCATAAACGTTTGGGTCATATATCCAAGGAAAGAATGCAAAGATTAGTGAATAATGAAATTCTTCCAAATTTGGATTTTACTGACCTTGGAGTGTGTATTGATTATATTAAAGGTAAACAAACAAAGCATACTAAGAAAAGTGCCACAAGAAGCACAGAGATTCTTGAAATTATACATACTAACATATGTGGTCCTTTCGATATTCCATCTTTTGGTAAGGAAAGTTATTTTATCACATTTATTGATGATTTTTCACGTTATGGTTACATTTATCTATTGCATGACAAGTCTCAATCAGTAAATGCACTTGAAGTGTATATTAAAGAGGTTGAGAGACAATTAGATAAAAATGTGAAAATAGTAAGGTCCGATAGAGGTGGTGAATATTATGGAAAGTATGATGAATTGGGACAATGTCTAGGTCCATTTGCTAAATTCCTTGAAAGACATGGCATTTTTGCTCAATACACAATGCCGGGTACACCACAACAAAATGGTGTAGCAGAAAGGTGTAATCGTACTTTAATGGAATTGGTTAGGAGTATGATGAGTCATTCATCTTTACCCTTGTCTTTGTGGATGTATGCTTTAAAGACTTCTATGTATTTATTAAACAGGGTTCCTAGTAAGGTAGTTCCAAAGACCCCCTTTGAACTATGGATGGGAAGGAAACCTAGTTTACGACACCTGCATGTTTGGGGTTGTCAAGAATTTACAATCCACATGTAAGAATTTACAATCCACAAGAAAGGAAATTGGATTCAAGAACGACCAATGGTTATTTCATTGGTTATCGTTATGCACAAGCGGAAGAGAAATCCAAGGGGTATAAATTTTAAGCCAAACCTGTCCTAATCATAGTACAAGAATTGATGAATCTGCAAGAAATGCTAGGTTCCTTGAGAATGGTGACACCAGGTGGGAGTGAAAGAGTGTGTGATGCTTGCATTCAAGAAGTAAGGGTAGAAGTTCCTATACCCAAAGCTTCTAAAGTTGTTGTTCTGATATTATAGTTCAACCTTACAATAATCGAGAACAACAAATTAATGAACAAACACTCCATAATAGAGATGTCAATATTGAACCTCACAAATTAATCAATAATAACTCGAGTCACAAAAATAGCATTAAGAAGATCTCAAAGAGTCCAAAAAGAGATCGGCTATTTCTAATGACTATACGGTTTATCTACAAGAGTCTCACGGTCGAGTCGTTTTCCTAGGAAATTGACTTAGTCCGAGTAAGAATGCACTGGCGAAATTAACTTAAATTCCTCCCTCAAAGGGCTCGAATTTCGGGACGTCACAACAAGAGTCGAAATTGACTTGGAAATGATCCCATTTTCATTTTCCCAAGCCATGGAATGTGAAGATTCTAATGAATGGTTTAATGCTATGGAAGAAGAGTTAAAATCCATGCATCAAAATCAAGTCTGGGATCTTGTTGAATTACCTAAAGGATGTAAGAAGGTCGGGTGTAAATGGGTCTTTAAGACCAAGCGCGACTCAAAAGGCAATATTGAACGACATAAAGCCAGACTTGTTGCAAATGGTTTTACGCAAAAAGAAGGCATTGACTATAAAGAGACATTTTCACTAGTCTCTAAGAAGGACTCACTTAGAATCATTATGGCTTTGGTGGCTCATTATGACTTGGAGTTACACCAAATGGATGTAAAAACCGTCTTTCTTAATAGGAATTTAGAAGAAGAGGTTTATATGGACCAACCCGGAGGCTTTTTAGTTAAAGGAAAGGAACACATGGTATGTAAATTAAAGAAGTCAATATATGGACTTAAATAAGCTTCCCAACAACGGTATCTTAAGTTTAATGATACCATAACTTCATTTGGATTTAAGGAAAACACCATTGATCGGTATATATATATGAAAATCAGTGGGAGCAAGTTTATTTTTCTAGTGCTGTATGTTGATGACATTTTGCTTGCTACTAATGATCTTGGTTTGTTACATGAAACCAAGAAGTTTCTCTCTAAGAATTTTGAAATGAAGGATATGGGAGAAGCAACGTATGTGATAGGAATAGAAATATTCCGTGATAGATCATAAGGATTGTTAGGGTTGTCTCAAAAAGCCTACATTGAGAAAATTTTAGAGAGATTCAATATGAGTAAATGTTCAGCGAGAATAGTTCCAATTTAGAAATGTGACAAATTTAGCCTTATGCAATGTCCGAAAAGTGAATTGGAATGAGAACAAATGCAAAATATTCCTTATGCATCTATTGTGGGGAGCTTGATATATGCACAAACTTGCACTAGACCGGACATCGGTTTTCTTTGTCGGAATGCTAGGCGGTATCAAAGTAATCTGGAATGGATCATTGGAAAGCTACAAAGAAAGTTCTTAGATACTTGCAAGGAACGAAGAATCATATGCTCACTTATAAATGATCCAATCATCTTGAGGTGATTGGATATTCAGATTCAGACTTAGCCGGATGTGCTGATACAAGAAAATCAACATTTGGTTACTTGTTTCTTCTGGTTGGAGGGGCAATTTCATGGAAGAGTGCGAAGCAGTTAGTTATTGCCACATCCACTATGGAGGCTGAATTTGTGGCATGCTTTGAGGCCACTATTCATGGATTATGGCTACGAAATTTTATTTCGGGGCTTGTGATTGTCGACGGTATTGCCAGCCGCTGAAAATTTATTGTGATAATTCTGCAGTAGTTTTCTTCTCTAAGAATGATAAGTATTCTAAGGGTGCTAAGCATATAGAGATCAAATACTTGTCTGTTAAAGAAGAAGTTCAAAAACAAAGAGTGTCGATTAAGCACATTAGCACCAATCTTATGATTGCAAATCCCTTAACAAAAGGACTGCCGCCCAAAACATTTAATGAGCATGTTGAAAGGATGGGCATTATTGGATGTCATTAATGTTTGTATTATGATTGTATTAAGTTTATGTATTTGACACTCGAGCTCATTTATGTGTTTCGATATTTCCTGTTTTCTATTTTGTAGACATTATGGAAATAGATGAATGTTAAACAGGATAGTCTCTAAAGAGACATTATAGTTGGACTATTATTGTACTTCTCATTTATGGATCATGTTAAGTAGAGAGCTATAGTTGTAGTACATAGAAGGGACTATGTCGATTAATGACATATAACCGCTATGACTCGCATTAGTTTTCTTTGCTTAATTATGATTATTATGTGATTGCCAATTTAATGAAAATTTTATAGCATAATGTTATTGTGCACATTACCGTCTTTATTAAACCATGAAAGGAAGATCATATGGGCCAAGTGGGAGAATGTAAGAAATTATTGTGGCCCACATGATATGATTTATTATATGGTTTAATAATTATTGAAATGCTATAAAATAAATATTGGTTACAAGAAGTTGCGACTCTAATAAAAAAAATGGTATAATCTTCGGGGAAGTTACTACTTTTTCTGAAGAGGTGCGACTCTTATAGAAATTAAAAGGCGCTTTGATAGAAGGCACTGTTGAAAGAACGTATAAATAGAGTCCGGTCCTCTCTCTACCCACAAGAACAACAATAACTAAAAAGAACTCAGTATTCTCTCCTCCATCGATAGAATGCATAAAAGAATAGTGGGTTAAGGGAGAGAAATCGGATTTCTTCATTTAGTTCGAGTTCTTCGGTTTTCCACAACGAAAGGGTAACGCTATGGAAAAAGGTACGTTCTCATCTATATGTGAAAATCATGAAAATCAAAGATCACCGGTTTTCGAATTTCTGCATCAAAGAACTACATGTATTTTTTCTAACAGTGGGAGTTAATCCCATGGTAGCTTTGAATTTCTCAATTGTAGGGGACAATTCATAATCATTAAACACAAAGGTTAAGGTGAAAGGATTCCAAAAGCGAACTAATGCCTTATCATAGTGATTCTGGTTTCAACCTCCAATAGTGTCAGAAGGTAACCAATTCATTTGGTCACATAGTCTTGATGTGTCATGACCACCCTTTTAGGATTCAAGTTGCGGGTTATTTTCACGGCATCCTAGGCTTGTTACCGTCTCGATTCGTTTTATCTTATTTAAGTGCACATGTGGAATCATAGACACAACAACAACATTCTCGACAAACATCATTGGAAGAACATGGGACACAAGTATATAATACTGCTATTTTCATTAGTAGTTCATGTACAAACTATCTTTCATATTACATAATATAAAAGGCTTGGGTATCCCTATCTCTGCTACCACTGCGACTTCCAAGATTGGGAACCCTTCTCATTACAAGCTAGTATTACTGATTAGCATTCATCCTATCGGACGTTGACCTTCCACTTGGGTTCATCGGGCCTCTAAAGTCATTAATAGGTCCGATCATTTCACCGTCCGACTAGACATACCATGCCTCATAACGGTGAGGGACCAACTCGACTTGTCCCTCGTGAACTCATACGGTTGAGGTATACTTCCGATACGTTTTCCCTATTTTGATGTGTATGACATTTACGATCAACCCTTCTATTCTCATCGGTAGACCAAAACGTATGGGAGAAAGGCTAGCCATCTTATCAACTTGTAAAGGTAAATGGGTGAGTTTTGGGGAAACTCAATAAGTAAAACCTCTACCCTCGGTTAGCATGACATACATTCAATAACCAACTAGCTAGAGCAAATCGTGCAGACAGTGTTAATGGCAGATCAATTGCAACTCACATACAATGCCATGACTAATGCAAGGGCTTTACTTACTCACCCATCGACTAACACATATACATATATCACCCATACTCGAGCACATATACAAGGGTTTCATTTACTCACATGTCGGCTAACACATAAACCCATATTACCCATACTTGAGCATAATCAGCATTCGTGTAGATCAATTTACATCGTCCTAGCTCAACTAGGCCCCCTCGACTCTTGCCGAGACTTCTTGGGGCCAACTTCTCAAGGCTTCCAGGGGTTACCTGGGACATCCCGTTGCGGGTATACTAGTTGATGTTGTCTTGGCTCAACCATGCCCTCTCAACTCTTGCCGAGGCTTCTTGGGGCTAGCTTCTTGATGCTTCCGGGGTTTACCCGAGACATCCTGCTATGGGGGTATCATCATCTTTCCCATCTTACATGGGGTGATCTCACAAATGTATCACTTATGCCGGTTCTTATCATTTCCTTAACCTGATACATTCATGACTAAACAATAACATCATGCTCATATATAATCATGCATGCCGTTCTTTGTACAACCCGAGTCTAATGATGACGTGATAACTCTAGGTCCAAGATTTGGCTCCAGCACCAAGTAACAAGGATCCTACACCAAATCCAAGACATGAGCTTGGCATACTTTGATGCCAACCAAGACCTTGTGGGCATGAGCAATCCCCATACCAAATGAGACTAGGAGTCGAATTGTCTTGATGCCGATCCAAGACCTCGTGGCCTTGGGTTATCCTCGTACCACGCAAGACTTGAGTTCCAACACTTCATTACTAACTCAAGCCTTATGGCTCTGGGCATTCCTGACTTGCGTTGAACACCAACGAAGAACCATAGCATCATCGCGGTCATGAAAGAATCACGCACATGCATATAATTCATGTACAAGCCAACATACACATAATCTTCCATACAATCACGATTCAACACGAGAAGACCGTCTAGTCCTCACGATAGAAATGACCATACTAGGGAGAAGTAAGAGATTCTACTTACCTAGACAAACCTCAGCGAACTAGAGAAACTACTTGAGAGAGAGAAAGAGTGGGTGTGAGGAGGAGGAGGGCGACCAAGGGAGGAGGAAGGAGGAGAGGGAGGAATTGGGTACAAAATGGTGAGGGAGAAGGAGAAGCTTCTCCTATCTATAGTCCCCGAGCTCATCATTGCCCTTCTAATTGTCCAATTGTCTCTTTCCAAGTGGCCCGCCTAAAATCCTTAAGTGGCAAGCCTATTTTGTCAATAATTCAACCTAAGGGATGACTAGGCATGGCTAAAGATTACACTTGGCAATCTAGTGAGTAGATGTTATCGACGATGGCCCACCTTTCACTTTCCTATTGGACCACTTGTTTTCTCATTTATTGGCATTTATGGAAGTTTGACTAGGAAGATGCCTAATTTGCCAACTAAGTCTCTAAAATTCCATGGGCTCATAATGAGAGTTCGAGTGTCGTCTTCCAATTGGGCCATGTGTAATCCATCCTTATCATATCCCCCAAGATATTTTTGACCATAATCATAAGATTTGAAAAGTAAGGAATGAGCCTTATCCAATAACATTAATGAGGCTTCTAGAGAATTCTTCTTCGTTTGTCCTTTTCTTCCTCAAGAAGGAAGTCTAGGGAATTCCACCATCTAAGTTGGTTCCAGGGTTGAAAAAGGAATCATATTACATACCTCAGAAAATCAAATTACACATGCTGGGGGTCCGGGCCACATACCCCTAATTTGCCCAAACCGTTACCTTGGGCGGCCATTCGACCATAGAGGGTCGGCCCTTGGGTCGGCACAGTCAGCCTAGTCGGCTCCAAGACTAGCCCTTGAGTCGGTCCCTAGGCCAACTATTTATCCTAGTGTGACTTTCTCTCATAATTCAGTCCTTAGTTATCGTATCGGCTCAAGGCCAATTCCAAGGCTACCCATGGCATAGCACTAAGCCAAGGCACTCATGGGCCTTTGGAATTATGACAAAACAATTGGGTCTATCTCGGGGCTCATTTCGATCGACGCCCGATCCATCCGCATAGTTCATGGCCGGTGCAATACCGATCCATGGTTGAACATCACCAATTTGAGATTCATTTCCAATCACTAAGAATTATATAGGGAATGATGCATTTTTGGTCAAAAGACGATCACTTTTGGTCAAGTCAGATCATCCGTGTAATGGTGCATAGTCGGGTGGAATCACCGTGGCCAGGCACTATGATCGGTCGGATCGACCTATGACCATCCGCCAATCCAAAATCATCCATAACCAATTCTCATAACCAAAAAGTCATCTTATAAGCTGGTAATCCGTTTCAATCAGTATGGTCAATATACCTTTCACGGCCGATGCCTCGACCAATTCATGACCGATCGGTCGATTGGACCATGATCGATCTTTGATCCTTACTGATTGAACCAATCGATCAATGGCTAACGGCCCATGGTTGACTCATCTAGGACCTTATGGCCGATCCTTACGGGTTGGTGTCACAACCCGACTCTCAAGCTCGTGACAACCCCTTCTCTTGGTCGATTGAAAGCGACATCCCAAGACTCGTCGACAACCATTCATTTTAATCTTTCGTTATGCGCAAGCGGAAGACGAACCATCCCCAGTCCAACAAACCAACAAACAATCAATCAATCAGGGATAGAGGGATGAACAGCAAGAACAACCATTACTACTCATTTATACAATTTACTAGATTAACCAATGGAGGATCGTTTTTCCGATTTACAAGCCCGACAATAGGGGCCGATCCATCCTCTAAGCCAAACCAAAAAGGAACTAGGCTAGGCTAACCTAGCTGTACAAAATGAACCCTCGGGTTCAGGACCACGGTCACTCGGACCCATCGGACTCGACTTCGTCGGGTCGATCACCGGAGAAGCGGGGCGGGATTCTCCCTTGCGGGTGCACCATTCTAGGGGCCTGAAAATTGTTAACCACGACGGGTTGAGATAAAATCTCAAGTGAGTTCTTCCCCTAAGCCCCGGTTAGTACACCAACTCAACCCGGGGTATCTCTCTAGAACCACCCCTCACTCAACCCAACCACAAACAACCAGCAATCAACAATTAAACCACGAGCATGGGGTCAACCAACAATCAAAAGTCGGTTCACATGCAACCTTACCCGATATGCCATACCCCCGCACGTTAAACCTCATTCAATGCAAGCAATGCAACCAACAATCACATAGTCGGTTTGCACGCAACCTTACCCGGTATGCCATACCCTACACGTTATAAGTCAGTACAATACACGCAATGCACATGGCCGTTAGATAATGCAATTCATCAATCACATGCGAGTCGCGTCACAAGCGATCTCACCTGGCCATTCCCACCACCTGCACGTTATCAATTCATGCGTGCGTGCCATAAACGATGTGATCATCTCATGCATAATCGGAACCAATGATGCCATGTTTTCTCATGCACTCTCGCATCCACACGTGTTCCGATTATTACTGTCTCACAGGGCTACAACCAAGGCGCAACGATGCAACGGCGCTACGGCGCCCTTCCTCCGCAGAGGCACAACCGTGCCCTTCCGTGCCCAAAAGACGTCAAGGGATACTCTCCCAAGACCGCATGCCCAACGAACGTCAAGGGATACTCTCCCGAGACCGCATGCCCAATAAACATCAAGGGATACTCTCCCGAGACCGCATGCCCACAGAACGTCAAGGGATACTCTCCCGAGACGGCGGTTTCAATTTAGTGATCACGCAAGCAAACCATCACAACCCACTTATTATCTTTGAGCATTAGCCAATGCACACATGCTTGCATATGAAACCTCAAATTATTTCTCACAAAAGCGGTCCATTTCCGATGTCCTTTGGACAAACCATTTTTCCCACCTTTCTCATAAAAGCGGTCCATTTCCAATGGCCCTTGGACAAATCACTTCCTTTCTCATAAAGGCGGTCAACTTCCGGTGTCCCTCGGACAAACTATTTTCTTTCTTTTGTGAAAATCACACAATTCAAGCGGATGCTTATGCAATGCCACATCCAATTCACTTCATATGATCAAGGCACATGAAATTATGCACAATTTCACTTCCTGATGGATGAACAGGTCCGTGAAGCGACCAAGTGAACGATAATAGTGAGCAAAGTGAAATCCCGAATTTAATAATTAAATAATTTAATTCATAAATCACATAATTTAATCAATAAATGCAGAAATTAAATAAATCAATTAATTAAAACAATTAATCAATTTAATCAAGCAAAGCATGCTTAATTAGTACATAACACACAATTAAACATAATTAAACAAGATTAAGCTAATCTAATCTTAACCCTTAATCTAACCACCTATCTTAGGGCTAATGCACTTAATTAAACATCTTAATCAGCCCTTAGTACTAATTAACCCAACCCTAAGCAAGTTTAGGCACTAAATAGGGATTAGGGGCTAAACTCACCCGTTAAGCGGGCCGGCGACACGGGCGCGCGGCGACAACGAACCCGACACCCGGGGACATCTCTCCCGACACTCCAAGGCGGTCCCTGGGCGGAAATCACAACAGCAACCTCTGCTCAAACCCCAAACTTCAAAAGACAAAGACTTGCAAAGTATGAGGAAGCGCTGGTCGGAGCAAAAACAAGCTGGCCGGAGCTCCGGCGAGCCGGGTGGCCGGTGACCGGAGGCTCCCCGGGGGTTGAGGGGGAGTTGTGGGTGGCTGGTATGGGCGGTGGGTAGGTCGAAAATGGAGGAAAACAGGTCAAAATGCGAAACTATGCATGCAGGTGTGAACAGTAGGCGGTCGCGAGCGGCCGGCTTCCGGTGGCCGTACGGATCGTCCGGAGACTCCTTTCGCCGATGGGCCAATGTTATCTGAATGGTTTTTGTCTTCTGAACGCAACGACGGGTGGTACAGGCCGAGATTCACGCGGGAAGGCTATGAACAACTCAAATTTCGGTGAGAGGTCCAAAGCAGAAACTGCAGAAATGCAAAGAGAAGCAAGGGGAAGAAGGGCTGCGATTTTTGGAGGGATGAAGAGGAGGAGAGAGAGTGAGATGAGGGCTGATGGAAGGCCTCATCAATGCCATTCAATTCCTTCTCCAATTCCCCAAGCAAGTGACATCATCTTCTCTCTCTTCCTTTGACTTTTCTTCAAAATATCCAAGGGCATTTTGGTCATTTCCACCTTACACATTTCCCAATGTGCCCTTGGGCTGAAAATGAAGGGTGGGCCTAGGAAATGGGCCGGAAAATGAATAGGAACTGGCTCGGGAATTTATTGGGCTCGAATCGGCTCAGGTTTAGACAACGGGCTCGGGAGGGTTAACGATCGATTTTGGCCCAATGGCTCACTCGTTGTCTCGGTCTTCCACGGTGGCCATCCCACCTTGGGCGTGAGGCCCTCACTGTTCTTGCCCGGCCCACATCCTCATAGACTCGATTCCTCGGTCCGAAAATCCCTTTCCCAAAAACTCGGCTCAACTGACACCGGTCAACTATCAAGGAAGCATCGTTCAAAAGTCCATCCCAGACGTTCCCGAAAATTCGAAGCCCAATATTGGATTCTCATGCCTTGTCAATTTCACCCGAAATGCCATTTTAGTACTACTCGGATCGACGGGCGGCTTTGAGGACTCACGCGTAACCGACTCGTGCCGGTTCACGTTCAAGACTTCTCGACACATGGACGTCATTGACTACATGAAATTGTGAAGGATCGATTCTTATTTCAAAGTACACGATTATTAAGGATCGGCATAGGGTCGTTCGCGGGTTCGATAACAAAGAGACGTAATCACCCGTCGTCCCATTATTTTTGTCCGCGAATCGACTTCTAGTCGTCCCTAAAATCGGCCCGCATGACTACGGGATCGTCCTTACGTAAGTCTCACGGTCAAGTCGTTTTCCAGGTCAAGTTCTTTAGTCGCACGAGTTTTGTCCTCACTAGCCTTTCCCCTCAAGGTCGTATCTCGGGAGTGATCGGTTCCGAGTGAGATCAACCAACAATGCACTTTGGCGAAATTAACGTTCAATCCTCCCTCGAGGGCTTGAATTTCAGGACGTCACAATTCTTCGCCCCTTACAAAAATTTCGTCCTCGAAATTTGCAACCACTAATAAATCCTCAAAAGATGGGGGTGCCGATGCTTCATTACTTCCTCACTTTTCCATGTCGCTCCCTCTATTCTGTGATGCTGCCAAATCACCTTAACCAAGGCGATAGTCTTGTTTTGAAGCACTTGCTCTTTACGGTCTTCTATTCGTATCGACCTCTCCACGTACGACACCTTGTCGCCTATGTCCATTCCCTCAAAATTCAATACATGAGTCGGGTCCCGTTCATACTTTCTCAACATGGACACGTGGAAAATATCATATACTTGAGCAAGTTTCAGTGGCAACGTAAGATCGTATGTTAAAACCCCGATCCTTTCCAAAATTTCAAAGGATCCAACGTATCTCGGACTTAACTTCCCTTTCTTGCCAAATCTGGAAGTACCCCTCATCGACGATACTTTCAAAAACACATGATCACCCACCTTAAACTCCAACAGTCTACGACGCTTATCTCGCATAACTCTTCGACGATTATGAACCTGTCTTTAGTCTGTCTCGATAATCGAACTGCATTCAATAAGCTGCTAAACCAAATTTTGAACCAAGTGATTCCCACTTTCTCGACCTCGTTCCATCGACCGGAGTTCCACAAACTTGACCATATTTCTACTATACCGATCGATAAAATCTTATCCCACAAACACTCTCTTTTTGCACGGTGCGTAGTTCGGTTCATTTATGCCCCTTTCAACATCCTAGAAGCCCGCCAGAGTCGCTCCTTGCTCGGGCACTCGCCCCGGCGACCACTCCCCGCCCTCGTCGGATCAGTTGTTACGAGCATTTTCGAACTGCACCACTACTAGCAAAAGTCCTTTTTTTATATGCACCATCTCATAGAGGTATTATCCGCTTTGGCTTGTCCCATACCAAGCCTCACGGTTTTAACCTCATCTGAGCACCTCAAAGTGCAAAACTTTCTCCAGCTCGTCAACCCATGAGCTCGTTTCCACAGGGTCACTTATCGACACTTGAAATCTGATTCACTGAATTTCCATCGAACCGCTATCCAAATTCCACAAACCATCGATTATACTACAGTTTTGTCCTCAAGGCCGACTGCAAACTTTTCCAGAAAGTTGCCGTAAACTTAGGATCACGATCTGAGGTGATCATCACTGGAACTCCATGTATGCGCGCAATATGATGTACGTACAATTCTGCATACCTATCCAACATAAAATCTTTTCTTACTGCAACGAAGTGAGATGCCTTCGTCAATCTATCAACCACTACCCAAATCAAGTCATTGCCTCGCCGACTCTTTGGCAATCCCATCACAAAATCCATCATAATGTGTTCCCACTTCCACTCGGGAATCTCAAGAGGTTGCGGCGAGTCCACCAGGCTTACAATGCCGAGCCTTTGCTTGCCGGCACGTCAAACACTTAGCCACGTGCTTAGCAATGTCTAACTTCATGCCGTTCCACTCCTTAAGTTCAGCATCTTTCGGAACGCACAATCGCCCTCAAAACCTTAATGTCTCATCCTCGGACACTTGAAAGTCTGCTTTTCTCTTTGCTTGATCCATCTGTAGGATCTTAAGAATTTCAGATCCGTCACTTGGGCACTCTTAATCCTACTTTGCATCTCGAGTTCCACCCCGAGAGTGGCCATTAGACTAGCAAGATGGCCGACCTCAATTTTAAAATCGAGTCCCCGAATCACTCCAAAAGAATCCATTCTTGCACCGGCATCCGTGCAATTGTCGACTTTCGACCGAGCGCATCCGCCACTTTATTTGCTTTCCCGGATGATACAAATTTCACAATCATAGTCCTTAAGAAGTTCCATCTATTGTTGTTGAACATGAGGCAAAGATGATCACCGCACCTTGCCATGTTGCATTAACACGCAGCCTAATCCTTTATACAACACATCACTATAGATCTCATACCCGCTAGGACCAAACGGTATTGTCGAACAAAGTGCGGTAGTCAATTTACTCTTGAGCTCTTGGAAACTACGCGCACTTGTCCATCCAATCAAACCTCTCCTCTCTTTTTTTTAACAACCTCGTCAATGGCATGGCTATCGCAATGAAACATTTGTAATATCCCGCCAATGCCAAGAAACTTCGAATCTCAGTCACCGTCATAGGTCTCGGCCAATTCATGACCGCCTCGATCTTAGTCGGGTCAATGGCGATCCCTTCACCTGAAATTACATGCCCTAAAAATGCCACGCGAGATAGCCAAAACTCGCACTTGCTAACTTAGCATACAGTTCATGTTCCCTCAAGGTCTGTAGTACTGATCTCAGGTGTTTCTCATGATCCTCTGGACTCCTCGAGTATACCAGGATATCATCAATGAACACAATCATCAATCCTTGGCAACGGATACTTGCTCTTAATTGTCACTTGATTAAGCTGCCGGTAATCAATGTACGGTCTCAACGACTGTCCTTTTTCCTTACAAACAATGCACGGTGTTCCCCAAGGAGACGCTCGTCCTAGTGCATCTCGCACCTTCGGTTCTTTCAATTCGACAAGGCCATTCTATAAGGCGCCTTGGAAATCGGTTTAGTCCCATGGGTCAACTCAATCACAAACTCAATTTCCTCCTCTAGGGCAATCCCGGCAATTCCTCAAGAAACACATCCATGTATTCTTGTACCACAGCAATATTCTCCACCTTTGATTCTTTTTACCAGTGTGCCAGGATCGCCACCAATGCCAAATACCCTTGGCATGGAATCTGGATGCCAACTATGACCTCAAAGTCATACATTGTTATTGCAATCCAATCAATGATTCCCTCGTGACCTAGTTTCATGCTATCGGCTTTCCCACGTAATTCTTTCGTTGGGTGGGATGGAATTCCTTCTCCCTATCATCAGTCCATTTCAAACTAACAACTGTCTTCACTGGGCACGAACCGCAAGCCAAATGCGGTCGCTCTCTTGATCATGTTCTTTCCTATCATCCGGGCCCTCTCGTACATCTCATCAAAACTCTTCCCAAGTTCAAAGGCACTACACGGGCTTTCATTCGGCTTCAAGCCATCTCTAAAACGTCCCACCCTATCCATAGGGTCCTCTATCAACCTCGGCCCAGTATGCGCCGACTCAGTGAACTTCGCCTCATACTGATCCACTGACATCCGATTCTAACAAAGTTATTGGAACTCTGCCATTTTTTTGACTTTCTCACACTGTCAAAGAAGCACTTCCCATTGAACGCTTCATGAAAGGCACCCCATGTCTAAACCGTGTCTTTAGGGAACACTCTTCCTTGAGAGGCGCCCACTCGTAATGGCATTACCTTGAAGCGGATAAGCCGCCAAAAGCACTTTGTCGACTCGAACACCCCAAAGATCGAAAGTCCTCTCACTATCCCTTATCCAAAGGGTCACAGCTTCAGGGTCGCCCACGCCACTAAATCTCGGTGGCTACAATCTCGGAATTGCTCTACCGGCCTAGGTATCGGTCTCTCACAGACCTCTCCTCTCACTAGGGGAACCACAAGGACCACGGCGAAGCACTCGGCTTCTGTCCTATCAAGGTCTCTAGTGCCGCAGGATCCCGTCTAACCTAGAATCTGCCCGCACGCTGCCTCTATCACCGGTCGACCGGACGCGCCCTATGCCTAAGGGCTCTCTTTGCTCAGGATTGTTCATCACTCTGGACTATGAGCAACCTGCCACCACACAAAGCCACACAAGGCCACAAAAGCAATCACAGGCACATAATTAAAAGCCATCCCTATCTCACTATCCCAAAATCCCACGCACCTTATCACTCGAGGGCTCGAATTTCGGGACGTCACGGTTGGTTTCGAGGATGTTACAATTCTCCCCCCACCCCTTAAAAACTTCGTCCCCAAAATTTCATGACGTACCTTAGCATTCGAATACATGCGGATACTTGCACTACCTAGTCTCTTCATTTTCCCAAGTGACCTTTTCTATTCCATGGTGTTTCCTTAGGACCTTGACTAAGGGAATGGCCATGTTTCTAATTACTTGTTCACGTTTGTCCACGATCCGCACTGGCTCCTCAACATACAACCCTTGGTTGTCTACCTCAATCTCTTCGAAGTTGACCACTTGTGCTAGATCTGGCTCATACTTTCTTAGCATAGACGGATAAAATACATTATGTAA
Source organism: Angophora floribunda (assembly GCA_014182895.1). Lineage (NCBI taxonomy): Eukaryota > Viridiplantae > Streptophyta > Magnoliopsida > Myrtales > Myrtaceae > Angophora > Angophora floribunda. Next base: position 14,182,401 of record CM024706.1, read on the forward strand.
TTGATCAAGTTTTGATGGCAATGCCAACCAATAAGCCATAACCCCTATCCTTTCTAGGATTTCAAAGAGTCCTATGCACCATGAATTTCCACTATGCATTTTGATAATCACTATTCTTTTATTATAATATCGAAGTTGTATATCCTTTTGGCTTACTCATACAATCCTATGAACGTTGCACTCTATGGTAGCGAGTACTTCACTCTATAATAGTGGTCTTGGAATTTCTTGCTTCCTCTTGAGTAAATGCATATACCCTTCCTTGAGCTAGAGGACAATTACCTTGCGGTAGAGTTCCATTTTGCGGCATTACTTGTGGTTGTTGTGATGATATCAGTTGTTGCCTTTGTGGACAATTTCTTAATATATGACCTTACTGACCACAACTGTAACAAGTTCCAATTCGAGCTAAGCACGGGGTGTTGCCATGCCGTTTCCCACATTGATGACATTCCTTATTTGGGGTAGATTGCAATCTTTCTTTCTTGTTATGCTTGTAGAGATGTTTTCCTTCCTATATCGGTCTATTGTTATGATTTCAATTGTCTTGAGAATTTGAATAAGGAAATTTCCCTTGATAAGTTGTTGCTGTAGCACGTTCCAGAAAATCCTTCTCTACCAGTTGGGCTCGTTGATACAACTCATTGTAATCCTTAAGATTCAATCAATGGTACCAACCGACTTCAAATCTCAGGTTTCAAACCGTCTCGAAATCTTTTGGCTCGATCGATTGGATCTTCGATCAATCGAGGAGCATACCTTGACAATTTAGCAAATTTTGCTTCATATTGGTCGACTGTCATACTCTTTTGCTGAAGTTGTAGAAATTCGGTTATCTTCTTATCTCAGGTGCATTCCAAAAAAATTTGCCATTAAAGATTTGGATGAAAATGTCCCAAGTTATGGGAGTACCCTCAAGAAGCACAATTCTTTTGGTTGCTTTCCACTAGTGATTGGCATTACCTTGAAGTTGATATTCTACCAATGTTACCTCGTCTTCATTTGTACACCTCAGGAGAGCAAAAATATTTTGGATTCCTTCAATCCATGATTCAGCCTCTTCGAGGTTTCCATTTCCAACAAACTTTGGAGGTTTCAAATTCAAAAATTGTTCAACTAGTCCATACCTTGGGCAGTTATCATTTCCATTTCCATTACTAACTATTGAGGCATTGGTGGAAGCAGAGCCTAACTGTTGTTAAGCCTGCTGTTGCATTAAGCTTCCAATGATAGTCAGAGCTTGCAAAATCCCATCCAATCGAGGGTCCTCTTTCAACTTTCCTTTGGAACTCGACTAGTCCTAAGTCGATTTCCCTCTCATGATCACCTGGTCTTGAGTATTCATATTGGCTGCTAGGGGACACAACTACAAAATCCTAAGGAAAGATTCCTTTTTCAAACATAGCCAAAGGTTAGTGCTCATAAATATCACAAGAGGAAGAACAATCATACAAGAAATCACATGCATATATGCTCTTCCTAACTTACTACCCATGACTCCTAGCGCACATTATGACTCCCGGTGATAATAATAATAACCCGCTCTGATACCAAAAACTATCACGACCCCCCCTTCCAAGGTTGCTGTGGGTTATTTTCACAACATCCCAGGCTTGTCGCCATCCCGATTCATTTTATCTTGTTTATATGCACATGCGGAAGTATAGAGACAACAACAACATCCCCAACAAACATTGCTGGAAGAACATGGGATGCAAGTCTATAATACTACTATTTTCATTAGTAGTTTGTGTACAGACTATCTTTCATATTACATAATACAAAAGGTTCGGGTATCCCTATCTCTACTACCATTGTAGCTTCCAAAATTGGGAACTCTTCCTGTTACGGGTTGATATTACTAATTAACATTCATCTTGTCGGACGTTGACCCTTCACTTGGGTTCATCGGGCCTCAAAGCCACGAAAAGGCTCAATTATTTCACCGTCCAACCAAACATACCATGCTTTGTAACGGTGAGGGACCAACACGACTTGTCCCTCATGAACCCATACGATTGAGGTACTTCTGATACGTTATCCCAAAATTGGGAACCCTTCCCGTTACGGGCCGATACTTCTGATACGTTATCCCTGCTTTGATATGTATGACGTCTATGGTCGACCCTTCTATTCTCATTAGTAGACCAAAATGTATAGAAGGAGGGTTAGCCATCTTATCAACTTGTAAAGGCAAAGTGGTGAGTTTTGGGGAAACTCAATAAGTAAAATCTCTACCGTTAGCTAGCATGACATCCCTTCATTAATGACTAGTTAGAGCAACTCATGCAGACAATGTCAATGGCACACCAAATGCAACTCACATACAATGCCATGACTAATGCAAGGGCTTTACTTACTCACCCATCAACTAACACGTAAACATATGTGTAACATCCTCAAAAACCAACCCTGTAAGGATTGGCCATAAGGTCCTAAATGAGTTGATCATGGGCCATTGGCCATGGATTGATTGGTTCGATCAGCAAGGATTAGGGATCGGTCATGGTCCAATCGACCGACCGGTCATGAACTGGTCGAGACGTCGAACATGAAAGGCATACCGACCATACCAATGGGGATGGACTACCAGCTCATAAGATGACTTTTTGGTCACGAGAATTGGTCATGGGATGATTTTGGATTGGCGAATGGTCATGGGTCGATTCGACCGGTCATAGCGCCTAACCGCGGGTGAGTCCGCCCGACTATGCACCGATACACTGACAATCCAACTTGACCAAAAGAGATAGTCTTTCGAGCAAAAATGCATCATTCCCTATTTAATTCTTAGTGATCGGAAAAGAATCTTGAATTGATGAAGTCGGATCATGGATCAGTAATGCACTGGTCATGAACCATGCGGATGGATCGGGCGCCAATCGAAATGAGTCTCGGGATAGACCCGGCTATTCTGTCATAATTCTTAAGGTCCATAAGTGCCTTGGCTTAGTGCTAGGCCATGGGTAGCCTTGGAATTGACCTTGAACCGATTCGAGGATCAATGATCGAATTATGAGGGAAACCTCATGGCCGACCCACCGCCCAAGGAAGTGGTTTGGGCAAATTTGGGGTATGTGACCCGGACCCTAGGTACGTGTAAATTGGTTTTCCGAGACATGTCATATGATCCCTTTTCTGGCCTTGAAATTGACTTGAATGGTGGAATTCTCCATACCGCTTTCTTGGTTAAGAAAAGGTCAAAAGAGAAGAATTCTCTAGAAACCTTATTGGATAACCCTTATCTCTTACTTTTCAAAGTTTATGATTATGGTCAAAAATATCTTGGGGGCTATGATGGAGATGGATTACACATGGCCCAATCGGAACGCAACACCCGAACCCTCATTATGAGCCTATAGAATTTTAGAAACTTAGTTGGCAAGTTAGGTGACTTCCTAGTCAAACTTTCATAAATGCCAATAAATGAGGGGAAACAGGTGGACCAATATGAAAGCGAAAGGCGGGCTGTCATTAGTGACGTCTACTTACTTGACCGCCAAGTAGAACCTTTAGCCTTGCCCAATCATCCCTTAGGTGCAATTATTGAAGAAATAGGCTTGCCACTTAAGGATTCTAGGCAGGCCACTTGGAAAGAGAGGATTGGACGGTTAGAAGTGCAATGATGAGCTTGGGGACTATAAATAGGAGAAGCCTCTCCTTCTCCCTCACCATTTGCACCATTTTCCTCATTCTTCCTCTCTTGGTCGCCCTCTCCTCATTCTCACGTTTCTCTCTCTTTTTGGCCACAAGCAAGCCGCCTTCCTTCTCAAGTCAATTTCTCTAGTTTTGTGAGGTTCATCCAAGTAGAATCTCCTACTTCTCCCTAGTATGATCATTTCTATCATGAGGACTAGACAGTCTTCTCTTGTTGAACCATGATTGTATGGAAGATTATGTGTACATTGGTTCATATGTGAATCTTATGCATATGCGTGATTATTTCACGACCGAGATGATGCCATGGTTCGTCGTTTGTATTCAACGCAAGTTGGGAATACCCAAAGCCATAAGGCTTAAGTCGGTAATGAAGTATTGAAACTCAAGTCTTGTATGGTATGAGGATCGCCCAAGGTCACGAGGTCTTGGATTGGCATTAAGACATGCCGACTCCTAGTCTCATTTGGTATGGGGATCACTCAAGCCCACGAGGTCTTGGTTGGCATCGAAGTATACCTAGCTCATGTCTTGGATTTGGTGCGGGACCATTGGTACTTAGCGTTTGAGCCAAACCTCGGACTTAGAATGATCATGGCATCATTAGACTCAGGTCGTAGAAAGCACAGCACACATGATTATGTATGAGCATGATGTTGTTGTTGAGTCATGAATGAGTTGGCTCAAGGAAAGGACAAGAATCGACATAAGTGATGCATTTGTGAGATTACCCAATGGAAGATGGGAAAGATGATGATACCCCTGCAACAAGATGTCCTAGGTAACCCTCGGAAGCCTCGGAAGCCTCGGCAAGAGTCGAGAGGGCCTGATTGAGCTAGGACAATGTCAATTAGTACCCCCATAACGGAATGTCCCAGGTAACCCCCGAAAGCCTTGGGAAGCTGGCCCCAAGAAGCCTTAGCAAGAGTTGAGAGGGCTTGGTTGAGCCAGGACAATGTAAAGTGATCTACACGAATGCCGGTTATGCTTAAGTACGAATGAGATGTGTTATGTGTTAGCCGACACATGAGTAAGTGAAACCCTTGTATATGTGCTCGAGTATGGGTGACATATGTTTATATGTTAGTCAATGGTTAAGTAAGTAAAGCCCCTATATTAGTCATGACATTGTATGTGAGTTGCAATTGATCTACTATCAACATTGTCTGCATGAGTTACTTTGGCTAGTCGTTGATGAAGGGATGTCACGCTAGCTGAAGGTAGATGTTTTACTTACTGAGTTTCCCCAAAACTCACCCATTTACCTTTACAAGTTGATGAGATGGCTAACCTTCCTCCTATACGTTTTGGTCTATCAATGAAAATAGAAGGGTTGACCGTAGAAGTCATACACGTCGAAGTAGGGATAACATATCGGAAGTATACCTCAACCGTATGGGTTCACGAGGGACAAATCGAGTTGGTCCCTCACCATTACAAGGCATGGTATGTTTGGTCGAACGGTGAAATGATCGGGCGTCAACGTCCAACGGGATGAATCAGTAATATTGGCATGTAATAGGACGGGTTCCCAATTTTGGAAATCGCAGTGGTAGCAGAGATAGGGAGACCCAAGCCATTTTATATTATGTAATATGAAAGTTAGTTGTATACAAACTACTAATGAAAATAGTCATATTATATACTTGCATCCCATGTTCTTCTAGTGATGTTTGTTAGGGATGTTGTTGTTATGTTATGCTTCTGCATGTGCATATAAAGAAGGTAAAATGAATTGGGACGGCGACAAGCCTAGGATGTCCCGAAAACAACCCACAGCTTGGACCCTAAAGGGGGTCGTGACAATATATCACCCACGCTCGAGCACATATACAAGGGTTTCACTTACTCACGTGTCAGCTAACACATAAACCATATTACCCATACTTAAGCATAACCAACATTCATGTAGATCACTTTACATCATCCTGGCTCAACTAAGCCCTCTTGACTCTTGCCGAGGCATCTCGGGGCTAGCTTCTTGAGGCTTTCGGCAGTTACCCGGCACATCCCATTGTAAGGGTACCAGTTGACATTGTCCTGGCTCAACCAGGCCCTCTCGACTCTTGTTGAGGCTTCCGAGGTTTACTTGGGACATCTTGTTGCAAGGGTATCATCATCTTCCCCATCTTACATGGGGTGATCTCACAAATGCATCATTTATGCCGGTTCTTATCCTTTCCTTAAGCCGATTCATTCATGACTAAAAGATAACATCATGCTCATACATAATCATGCATGTTGTGCATGGGAGGGCAAAGGAGGAGAGGGAGGAATTTGGTGCAAAATGGTAAAGGAGAAGGAGAGGTTTCTCCTATTTATAGTCCCCAAGCTCATCATTACACTTCTAACCATCCAATCATCTCTTTCCAAGTGGCCTGCCCAAAATTCTTAAGTGGCAAGCCTATTTCGTCAATAATTGCACCTGAGGGATGACTAGGCACGGCTAAAAATTCTACTTGGCGGTCTAGTGAGTAGACATCATCGACGATGGCTCGCCTTCCACTTTCCTATTGGACCACTTGTTTCCCCTCATTTATTGGCATTTATGGAAATTTGACTAGGAAGATGCCTAATTTGCCAACTAGGTCTCTAATTCCATAGGCTCATAATGAGGATTCGGGTGTCGCCTTCCGATTGGGTCATGTGTAATCCATCCTTATCATATCCCCCAAGATATTTTTGACCATAATCATAAGGTTTGAAAAGAAGAGATAAGTCTTATCCAATAACATTAATGAGGCTTCTAGAGAATTCTTCTTCATTTGTCCTTTTCTTCCTCAAGAAGGCGGTCTAGGGAATTCCACCATCCAAGTCGGTTTCGGGGCCGAAAAAGGGATTATATTACATACCTCGAAAAACCAAATTACATATGCCAAGGGTCCGGGCCACATACCCCTAATTTGCCCAAACTATTACCTTGGGCGGCCATTTGGCCATAGAGGGTCGGCCCTTGGGTTGGGTCAGCATAGTCGGCCTAGTTGGCTCCAAGAATGGCCCTCGAGCTAGTCCCTGGGCCTACTGTCAAGCCTAGTGTGACTTTCCCTCATAATTCGATCATTGGTCATCGGATTAGTTCAAGACCAATTCCAAGACTACCCATGGCCTAGCACTAAGTCAACGCACTCATGGACCTTAGAAACTATGATGAAACAGTCGGGTCCATCTCAAGGCTCATTCCGATCGGCGCCCGATCCATTCGCATGGTTCATGATCAGTGCAATATCAATCCATGGTTGAACATCACCAATTCAAGATTCCTTTCCGGTCACTAAGAATTAAATAGGGAATAATACATTTTTGGTCAGAAGATGATCACTTTTGGTCAAGTCAAATTGTCCATGTATCGGTGCATAGCCGAGTGGAATCACTCGTGGTCGGGTGCTATGATCGGTCAAATCGACGTATGACCATCCGCCGACCTAAAATCATCCCATGACCAATTCTTATGACCAAAAAGTTGTATTATGAGCTGGCAATCCGTTCTCATTGATATAGTCGGTAAACCTTTCACGGCCGATGCCTCAACCAGTTCATGACCAATCGGTCAATCGAACCATGACCGATCATCGATCCTTACTAATCAAACCAATTGATCCATGGCCAACAGCCCATGGTCTACTCATCTTGGACATTATGGCCGATCCTTACGAGGTTGGTTTCGAGGATGTAACATGATGTCTCAAACTAAGACTTTCCCAGATATCTTAGAGTTCCCTCGGCATTGGAATGATATTAATCTCAGTCTTTTCCATTTAGATCCTAACCTAGAGGGGCATCTGAGATTAAAAATTTGTCATTGTTTATGAAAGTAAAATACATAATGGAAATTCAAACATAAGGAGAGATAGCATCCAACAAAAAGGAACGATTCTTACCAACCGAACCATGGCAAGCACAAATCACACATCGCATGAGGACGGTGATGTTTTGACACCTCAGGATAGGGTATTAAAGACTCAAGGTCTCCATCTCAATTAATGGAAATAGTTTACTTATCGCTACTATCATCAATCAATACACCTTCTATTAAGGAGATGAGCGGGTTGAATGGAAAGAGAATTACCACAAGTCTTGACTCACAGATTTCACCCATTAACCCTCCTAATGGCTCTAATTTGTGCGATTGAGGTTTTAGACCACAGTTGTGTGTGGAATGTAGTGCTAAAAATTTTAGACATGAGTTTTAAATTTTAAACAAACAACATTTCAATATAAAACCTCTTATTCATTCATCCTTACACCACCTGCAAGACAAGGGGTTTATAATCACGACACCTTTTATATCTCCCACCTAAAAGACCATTTAACACTTTGTTAGCGGTGTACATTTATCCACGTGACTTTGACACAAAAGCAATCCTACACACGACATGTTAGTGAAAACACAATAACCGTTTGTTTATGGCTTCAAGTCTACTTAGAGCACACATGACAACATTTCTGTTCCCGGGAGCAGATTCTGCTCAGAAATGATTTTTTTTGTTTATGTTCCCGGGAATAATTTTTGAGCATTTGAAGGCGTTTGGTAATTGTTCAAAATTTTTACTTCAGAAACAGAAATGCATTTGGTAAAAATTTCCAATCTTTTGATTCTTTTAATTTTCTTTTTCTTTTTCTTCTCCCCTTCTTTCAGTTGGTTGCCGCTGGTGAGGCTTGGCCCCACAAATTTGGCCAAGGCCGAGCCTCGCACTGGTGGCGGCTGGGTGAGGCTTGGCCTCGCCCAGATCTGCGAGGCTGAGCCTCGCCGATGGCAGGGCAAGGCTCACCTCCCCAAATCTAGGTGAGGCGAGGCTCACCCGGCTTTGTGCCACCTGGGCGAGGCTCGGCAGGCACGAGGCCCGGCCTCACGCAGCTTGGGCGAGGCTCCAACAAGTTTACTAGACCTTGCCCTTGCCTAGGGAGGCGCCGGCAAGCTCGCCAGACCTCGCCCGGTGGCGGTGATAGGGCAGCGATGGGGCGGTTGAGGGGTGGGAGGAGGAAGAGGAAGAAGAATAAGAAAAGGAAAGAGAAAGAGAAAAGAAAAAAAAAGAAAGGAAAAAAAACTAATTCTTAAAGTTGTTCCCGAAAACAAGAAGCAACTTTTTTTTGTTTCTGAATTCTACTCCAAACTTATTCTAGGGAACAAATTTGTTCTCAAGAATAAAAAATTTACAAAACGCATTTCTATTCCCGGGAATAAAAATCTACTCCCAAGAACAAAAGAACAAAAGCAGCTATTCCCGGGAGCGTTACCATGTAGGCCCTTAGTCTAGTAACTAGTCCCTAGTGGAGTCGCTAAGTCTATCAAGACCTACCATCACCGACAGTCAATGTCAGGAGGGACAGAGTTTAGTGGTATTTACTCACAAGATAATCCTCAAAGGGCAAGTCATCAAAGACGACTCGAACATATTATCAATGACAACCATATCCACCAAGAGGTCCATCAATCGTAAGTGTGGATTCTCCCATATACTTACCCCACGCAACAATGGGAAGATTCATGTTATTTATCTAAGTTGATTAACAATCTAAGATAAAGGTTTATGAGTCGCCACTAGCCTTAGTTTGGGGGCCTGCTAGAAAGCCCAATTGAGGGTCGAGAGAGGTTCCCTCGATTTCTAAGCAAGCATAGCTCTAGGGTTCAAGGACTTAGGTTACACTAATTGTCTCTATTAGCGCATTTTCAGTACCTAACAATCATCGTGTTTTACCTAAGGTGTCCATGCGTGTTTCGTTATTTTTTCATGCCATCTTTAAACTAGAAATGTGACCATACATGGATGTCAGTTTCATGCCATTCTAATTCTAAAAAAATGGAAAAAGAAAGGCAAACAATTTTAATTGAAATTGCAACGCATAAAGTAAACAACCAAGGAAAGTGGTAAGTCTACACATACAATCCTAAAAAATATATGTAAACGGAGATAGAGGAAAGAAAAGGAAAGGAACTTGCAACTCATCGACTTTTTATACAATGCAATAGAATACCTGAGATATATGTCGAGTGTCAAATAAATAGTACAAGGTAAGGGTTGGAAATGACATAGACCATTGCTGTCTTTGGGTTTGCCTTCTTCACATACCCTAATTCCCAACTAATTTCAAAGGAACAATTTACAATGGAAACAAACATTGATTCAAACAAAAGCACACCGAACATGACAAGTAAACAAACAATGATCATCCAATCAACAAGTTAGAAATGGTCTTGGGGTCGGCCTTTGGAGTTACACACACAACGTATCTCAGATGTTTTCCCCATTCATTATTAGATATGGGTCATGATCATTAAACATCACAAGTATTTACTTGCAGTGATTAATGTCATACCTCCTAAAGTTGTGTTTTAATGTGTAACCCAAGATTATCTGCAAACATAAATCGGTTTAGCATGAGTATCTACCAATCACATATATTGAACTTAAAAATAAGCACATGAGCAGGTCTAAAGACCTTATTTCCCAATCAATCAAGCAATTAGTGTTCCGGCACCGATTCACTTCACTCAGCAAATATGCATCGGTCAAAATTTCAAGCGTGAAATATGTATTCAATGGCCTTTTTGTTTTTCGAGAATTTTTGTATTCAAATTTGAAGAAAAGAAAATCAAAATTTATGAAGACATCAAGAATTATTTTTGCATGGATCATTTCCTAAAAATCACGGAACGAGTTTATATCACAATCAAACAAAATAGGGGATCGAGAACACATTGAAAATGAAGAAGCAATTGAGCATGACCCATTGAGCAATCAACTTCACAAAAATTACAGTACATAAAGCATTCAACAAAGAACTTTTTTTATGTTGACAACTTCTTAGGATGAGCTACGTGTGAATTTATAAAAATCCAAGAATGCGATAACATACATTATAACATAATAGGGCACCAGCAAATAGATGCAATCTTATGAGGATATTAACATGTTAAAAATGTCGAAAATTCATGAAATTTTACTTGAAGATAGTCCTAAGGATGCTAAACAAAGTTCATGAAGGGTCCAAGTTTCAGATCACAACAGAAAATTCCAACAAAAATGGCAAAGTGCAGACATGCAAATGTTCACAAGTGGGTTCCAAATTTCATGATTTTCCAGGTTACAGGGCAACTTTATAAAAATGGAAAAGTGGTCCAACTGACATGAAAATGGCTTGATTCTGATGTGATTAGAAAGCTTAATGAATTTCCTATCACTTTCCAAGAGATGGCATGATCAATTAAGGTTGTTTTCTCATTCAATCACGGACATTTTCATGCCATGCAAATTGACTCAATTCAAGGCAGCAAGCACATGAAAAAACTGTATGGTTTAACTTCCTACATGACAAGGCAAAAGTGTGAGATAAATCATGTAGATCAAGCATCAAACCACAAACAATTCCATTAAGGGGTCGAAGCCCTAATGCAATCACTAAGCATGATATGAAAATGTTAATGACGGAATGAATATTGAACATGTTCAAGCTAACAAAACCTAATTACATGAAAACATGCACTGACAGGATGAATTGACATTCAATTAACATGGCATATGTGTCCTTAAGTGGTTTTAACATGTAATGATGTTCATGAGGTATTCATAGACAAACAATCACAATTGAGTGCACAATCACACACAGATTGTTACTTGAGTTTGTACAGGGCAATACAGGGGTGAGGACGATTTTTGGAGGAAATTGACCTATTCAATGACACTCAAAAATCACAAGAAAAATATATGACATGGAAAAAACTCATATGAACAAATTTCTAGAAGGATAAACTCGAAATGAGTTCAGGAAAAATTACAATAAAATCAACAAGGTCAAAATTTCGGATGCCAGAACATGCAGACCAGCAGAACAGAGGACTTATTTTGAGTACATTTGACCTAGTTGTGCTTATTGAAAAATTTATAGAAAAAATTATGTTATAAAAATCATCTATACACACAACTTTTATGAGGAAATCCAGATCAGATTTCAATCACAAAAATCAGAAAAAATTTACGAAACTGATACATGCAATCAGGAACCCCGAAAACAGTAGGTATGATGATGAAGTTAGGGCCTTTCGTCCTATCAAGATGATCTCTAAAATTTTCATTTTATTCGAGACATAAACAATTTAAAAAATATATGTTCAAGATCAATATGTTCTGAATATTTTTCATGAGGAATCATCTTGAAATTTTGATCATGAACAATTAGACATTGACCACGCTAAAAGCTTCCATGTTGCTAAAAATCACGTTCAGTATGAATTTGGCAAAACAGCGCAGTATCCAACAATCATCAGCACATCATCACAGGACATAACTGCAACTTTAAGGAAAGTTTTCAGGCATCAAACGAAGGCTGATTGGAGTGATCTATAGCTCTTCGGAAAGCTTATCAAGTCTATATTAAAAGTATAAGAAGGCTAAAATTCATTTGAACGAGTCTTGAACAAGTTTTCAAGCTCAAATGAAGAGGTTTTTCCAGGTGCATCAGTCTGGAATCCGATCCTAACATATTAAGAACAATCTCCTAACCAAGCCTAATCACACCACATTCAATCAAACAAATCCATCCATGAACATCCTGAAGCATCATAGCAACCTCATCAATCATAGAATCGAGCCTAAACTCAAGCTCTAGCCCCGATCGCCTATTGTGATCTCACTTCATCGAGCTCGTGTCAAGGAAATCAAGCTTTATCAACGTTGAATTACCCAAGCAAGCTCAAATCTGTAGGGATCAATCACCAGCCATTGCAGGATCAACATTAGGACGCCCGACGAGATCCTAATTGCTGGAGGGGAAAGAACCAGCACCGGTTTGCTGCTGCACAAAACCGGTCTCAAAGCAGACTAGTTCTCAATACCAATAGAGGCTGCCGGAGGGAGCTTTGATCACCAGGACGTCAGGGAAAGATCAAGGAAGGTCAGCAAGGGAGGTTTGTTGCTGAGGGATCGCCAGAGATGGCCGCCAAAGGTGTTTTGGGCGATTGAGGCCGAAACACCCCGTCAGTTTTTGAGAGGGAAGAAGGGCGGAAGAAGAGAGAGATAGATAGGATTTTGAGAGGATTTTATCTAGAGAAAGAATGTAGATCTGAAAAAATGGCCTCCTTCAAAATTTTGGAGGGAAAGTGATATATATATCCCTCCCTAATCTCAAATCTTAGCCGTAGGATTAATTCGATAATTAAGGATTAACCCATGTGCCTAACTAACTCTTTTGAATTTCTAATCATTATTCACATTTAACATGTGCTAATTTGAAGGGCTATGATTTAATGTAATCAATGATTCACAAAATTTTTGCGATCAAGAACCTAATTAGGGGCAATTTTGTAATTTCACTAATACCTAGGGGGCCATTTTACAAATTCAGGAAATTTAAGACATGGCTGACTCGAATTTGGGCTAGGCCACTACAAGGTGGTGGTCGCCGCCGAAAACCAGTAGGAGTATGACCAAACCAACCTCCTGTGCCGGTGATCAATTTGATTGGTCGGAACTGATCTTGTACCAGTTTAATTGGTTAGGTTAGTTTTTGGGGTGCTTTTGGTCCGATTTTCTTGATTTTGTGCAATGTAGTCCCTAATGAATTAAATTGAAAAGAAAACTTGTTTAATCATAAAGAAAGCAGTCCAATTTTGAAGAGAAGCAGGTCAATTTCAAACAAATTAGACTAATTAAATCACAAAAATACAATTTCATGATTTTTTTTATTAACTTAATTGTCTAATTGTCACTCGTGGCTGAAAAAATCTGCTCTCGATGGGTGAGCTTTCTTCTATCCCCATGGTGATCGCATCCTTCAAAACCCTAGCTTCCAAATCCTAACTCCTCAGTGAGTTTCTCCGTTGACTAATTACTCTACTCCTCAGTCAAAATAGAGCATAGAGTCTTTGCCACTCTCCACTTCCACGGGTTAACCCTAGCAAACTCCCTTGTGCTTTGTCCTCTCCCCTGCGTTTCGCTCTAAACCACTCACCCTTCCCACATAGGGGATTTTGTGGCGAACGAACCACATTTCGTAGTCTAGCTTGGGTGTGCTCCTAGTCCTTACCACATACGGTAGCTTGGTCACCATGACTGAAGCAGTGGAAAATCACCTCCGACTACTGACCCTCTGCAGCAAAATGGGCAATTTATGGGCCGCAGACGAGTTTACGGCGCTGTCAACTGATTTACCTGCGTGCGAGAACCAGGAGCGTGATTCCATACTATACGGTAAGCTATTTTCTAAACCGAACATCAACTTCCAAGCGTTTTTCAGCACTATGAAGCGTGCCTGGAAACTAGAGGACATTAAATGTGAAATCTTAGAACCAGGGTTTTTTCTGTTTACCTTTAAATCATCGGAAGAGAAACACAAGGTCCTGCAATCAGATCCATGGTCCTTTGCTAGCAACCTTCTCGTGTTGTAAGAGGGCAATCCCAACATCCCGGAACACTGCTATGAATTTACACAATACCCTTTTTGGGTGCATTTCGTGGGGCTCCCTCGAGCTGATGTGGTAGAGGAATCTGTGAGACAGATAGCGGGGAAACTGGGTTTAGTAGAGGAAGTCAGAATTGAAGCTCGCAATAGCAGTTCTCGAAAAATAGCTAAAGCAAAAGTGAGCCTCAACCTGCTGACCCCGCTCAAACCAAGGACGATAATCAATGTGGTGGGGGGGGGGAAGCAATGGTGGATCGACTTCAAATTTGAGAGACTCCCGCATTATTGCTACTCATGTGGGTGTATTGGACACAATGCCAACTTCTGTCCAACAATTCCCTTCGAAACAACTGGATTAGTTCATGACCAACTTGGGAAATATGGAGCCTGGCTCAAGGCAAAGGTGCAAGACTTTAGCCCTTGCTGGGAAATCTTCTATGGAGAGATCGCCCAGGACATGGAGGAAGATGACATGGTGCCTGTCACTCCTACCTCCCCTGCAACCAACAGGCCAAACAATGTACTTATGGAGGCCACAAGTCAAGCTATAGTACTTTACAACCTAGCGACCTAAGACTTAGCTTTCGCTGCCAATCGGTCAGCCACTGAGTCCACAAAGAAGGGCAAACAAGCAATGTAAGCCCAACAACCAGCAGGATCGGCCTCTGCTGCTGACCAAGGCATCCAGCATCCCAAACTTGAGAAACCAGTCAATAAGAGACATGCTGCAAAGAAAATCAAGCGCTTTGCCCTGCATGAAAAAAAGGGAACGGGGGGCGTTATTTTGGAGGAGGAACACCTTCTGGACACACTTATACAGGTCTGGGATGGGGTGGCGCTAGAGGCTTTGGTGGCTCGCCGTAATGAGCCACCAAAGCAAATATGAAAATATTGAGCTAGAACTGTCAAGGTGTAGGCTCTCCCTTGACAGCCTAGCATTTTCGAGCCCTTGTGACTTGCGAGAGGCCTAACGTGGTGTTCCTTATGGAGACCAAAAACAGAGCGGTAGCTGTGGACCGACTCAGACATAGCCTGAAGTTAGATTACTCTTCTATTGTTGACCCTAGAGGCATCACTGGTGGTTTCGCTTTATTTTGGGATACAACCGTGGATGTGAGAGTGGAATACAGCTCAGGGGAGCTCATAGAGACTGTTTGCACATCCCAACATGATGGAACTCTAATGCACATCTCCTTCCTACATGCACCGACTATTCTACAGGCAAGACTTCATCTATGGCACACACTACGTTCAAGACACCTCTCCGATGACTTGCCGTGGTTGTGCATTGGTGACTTCAATGACATCTTATACCACTAGGAAAAGGTGGGACATTAGGCTGCTAACCGAAACAAAGTAGCAACTTTCCGGGAGTTTGTTGATTCTTGTTCACTTATGGATATATAGAGCAAAGGTTGTGCTTACACATGGAGCAACAACCGGGAAGGGGATGACCTAGTAAAGGAACGACTGGATAGAGGGTTATGTAACATGGAATGGCGAGTATCCTTCCCAAATGTGGAAGCATTAGCTCTTCTTGCGATCGGTTCAAACCATAGCCCACTCATCCTATTTCTAGACTCAGCCAAGTGAAGGAAACAGCAAGTGTTCCATTTCGAGGCTTTCTGGTTAGATCACCCAGACTGTAAGGCAATTGTAGGGAAAGCTTGGAAGGAAGCCCATGTGCAACGCCTACACATCGCCCGCAAGAGCTAAAAGGTAGCACTTGCATTGCATTAGTGGAGCCAAAAAACCTTTAAACATGCCCACAAACAATTATATTTACTTCGAGGGAGACTCATAGAATTAACAAATAGAGGGGAAAGGGAGTCCAACGGGGTTGAGTATAGGGAGATTGTAGCCCAAATCGAAGCCTTTTGGAAGCAGAAAGAGATGTATTAGTGTATGCGGTCTCGGATTAACTGGCTGACATGGGGTGACAAAAATACCAAATTTTTTCATGTCACCACTATACAAAGGAGACAACGCAACATAATCTCTATGCTTCGTACTGACCAACACACTTGGAGCCGAGATCCAACCTCACTCAAGCAGCACATTACCACGTTCTACTGAAACTTGTTCACTTCAGTTGGGGAGCGGCACTACCAGCCCGTTCTAGCTCAATGTGTAACATCCGAATTTCGGTAAGCCCGAATTATTGGAAAAGGATTCAACGGGCCGAGTTTTGGAGCCAAATATTTGGGAAAGCGTGCTTCAAGGGCAAAAAGACCAAATTGCCCTTTCTAGAAGCTTTTTAGGATTTTGTATTGTTTTCCTTTTCTTTTTTTTTTTTCCCCTCATCCCCTCCGCATGTTTCTCTCCCTCTCCCTTTTCTCTCTCTTCCTCTTCACGTTTCCCCCCCCTTGTCGACAATGAACCCCCCACTTGTCCCCATCTTATCTTATCTTTTTCCCTTTGACCGGTCTCCCTCTCTCTCTCTCTCTCTCTCTCTCTCTCTCTCTCTCTCTCTCTCTTCGGCAGCTTCCCCGCACGACACCCCTCATTCCCAGCTTCTTCTTCTTCTTCTTCCTTCTTCTTCTTCTTGCCGCCTGTTTTCCGTCGGCCGCAGCGCTGTTGCCTTGCTTCCCTCGCCGGCGAGACCCGGAACCACCTCGTCGCCGCGCAGCTCCGCCATCCCGCCGGCTCGCCGCCGGTCCGTCGGTCTCGTCGTCTGCCGGCCCCGCGAGCTAGCCGCACCGTTCTTCCTCCTATTCTCGTCTGCGGGGTGTTCTTTGTCTTGTTCCGATGCCCGGTCGCACCGCCGCCGCTATTTGCCGCCGCCGAACCGCCTCAAGCGTCGCTCCCCTTGGACTGTCTTAGCCGAACCAGATCCGGCCAGCCGTTCCTCCTCCTCTTCGGTTTGGCCGCGCCGCCTTGTCTCCTCCGGGTTCTCGGTTCGAACCGAGCCGACCCAAGATCGCCCAAGCTCCGCCACCTTGCTTTGCCGTCCTCCGCCGCCGCCCTGGCCGCCGCCGCCCCCCGCCGTCGCCGCCGACCTCATCCGTCGTCGCCGTGCCTCCTCTCTCCCTCTCGACCCCCCGGGCCGTGACTGGACACGCGACCAGCAGCCTCGCGCGCCGCACGCCGCCGCGGTCACCGCCACGAGCCCGTCGGAGGACCGTACCCGAGCCCCTCCGCCGCACCGGAGCCACCCCACCGCCGCCCCCCCCGAAACTAGTTGCACCACCTCCCTCTTCCCTCTCCAGCTTCTGTCCAACCTCGCCGGAGCCGCCGCTTGTCGCCGGAGCCGCTAGCCGCCGCCCCGTAGCTGCCGGGCCGCCCACCGCCCAGCCTCGTGCCGCCACGGCCGCCGGTTCCTCCGATCCTCGGCTTGTCGCCGCGTGGACAGCCGCCTCGGCCGAGACCCGCCCCGGGCCGCCTTGTCCCGACGCGCCGGAAGTTCCGGGCGTTCCCCTGCCGCCGCCACCGTCGCGCTCGTGTCGTCGGAATCGCTAAACCGTGAGTCGATTTCCTAATCCTTATTTAGGGGTTGATCTTGCTTAGGAGTAGTTTAATTAGTTTAAACTTTGATTAGTGTTTTGGATGATGATTATTAGTGTTTTAATACTATTTGATTAAGCTTTGCTTAGTGTTAATCATGGTTAGTATTAATAAATATTATTATTATTTTTGGGATAATAATAATAATTATTTATTATTTTCGGAATTATTAATTAAATTAATTTATAATTTCGAATTATTAATAGTAATATTGTTATTACTATTCATTGCTGAAAATTAATTATTTTTGGAGAAAATAATTAATTGTGATTATTGAAAATGGTTTTAATTGAGTAATTTTGGGAGAAAAATTACTATGGTCTATTTTTCCAAAGTCAATAGTATTTATTTACTATATTATTTAATGACATTGGTTTATTGAAGAAGGGTTTTATTAAATGGAATTATTTGGGTTGGATAATTAATTATGGGATTGAAAAATAATTATAAGTATTTTGTGGGACTTGAATTATTTTATCGAAAAAATCGACTATAGTATTATATGTTTCTTAAATGAGTATCTTTGAATATAATTATATTTTATACTTATTTTGGGATAATTAAGTATTATTGGGAAATAGTTGATTGGCATCGTCGTGATGACATGTATTTATTTATTATTGAATATTGAGACGTGTGTTTATTTATTCTTAAATTTTGAAACACGTGGTTGGATATCGGAGTATCGTGATGTTGATTGGTTATACGAAATGACAAGAGTTGGTTGTTCCCAAGAGTTAGGGAATGTGCGTGATTGAATGCTGATTGGAAATTAAATTTTGGAAATTGTCGAGTGAGATCGCATGACATATTGCGTGGGTTATCTGAAATGGCCTGAAATGGCATGTCGCATGAGCATGAGTGATGTTGCATTCACGACAGAGCAAAGATATAAATGGATTGCTTGATGATGTGTTGCATGGTCACATTAAGAGGAGAGAGCCGGCGTTGCCGGTAGACCGCCAACCCTTGGGGTTGTGCCGTGGCCTTTGGTCGTCCCGACTTCGGTCGGTTGCACGACGGTGGTCGGTTGCGGGGCTGCGGCGGTGAGCGGGCCCCATGCTCCATAGGGAATGCCATCGATGGGAGAGAGCCCGTGACGTCGCCGTGCCTCATGGGGAGGACGATGCCGGTCTTCGCCGTGTAGACCGCCAACCATAAGGTTGTGCCGTGGCCCTAGTGGTCGTAATAATCGGAGCATGTGTGGGTGTGAGATATGAGAAAGCTGTGTGAGATGCTCGATTATTCGCATGCCTCTTAATGTCGTGATGATTGAAATGACAGTTTCTGCAGGTTGCGTGTGCCAAGGCCAGGTAGGGTCGCATGTGTTTGCATCTGCTTATTGAACTGTCGTTTGATAATGTTGCTTGAGGCGTGGTATGTGTTGTTTGTCGGAACTAGGTTGCATGGTTAGATTGCTCCCAAGGCGAGCGAAGTTCCTAACCGGAGCTTAGGACTTTGACTTGCTGAGTTTATCTCAACCCGTCGTGGTTAACATTTTTTCAGGTCCATAGGATGGAGGATCGACGCGTGTTACGGCTCGTGGCCGTCTTTGAAGGCGTAGATTAACCCCGGCCCGTTGGTCTCATTGGCTCGTTAGGAAGATGCCCGTGATAAGGGCTTGTATTTGTAAACTTCCTAGGGTTAATCAGTTAGTTAATAAAGCGATACTTTTGATGTGTTCTTGTTGGGTTTTCCTGCTATCCCTGTTTTTGTAATTGACCGGGGATTGTGTTTCGCTTCCGCATGCGTTTAATCAAAAGATAAAAATAACGGTCGGCGACGGATCCGGGGAGTCGCAAATCAAATGACCGCAAGTGAAGCTGGGGTTGCCGCGTGCTCGAGGGTCGGGCGTGACACAATGTCCCAAAGTGGTGCCCCTGGAAATGAATGAAGCCCTAATGGGGAGACTTACCAGCGAAGAAATACAAGCGGCTGCCTTCCAAATGGGTGCAACCAAGGCCCCAGGTCCAGATGGTTTAAACGGGTTATTTTACCAGAAGCATTGGAATGTGGTTCAACCAGACATTTTTAAGATGGTCGACTATTTCTTCAATCAAGGTACCTTTGACCCTGCCATTAAAAAAACCCAACTTATCCTCATCCCGAAAATAGCCAACCCCGAAAGCATTACAGAATATAGGCTAATTAGTCTATGTAATTTCAACTACAAAATAATTGCCAAAGTTATGGCCAATCGACTCAAGCCTTGGCTACCGAACATCATCTCTCCTGAACAAAGTGCCTTCATTGGAGGTCGCCAAATCCAAGACAACATCTTTATTGTTCAGGAAGTGCTACATTAGCTCAGGGTGAGGAAAAGGAAACAGAAATTCCAGGCGGTCCTTAAATTAGATATGCAAAAAGCGTACGACAAAGTTGAATGGGATTTCCTATGTGATTGCATGTTACAAATGGGCTTTTGTGGAAGATGGGTAAGCTTGGTCAAATTTTGTGTATCCTCGGTAGCCTTTAGTGTAAAAGTTAATGATGAGGCTGGCAAAGTTTTCCAACCAACCAGAGGGATACGATAGGGAGAATCTCACCCTTTCTGTTTCTTATTATGGTGAACGTCTTATCTTGCCTCATGTCTAAGGCGGTAGCAAATGGTAGTATAAGAGGCATTCGACTCAACTCTCACTATCCTACACTTTCCCACCTACTGTTTGTAGATGATGCCATCTACTTCCTACATGGCACTATTTGTGAAGCCCAGAATCTTAGTAATGTATTGAATCATTACTCATTGCATCTGGTCAGGCCATTAACTTGAACAAGTCGGGTATATTTTTTTGGAAAGCTTGTCACCAGAAACTGAAATTAAACATCGCAGCGGAGTTAAGAGTGCCTATATTGGAGAAAATAGGGAAATATTTAGGCTTTCCATCAGATTGGGGACAAACCAAGCAAAACATGTTCTCTTGGGTGCTGGCAAGGGTCGATCACAAGCTGGAAGGTTGGAAAGAACTGCTAATATCAAAGGCCGGCAAGGAGATTCTACTAAAACGGTAGTACAAGCGCTACCCCAATACGCTATGTCGATCTTTAAACTTCCCATCTCTATTTGTCATGCAATAGAGAAAAGAATCTCTTCATTTTGGTGGAAACAAAATGTGAACAAGCAAGGTATCCATTGGAGGAAATGGGAAGCCTTGAAAACAAGGAAAGACCAAGGAGGCCTAGGCTTCAAAGACCTAGTGGCGTTTAACAAAGCTATGTTGGGGAAACAAGTCTGGCGACTTTGTCAAAACCCACACGCATTATGGAGTAGACTTTTCAAAGGCTTATACTTTTCGAGAACAAACTTATGGGATGCACACAAGGGTTCACGACCCTCTTGGGGGTGGCAAAGCTTGCTATTGGGGAGGGAGGTAATCGCACCTAACACTAGATGGGCAATGGGGGATGGGAAAAGTATCAATATCAGAGAAGATGCTTGGTTGCCATCAAGCAAAATAGGAGGGCTTGCTAATCTACATGAGCCTAAGTATGTGGCGGGTTTAATATAGATTCCGAACCCAAGGGAATGGAATATTCCACTCCTAAAGCGGTTGTTCATGGACAATACCATCAATGAAATCCTATCCATTCCACTAAGCCTCAACCCAGCACCAGATCAACTTATTTGGACAGCTAACAAATCAGGTAATTACATGGTTAAGAGCGGATACAATAGGCTACGCTACCTGGAGTCAACTAACACGAAGCAGCAAGCGTCATCCTCATACCAAACCCCTAGACGCCTTTGGTCAGAAATCTGGAAACTGCAAACACCCCCAAAAGTCAGATTCTTCATGTGGGGGTTATGCTGCGAGGGTCTCCCAACAAAAGCCAACCTCCATAAAAGGAAGCTCATACCTGCTCCGAACTGCCCAATATGCCACAATGCATCGGAGACCACCGAGCACCTCTTTGCCTTATGCTCGTGGACAGGCCAGCTTTGGACAAATCCCCGCATCGGGTGTCATTTCCCCCCAAACACAATCCAACGGATGGACAAATGGGTATGCAAGAACCTTACCTTAGGTAATTCGATCACTGCAAAATCCCTCTTTGTAGGGGTTCTGTGGCTCATCTGGAAACAGTGCAATGAGCAGGTTTTCCATGGCCAAAAGCCAACCCCGAACCTATTGATTGATGATGCAATCACAGCAAGACTACTCTATGAGAAGTGGACTCACACAACAACAATTCCAACCCCAAAACACACCTCTCGAAGGCCAAACGGTAGGCTCCCGACTGGCCACAATAGGATGATGCCCAACCGAGAGTGGTGGATGACTGTCAACTGCTCCTAGAACAGCACCGTCATGGGAGGTTCAATTGCAGGCCTCTACGTGACAACAATGGCACCATGGTGGCTGGCTTTGCAAAACAAATTCAGGCCCCCTCAGTTGCAGCAGTAGAAACCCTCGCAGTAAGGGAAAGCTTGCTCTGCGTGGGGAGATTCAAGGTAGGCGGTAACTGGCCAGGCCATTCAATACATCCAACGGTGGAATTGTGCTGTGACAATTTGGCGGTGGTTAAGGGCATTCTGGGCCAGACTAACATTCAATGGGACTCCATGCCCATTGCCATGGACTGCCGAAATCTGCTAGCCCAACAAGTGTGAACTCAACTCCATTTTCTACCATGAGAACACAATCGAGCCGCCGACTGGATAGCGAAGGCCTCCTATTCAGGCATACTTCCGCCTAACTAGGTCACATGCCCACCTCACTCCCTATTGTCAACCCTGTATTTAGATCTCAACTCATGTCATCCAACCTTGGGTTTTGTTTAATGAAGGTTTATGCATTACGTCCAAAAAAAAATTATCTAATTGTCATAAAAATTATTGGACCCATACCATGGGCACACAAAATTGGAATTTTTAGGCCTTAAATTGGATAATTCTACCTAATTATTGGTCTCAATTCGTAAATTAATTAAAATTGAACTCAATTAAAGTTGCGAGACACCTATTAGTTTGATTGCCCATGTCTAAGGAAATTTATTGTATCCAAATAGACCCTTAATCAATGACACGACATTTTTGTAAAAATTAAATTGAGGTACAATGTCCAAATTGAACTTCAATTCATCAAATTAAACCCTAGTCATGAAAGGGTCAACTCGAATTTCTTGAATTGAAGCTCAATAACCCTATTTTCTTAGTAACTAAATTTTCCAAATCAATGAGTTAGTATGTGAATTTACCAAAATCGATCCCAAATTTGGATTTAACTCACAAAATTGAGTAGAATGGAAGTGTTACCCCACAAATCATGAAGAATCAATTTGGTCCCCTAATTAGCGACAAAAGTGTCAATTCACATTTCACTTTACCTGATCCCAAAGTTGTTTGAACAATTGAATGGATAATTGTCTCTGGATCAAATGTTGTGAAAGGAGCTAAACCTAATTATGACTAGAAAGAAAGTGGTTTCAATTTTTGTCGATTTTGAACCTAAAATCCAATTCGGAAAACAAGGTTCTTAATCAATTTTTGAAAAATTCTCAATGCTAAAGTCAAATTGAAGCTAAAATGAAGTGATTTTTATGATTTCTATATTTTCCAATTTTTTGGTCAAAAATTTGACCAAAGGTCAAACTTTAGTTGACTTTTTACTAAAAGTTTGATTTAAAAGTCAAATCTTTGGATTTTTCCAAAACTTCCACTTCTAAAGTGAAATTAAACTCAAAAGGGACATTTTGATATAAAAAGCCGACATTTAACCTAGGGTTGACTAGAAAGTCAACAAAAAAGTCAATTATTTGACTTTTTGGGTTTTTATATGCGATGAATAAGAAATTGCTTTCTAAAGCTAAGAAACAAAAAAATTAAAAAATGACATTTTTTATTCGAAAAATGGATTTCGTTGCAATCAAGAACCCCTAATTCAATTTTTTAACATTGACCGACGAATCGACTAAAAATCAAGTGTCAACAACATCCATTACATATTTCTTTCTTAAAAGGTTGGGAACATCCTATCTCCTCTACGTGGCCTTAGCTCCAAGAAGGGAAGACTTCTATACCTACACACTTGAGAGAATAAAGGAGTGAGTTTGAGGAAAACTTAGTAAGTAAAACCCCTAATTCTCTATTGAAAGATATCTCGTTATCAAATCTAGTCTACAAAGCACTCGTCATACAATATTGATGGTAGATCAATAGCAAAGACTTTGGTCTCACCTTTGCTATGTACATAAGAAAACATTCAAGTACTACAACATCACAAATATAACCACGGCATCAATAATCTTACAAAAATAAGCTTCGCATCTAATCGTCATGCAATTACACACTTGTATTTGCAAGATTTCTCAAATGAACTTTCATTCATTTTCACAAACTGCATACACAAGCACTTTCAATTCATACTTCCCTTTGGCTATCCATCAAATGCATCATACACATGTTACTTATGCATGTACGAACACTCATAAATGATTCATTTATCATTGTCTTGGCTCGATCAAGCCCTCTCAGCTCAACTAAGGCTTCCAGCTTCATGTTGGGCTTCCTGGCTCGATCAAGCATCTCGGCTCGACTGAGGCTTTAGGGGGCTGGCTTCTCAAGGCTTCCAAACTCAACCCAGGCATCTTAGGACTCGAACCCAAAACATCCCATTCAATGAACAAGGCATCGCTACCAATGCTATGTGATGATGGGGCGCATCTTCTCTTTTAGTGTTCATGTGAGGTACATTGCACAACTTAGTTTCTTTTTTTTTTTACAATTGCCACAATAAAAGCCCAAGGACATGCATGACCACACACATATGTCATGTCTTATCGAAATTGAGCTATTTTCATGCCAAGCATGAGGCTCAAGCCTCAAATCCCTATGCTCGACACTAACCTAGACAAAACTTATGGTTTGAACGATATGCCTTAATACCATTCAAGCTCAAGAAAGGCTTGATTTGGCATGCCTATGCTTAGTGTTCAATGCAGATAGAAATTCATTTTTGATGCACTAGACATGCTCAACTCTCAATGAAATGCATCATGAGCAAATCATGCAAAAGTAAGGACACACTTGCATAGGTATGTACACGAAATCTTGCATTCAAAAACAAATGCATCACCTTTGAAATCAAGGCCACATCAACAAAATAAATGGTCACATAATTATCATAACAAGAACAAATGTACACGAAAATCATTTTAGAACAACAAAACCATTTTAAGCAATAATAACTTCTCCAGCCACTTCTTAACCACGCAACACACCACCTTATTCAAGGATTAGGGAACCTACTTACAACTAACATATTGGTGAGCATACCACTAAACTCGATGATGTAGGCTATCACCCTAGCCAAAAGTTAGAGATTCTATCAACTAATATATCGGGTGAGTGCATAACTAAACTCATCGACATTGGCTATCACCCTAGCCAAGAGTTAGAGATTCTACTTACTTGCAAATATAAGTTAACAACTATGGCGACCACCATAGCAATCGGGCAAGAAAGAGACAATTGGCATGAGGGTGAGGGTGTGAGAGGGAGAGAGAGAGAGAGTGGGGGAAGAGAGGAAGATGAGGCGGTGATGTGTGAGGAAATGAGGAAGGGTATCTCTATTTATAGGCACAACCCTCATGATTATCCTTAGTGAAACTCACTCTTCAAGTTGTCTCTTCAAACTTGCTCTCCAAGTCTCATCTAACTGGAGGATGGTTCTAGATTCCATGAGGTGTCCTTCTCATTTAATAACCCTCATTAATTAGCGGACACCTAAGATAGGTGACCAAGCTCTTGCATTAAATGCTTATTCTCCAAATTGTCATTATCCTAGAACTCTCTCTCTCTCTCTCTCTCTCTCTCTCTCTCTCTCTCTCTCTCTCTCTCTCTCTCTCTCTCTCTCTCTCTCTCTCGTCTTTTGCAAGAACTACTAGTTAACTAGGTCTTAACTTAAACTTGCTCAACAAGACAATTTTATGTAATCATTGCCAAGATATTTTGAATGCTAAATCACCCTTGTAACACCTTCATTCAGACCCAATGAGGAATAGCCATAAGGTCGCGAATGGATCGACCACATGGCCATAGTATCAATCGGTTCCATCGGTAAGGAATTAAGGATCGATCATGGTTCATCCGACTGACTGGCTATGAAATGGTCGAGATGTTGATCATGAATTGGCCATCGACTGTACGAGGGGGATCGAATCACCAACTCATGATATCACTTTTGGATCACAAGAATTGGTCAGGGGTGATCATGGATTGGCGGATGTTCATGGGTCAATCTTGACCGGTCATGCTTGTTGCAGGTGATTCCGCCTGGCTATACACTGATACATGAACGATCAAACTTGATCAAATGCGATCGTTTTCCAACCAAAAATGCATAATTTCCTATTTAATTCTTAGTGGTCAAAAAGAAATCTTGAATTGGTGATGTTCAATTGTAGATTCGTCATGCACCGACCATAGAACGATGTAGATGGATTGAGCGTCGATCGGAATGAGCCCTAAGATAGACTCGGTGAATCCATCACTAATTCTAAGGTCCATGAGTGCCTTGGCTTAGTGCTAGGTCATGGATAGCCTTAGGATTGTCCTTTAACCGACCGGTGAACCAATGACCGAAAATTGAGGAATGGTAACTGTAGGCTCGGCGATAGGTTGAGTGATTGGCCCAAGGGCCAGTCTTGGGCCCAACTATGCCAACCACAAGGCCGGCCATTGTCCCAGTAGTGGGCTGACTCACTAGGCCGACAGACCACCTAAGAGGATGGTTTGGGCGATCAAGGGGCGCCAATGAATGAACCTCGGGCAATTGTGATTCAATTTTTAAGGATGCACCAAGTAATCTCTCTTTCAGCCCCAAAACCAATTTAGATGACGGATTTCTTCGAATCGCCTTTTTAGGGAAGAAAAGAGACAAGGCAAGGAACTCTCTAAAAAGCCCTCATTTAATGAAGAGGGTGAGTTGTGCTTTGAATTGTCAAAGTCCAAGATTGGCAATGATGGGTATCCCTAAGAAAAGAAGTGCCGCAAAGATGGACCAATTGGAAATTGATACCTAAACCCCTCATTATGAACCTAGATAGCCTAGGCGCTGAGTTGGCAAAGGTAGATAAAATCATCTTCAAGTTACTTTGATTGTTCATAAATGTGGAGTATAAGTGGTCCAATAAGAGGATGAAAAGCGGGCCTTCATTGATGACAACTAGGACCTAGGTTGCCAAACAAAATCCAATATGCGTGCCAACTAATTCCTTAGGCATGATAATTGATCAAGTAGGCTTGTCACCAAAGAACTATAGGCAACTCACTTGGAAACAAAACGATAGACCATTTGCCCAATAATTATAATGCTAAGAAGTATAAATAGGAGGAACCCTCCTCATTTCTCACCCTTTACCATCCACTTCCTCCTTGCTCCTCCTAGACCCCCCTCATTCGTATCGCCTCTCTCTCCTTCGGCCTCAAGCAAGCCGCCCCTCCCTCTCTTGTTTGTGTTCTTAGTTTCGAGGTTCATCTAGATAAGGGTAGTTTCTTCTTTTTTCTAATATCATTCACAACATCCTTGACCCTAGGAAATTCTCTCTCAAACAAGCTGAGGATAGGTTGATGGATGATTATGGATGTTTATGTATTCTATGGCTTTGTTCATGTGATATGGCCCAAGAGATTGGCGAGCCTCGAACAAGTCTCAAATTAGGCCAAGGCCAAGGCCCCTTCCAAGGCCCAACCAAGCCCCTCTCTTGAGCCCAGTGATGGTTCATTTCCAGCAAAACTTATCCTATTATGCTCGTCCTCTTGTGGCCAGAAGATCGTGTGGGTTTCCAAGGCCTAGCCATGGCAAGTGCCCCTTGAGCTTTCCCACGTCCTAGACCCTACTATAGCATTGTAATGCTTGTATAGAGTCAAACCCAACCATCGGATCGATGGATCGGATCAGTCTGGCCATTGTATAAATAGGAGACCCTTACCACACTTGTAGATACTTGATCAAAAGTGAATGATACACTACTTTACTATCAAAGAATCCTTCCGTTTGAGTGAGTGAGCGAAAGGCTGACTTAGGATTGTTCCTAAGGCTACATGAGCATGAATCGATCGTGACAAATTGATCAACCCGTGACAAGTGATATTAAAGCTTCGTTTGTGCCTCATTTGTGCCTTCGTTTGTCTCTATTCGTTCCTTCATCAAGCGCGTAATGGCCGATCCACATCCCAGCATCACGAACACCCAAGGTGAGGATCACCAGGATTGTGGACGACCAAGCGGGTTGGCGTCCAGACCAGGCGTAGCCGTGCTACGTCTCATTTGAGAGAGTTGACAAGAGATTAGGAGCGTCGCATGACGATCTTGGAGGAAAACGTTTTGGACATTCATGGGTTGGTGAACGACTTGAACCAGACCATTGATAGAGTGAAAGCCAATCGAGAGGGGTTCTTGGCCGAGATGCAAGAACTCAAAGGTGGCATGGGAGAACTCCATAATGAGTTGCTAGGGCCATTGGTCCATGAGTTGCATTAGCGGGATGAGACCTAGGAAGCCACGGTAGCAGCCATGCGCATTGAGATCAGCGAGCTCAAGGGGAATCTTGCTAGCCGCATGTGTGAATAGGGCAATCACCGTGCAACTGTGTATGGACACCCCCAAGCCAAAGGAGTTCAAAGGCTCGCAAGTGGACCGAGACCTGGATAACTTCCTATGGTACATAGAGCAATATTTCTAGGCCACGAGTATGAATGACAACATGACCGAGTGAACATAATGGCAATGTACTTGAGTGAGAATACCTTGCTTTGGTAGTGTTGCAAGTTTGATGATAGGAGTGGAGACCTTATCACAACATGGCCAAGTTCATCAAGGAGTTCCAATGAAACTACTACCCCACATATGCTAAAGAAGAAGCTCGGGATGAGCTCAAATGCCTCAAATAGAGAGGCATTATTCAGGACTACGTGAAGCACTTCTCAAAGCTACTACTCCAAATCCTGTCCATGAACGATACGGAGGCCTACCATCAGTTCATGAGTGGCTTCAAACCGTGGGCTAAGTAGGAGCTCAAATGGTACAACGTGAGAGATCTCACAGTGGCTACAATCATGGCTGAGTCCCTGGAGGAGCCAAAAATGACGTCCACAGCCAAGCTTGACTTCAAGCCGAGGGAAAGGGCCATTAGTAGGGAAGATCGAAACAAATACAAATGCCTGAATAGAGGAAAACCCCCAGCGACACCGCCTAAGGCCCAACCGGAGTCGAGTGGCTGGGAACAACGCAAAAAATTATGTGATGGGCCACACATGGCTTGGGATTATCCCAAGAGAAGCAAGTCGGCAGCCTTATGCCAAGAAGACGAATCACAAGAGGAGGCACGGTTGGGATCACTGAGGATCCTAAACTCCATCAAGGCCAAGAAGGCCAAGGAATCGAAGAGGATGATGTTTGTAGACGTGAAGATTGGAGGTACCATGATCAGTGCACTCATGGACACGAGAGTATCCAATCTCTTCATCTCTCAAGAAGCCACAAAGAAGCTAAATCTTTAGGTCGAAGGAGGAGCTAGCTAACTCAAAAGAAGTCCCAATTAGCAACGTGGCTAAGGATGTGGAGATTCACCTTGGTCCCTGGACGAGCAGGGAAAACATTGAGGTAATCCCCCTTGACGATTATGATTTTGTGCTAGGTTTGGGATACTTTGATTGTATCAATGTGGGCGTGATGCCCTTTGTAGACTGTATTTGCATTCTGGACAAGCAATGCCAATGCATGGTACTGGATCTATCGTGAGTTAGGACGTGATCAAAAGATGCTCTCCGCTATACAACTCTTGAAGGGAGCACATAAAGGCGAGGTGACCTTATTGGCAGCGTTGAAGGTCAAGGACGTAAAAGGAAAAAAAAAGAAGACATCCCAGTTGAGGTGATCCGAGTCCTCGATTCGTTCCAAGATGTGATGCCGCTCAAGCTCCCTAAGAAGCTGCCACACCCTACAAGGAGGTTGACCATAAGATCGAGCTGGTGCCCTATGCTTGATCCCCGGCCATGGCGCCTTACTACATGGCCCCACCAAAAATGAAGGAGCTGAGAAGACAACTCAAATATTTGCTCGACGCGGGATACGTTCGACCATCCAATGCCTCATTCGATGCCCCTATCTTGTTCTAAAAGAAGCATGATGGGTCCCTTCGGATGTGCATCGACTACAGAGCTTTGAACAAGCTCACCATCAATAACAAGTATTCAATCCCCCCACTGCAGACTTGTTTGATCGACTCCAGGAAGCTCAGTGGTTCTCCAAGCTAGATTTTCGATCGAGATACTACAAGGTTCAGATTGCCGAAGGGGACAAGCCATAGACCTCATGCATGACCTGTTATAGATTGTATAAGTTCTTCATCATGCCGTTCGGCTTGACCAACACACCGACAACATTCTACACTCTAATGAATAAGGTACTCCACTTGTTCCTTGATCAGTTCATGGTAGTCTATCTTGATGACATTGTCATGTATAGTCAGACGCTCGAGAAGCATGTCGAGCATTTGAGACAAGTCTTTCAAGTTCTACGGGAGAACGACCTATAAGTGAAGCGGGAGAAATGATCCTTTGCACAGGAAGATGTTCCCTTCCTTGGGCACATCACTGGGGACGAATGAGTGTGGATGGACACGGCCAAAGTCCATGCCATCATTGAATGGGAGCCACCAACCAAAGTAACAAAGACGAGATCATTCCTTGGATTGGTTAATTACTACTGACAGCTCATTTGAGGCTATTCCAGCATTACCATTCCCCTCACAAACATGCTGAAGAAAGAAAAGCTGTGAAAAGGGTTGAATTGGTGTCAAAAGATTTTTAATCGATTAAAGTGGGCCATGATCAAGGAAAGAAAAGCCGTGAGAATGGATGAATCGGTGTCAAGAAGCTTTCAATTGGTTAAAGCAGGCCATGATCAAAGAACCTATCTTAGTGCCGCCCGACCATTCCAAATCGTACGAGGTAGAAACCGATGCCTCTAATTTTACAATAAGTGGTGTTCTTATGTAGGAAAGACACCTAGTGGCCTATGAGTCTCGAACGTTGAACGACATCAAATGGCGATACACAGCCCAAGAAAAAGAGATGATCGTAGTGGTGCATTGCCTTCAAATATGGAGGCATTATCTATTAGGATCGAAGTCATTGTGTGGATAGACAACATGGCCACGAGCTATTCCAAACCCAACAAAAGCTTAGTCTAAAACAAGCTCACTGACAAGACTTCCTTGCTGAGTTTGACCACGTGCTAGAATACAAACCGAGAAGGGCCAACTCGGTCCTTAAGTCAAAAGATGGAGTTGGCCAACATGGTAAGTTGTCCTAGCTATCCCTTGATTGATTGCATTAAAGAAGGGCTCTTGCATGATTGAACACCCAATAGCTCCTCGAGTACACTCGAGAGAGCAAGACAAGAAGGTTCTGGTGTAAAGATGGCATTTTCTACACCAAGGGGTGGAAACTCTATGTGTTGCTCCATGGGAAGCTACGGAAGGAAGTGCTTCAAGAGTACCACAACTCCAAATGGGCAGGACATCTAGGAATCCACCACACTATATCACTTGTTGAAGATCAATACTATTGGCCACAAATGAGGGACGATGTCGAAGCATACATGAAAACATGCCTCGTGTGCCAACAAGACAAGACTAAGCAGCAACTGCCGTCAGGGCTCCTTGAGCCACTTCTTGAGTTGGAACATCCATAGGAGAGCGTCTCCATGGATTTCATTATGAATCTCCCCAAGTCCCAAGGTTATCGAACTCTCATGGTCAAGGTGGATCGATTCTCCAAGAACGCGACTTCGTACCCACAAGCAAAGATTGCCCGGCCAAGGAGGCAGCTAAATTATTCGTCAAGCACATTGTCAATTACTAGGGCATTCCACAGATGATCATGAGTGATTGCAACCCTTGGTTCACTAGGCGATTCTAGACCAAGCTCTTCAAGCTGATGGGGATGAACCTCAACTTCTCCACGAGCTTGCATCCTCAAACTGATGGATAGACAGAGAGGTTGAACTTGCTCATTGAAATCTATCTCCGGCACTACGTAAGCGCAACACAAGTAAATTGAGCAAGACTAATCGATGTGGCCCAGTTCTCATTCAACTTGCATCGGAACGAGTCCATGAACCAGAGCCCGTTCGAGATCATGACGAGATAGCAACTACTCACTCCAAGTGCGATTGCCTCAAGCGACAAGGGGAGTAGTCCTTCCGCATACAAGTTTGCCATGGAATGGCAAAAGTAGGCCAACCTAGTGCAAACATGTCTTCACAAAACCTCCAAGCAAGCCAAGAAATGGGATAACAAGAAGTGGCGGCATGTGGATTTCTAGGTCGAGGATCTCACGCTGGCCAAATTGCTTACGGTCCTCTGGTACAAGGATGTACATAAGGGCTTAATCTGTCGCTATGAAGGCCCCTTTCGTGTGATCCAACTTGTTGGGAAGGTGGCGTACAAGCTGGACTTACTATCAAAGCTAAAGTTGCACCCAATGTTCCACGTGAGTATGCTAAAGCCTTACCATGCGGACGAGGAATATCCGAGTTGGGGAAAATCATAGTGAACACCCCTCAGAGCGAAAACCTCCTATAATTGTGATGTTGAATGCATTATGGCTAATCAGATCATACAGAAGAAGTATTATGCGCCTAGATGGGAGTACCTAGTTCGGTGGAAAAGTCTTCTAAAGAGTGAAGTGAGTTGGGAATCCTCCGAGGCTCTTTGGCAGCTCAAGAAGCACATTGATGCATTCCATGTCGAAAATGTGACGAGGGCGTTGCCAAATTAGGTAGGGGAGAATGACATGGCCTAAGAGATCGATGAGCCCCAAACAAGTCTCGAATCAAGCCAAGGCCCATCCCAGGGCCTAGCCAAGTCCCTCTCTTAAGCCCAATGACCGTTCGGTTCCAGCAGCTTGTCCTATTTGTCCTATTCCATTCAACCTCTTGTGGCTAGAAGATCTTGTAGGTTTCCAAGGCCTGGCCGTGCAATTGGCCATAGTAGGCACCCCTTGAGATTTTCCACGTCTAGACCCTACTATAGCCTTGTATTGATTGTATAGATTCAAACTTGATCGTTGGATCGATGAGGGGATTGACTAATCAAACCGGTCTGGCCATTGTATAAATATGAGATCCTCACCCCACTTGTAGATGCTTGATCAAAAGTGAATGATACACTCCTTTACTCTCAAACAATCCTTATGTTCAAGTAAGTGAGTGAAAGACTGACATAGGATCGTTCCTAAGGCTACACGGGCATGAATCAATCGTGACAAATCGACTGACCCGTGACACATGCATATGAGTTCTTGCATTACCATAATAAAGCCATGGTTCATTGCTTATGTTCGGTACAAGTCAAGGTTCATCCATAGCTATAAGATGTGATTCAGTATTGAGGTATACCGAGTTCATGTTTTGGATTGCTGCGGGGTTCCTTTTATGCTTGTTATTTGAGTGAAGCCTTGGACTCAGGCTCGTTCATGGAATCTTTGATAAGAGAATTCATGATTTCATGGCACGTGCATAATGTTAGAGCACGAAATTCATGTTTCATGGCATGTGAATGAGACTTGAGTACACCCTCAAAAGGGGATAAGTGCTCTAGTAAGATAAGAAAAGTGGATCATTTGGCTTGGTAATGATAGCATCAAGGAGTATAAATAGAAGGACCTCTCCTCATTTCTCGCTCTTTGACATTCACTTCCTCCTCCTTCCTTCTCTTGAATGCCTCCTCCTCCTTCCTTATGCCTCTCTCTCTCCTCCGATCACAAGCAAACTACCACTCTCCATGCCTCTCTCTCCTTTGACCACAAGCAAGCTGCCCCTCTCTCTCTTTAGTTCATGTTTTGATTTCAAGGTTCATCCAAGTAAGTGTAGTTTCTTCCTTTTTCTAGTTACAATCACAACATTGTCGACCCTAGGAAACTCTCTCTCGAACAAGCCAAGGGTAGGTTAATTGATGTTCGTACATGTTGATGTATTCTATGACTTTATTCATGTACTTGAGTTTCTTGCTTGACTGGAATGAAGTTGCGGTTCATTGCTTTTGCTCGATACAAGTCAAGGTTCGTCCATAGCCATAAGATGTGATTCAGTATTGAGGTGTATTGTGTTCACGTCTTGACTAGTGCAAGGTTCCTTTATACTTGTTACTCAAGCGGAGCCTTGGGCTTAGGCTCATTCATGGAATAATTGATGAGGAAATTCATGATTTTATAGCATGTGCATTATGTTTGAGCACGAAATGCATAATTCATGACACATGCATGAGGCTTGAGCATGCCCTCTGTTGAAAATATGTCTCGAGTTTGAACCCAAAACAGAAGTTTGATTTGTTTCCTAATCCTAGTAGGTGTGGGTTTCCTAATCCTAATAGGAGTGGGTTTATTAATTTATTCCTACTCCAAGTAGGAATGGCTTTCAGTCCTATATATGGCTATGCGTGGAGAAGATTAAGCCGGTTGTTGATGCAAGAGGTCTTGAAGCGCCGATTCGTCATTGAGTGCTTGGGAGAAGATTTCTCCGTTGATCTCGTTCGAGCAATTACACCAAGAAGATTCAAGTGCTTGTAGCCGATTAAATTCTTGTGGTAAGAATTTGTGTATAATTCCTTTGTGAGATTGAGAGATTATTTCACTAGGAATTGTGGGGCTAAACTTTTTGCGTGAGTTATTGGGTGTAATTGGGGCTTGGGAAACACCGAGAGTGTTTGAGTGACTTGAGTGTGTAATCTCCGTTGTATCGCTTGTTCTATAGTGGAATTCGTCGCTGCTCTCCCCGTGGACGTAGGTCTCTACGACCGAACCACGTAAATCGGTGTCCGATTTATTTTCTTTATTCTGTCTATTTTATTGTTCGATCACTCGCCCTTTCCGCAACAATTGGTATCGAGCCAGGCTTGGCGAGGTGAAGTGAAGTGAATCGATGGCGACGAAGAAGTAAAAGTGAGAATCGGATTTGATGGGAAGGATTTCGGTTTTCGGAAGATGCGGATTGAAGATTATCTTTATCGATGAAACCGCACGCGCCCTTATCGGGCGAGAAACCGAGACGATGAAGAAAGCCGATTGGGAATTGCTTTGGATAGACGAGCTATGGGTGTTATTCGGCGACGTTGGCTCGTAACGTCGCGTTTAACATCGTGAAGGAGACTACCACTGCGGGTTTGATGAAAGCCCTATCGGATATGTACGAGAAGCCCTCTCGCAATCAATAAAGTCTATTTGATGCGACGTCCGTTTAACTTGAAGATGAGCGAAGGTGCGTCAATTGCGAGATCATATCAATGAATTCAATGTGATTGTTAGTCAATTGAGTTCAGTTGATATTGACTTTGAAGATGAGGTATGTGCTTTGATTTTGTTATCCTCATTGCACGATAGCCGGAATACTACCGGTGCCGCTGTTAGTAATTCCTCCGGGTTAACAAGCTTAACGTTTGATGGGGTTCGGGATTTAATTCTAAGTGAGGATATTCGTAGAAGAGAATCGGTGAACCCATATCTACCGCTTTAGTAGGTGAAAATAGAGGAAGAACTAGTACATGTGGTAGTATGAATATGAATGGACGTAGCCAATCAAGGACCGGTGGTCTTTGTCTGTTGGAAGCTGTGGCAAGAGGGGGCATATTCGAAGAAATTGCCTTAAGCTGAATAATGAAAAGGGTAAGGAAATCTTAGTTGATACCGCAAATGATGTTGCGGTATAGCTGTTGGTAATTCGGATAGTGCCGATTATGTCTTGTCTGTCACTTGATTATTCATTGTTTGATGGATGGATTATGGATTCTGGTTGTTCTTTTCATGCTACACCAAATAGAAACCGGTTTACTACTTATCAATGCACGGATAGTAGTAAAGTGCGGTTGGGAAACAACGCCGAATGCGATGTTGTAGGTGTTGGCGATATTAAAATCAGAATGCATGATGGTATTGTGAGGACATTGACTGGAGTGAGGCACGTTCCGAGTTGAAGAAAAACTTAATTTCCTTGAGTGCCCCGGATTCACTGGTGTCGGTATTTTTGAGAATGTGGAATTCGAAAGTTGTTCGAGGTGTTTTAGTGATAATGAAAGGAATCAAGCACAATGGCCCGTATGAGCTTCAAGGTGAGACAATGACAGATTTATTTGCGGAGACGTCGATGCATCCGTTCGAGAGTCCGAATTGTGGCATATGCGTTTGGGGCACGTTGACGAGAGAAGCTGAAGGTTTTAAGTGAAAGAAATCTGCTATGTGGTTATCGCTAACGAACCGAATGTATGCGGGTGCTGTGATTTAAATCAACGGCGGAAAGTGCGGTTTAGTACGATAGTCAAAGAAACCACGGAAATTGCAGAGTTACTTCACTTGAATGTTCGCAGGTTGTCGCGGTTTCCTTCTAGGAAGAGTGCCAGATATATGTTAACAGTTGTTGATGACTACTCGATGAAGACATGGGTGTTTGTACTTAGGTACAAGTTTGATGCTATTGTCGGGATCATGCGGTTGAGAGCTTTGATCGAAAAAGAGGGCGGTAAGACGATCAAGCAAAAGTGCATCGACGGTAGTATGGAGTTCGCTCGAAGTCGTTAAACAAATTCTGCATGAAGGAAGGCATAGTGAAACACCGCACTATTGCCAATGAACCACAACATGTTGCGGAATTGTTGAGCGAGAACATTACTAGAGATGGCCCATAAAATGATCTCTAGTGCTGGTATGGCTAGGAGATTCCTAGCGGATGCGCTTAGTACGGCTTGCTACCCGATGAATAGATCCCCATCGACCGCAATTACATCGGACTCCCAAAGAAGTGTGGTCGTAACGTTGCGATTATTCTATTCTTAGAATATTTGGTTGCCGTGTTATGTTCGAGCGAGTGATGGTAAGCTCGATGGAAGGGCAAGAAAGTGCATATTCCTAGGCTATGCACAAGGTGAGCGGGGTTATCGGTTGTGGTGCCCGGAGTTAAATTCACTTGTTATCAGCAGAGAAGTTACGTTTGACGAGTCTCCGGTACTTCCGGCTAGGAGTGGTAATAGCAAGTGCTTATACGGATCCGAACGGTGTTCGGCTTGAGGTGGAGTTGCAACCGAAACTCCCGAGGTAGCGGGTACTAATGTGGTAATCAACACAGATGGTGCTTGTAATGAGGTGGAGTTTGTAAAGCCAACGATTCTGCTGAATCGCTGATATTGACAAGGTACGTATTCGATCTTCGACGAGATATGTATGCAACAATGGTTTTGCTTTATACGTGGTTAAGGAGATTGTGTCGAGAAATCCTTGCGTAGCGATTAAAGGTGCATGTGGAGTTGGTGTTCTTATGAGATCCTCGTTTATGGCGAAGTTCAAGCCGGACTTGGGCTTGAAAGATATCTGTGGCGGTTGAGTCCATTGGGGCTATGGAAGAGAAGCAAAGCAGAGTTCGAATTTTGAAGCGATTGTCACTTGGCTCAAACGTCGAGCCAAGGTGGAGATTATTGAAAATATGTCTCGAGTTTGAACCCAAAACAGAAGTTTGATTTGTTTCCTAATCCTAGTAGGTGTGGGTTTCCTAATCCTAATAGGAGTGGGTTTATTAATTTATTCCTACTCCAAGTAGGAATGGCTTTCGACCCTATATATGGCTATGCGTGGAGAAGATTAAGCCGGTTGTTGATGCAAGAGGTCTTGAAGCGCCGATTCATCATCGAGTGCTTGGGAAAAGATTTCTCCGTTGATCTCGTTCGAGCAATTACACCAAGAAGATTCAAGTGTTTGTAGCCGATTAAATTCTTGTGGTAAGAATTTGTGTATAATTCCTTTGTGAGATTGAGAGATTATTTCACTAGGAATTGTGGGGCTAAACACTGCGTGAGTTATTGGGTGTAATTGGGGCTTGGGAAACACCGAGAGTGTTTGGTGACTCGAGTGTGTAATCTCCGTTGTATCGCTTGTTCTATAGTGGAATTCGTCGCTGCTCTCCCCGTGGACGTAGGTCTCTACGACCGAACCACGTAAATCGGGTGTCCGATTTATTTTCTTTATTCTGTCTATTTTATTGTTCGATCGCTCGCCCTTTCCGCAACACCCTCAAAAAGGGATTTAAGTGCTCGAGTAAGATGAGAAAAAATGAGAACGGGGTTTGAGTCCCCAAAGTCTTGACAAGAATTGGGTTCGGAGTCCCAAGACGACTCCAAGAAGACTTGAGTTTGGGTCTCAAGCATAAAGAGAAAGCTTAATAAGCATGGCATGCATGAATAAGAAAGAAAGGCTAGAAGTGCATAAGCTCATGGCATGCATCGCGTTCATGAATAGTTGCAAGAGTTGCCATTTACATGTGCAAGAAGCATGGTTGCATCTTTGCAATTGATTTGCATTCAACATGTTTTGCATGAGATATTTTGACTAGTGTTGATGATGAAGAGATGTTCTAGTTGAAGGTTAGAGGCTATACTTACTAAATATTCCAAATACTCACTCGTGTTTTTTTTAGAGGTACTTAGAATATGACCTTGTACATTTTGGTTGTCCAATAAAGATTTATATTACCACATTGGATGTAATTGATATAGAAACTAACATTACGTATCGGAAGGTCTCGTCCTCCGTATGGATAGAAAAAGGATTGGATGAACTTGTTTCGATGCATTTTGAAGCGTGGTTTAAATGGTACAAGGACACATGGATAGGGCCTCTCCATGGATTCGATAACCCAAACCTAAATCTTAACGAGGATGATGATCCATCCGAAAATTTGGACTAAGCTTTTATGTACGGGCCCAAGTAGTAGAAAAAGAGTTCTCGATTTTGGCTAGTAACCATAATAGCAGAGATAGAGATACCCCAAGCTCTCTTTTGATGTATGTGAAATAGAGCTTTAAAGTATGTGAAATACATGGAGCTAGGGATAGGCTTATAATCATTACTACTTATGTAATGTATAAAGTGTGTTGGTAACGTTTGTATCTCATGTTCCCATAATATTTGTGTTGGGGATTGTATGTTCACGTTTTCCACATGCACATAAATATGAGACAATTGAGTTCA
This sequence comes from Angophora floribunda, assembly GCA_014182895.1. Lineage (NCBI taxonomy): Eukaryota > Viridiplantae > Streptophyta > Magnoliopsida > Myrtales > Myrtaceae > Angophora > Angophora floribunda. The sequence goes on from CM024706.1 coordinate 14,220,973, forward strand.
GGACAGAGACAAAGCCTAGGATGTCGCAAATTAACCTGTAGCTCAACCTCCAAGTAAAGGGGGCATGACATAATAAAAACTCCCTAGTTGGTGAGGAGAAGTTAGATCATGACACAACCAATTCATTTTCCACGAAACAAAAACTAGAAAATCCGAAAAATGTTTTCATGGAAGTTATTTTCTTATGAAATGAATGGAGTCATCATTGTTTATAATAATATTCCCATTGACTAGAGAAGATTAGGACCTAGAAAAAAATAATCAATATAGAGGTAAGTCATTAAGAATAAGAAAAAAATCATAAGTCGTTTACAAATTTTTTGCGACCATTAGGATATTAAATCTAAAGAGACTTTATTCTACATGCAAAGGATGGTTATCATCTTGTTATTTTCAAATAGTTATGGAATAAACGTTATTATTGAGGATAATCATGAGAGTGAGTGTCATCACATAGGATGATGCGATGTAGTTTATTATATTATTGGTTAATTATCACGATTATGTTTGATCATTTGAAATTTTAATGAGGATAAGATTAGATATGATATGTTTAAGATCTAGAAATTTTGCTATATCATATCTATGGTACAATGAATCATAGTCATATCATGTATACCATTTGATATAAACATAATATTAGTATAAATGAATTTAATAGTTGCACAAACAAATATGATAACAATATTTTGTGATAATCTCGCCTATTTCATTTTTATTTCTATTTGCTTTTTTGCCCCTCTTTTTTATTATTTTCTTTTATTATTTATTTTTTCTCATTCTATCATTCCCTAATAAAATTTTATTAAATAATAAATTATACTAATATACCTAAAATACTAAATACCTAAGTATTTAATAAATATAAATATAAATTTTGAACTTATATCATAAGAAAGAAATAAAAATGATTAAATTAAAAAAAAAAAATTGTTGTTATTTTTTTTAGTTTGAATATCTTGTAGTAGAATCCAAATATCATTTATATTGAAATATAATTTTAATTTTGTTAATTTAAGAAATTTGTTATTCGACTTTTTTTATAGTGAAAATAAAAAATCCTAATTATCTTTATCTTACATCCTCTATTACATAATTTTAACTAAGCTGTATCTCTCTTATATCCGGATTTATCCTATTTAAAATAGACATCAAATGTATAATGGGATAATTTCATCCCGACTACTAAAGGTGCGTTTGGTAGATTCTACTCCTAGAAACAATTTTTGATTAGAAATAATTTTTTTATTCTACTCCCGAGAACAAATTTTGATTATTTAAGGTGTTTGATAAACTGTTTAAAATTTTTACTGGGAATAGAAATACGTTTGGTAAAATTTTTTTTTGATCTTTTAATTCTTTTAATTTTTAATAATTTTTGTTATAATTTTCTTTTTTTTTTTTTTTTCTCCTCTTCTTCCTCTTGGCCGTCGGTGAGGTTCGGCGAGCTCGCCGGACCTCGCTCGACCACTTGCCGAGCGGTGATGGGATGGGAGGAGGAAGAGGAAAAGAAGAAGAAAGGGAAGGAAAAAAAAGAGAGAAAAGAGAGAAAAAAAATCGGTTATCAAAATTGTTATGGGAAGCGAGAATCAACTTTTTTTTTTATTCTTAATTTTGTTTCAAATTTATTCCTAACAAATTTGTTTTAACAAAAAAATTTACCAAATACATTTTTGTTTTCAAATTTCGCTTCTTGGGAACAAAAGAATAGTAATCAATTGTTTCCGGAAGTGTTACTAAACAAAGCCTAAATGTAATATAAGGATTAGCATTTTCATTGAACAAAGGCTATCGTAAAATCACCATTTACAATAGTGAATTACTAGTCATAAGTGCCAACAAATTACATAATTTATACTTATTTCATAGCCCATAAACTTAAAATTATCATGTAAAATAGTGATCGATCTTACGGTAATTTTCGGGAAAGTTACGACGAATTTAAGAAAATTACAACTGAAAAGGGCACCGGTCACACTGTAGTTTCATCAATCTATTTATTTTTCCCGGTGTGCAGATGACCTGGCGGGAACATGGTGGCGGTCTTTTTTTAGTTTGGCGCCGATTGCCCAAATAAAAAGGAAAAGAGAAAAGGAAAATTCTAAAACGCATAAAAAAAGAAAAAGAGAAAAAGAAAGGGGAAATTTCATAGTCGTTCCTTCTTCCCGAATCACAGGCTCCCGAGGGAGTTTCAATGGAGAAGAAGAGGAAGAAGAGAGCCGACGATGGCGAGGAGCCCGCCGCCCCCGCCGCCGTCGTCTCTCCCTACTTCCAGAAGAAGCCGGCGACCCAGAAGAAGAGAGCGAGCGCTCAAGCGACGGAGGCTGGTCCCGAGCAGGGAGGCCTTCCCATCAACGAGAAGATCCTGGAGATGATTTCGCGGTTCACCTACACGGGTGGCCCGTTGAAGAAGAAGGAGGTGGTAGTGCCGAATTCGGTCTCCGATGGCGAGCGCAAGCTCTCCCCTTATTTCCAGCAGAAGAAGGGCAACACCGAAGGCAACGGCGGCGTTGTCGGCGCTGCCGGTGGCGGTACCCTTGGAGAGAGCAAGCCCATTGACGAGAAACCACAGTCGCGGGCCAAGGCGAGACCGAGTGCGAGAGCGAAGGCGGGGAATGTGGTGAGGGTCTCTCCTTACTTCCAAAAGGCTAGTGACGCTTCGCCGCAGCCGCAGAGCGACGGGAGAGCGAGAGCGAGAGGGAAAAAGGCAGTTAAGATTAAGGTTTCGCCGTACTTCCAGAAGGCCGAAGGCGAGATGCCGGTGCCGCAGCCGCAGCCGCAGCCGCAGCCGCAGCGGCAGCGCAAGGCGAGAGCAAGGAAGGTTAGGGTTTTGAAGAAGAGGGCCGATGAGGAAGGGGAAGGCACGGAAGTGAAGCGGGTGGCGAAGAGGAAGAGGCAGGCGTATGACAGGAGGAGGGTGTTGACTGCGGCGGAGAAGAGGGCGGAGGCCTACAGGAGGAAGAGCCCCGATAACACGTGGAAGCCCCCGGCCTCCTTCCACCGTCTCCTGCAAGAGAACCACTGGCATGATCCTTGGCGTGTTCTCGTCATCTGTATGCTTCTCAATGTCACTACTGGCAAGCAGGTATCAGTGCTTCCTTCCTTCCCTTGGTCGATCATATTTGATTGCTTGCATGCAATCGATGTCGATTTATGTAGATCATGCGCAAGTAATTGGTTCTCCTTTTCCTCTGTTTATTTTAGAAACATGGTCCCGTTTGAGAAATCTTTTGAGATTGTGGTTAAAGTCTTGTGAGCTGCTCTTGGTTTGAAAAGCTTTTAATGTTTATGAGTTTAGAAAGGTTGTGTAGTCTTGGCTCAACCTGCTGAGCAGGGGATGGGGTCAATGTCTCTGATAACTTAAAAGGATCGTCTCCTTAATGCCTTTGAGATGAGCAGCACTAGGACATTTTGTCCAAGGGGGCCAAAAAAAGAATGTGAAATTACTTTCAACACAAGGGAGATTGTCCCACGATCCGAAAGTCTGTGTTTCTTACAGATATGTTATTGGTCCCTAGAATATAAGAATTTACCTGGTGACATTTTAGTTTTTATGTGGGTTGGGTCCAAAACTCCGTCAAATATCAATAACCAATTTGCACTTTCATATATTTTCCTTATAAATAACATACTTAAATTTTAGATGCAGCACAAGAATAATGGCCAAAATACAGTGCAAATGCTTGTTTGAGAATGAGGTAGTTACATTGAGATGAATTTTGGTTACTGATATTTAATTAGTTTTGTTTCTATTTAAGCATGTACTGAGTGGGGTTGCAATTTGGACCCCTGTTTAATTGATTCTATTAGGATTGGAGTCAATTTTCTAGATATTTAGTGGGGTCAATCTGTAAAACAATGGTGTCAAATTGGCATGGAGTGAAAAGTTTTATGGTTTTAAATGAAATTTTTAGAGAAGTTCTGTGGGGGCTATGCTAGCACTGCCTCAGATGATCAGTGAACTACAACTAATAAGTGTTCCTCCAAGTGGAAAAGTTGGGAACCAGCTTTCCCATAGAGAATATTAGAATGAAGTTGAAAAGGCTGAAGCGTGGCAAGAATTTTGATTGTTTCACAGATCTTGATCTGTACTAATCACAAACTTCAGTTTAGGGAAGCTTCACACTTCTATATGTACTGCTAAACTTTAAAATAAGAAAGAGTGAGAATTGCCTCTTTGAATCTTTCCAAAGGCAAGAAGGGTCATAATTTTGACATTATATTCAATCATACAAGGACTTACTTCAAAGTGGATCACTGCAAATGACAATATTGAGTTTTGTAAGTTAATAGACAACCTCATACTATTGCAATAGAACCTCATACTATCGCAGTATATTCTAATTTCGTCTATCCAAATTAATCTATAAATTCCTGTGCATAACCTTGACATAGGACTAGTGAATTAAGACATGGGCATATGTAGAAGAAATCTGCAAGAGGAAAACCTTGACAATTACATGAGAAAGTAGTTTGTCTGTATTGCATGTCAATTTGTATCTGAACTGTCACGAACTTGTTCACTTGTTTAGGTATGATATGCAATGAATTGCTTACTTGTAAGAAGCAAAAGAAGTTAGTTGCTCATTCCATCTAATATGGAGTTTTGTGAATGGAGCTAGTGGCAGGTTTTTATTTCTATTATTGTTGCTAGAATTGGGTATCATTAATGTCGAAGAGCTAGGATGCTTCTGCATCTTGGAAAGGTTGACTCCTATTTGTTCTTTTTCCAGCTTTCATTAGTACTGGATTCTTTTTCCATCTTGGGCGTTATCATATATATTTTTTTTGTTGATTTTTATTTTTCTATCCTAATTATGATTTAAAGGCAAGTGCGGTAAATGCTTCATAAAGTTCCTCTATTGTACTAATCTAAATTGTAAATAATATGAGCAACAATTTATTGGTTAAAGTGTTTACTTTCTCCAAGAACTGGCAGGCAAGGTGGTTATTGGACATATTTACCATCTAGATAACTATCTTGCAGCTATAAAACAGAAAACTGGAAAAAAATTGCCACCACAAATTTCACTTGCCTTGTGCACTGGTTTTATTAGTGAACTTCTGTATAAGTTTCTCAGCTATAGGATGCTAACTTTTTACCCGTCTCTTCCATAAGGTATTTGAATACTGTTTCAGGTTCTGAATTTGGTGGCATGAGATAATTTTGAAAGAGATTTCACCAAATGTACTGCCTTTTAAACCTTGTGTGCGAGATTATCAATACATAGATTCTAATTATTGATCTCATTTTTCTCGCAAAAGCAATGGTGTACTGTGTTTTGAGCTATGGTTACTCCATGCTTTGGAAGGAGGAAGCTAATTATGATTTCTGTGATTAATACTTTATCTGCAACATTCAGTCCATCTGAAGATTTTAACCTCCATAGAAAATTTAGAAATTTGTTGAAATTGGTCTAAGTCAGCGATCTGAAAGGAGAAATTTTGACATTTGTCATTTTATCTTGTTGAGTATCTAATTGTGAAAGTTGAATTTAGCATGAGCGTAAACAGCAAATACAAATTCTCAAACTTCACTTCACTTTGACCTCATCATGTCCATAAGCTTGTTGTGCCTGAGAACTCCTATGGAACACCTTTTTATTTGTCGGTCACTTCCTAGAAGTAACACTTATTTGTTGGAGTTAGTGACGGATTACAAATTGACGACAGCTTTAGTATTAAGTGGCATAACTGCAGAGCAAGGTGTGTGAGAAGTTTTATGTGCTTTTCTTTCTTTATTCTCTAGTTCTTTCTTTTCCTTTTTCAAAAATTGAAGTTCACTGGTTTCATCTCTTCCTTAATTACTCAATCATATCCTTAGGATGGAGCTTGCTTGCTGGAATGTTTTTAAAGAAAATGATGGTTTCAGAATGTGAAATGTCAACAGGCAGTAGAAGATTGAGGGACCTTGTTAGGTGTATTTCCTCTAAAGTTGGACATAATCCTGAAAATGGCCCCTTCCCTGGGTCTTTCGTGCGGAAAATGTTTTGTTTCTCCTTTCTTCATGGTAATATTGATCTCCATGTACTAACAGCATTGGAATTCTTTTTAATTACAAATCGTTTATTATCAATGGTAAACTAATATTTTAACTTAAATTCTACAACAAGTTGATTTCCATTGAAGTGGGAGTTTTAGATTTCAGCAGGCTTGGCAAAGTTGAGTCCAGGTTGAGTCTTCAATTTATGCAACTTTGGCTTTTGGTATAGTTTGTTAATCGGGTTTACTAGTCAAGCTCAAATTTCCATAACAGATTAGTTTACATTATTTTATTGCGAAGTTTGTTCCGAAAGCAAGTCTTGTCACACGTCTTGAAAAGAAATGAAGATCTTTTTTATTTGTAGAGTGTATCTGGGCTCTCCTTTAGTTTGCATATGTTTCTTCAGTCTCCAGGAGGCTGAATGCTGCCTTGTCGGTGTCTTTAAGTGGCATTGTTGTTTTCTCCGTGTCTCAGTATTTAGTGCTCCATTGTGGTCCTGCGATTTTGCTGTAAAACTATGTTTGTCAACTCTTGTTATCATTTGGTGTCTATTGATTATTGCACGTGCCCCTGTAGCTACATATTGCAACCTTGGCTAAGGTGTATTTTTGCTGTATAATTTTTGTTTGTCAACACTTGTTATCATTTTGGCGCGTGTTGATTCTTGCACATGCCCCCTGATTTTTTCTAGCTACATATTGCATCCTTGGCTAGGTGGAATCGTAGTTACTACACAACTGTGATGTGAATGTGCCCCCGGTCTTGTGCCTTTCTTGTTCTTGGTTGGTGGTCCCTTTGGAACATTTGTGATGAGTGGGTTTTTAAAAAAAATAAAAAACACTATTGCAACTCTTCCGAAAAATATGAAGAACTTGGCTATGTAGATAACTCAATCCTTTGATATGTCACTTTATAGGACTAGGCAACATGTTCAGGCATATTGCCATGTTTCTCAGCATTCCCTCACATTAAACCCAGATTGAGGGCATTCCTCAATGCTCTTTCCTCCGGGAAGGCCAGTCTTCTATTTAGTCATGGGGAAAATGAATTACTGATTATATTTTCCCATTGGCCGACTGTGCAAATGTGGCCCCTGAATTAACGGCTCTTAGATAAGAGCTGAGTTTGGCATGGGAAAAAGGTTTTTCAAAAGTCATAATGAACTAAAAGCCAATTAGCAAGGTAGTCTTATTCTAATTAATTCTCCTTGCATCCTTTCTGCATCTGTTGGATTGCAGGGATTTATTTATTGTGAGTGGGGATGTCATGTGGCAGTTATATGAGGAAAGCCAACATTTGCACAGATTTTCTAGCAAAGCTCTCTTTCTATCCATTTGCTTTTTGTTTTCCTCCTCCTAAATGGGGGGTGAGCACTGGGTCTGGTTCAACCCAGGAGGAACTGGTTGGAACTGGCCTGGTTGGTCCAGTCCAAGGTCGGTTCAGTTGAGAACCATCCTGTTCTCAATTTAGAAAATTAGGAACTGGCCGTGATTCAGTCGATTCTTGGTGCTTGCCTCAAATTCACTGGTTCAACCCAGCAACCAGACCAACCAGGACAGTTCCAAGGTAACTGGTTTGGAATCGGTCCTTTACCTTAGCCAGCCCCAAAAGAAACCCACATCACACTATGTATAATCCAACCTGTATTTGATTTTGAGAGCACTTGGATTAAAGCATCGCCAATGATTTTTAAAATGTACATAACCTGAATTTTTGGGGGACATCATAAAAGCCTAAGGAAGGCCTCATGTCTTTTTCCTCTGAAACTGGGGAGGTCAAATCTGGAAACGTCAGAGGAAAGCAATTCCCCTGGCAAATGAAAGAACATTGGTCATTTTTCTGAGTAGAACATTCTTCAGTCTTGAGATTTTATTCAGTGCTGAAAAATGAGTATGCAATACTGGCTTGTAACTTATACATGTGGGATATCTAAATCTATTGATTTTGGTCTGGTCTGGGACTTGTCCTTTTCTTTCTGTTCTTTCTTATACCTCATAGCATTTTTTCGGTTCAGTGTATGATATAAAAGATATATGTGGACGTCTATTGATCTTTTGGATTTAAAGGATAGATGTAGACCTTTCTCGAGCTTTTAGATGTCTTATATAACAGTATGGTTTAAGCTGCAGTATTGACCAACTTTTTTGGTGCTTCATTAAAGTAGTGGGATAGGTGGGGAGAAAGCTTGGAGGGCTGGTAGTTAATTTTTATGTATTTGTACATCTATCTTACTTGTGGAATGTGAGACAAACTAATGACCGATCTTTTGCAGACGGGTCAGTACTTAGATGCGCTGTTCAAGGAATACCCCGATGCCACAAAGGCAGCGGAGGCTTCTGTAGAAACTCTAGAGTCTATTATTCAGGCCCTGGGTTTAAAGAGGAAGAGGGCTAGAATGATAATACGAATGTCACGTGAATACCTTGATGAGAGCTGGACTCATGTGACTCAGCTACATGGTGTTGGCAAGTAAGTTGGGCAATGGTTGTGGTCTTTGTATTTTTATGGTGTTTTTAACGTCCATTAGATTTAAGAATATTTCAAAGTTGGTTGGGAACCATTTGGTGATGTGTTGTGCTTTTAATCTCTTTGGGCAGGTACGCAGCAGACGCATATGCAATATTCTGTACAGGAAAGTGGAAAGAGGTGAATCCTCTGGATCATAAACTTCAGGATTACTGGGAATATTTATGGTGGCTCAAGGATAGAAGACTTTTGAAATAGGCATTTGAAGGGTCCAACGTGCCCTTCTTTTTGGTTTAGTGGAATTACCGGTTTCGCAATAGTACATAAACCTGAAAATCGGTTGTTAGTTTTTGGCTTGAGCATGCTCTTCGAGCGAGTAATTATATGTGGGCACTGTATATGGTGATAGGCTCCTCGCTGACCCTCTGGTCGATGTCCTTGGGGGCCTCTTGTTTATGTAGCAGAGTTGCCAGAAAAAAGGCTTTCATTTTGTTAAATAGTCTGATCAATCAGTGAGTTATCTTCTGAAGTTTGTTATATGTATTCTAATCTAAATATATCAATTTTGCCAATGTAGTTAACCTATGAGTGAATTTTCAATTCAGTTATTCTGGCTAGTTTTCAGCCAAAAATGCCAATGAGTTGGTTTAGTTATCACTAAGCATCCTACGTGGCACTATCGACATGTGATGTGCATAAATTTTATTAAGTGATGTCATTTTGCTTAATATTTTAATCTTTAGATCTATCTTATTTTCTTCCATTTGCTGTTTAATGTTCACCTTCTTCCTTAGATTTCCTTGATACTGATCATCCGCTGTTGTCATCGTCACCACTACCGCTAACGAGCCTCCGCATCTCCCCTCCGGTCTCCATAAAGGAATTGTCATTGCTACCGCTAATGAACCCCTGCGTCTACTCACTGCTCTCCAAAAAGGACTTATCAGAATGACAAAAAATAGTAATTTTGAACAAATCATGAAAAATGTCACTTGATGGTAGTAATCTTAAGAAAATTTGCGGGCAATCATCTCTATCCTTTTCCTTTTAATAGTTCTCTATTTTTAGTATTTTCAATCTATTTTTTTATTTGGAGCATTTTCATTGTGACATAAACACCAAGTGATGGTTATATCACCGTACAATAAGCAGAAATGGTTTACCTTCTTTCTTTTTTCTTTTGATAATATCTATTTTGTTGAAACCATTTATATTCAATTATACACATTCCAAAGATTATCATTCTATTGTCCTTTTAATTGAACGCCACATTAGTATGACAAAAGAATTTTGCTTCTTATTTTTATCGGATATTTCTTAACAGTTTGTTGAAGCATCTTTATAATTCGCACCGGTGGATTGTTTTGATCCGCAGAGAAAATTAATTGACCATTGAGCACTTGCTTGGTCACGAAAATTTGTTTTTTTAGGTAAATAATGAAAGAAAAAACACACAAAAAAAAGATGCCATGTAAATAGAAAGAGTAAAAGCAAAATTCTTTTTCCATTAAAACAAGCGAGGCTTTTTATTAAGGGTTTGGACCTGGATTTTGCCATGTAAATAGAAAGCGTAAGAGTGCAAAAGCCTTGAAAACTAGGGCAAAAACCGTAGAAACCCTTGGATTTTACATTCCATGGCGGAGACCTCTGGCCACGGTGCCATCCGCCGCAAATCCTCCGGCGACTGGCCGAGTCGCACCGAACGAACCTCACCTCCTCGTCCTTTGAGCCCTAGGGATCTCATCAGCGCCCTACCAGACGCCGTGATCCACCACGTCTTCTCCTTTCTGCCCCTCGAAGACATCGACAAGACCAGCATCCTCTCTAAGCGCTCGCAGTCCACTTGGACCACCACCACCCGCCTCGTCTTCAGTGGAGGCCGGCGTGGCAATCCCTTGGACTTTCCGTCCCTCGTCGACGCTGTCCTGAGCCAGTGCACCTCGCCCACGGTGAAGACATTCCACGTCACCGACTTCGAGTACGACGAAGCCAACCGCCGCAAGGTCGACCTCTGGCTCTGCTTCGCGGCAGGGGGTGCCACGTGGAGGATCTCCGCCTGCACCTGACTAGACCGCCGCTGTTGTATAAACTGCCACTGTTCTTGTATAGCTTGAGTTGGTTGGTGCGCCTGGAAGTCAGTTTGTCCCGTTTCTCATTGTGTCGGACTATTGCGTGGCCTTATCTTAAGGTCTTGGTGATTGAATCTTCGGAGTTGAGTGATTATATCCTTCAGGAAATTTTCAGCTGAAGTCCTGTTTTAGAGTTCCTTGAGTTGTGCAGATGCTGGGGCGTGGAGAATATTATAATAGATTCCACGAGTGTGAAAAAGTCGGTGCTCGTCGGCATTGTTATATCTCTCGTGGATCAAATTTTGGCCCCGCATTTGCTGTCATTGCGGTTATTTAGGTGTTATTATCATCATGCCCTGGTCAGACTTGAGGATATATCTTCTTTGATGGAAGCTGAGTTAGACATTGTCGTTGGTTCTGGTGATAAATGTAAGAAATTATTGTGGCCCACATTATATGATTTATTATATGGTTTAATAATTATTGAAAAGTTATAAAATAAATATTAGTTATGAGAAGTTGCGACTCTAATAAAACAAAATGGTATAATTTTAGGGAAATTACTACTTTTCTAAAAGATGTGTGACTCTTATAAAAATTAAAAGGCGCTTTGATGGAAGGCACCTATTGAAAGAACGTATAAATAGAGTCCGTCCATCTCTCCACCCACAAGAACAACAATAATCGAACGTATAAATAGAGTCCGGTCCTCTCTCCACCCACAAGAACAACAATAACGAACGTAAAAGAACCGAGTATTCTCTCCTCCATCGATAGAATGCATCGATAGAAAAAGAATAGTGGGTTAAGGGAGAGAAATCGGATTTCTTCATTTAGTTCGAGTTCTTCGGTTTTCCATAACGAAAGGATAACGCTATGGATAAAGGTACGTTCTCATCTATTTGTGAAAATCATGAAAATAAAAAATCACTGATTTTCGAATTTCCGTATCAAAGAACTACATGTATTTTTTTACTAATTGGTATCGTAGCGTGGTTTATGATCTCATGATTTTTCCATTTATAGAAATATTATGATTTATGTAAAGATGATTCGTTAAACGATCCTATTCGTATTATTTGTTGTTGTTGAAATGTTTTCGGAGGGTTCTGTCGGAGCAAATCTGAATGATGGATGTTTTCAAGGAGAAAGGACAAAAATGGAGGAATCCGGAGAAATAGGGCAAAAAAAAAAAAAAAAAACTGATCGGCGCAAAAGGAAGGCGCGTGGAGGCCACGCGCGCTGCAGTTGCAAGCGCGTGGATCCACGCGCCAGTACTGCAGCAGTCCAGCGTGCACTACACGCGCGCGTAAAGGCAGTGCATTGCACGCGTTCGCAGGGCAGTCAAGGCGCATGCAGTGCACGCGCCTTCTGCTTTCCGCTCCTAGTGCCCTCCGGTTGCCCCTAATTACAGTTTTGCCCTCTTCTCTTGATGGTTATTTACGGTTATGCCCTTGCCGCATGAAAATAAAATTACAGTTTCATCCTTATGCTATTTATTTACTGTTTTGCCCTTGTTTATTTATAATTACAATTCTGCCCTTGCTGATTATTTACCATTTTGCCCCTAGATTTTATATTTATGGTTCTGCCCTTCCGGAATTATGATTTTACGATTTTGCCCTTATGCTTTGATTATGGTTTTGTCCTTGCGTGCAATTTGGTAAATATTTGTATTTTACAATATTGAAAATTCATATTATGAATGGTTTGTTAGTCACCAAAGTGGCCAAACCTTATAGTTTTCTTGAATTTTTGATATTGTAAATTGTTTTATTCAATTACCCATGATTAATTGATGCTATATATGAAATTGATATGTTTCATATCATTATTGGTGTTATGGGTATATTGGGTTCATTTATTATAAGAACTTAGGGATTAACCCAAAGGTTAATGATTTTCTTATAATTCATGAACATGATAGTTGGTAATTAATATGACTTGTTAAATTTGTTTGTATATCCAAAGATAGCAAATAAATTTAATAAGATATATTTACAATTACCAAATAAAAGTCATTAGCATCATTATGATTTATGTATATTTGTATATCATAGGATCGCCCAAAGGAGAACTATGATGTACATGTGTAGTTTAGTTTGAATCGATTAGGTATATTCTCAAGGCATTAATGTATGAGTATTTTCTTGCATATTTGCAGTATCTGTACCCGTTTCACTTCATTCGCATGCTTCGTCTGTCCCCTTATTCAATGGGATGAATTTTCCTGATTGGAGTGAACAAGTCTAGTTTCACTTAGGTGTCCTGGATCTTGATTTAGTGCTTCAAGTTGAGAAACCAGCTGCTATTGCGATGAAAGTAGCGATGATGAAAAGTCTTTCCATAAAGCTTGGGAAAGATCGAAAGACTAAGCTTAATGTTCATGCGAATGACAGTTGCAAATAACTTAAAGACTTCTCTTCCCAAGACTGATAATGCTAAGGAATTTATGAAATTTGTGGAAGAGCGTTCTCAAACCGCGATAAGTCACTTGCTGGTATATTGATGAGCACACCGACCACCATGAAGTATGATGGTTCACATACCATGCATGAGCATGTACTTGAGATGACGAATTTAGCAGCAAAGTTAAGGACTTTAGGATTGAACGTGGATGAGTACTTTTTAGTACAGTTTATAATTAATTCATTGCCTCATGAGCAATATGGGCCATTTCAAATGAATTACAACACTATAAAGAATAAGTGGAATGTGAATGAATTGGCCAGTATGTTTGTTCAAGAGGAAACAAGGATTAAGAATCAAAATGCTCATTCTGTTCATCTCTCAAGTCATCAAGAAGCTCAAAGGAGTTCCAAAAGGAAAGGTGGAAGGAGCAAGAAGAAAGGATTACACGTCCCTGAATGATTCTTCAAAGGCTTCTCAAATCCATAAGAAGGAACACAATCTTATTAAGTATCATTTTTGCAACAAAATTGGATACTTGAAGAAAGATTGTCTGAAACGTAAGGCTTGGTTCGAAAAGAAAGGTAAGCTTTGTGCTTTAGTATGTTTTGAATCAAACTTTACTGAAGTTCCTCATAATACTTGGTGGATGCCACCACTCATGTGTCAAATACGATGCAGGGATTTCTTACGATCCAAACCATAAAGCCAAATGAAAGTTATGTGATTACGTGGAATAGAAACAAAGCTCCAGTTGAAGGCATTGGCACTTATCATTTGATCTTAGATACTAGGCATTATTTGGATTTGTTTCGAACCCTTTATGTACCTACATTTTCTCGCAATTTAGTTTCTTTGCCAAGACTTGATGTGGCGGGATTTTATTGTAAGTTTGGTTCTAGATCTTTCAGTTTATTTAAGAGTGATACTCTTATTGGAACTGGAACTTTATGTGATGGTCTCTACAAATTTAGGCTTGATAATTCTTTTGTTGAAACATTAATGACCTTGCATCATAATGTTGGCACTAAACGAAGTTTAGTGAATGAGAATTCTGCTTACTTGTGGCATAAATGTTTGGGTCATATATTCAAGGAAAGAATGCAAAATTAGTGAAGAATGAAATTCTTCCAAATTTGGATTTTATTGACCTTGGAGTGTGTATTGATTGTATTAAAGGTAAACAAACAAAGCATACTAAGAAAGGTGCCACAAGAAGCACAGAGCTTCTTGAAATTATACATACTGACATATGTGGTCCTTTCGACGTTCTATCTTTTGGTAAGGAAAGTTATTTTATCACATTTATTGATGATTTTTCACGTTATGGTTATATATATCTATTGCATGACAAGTCTCAATCAGTGAATGCACTTGAAGTGTATATTAAAGAGGTTGAGAGGCAATTAGATAAAAATGTGAAAATAGTAAGGTCCGATAGATGTGGTGAATATTATGGAAAGTATGATGAATCGGGACAATGTCCAGGTCCATTTGCTAAATTCCTTGAAAGACATGGCATTTGTGCTCAATACACAATGCCAGGTACACCACAACAAAATGGTGTAGCAGAAAGGCATAATCGTATTTTAATGGAAATGGTTAGGAGTATGATGAGTCATTCATCTTGACCCTTATCTTTGTGGATGTATGCTTTAAAGACTTCTATGTATTTATTAAACAGGGTTCCTAGTAAGGCAGTTCCAAAGACTCCCTTTGAGTTGTGGACGGGAAGGAAACCTAGTTTACGACACCGCATGTTTGGGATTGTCAAGCGAAGTAAGAATTTACAATCCACATGAAAGGAAATTGGATTCAAGAACGACCAGTGGTTATTTCATTGGTTATGCAGAGAAATCCAAGGGGTATAAATTTTATTGTCCTAATCATAGTACAAGAATTGTTGAATCTGGAAATGCTAGGTTCATTGAGAATGGTGACATCAGTGGGAGTAAAAGAGTGCATGATGCTTGCATTCAAGAAGTAAGGGTAGAAGTTCCTATACCCAAAGCTTCTAAAGTTGTTGTTCCTAATATTATAGTTCAACCTTACAATAATCGAAAACAACAAATTAATGAACAAACACTCCATAATAGAGATGTTAATATTGAACCTCCAATAACGAGTCACAAGAAATAGCATTAAGAAGATCTCAAAGAGAAAAGAGGTCGGCTATTTCTAATGACTATATGGTTTATCTACAAGAGTCAGAAATTGACTTAGGAATTGGAAATGATCCAAGTTCATTTTCCCAAGCCATGAAATGTGAAGATTCTAATGAATGGTTTAATGCCATGAAAGAAGAGTTAAAATCCATGCATCAAAATCAAGTTTGGGATCTTATTGCCTAAAGGATGTAAGAAGGTCGGGTGTAAATGGGTCTTTAAGACCAAGCGCGACTCAAAAGGCAATATTGAACAACATAAAGCCAGACTTGTTGCAAAGGGTTTTACGCAAAAAGAAGGCATTGACTATAAAGAGACATTTTCACCAGTCTCTAATAAGGACTCACTTAGAATCATTATGGCTTTGGTGGCTCATTATGACTTGGACTTACACCAAATGGATGTAAAAACAGCCTTTCTTAATGGGAATTTAGAAGAAGAGGTTTATATGGACCAACCTAAAGGCTTTTCAATTAAAGGAAAGGAACACATGGTATGTAAATTAAAGAAGTCAATATATGGACTCAAACAAGCTTCCCGACAATGGTATCTTAAGTTTAATGATACCATAACTTCATTTGATTTAAGGAAAACACCGTTGATCGGTGTATATATATGAAGATTAGTGGGAGCAAGTTTATTTTTCTGGTCTTTGTGTGTTGATGACATTTTGCTTGCTACTAATGATCTTGGTTTGTTACATGAAACCAAGAAGTTTCTCTCTAAGAATTTTGAAATAAAGGATATGGGAGAGGCAACGTATGTGATAGAAATATAAATATTCCGTGATAGATCACAAGGATTGTTAGGGTTGTCTCAAAAGCCTACATTGAGAAAATTTTAGAGAGATTCAATATGAGTAAATGTTCAGCAGGAATAGTTCCAATTCAGAAAGGTGACAAATTTAGCCTTATGCAATGTCCGAAAAGTGAATTGGAACGAGAACAAATGCAAAATATTCCTTATGCATCTATTGTGGGGAGCTTAATGTATGCACAAACTTGTACCAAACCGGACATCAATTTTGCTTTGTCGGAATGTCAAGCGTGTATCAAAATAATCTGGAATGGATCATTGGAAAGCTGCAAAGAAAGTTCTTAGATACTTGCAAGGAACGAAGAATCATATGCTCACTTATAAAAGATCCAATCATCTTGAGGTGATTGGATATTCAGATTCAGACTTAGCCGGATGTGCTGATACAAGAAAATCAACATTTGGTTACTTGTTTCTTCTAGCTAGAGGGGCAATTTCATGGAAGAGTGCGAAGCAGTCAATTATTGCTGCATCCACTATGGAGGCTGAATTTGTGGCATGCTTTGAGGCCACTATTCATAAATTATGGCTGCGGAATTTAATTTCAGGGCTTATGATTGTCAATAATATTGCCAAGCCGCTGAAAATTTATTGTGATAACTCTACAGCAGTTTTCTTCTCTAAGAATGACAAGTATTCTAAGGGTGCTAAGCATATAGAGATCAAATACTTGTCTGTTAAAGAAGAAGTTCAGAAACAAAGAGTGTCGATTGAGCACATTAGCACAAATCTTATGATTGCATATCCCTTAACAAAAGGATTATCGCCCAAAACATTTAATGAGCATGTTGAAATGATGGGCATTATTAGACGTCATTAATGTTTGTATTATGATTGTATTAAGTTTATGTATTTGACACTCGAGCTCATTTATGTGTTTCTGATATTTCCTGTTTTCTATTTTGTATACATTATGGAAATAGATTAATGTTAAATAGGATAGTCTCTAAAGAGACATTATAGTTGGACTATTCTTTGTACTTCTCATTTATGGATCATGTTAAGTAGAGAGCTATAGTTGTAGTACATAGAAGGGACTATGTCGATTAATGACATACAACCGCTATGACTCGCATTAGTTTTCTTTGCTTAATTGTGATTATTATGTGATTGCCAATTTAATGAAAATTTTATAGCATAATGTTATTGTGCACATTACGGTCTTTATTAAACCATGAAAGGAAGATCATATGGGCCAAGTGGGAGAATGTAAGAAATTATTGTGGCTCACATGATATGATTTATTATATGGTTTAATAATTATTGAAAAGCTATAAAATAAATATTGGTTACGAGAAGTTGCGACTCTAATAAAACAAAATGATATAATCTTCAGGGAAGTTACTACTTTTTTGAAGAGGTGTGACTTTTATAGAAATTAAAAGGCGCTTTGATGGAAGGCACTTGTTGAAAGAACATATAAATAGAGTCCGGTCCTCTCTCCACCCACAAGAACAACAATAACTGAAAAGAACTAAGTATTCTCTCCTCCATCGATAGAATGCATAAAAGAATAGTTGGTTAAGGAGAGAAATTGGATTTCTTCATTTAGTTCGAGTTCTTCGGTTTTCCATAATGAAAGGGTAACGCTATGGATAAAGGTACGTTCTCATCTATTTGTGAAAATCATGAAGATAAAAAATCACTGGTTTTCGAATTTCTGCATCAAAGAACTACATGTATTTTTTTACTAACAATAAAAGGTTGTGCGGCGACTCATTGAAGAATCTTTTAGATAAGTTGTGCGGAGTTCCTACTATCACCGGTGGCGGTTGGATGGAGTTACGAGCTCAATCGTGTTACCATTCATAAGACATGCTTGTGTTGAATGGTGTATGTGATCAGCACTGTTTGTTGGTGCTTGTTGCCCTGGCTGAGTGACCACACCTCTTTGTGGCATACTAGTCTTTCATCAAGGGGAATCGTCGAGAGCTCATGTATAATTAATTCAGCAAATAGGATGATTAGTTACAACATAAGAAAGTATTGTGAACAGTGGAGCTTATTCCCTCCGTTTAATTTCCAATAAATGGATCTGGGATCACTCCACTAGATATTGTTAATTATAATGGATGCCACTCAGTGCGACATTCTTAGAGGCCTAATTTCAAAAGTAAAATGCATGAAAATATTATTCAGAAAGGTTTCTTGAAACTTCATTCTCTTAGTTTATAGAGAAAAATACAATTATCTGCAAATATGACAGAGTGCCGACCTAGTCATCTCTCTCTATCACATTTGGCTGATGTTCCATAATACATCTTATAGAGTATTCTCATAATATAGAATGGCAATGGACGGAGTCAATTTGGAAACTTCAATCAATAATGAGGTTTATTGTCCTATGTGACCTACTACTAGAATTTTTAGATCCTTCAGAAATCACAAGTTGTACATGGGAAGCATATGTAAACAATTTGATTCTTGAAAAATTCCTTTGTTCATATCTCTACTTGTAGTATCTTTATTGGTCTTTTCTTGGAGATGTATCGGGATGGATTGTAATTTTTGTTATTCATTATTCATGTTAAACAGGAAAAGAAAAATAATCAAAATTTTCTATATTGCTTGGTTAAGGTGCTCGGATTCTGTCCCTTTTGGAGATGGAAGGAGTGCCATCTTTACCATCAAAGTGTCAGAATTTGATACTACGTACAACAGTTAGTCAATGGGACCTTCCTGGGATAGCATACTTGCTACGAAGTTCACAACACCTGGAAAAATTAGCAATACACCTGACTAACCTCTCTCCGTTGAAGGTTGTTCCTTTGCTTGGCTTCTTGTGTCGACTTCTTTCTTGCATGAATGTTTAAAGAGTGAGTTAAAACTTTGGAAGCACATAAAGATGATCAATCTCAAATTCTTATCTATTTTAAGCAATCGAAAATAGCCCATGACTTTGTCAGTCTACACTACATTTGTGCAGGGCAATATTAAGCTGTTTTAGTTCATGTCTTAAAGTAACTGGAGTGCTGTATTGGAGGTTCTTTTGTTGCCATGTAGGCCAGGATCTTTAATTAACAGGTTACCAATGACCACCTAGAAAGAGAAGACGTTTTATTGTGCGGACGAGTTTGAGAGGTCAAATTGATTTAGAATCAATCCGTGGTGGAGTAATGAAGGTTGTTTCTCTGAAATTTAGTGAACCATTTCTTTTTTCTAGTGGATCCACGTCTGATGTGAAGTAATTTTCTTAATTGGGGTATTCATATGCAGTTTGAGCTCGAGGAAGGATTTAAAGGACGGTTTAATTTAGAAGATTTTTTGTGCTCAAGAAAGAAAGACTTTAAATGTTTGGCGAAACATCTCAAGAAAGTTGAGATCATTGGCTTTGAATCTAGTAGTTTTCAGTCGAAACATCTGCTTGCGCTGATTAAGTTTCTTCTTGGGGATGCACTTGTGCTGGAGAAGTTAATTATCAGGGCGGAATTGCCCATACAACATGGACAACAATGTCATCAAGCCGCTGTTCTTTCAAAACTACTTGGTGTGAGGCGAAATGTGCTCAGCTATCAAAGACCTTCCCAAAATGCTGAGGTTATCTTCAATAATCCTTTCAAAGAGGTGTCCTTTTGAAAATCCGGGTTTCTAATCTTGAATGAGCACTACTTTGCTCATTTTGATTCACTCTTTTGATGGTAAAGTTACATGGACCATGACACTGTTACGGTTTTCAAACGTACCTAATTTACACTTCTTTCAAGTCAAGTTTAGATTAATAGTAGTCTTTTGGATTATCAACATAGAAAAGGTTGTTTTGGTCAAGAAATTGCTCAGCCTTCTCCTCTTTTTCAGGCAAAATAGAAAATTTAGGGATATATTATTTATCTGCATTGTTGGAAGATCAAGCAAAGTTCTGAGTGTTATAATATGCACTTTGGAAATGTGCTTGCATAGACATCATTACAATTTGATTTTAGTTTCAGCGCAACCTTTTGTTTCCAAGTGAAGCAACTCCTTGCCTTGTCCGCAAATTTCTGAAAAAGCGAGAAACTCCTTGACAAACATAAGTGTTTCTTTTCTGCTCAAAAGAAGATAAACTTGACTTTTAACATGACCATTTTAGGATTAAAAAATACCTCATTTAAGATTTCGAGTTGTGTTAATGTTTTAAGGTATAACCAAGTACTTTTAAGGAAAAAGTCAATAATAACTCTAAACTATGTCAATGTGATATATTTACTCAAAAGTTTTTTGTGGCACAAAAAATCACAAGTATATGATACATTTACCTTCTATCAAAGTTCTATCAATAAAGATCATTAAAAATCTACCTACATGGACAACAACAAGCAAACGCCGTTTTTTTATGGAAGGTCTTGCACTAGGTTCTGGAGGTGCTAAAGTGGCTTGGGAAGAAGTTTGTCTTCCTAAGGCCAAAGGTGGGCTCGGGCTGTGTAAAATTAGGGAGATCAATAAAGCTGCAATGATGAAGCACATTTGGCTCTTATTTACTGACAAGGAGTCCCTCTGGTGTAAGTGGATACATGCTACTTATTTAAAGAACAAGAACTTTTGAACTTGCACTATGCCGACAATTTGTTCTTGGGCTTGGAGGAAATTACTGGCCTTGAGACCGGTAATCCTTAGTTTTGTAAGGTGGCGGGTTGGCAATGGACTTACTATCTCATTATGGTTCGATCCTTGGCATCCCCTGGGTTTGCTGAAGACTTTCTTCTCTCACCCTTTCATTTATCGATTAGGCCTTACTAAAGAAGCCAAGGTTGCTGATCTATTTACACCAGCAGCTCTCTATGTCCTACAACAAATACAAAGCTCGCCACACCCGATCCTGCATCTCAATAATCTTTTGGATGAATTCACTTGGCTACCTATGGGTAAGTTCTCTATGGCTTTGGTTTGGGATTCTATTCAGAGTCGGGCCCCACATGTTCCATGGTCATCTTTTATTTGGAACAAAACCATTATACCTGGCACCAATTTTTGCTATGGGTGATGGCTAGAAATTGCCTCCCTACTCAAATGATGTTACTCTCTTATGGTAGAATCTCTGGTGTTGCAAGACATGCCCGAATTCCTTGGACCACCTTTTTTTGGATGTCAAGTTATGCGTGCCTTCGTTGTTTTTTGGGCAGGCAAATGCAACTTGGCTTGGCCGGGAGGATCGTGGCAGTAAAGGGTTTCAGCAAGAGATCTCCAGGTTTTCTTTTGGAACCCTTTGTTATATAATTTGGAAGTCTCGTAATGATGCCCTGTTTAGGGGTAAAGCGATCCTCTCTCAAGCGATGAAGCATTATCTATATAAGGCTATCAGGGACAAGGTGACGGCTAGCCCGCCAGTTCAAGATAATCCTGTCAATAGGCGGCTACAAAGAACTTGGGGTTTAGATGCCTCCATTTTTAATGTTTAAAGTGTTTTCGTTGCTCTCTTTAGGTGGCTATGCCATGTATGTTGATCTAAGTCCTCCTTGGATTTCGGTACCATTCCACTCATTAGTCATGGTACAATGAGTGTAAATGGGTGCCGATTTCCTTTTGTTTGTATAGTTGATGGTTAGAATGAATACAAACTTACCTTACCCAAAAAAAAAAAACAAGCAAACAATGTCAACAAGGTGCCTACTTGATTTTAGAGAAATAAGGACAACATTGGTTTGGCTAGAAAATTATCATACGAAATCTTGACGAGGGATAAATATTTCATATGGATACAAATTTAGGATTTTTGCTATCACAAAAAAAGTTTAAGATAAATGTTTCAACAATTCACATAGTTTAAGGGTTTTGATGTCACCAAAGAAAAACGATTTCAATAAATGTGTTATAGTGGATATAATTTAATGTTTTTGGTAGCTTTTTCTCTTATTTTTATATAGGAGATATATATTTACACCTTATTTTTTCTTTGCACAAACTTTTGAATATGAACATTAGAGAAAACTAGCCACATGTTGGAAAATCAGATTTCAACTATTTCAACTTCTATATATTTTTCTACTTTCAATTTTTCATTTTTGTCATAGTTTTTTTTTTTTTTTTTTGCAGACATTTTCCACTTGTTGAAAAAGCAGATTTTTGCAAACTAAACTATGAACTCGTTACTCTGATCATGTACTAATTCCTATAATTAATGTCAAAAGATGAATAGGTGATAAGCCTTTTATATAAGAGATTCTATTTGACGAGCGACAAACTTTACCAAATCAATTGATTTCTGGGAAAAGAAAGAATTTGTGCTATGAATGCATTTATTCAGAAAGAAAATAGCAAATTAAGACCCCAACTAAGTCCTAGTGTCATTTTCCTAAATTAGGAAGTCAAAAGTTGTTATTTACACACAAATTATGATGGGCCAACGGCTGAAACGGATCGTTTTAATTCGACAATGATGAATGCCTATCGATTTAACTATTATATTTAACCTTATTATCCAACGGTCCAAAGTTCGCAATATAAATAGATCTAGGATGACTTGCTTGCTCACAATCCAACTACAAAACCCCCAACTTCAAGCAGAAATGACAAAAACCTGGGAATTGAAATTCGTGGCCGGGAGCTCTGACCATCAAGGCAAATTCTCTAGTGAACGACTTGAGTCTTGCCAAACAAAGCGGACCTTCTCTTCTCCTTCTCCTTCTCCTTCGAAATGAAACGAAACGAAGCAGGAATTGATGATTTTATCCCATGATTTCTTTAGCTCCTAGCCCAAAGCCATAATCTGCCACATCTATCCTTCTTGCGCATTGAAGACATTGTTAAGACCTGCGTCGTGCGCCAACAACCTCTTTTCTTTGATGGTGATCCACTTGAACTACCGCCACCAACCTCCTTTTCTTTGATAACTTCGTGCGCCAGGATGCTTACACCATGATGAAACCACTTTTTGCATTGGTAGACGAGGTTATGGTCCGTGCACCTCGGCCATGGCGAAGGGATTCCAGATTAGCCACATCCTCCATCGGGAAGCCAATCACACCATTCACTCCCTGAAGCTCATAACTCCGACGAAGATGAATTGTGAGATTTGCGACCCAGAAAACCCGCTGATTTTATCCCCATGATTCTCCTTGCCCAAAGCCGTAAATCCACCGCATCTTTGCACATTGAAGATGTTGTTAAGACTTGCGTCCTCTCCAAGCAGCGGCGATCCACTTGGACTATTGCCACCGACCTCCTTTTCTTCGATAACTTCGTGCGCCAAGATGCTTACGCTTGCAAGACAATCCCTGCCTTGGTAGACAGGGTTCTGGTCGGTGTGCCTAACCATGGTGAAGAGGCTCCGAAGCAGAGACATCCCGTATGGGGAAGCCCATCACCCATGAGTTCCCTCGAGATTATAACTATGATGAAGATGAATTATGATGTTCGTCATCATTCATTAAAGCATGTGCCATTGTGCCGTAGAGATGATCATCAAAGCCAGGATGCACATACCTTCCTGTTGGTGCCAAGAAAAGAGCGCTGGGCCTCAAGGATGAATGAAGAAGATAATGTAAGAAATTATTGTGGCTCACATGATATGATTTATTATATGGTTTAATAATTATTGAAAAGATATAAAATAAATATTGGTTACGAAGTTGTGACTCTAATAAAACGAAATGGTATAATCTTCAAGGAAGTTACTACTTTTCGAAGGGATGTGACTCTTATAGAAATTAAAAGGGGCTTTGATGGAAGGCACCTATTGAAAGAACGTATAAATAGAGTCCGGTCCTCTCTCCACCCACATGAACAACAATAACTGAAAAGAACTCAGTATTCTCTCCTCCATCGATAGAATGCATAAAAGAATAGTGGGTTAAGGGAGAGAAATCGGATTTCTTCATTTAGTTCGAGTTCTTCGGTTTTCCACAACGAAAGGGTAACGCTATGGATAAAGGTACGTTCTCATCTATTTGTGAAAATCATGAAGATCAAAGATCACTGGTTTTCGAATTTCCGCATCAAAGAACTACATGTATTTTTCTAACAGTTGGTATCAGAGCGTGGTTTATGATCTCATAATTTTTCCATTTATAGAAATATTATGATTTATGTAATGATGATTCGTTGAACGATCTTGTTCGTATTATTTGTTGTTGTTGAAATGTTTTCGGAGGGTTTTGTCGAAGTAAATCCGAATGATGAAATGTTTTCACGAAGAAAGGACAAAAAATGGAGGAATTCGGGGAAAACAGGGAAAAAAAAAAAGAAGGCAAACGGCGCAAGGAAGAAGGCGCGTGGGATCACGCGCATACTGCAGTGCAGGCGCGTGGTCTCCACGCGCCAGTGGTGTAGTTGCAGGCGCGTGGATCCACGCGCCCAGCGCAGAGGGGCGATTGCATCTGGCGCGTGCATTTGCACGCGCCCACGCGGCAATAAAGGCGCGTGCATTGCACGCATCCGTAGGGCAGTCAAGGCGTGTGCAGTGCACGCACCTTCTGCTTTCCGCGCTTGGTGCCCTCCGGTTGCCTAATTACAGTTTTGCCCTCTCCTCTTAATGGTTATTTACGGTGATGCCCTTGCCGCATGAAAAATAAAATTACAGTTTCGTCCTTATGCTATTTATTTACTGTTCTGCCCCTGTTTATTTATAATTACGATTCTGCCCTTGCTGATTATTTACCATTTTGCCCCTGGATTTTATATTTATGGTTCTGCCCTTGTGGAATTATGATTTTACGATTTTTGCCATTATGCTTTGATTACGGTTTTGTCCTTGTGTGCAATTTGGTAAATATTTGTATTTTACAATATTGAAAATTCATATTATGAATGGTTTGTTAGTCACCAAAGTGGCCAAACCTTGAAGTTTTTTGAATTTTTGATATTGTAAATTGTTTTATTCAATTACCCATGATTAATTGATGCTATATATGAAATTGATATGTTTCATATCATTATTGGTGTTATGGGTATATTGAAGTTCATTTATTATAAGAACTTAGGGATTAACCCAAAGGTTAATTATTTTCTTATAATTCATGAACATGATAGTTGGTAATTAATATGACTTGTTAAATTTGTTTGTATATCCAAAGATAGCAAATAAATTTTAATAAGATATATTTACAATTACCAAATAAAAGTCATTAGCATCATTATGATTTATGTATATTTGTATATCATAGGATCGCCCAAAGGAGAACTATGATGTACATGTGTAGTTTAGTTTGAATTGATTAGGTATATTCTCAAGGCATTAATGTATGAGTATTTTCTTGCATATTTGCAGTATCTGTACCTGTTTCACTTCATTCGCATGCTTCGTCTGTTCCCCTTATTCAATGGGATGAATTTTCCTGATTGGAGTGAACAAGTCCAGTTTCACTTAGGTGTCCTGGATCTTGATTTAGCGCTTCAAGTTGAGAAACCAGCTGCTATTACTAATGAAAGTAGCGATGATGAAAAGTCTTTCCATAAAGCTTGGGAAAGATCGAATAGACTAAGCTTAATGTTCATGCGAATGACAGTTGCAAACAACTTAAAGACTTCTCTTCCCAAGACTGATAATGCTAAGGAATTTATGAAATTTGTGGAAGGGCATTCTCAAACTGCTGATAAGTCACTTGCTGGTACATTGATGAGCACACTGACCACCATGAAGTATGATGGTTCACGTACCATGCATGAGCATGTACTTGAGATGACGAATTTAGCAGCAAAGTTAAGGACTTTAGGAATGAATGTGGATGAGTACTTTTTAGTACAGTTTATACTTAATTCCTTGCCTCATGAGCAATATGGGCCATTTCAAATGAATTACAACACTATAAAGGATAAGTGGAATGTGAATGAATTGGCCAATATGCTTGTTCAAGAGGAAACAAGGATTAAGAATCAAAAGGCTCATTATGTTCATCTCTCAAGTCATCAAGAAGCTCAAAGGAGTTCCAAAAGGAAAGGTGGAAGGAGCAAGAAGAAAGGATTACACGTCCTGAATGATTCTTCAAAGGCTTCTCAAATCCACAAGAAGGAACACAATCTTATTAAGTGTCATTTTTGCAACAAAATTGGACACTTGAAGAAAGATTGTCTGAAACGTAAGGCTTGATTCGAAAAGAAAGGTAAGCCTTGTGCTTTAGTATGTTTTGAATCAAACTTTACTGAAGTTCCTCATAATACTTGGTAGATTGATTCTGGTGCCACCACTCATGTGTCAAATACGATGCAGGGATTTCTTACGATCCAAACCATAAAGCCAAATGAAAGTTATGTGATTACGGGAATAGAAACAAAGCTCCAGTTGAAGGCATTGGCACTTACCGTTTGATCTTAGATACTGGGCATTATTTGGATTTGTTTCCAACCCTTTATGTACCTACATTTTCTCGCAATTTAGTTTCTTTGCCAATACTTGATGTGGCGGGATTTTATTGTAAGTTTGGTTCTGGATCTTTCAGTTTATTTAAGAGTGATACTCTTATTGGAACTGGAACTTTATGTGATGGTCTCTACAAATTTAGGCTTGATAATTCTTTTGTTGAGACATTAATGACATTGCATCATAATGTTGGCACTAAACGAAGTTTAGTGAATGAGAATTCTGCTTACTTGTGGCATAAACGTTTGGGTCATATATCCAAGGAAAGAATGCAAAGATTAGTGAAGAATGAAATTCTTCCAAATTTGGATTTTACTGACCTTGGAGTGTGTATTGATTGTATTAAAGGTAAACAAACAAAGCATACTAAGAAAGGTGCCACAAGAAGCACAAAGCTTCTTGAAATTATACATACTGACATATGTGGTCCTTTCGATGTTCTATCTTTTGGTAAGGAAAGTTATTTTATCACATTTATTGATGATTTTTCACGTTATGGTTATATTTATCTATTGCATGACAAGTCTCAATCAGTGAATGCACTTGAAGTGTATATTAAAGAGGTTGAGAGGCAATTAGATAAAAAGGTGAAAATAGTAAGGTCCGATAGAGGTGGTGAATATTATGGAAAGTATGATGAATCGGGACAATGTCCAGGTCCATTTGCTAAATTCCTTGAAAGACATGACATTTGTGCTCAATACACAATGCGGGGTACACTACAACAAAATGGTGTAGCAGAAAGGCGTAATCGTACTTTAATGGAAATGGTTAGGAGTATGATGAGTCATTCATCTTTACCCTTGTCTTTGTGGATGTATGCTTTAAAGACTTCTATGTATTTATTAAACAGGGTTCCTAGTAAGGCAGTTCCAAAGACTCCCTTTGAACTGTGGACGGGAAGGAAACCTAGTTTACGACACCTGCATGTTTGGGTTTGTCAAGCAGAAGTAAGAATTTACAATCCACATGAAAGGAAATTGGATTCAAGAACGACCAGTGGTTATTTCATTGGTTATGCAGAGAAATCCAAAGGGTATAAATTTTATTGTCCTAATCATAGTACAAGAATTGTTGAATCTGGAAATGCTAGATTCATTGAGAATGGTG
Organism: Angophora floribunda; assembly: GCA_014182895.1. Lineage (NCBI taxonomy): Eukaryota > Viridiplantae > Streptophyta > Magnoliopsida > Myrtales > Myrtaceae > Angophora > Angophora floribunda. Next base: position 14,248,258 of record CM024706.1, read on the forward strand.
ACATCAGTGGGAGTGAAGGAGTGCGTGATGCTTGCATTCAAGAAATAAGGGTAGAAGTTCCTATACCCAAAGCTTCTAAAGTTGTTGTTCCCGATATTATAATTCAACCTTACAATAATCGAGAATAACAAATTAATGAACAAACACTCCATAATAGATATGTCAATATTGAACCTCCAATGACTGAGTCACAAGAAATAGCATTAAGAATATCTCAAAGAGAAAGGAGGTCGGCTATTTATGATGACTATATGGTTTATCTACAAGAGTCAGAAATTGACTTAGGAATTGGAAATGATCCAGGTTCATTTTCCCAAGCCATGGAATGTGAAGATTCTAATGAATGGTTTAATGCCATGGAAGAAGAGTTAAAATCCATGCATCAAAATCAAGTCTGGGATCTTGTTGAATTGCCTAAAGGATGTAAGAAGGTTGGGTGTAAATGGGTCTTTAAGACCAAGCGCGACTCAAAAGGCAATATTGAACGACATAAAGCCAAACTTGTTGCAAAGGGTTTTACGCAAAAAGAAGGCATTGACTATAAAGAGACATTTTCACCAGTCTCTAAGAAGGACTCACTTAGAATCATTATAGCTTTGGTGGCTCATTATGACTTGGAATTACACCAAATGGATGTAAAAACCGCATTTCTTAATGGGAATTTAGAAGAAGAGGTTTATATGGACCAACCCAAAGGCTTTTCAGTTAAAGGAAAGGAACACATGGTATGTAAATTAAAGAAGTCAATATATGGACTTAAACAAGCTTCCCGACAATGGTATCTTAAGTTTAATGATACCATAACTTCATTTGATTTAAGGAAAACACCATTGATCGGTGTATATATATGAAGATCAGTGGGAGCAAGTTTATTTTTCTGGTATTGTATGTTGATGACATTTTGCTTGCTACTAATGATCTTGGTTTGTTACATGAAACCAAGAAGTTTCTCTCTAAGAATTTTGAAATGAAGGATATGGGAGAGGCAACGTATGTGATAGGAATAGAAATATTCTGTGATAGATCACAAGGATTGTTAGGGTTGTCTTAAAAAGCCTACATTAAGAAAATTTTAGAGAGATTCAATATGAGTAAATGTTCAGCAGGAATAGTTCCAATTCAAAAAGGTGACAAATTTAGCCTCATACAATGTCCGAAAAGTGAATTGGAACGAGAACAAATGCAAAATATTCCTTATGCATCTATTGTGGGGAGCTTGATGTATGCACAAACTTGCATCAGACCAGACATCAGTTTTGCTGTCGGAATGCTGGGCAGGTATCAAAGTAATCCTGGAATGGATCATTGGAAAGCTGCAAAGAAAGTTCTTAGATACTTGCAAGGAACGAAGAATCATATGCTCACTTATAAAAGATCCAATCATCTTGAGGTAATTGGATATTCATATTCATACTTAGCCGGATGTGCCGATACAAGAAAATCAACATTTGGTTACTTGTTTTTTTTGGCTGGAGGGGCAATTTCATGGAAGAGTGCGAAGCAAGTCGAGTTATTGCTGCATCCACTATGGAAGCTGAATTTGTGGCATGCTTTGAGGCCACTATTCATGGATTATGGCTACTGAATTTTATTTCAGGGCTTGTGATTGTCGACAGTATTGCCAAGCCGCTGAAAATTTATTATGATAACTCTGCAGCAGTTTTCTTCTCTAAGAATGACAAGTATTCTAAGGGTGCTAAGCATATGGAGATCAAATACTTGTCTATTAAAGAAGAAGTTCAGAAACAAAGAGTGTCGATTGAGCACATTAGCACAAATCTTATGATTGCAGATCCCTTAACAAAAGGACTACCGCCCAAAACATTTAATGAGCATGTTGAAAGGATGGACATTATTGGGACGTCATTAGTGTTTGTATTATGATTGTATTAAGTTTATGTATTTGACACTCTGAGCTCATTTATGTGTTTCTGATATTTCCTGTTTTCTATTTAGTATACATTATGGAAATAGATGAATGTTAAACATGATAGTCTCTAAAGAGACATTATAGTTGGACTATTATTGTACTTCTCATTTATGGATCATGTTAAGTAGAGAGCTATAGTTGTAGTACATAGAAGGGACTATGTCGATTAATGACATACAACCGCTATGACTCGCATTAGTTTTCTTTGCTTAATTGTGATTATTATGTGATTGCCAATTTAATGAAAATTTTATAGCATAATGTTATTGTGCACATTACGGTCTTTATTAAACCATGAAAGGAAGGTCATATGGGCCAAGTGGGAGAATGTAAGAAATTATTGTGGCCCACATGATATGATTTATTATATGGTTTAATAATTATTGAAAAGCTATAAAATAAATATTGGTTACGAGAAGTTGCGACTCTAATAAAACGAAATGGTATAATCTTCAAGGGAAGTTACTACTTTTTGAAAGGTGTGACTCTTATAGAAATTAAAAGGCGCTTTGATGGAAGGCACCTGTTGAAAGAACGTATAAATAGAGTCCGATCCTCTCTCCACCCACATGAACAACAATAACTGAAAAGAACTCAGTATTCTCTCCTCCATCGATAGAATGCATAAAAGAATAGTGGGTTAAGGGAGAGAAATCGATTGCTTCATTTAGTTCGAGTTCTTCGGTTTTCCACAACGAAAGGGTAACGCTATGGATAAAGGTACGTTCTCATCTATTTGTGAAAATCATGAAGATCAAAGATCACTGGTTTTCGAATTTCCGCATCAAAGAACTACATGTATTTTTTCTAACAGATAAAGTCCAATTAACAAGGGGTGATAAAGCTATAGGCCGCAAAATAGCAGGCCAAAGAGATGCCGAAGAGATCAACATTGGCAAGCCATTTGGTGGGATACGATAAGGATGAGAGTAGTTCGAAGCATCGGCATCATCATGAATTCAGGATGGGATGAAGCGGTTAATGTTGCGGTGCTAAAGTTTCTAGACCCATTCGAAATTCAAATTGGTAACTACTCAATAGCAGTTATTAAAGAGATTCTTCTATGAATAGCCAAGTAAGGGTAGGCTAGAAGGACCTTTTTGTCAAAATCAACGGTCGAGCATATCTCTTTTTACCTTGTTATTGTACATTTACTTTTGAATTGCAAGTTTGCTTTATCTAGTTTATTTTATTTCTTGTTTCCTTTGCATTTCCGTTTACTTGTAGTCTAGGAATAAGTCACTTCCTTTCTGAGACGACATAAAACTTATATCAAACACTAAATCCAAAGCCCAGCCTCTTAGATGAAAAATATTTGTTGAGAGATTCTATTTCTCGGTGAACATCTTTTTGGCATGCTTGATGGGACCATTGTGTTCCGTTTGTATGAGGTGTCAAATGACGAAAACCAGGAATCAAGAGAGTCACAACACCACTGGTGAGGACAATTGGTCCCCATAGCGAGTGGCGAGGAGACCTGCTCGCTCCAACAATGTGGATTAGAATGTAGACCCTATTGATGGTGCCAATTTGGTTGCAAGTTCTAATGATATTCCTTGAAATTTCACTGAGAAACAAAGGAGAGAGTTGGCACCGAACTTTTCGGTTATGGCCACCCTGAGGAGGATGTTTGAAGAACAGCATACTGATTTGACCAATCACATGGCGAATCATTTGTCTGGAATATTGACTCCCTTGTTCACTAATCTAATGAATGATATTGCTTCTAGATTTGGATTGATTAATCAGCCGAGTATGATATCAGGGGGCCAATTTAGATTCGGACCACAAATGACCCATGTCTATTCTCAATCTACTCCAAATGGGGTTTCCAAGCCTAGTGCAAATACTTTAGAGAAGTGAAACTATGAGAGATCCAAATCTAATTTTAGTAGACGTGTCAATAAAAATAGAAAAAAACAGAATTAGGGGTTCTCAATCATGATGAGGCCCATTTTTCGAACAAAAAATGTTCTTTTTCAATTTTGCCTATTGTTTTAGCTTTAGAAAGCAATTTCATATTCATTTTACACAAAAACCCAGAAAGTCAAATGGTTGACTTCGAATTGACTTTTTGGTCAACTTTTTGACCAAAAGTCAAATCCATGTTAAATTTTTGATTTTTGCACCAAAATGTCCCTTTTGAGTTTAATTTCACTTTAGAAGTAGAAATTTTGGAAAAATTCAAAAATTTGACCATAAAATCAAACTCTTAGTGAAAAATTAATTAGGGTTTGACTTTTGATCAAACCTTTAACTTAAAAAATTGAAAAAAATAAAAAATAAAAAAATCACATCATTTTAGCTTCAATTTTATTTTAGTATCAATAATTTTATGAAAATCAATTAAGAACCTTATTTTCCGACCTTTTTGGTTTTAGGTTCAAAATCGACCAAAAATAAAATTACTTTCATTCTAGTCATAATTAGATTTAGTTCCCTTTACAACACTTGATCTAGAGATAGTTACCCATTCAGTCGTTCAAGCAATTTCAAGATCGGGCAAAGAGAATGTGAATTGACACTTTTGCCCCTAATTAGGGTCCGAATTGATTCTTCATGATTTGTGAGATAACACCTCTATTCTACTCAATTTTGTGAATTAAGTCCAAATCCGAGGTCAATTTTAGTAAATTCACTTGCTAACTCATTGGTTTGGGAAATTTAGCTTACTAAGCCTTAATAAAATAGAGTTGTTGAGCTCCGATTCAAGAAATTCGAGTTAAGTCATTCATGACTAGGGTTTAATTTGATGAATTGATGTTCAATCTAGACATTGGACCTCAATTTAATTTTTGATGAAAATGTCGTGTCATCAATTAAGGGTTAATTTGGATACAATAAGTTTCCCTAGGCATGGACAATTAGACTAATAGGTGTCTCACAACTTTAATGAGTTCAATTTCAATTAATTTACAAATTGAGACCAATAATTAGGTGGAATTGTCCAATTTAAGGTCTGGAAAATTCAATTTGGTGTGCTCATGGTATGGGTCTAATAATTTTTATAGCAATTAGGCAATTAGGTTAATTATGAAATTGAAGTTTAGTGGTCTAATTAACCTAACTTGTTTGAAATTGGTTCATTTCTCTTCAAAATTAAACCATTTTCTTTCCGATTAAACAAGTTTTCTTATCAATTTAGTCCATTAGAGACGAAAATGCACAAACCAAAGAAAAATTGGACTGAACCGCCCAAGAACCAATCGGCGGTCAAACCATTCCAAAATCAATTCAACCAGGTCGGACCTATCACCAGTGAAGGAAACCGATTCGGCCATCCTCTGGCTAGTTTTTGACCGGCGACCACCACATTGCAATGGCCTCGCCAAATCCGGCTCATCCATATCCTTAAATTTTCTGAATTTGCAAAATGGCCCATAGGTTTTGGTAAAATTACAAAATTGCCCCTAATTAGGCACTTAATCGCAAAGATTTTGTGAACCGTTAACTATATTAAATCTTAGCCCTTCAAATTAGCACACGTTAAATGTTAATCATGATTAGAAATTCAAAGATTTGACATTAGAGAGGAGTACATAGACCATTTTCCCTCCAAAATTTTAGGGGGACCATTTTTCAGATCTACTTTCTCTCTATAAACTTCTCATTCTCTTTAATCTTGTTGCGGAAAGGACGAGTAATCGAATAATAAAATAGACAGAATAAAGAAAATAAATCGGACACTAGATTTACGTGGTTCGGTCATAGAGACCTACGTCCACGGGAAGAGCAGCGACGAATTCCACTATAGAACAAGTGATACAACGGAGATTACACACTCGAGTCACTCAAACACTCTCGGTGTTTCCCAACCCCAATTACACCAAATAACGCATGCAGTGTTTAGCCCCACAATTCCTAGTGAAATAATCTCTTAATCTTACAAAGGAATTATACACAAATTCTCACCACATAATTTAATCGGCTACAAACACTTGAATCTTCTTGGTATAATTGCTCAAACGAAATCAACGGAGAAAACTCCTCCCAAGCACTCGATGACGAATCGGCGCTTCAAGACCTCTTGCATCAACAATGACCCAAAATCTTCTCCACGCATGACCGTATATATATAGGGAACTTGAGGACTTTTCAATTCTTGAAAGCCACTCCTACTTGGAGTAGGAATAAATTAAGAAACCCACACCTACTAGGATTAGGAAACAAATCAAACTTTTGCTTTGGGCTCAAACTCGAGACATATTTTCAACAAATCTCTCTCTAAATCCTCTATTTCCTGCCTCCTCCTCTCTCTTCAAATTGCTCGATCATTGAGCCTTTGGGTCATCGGCCAGCACCTCGCCGGTGACTTGGCTACTACCTCCCGGTTCCTCGACCTGCCTCAATCCTTTCCCAATGTCCTAGTGGTTGGCATCTTCTTTGACAGCCCTTGAATTGAGTCGTTCAGCTTGATCTTCTCTGCATCGCCCAAATCGGTTCGACTTTGGATCAGTTCTATTCAGAAGCTCATCGACGATCCTCCAACGCCAATCCTCCCCTCTCCGGCGATGGAATCCTCTTCTGACGTCCCTGTGTTGATCTTGTGGTGGCTGGTGATCTGATCTTGCAGACTTGAAGAAGCAAGATACTCAGACCCTAGTATGGGGGTTGCTACATTGAAATTCGCAAGTAGCCGTTGGTTCCACTCTTGTCAGCAACATGACGTCGTTGGAAATCGTTTGAACGACTCTTTGACATTGGGAATGTCTCTCTATGGTTGTTTCCTAAAACAATGTCAGTTTAAGAATCCGTCTCTTGCTCATTACTGCCATAACTACTCCTTATCAACTCTGGTGATTTTTTCCGAATTCCAAACCTTGAAGATAAATTGTTAGACACCTCATTATTACTAGAAGGAGGACTTAATGTGTCTTCCACCATATTAGTATTAGCAACTACTCATGTGCCACCAATCTGTTGCTGCTCTTGATATTGATCATGCGAATCTTTCTTCTGATCCTTCCTAGCATACTTTCAATTTCGATTCTATCGAGTTGTTCACCATCGTGGTCCTTATAAACTAAATGGAACATCCTCGTTCCAAGCTATTCACTATCACTAGGTCCATCCAACTATTGACTCGATCTTTGTACCTCCAAGTCATCATGAACATCCCCATTCTCTTGACTTGTTTACCTTCGATCAAGGTCATTCTAGATGTTCACCTCATCTAAAGATCCTTCTAACTTGTAGATATCTCCACGCCCAATACCTTGTTTACATCATATATCGGTAGCTTTCTCTTGATATAGGTAGATCACTCTTGATAATGGCAAAGCACTCCTCATATCAATTTACCTAGTACTAATTATGACAACATTTGCATGTCGACTTGTGCATACATAACCTGGTACTTATTCAACAAATATACATGGTAATTGCCTATGATTGCTTTTTGTTGATATTTCATGAATCATGTATAGGCAAATTAACATAAACGCAGCGGAAACAAGATAGAATATTTCTATACATGAATCTCCAAAGGCGTTGTTCGTGCGTTTTAATCAAAAATCTGGTTATAAGAAGGAGTTGAACGAATTACCTCTCGAAGCGCGCTTTAAACAAATCGGTCCAAATGTTCTTCAGTTCGAGCCCCACAAACGTCGGACCTCTAGTTCAGACACACCACCAATGGATATCGAACGAAGAGAGAACTTGCGGATAATCACCACTACGATTGTGCTAGCAACTTCGTGGAGATATTCCTTCGTATCCTTAGTATTATCAGCCACAACCCAAATGAGAGAAAAACCTTTCTTCTCTCTTTTTCCTTTCGTTTTCATATGTACGTGCACAAAACCGCACACCCATGCTTTATATAGAACCGATCGTGGGTAACCACCCACGATCGGTAACCACTCCATGATCCACGATCAGCAACCGTTGCTGATCGTGGGAAACTACCCCCACGACCAGCAACCGTTGCTGGTCATGGGCCATGCATAATCCCACGACCAGCAACCGTTGCTGGTCGTGGGTTTATGCATGAGAATCATGCATGATGGTCAGCAACGGTTGCTGACCATCATGCCCCCACATATATATCTTTTTTTTTTTTTTTTTTAAATAAAAAGAAACATTTCGCACATCAGTGCGTTGCATGTGGTCAGCAACAATTGCTGACCGCATGCATAATTTAATTAATTAATTAACTAACTAATTAATTAATCAATTCCTAAAATTAAATAAAAAGAACATAATCTTTGAGTGCGCATTTAGGGTACATTAACATGTATCCACTTTGGGCATGCGTGTGCATCATATGCACGTAGGCTCGTGACTATAATACAAATTAAATTAAATCACATCTAATTTAATTTCATATCGACTCAATGCGATCGTAATAATTTGCAAACATGTTTGCAAAATTATATCTCTCTTGTTTTACGTTATCCTAATTGGTTATGGTGTGTGACATCCCTAGGTTCATCACTAAACTGGTAGTAAGACTTGTACTAACACATTAGTACTCCCAAAAGAATTAATTGTCCCGATTAATCTTTGGGTCCTACAAGCCACGATTGACATCTAGCAATATGTCATGGCTACCCGATAGTGTGAATGCTTTAAGAACATAATGAACCTGTCGTTTTGGTTACGGTGTAATTTAATCCCTCCGTCTTACTATGTCCCGATCGAACAAAGACTATGGAATATTTGTCAAGTCACCAATTCGATCATATGAACAAATCTAATTGACATGTATTTTATTTGAGATATAAACAATTTATTCTCGGTTACAACCCCGGCCGAGGATTTCAATACATTGTCACAATTAGATTGCATAGGACATCATTATAATACCTTGTATGTAACAAGGAGACAGATTCCATATTGCGTACACGTGCAACTTCGTATATGAACAAACTATGACCATCAGGTATAAAGACGGATCAACGATCCGGCATTATGTGCACCCGTGAACCATAGTTGTTCGATACACAAGTTAACACTGTACCTCAGGTCTAAGGATTATTTACACAAGACCAAAGCATGAACAATTAGACATTGACCACGCTAAAAGCTTCCATGTTGCTAATCGTTCTATATACGTCACGTTCAGTGAATTTGTCTAATACAAACACTTGTGTTCTAACTCAGGTATCATAATACCTAATGACTTGCGACTCATCATTCCTTAAGTATCCAATACTTAATGTTGAAGTTAAGAACACACCGGTCTCAACAGGATTATAAATATCCACTCAATAATCCATTGACCAGGAGAAGTTTAAAGATTCAGTCTAACTATGAACCCGTCACAATATTCTTGACGTCTCAAGAATAGGTCTAGTTACAACCGATCTTATGGAATCATTCATAAAATAATTAGACAAATGAATGAATACGTCATTGCCATTAATTAAATAATAATGATGATAGTACAACTGAAATCCCTAATATGTAACTATTACATAGTAGCTTTAGGGCATACATCCAACATCATCATTAAAACAACATAAGGAATTTTCCCAACAAATAGCACCCTGAAGTTGGAGGAGTTGCAGAAACAACTCAAGGAGTTGCTTAATGCTAGCTATATTTGACCATCGCAGGCTCTATTTGGCACTTGGTCTTGTTCTAGAAGAAAAATGATGAATCACTCCTAATGTGCATCAACTATAGAAGCAGAATAAACTGATAATAAAAAAACAAGTACTCAATCCCACTCATCACCGATTTGTTCGACCAACTTGGTGGAGCATAGCGGGTTCATGAAGCTCAATTTGCAATCAAGAGACTGTTGGTAGTTTGTTTGTAAAATAAATTGAGATGTGCCTTGTCCCACATTGAAAAGATGTGAGTGCGCACGTGGACAAAATTTGGCACTAACCAATGATCATTCATTTTTATTTATTGAAAAAATTCGGGTTTATTTTTATAAAAATTAACCATAATATCATATTGAAACAGTGCAACTGTTCATGAAGAAGTTATGGTTATTTGTTATTTATTATTTATTTATTTCGAATTTTCTATACGTGTCTTTTCAAGACGACTTTTGGAAATTATACTAGTTCAGTTTGCAACTTTCCCGAAGGGTTATATTGATTCATTTTGTAACTTCTTTTGAAAAGTTACATTTGTTCCTTGTATAACTTCTTTTGAAAAGGTGCCTATGTTTATATATATATGTCAGTTTTGAAAAAACCACGGATTACAATTTTCAAGTCCTCTTCCCAAAACTGCAACCAAGATTTTCTATTGTTTCCTAGAGAGACCCTGGAGATATACTAGAATTGCTATCTAGTATTCTCATTTGAGACTTTGTTGTATCCTAGAGGAAATTTGCTAGTGACAATTAGCAACTTTGTGAAGCAAATAAATCCTTAAAAAAGTGATATCACGCCTCAAAATCCGATGTGATTGCTCTATTGATTCGAACACACATTGACTTCATTGTTCCACCCAAGTATGAAGGTGATTTTTCCCAACAATTTTAAGGATTTATTTTGCATTAATGGAGTCAGGGTTCGTTTCCATTTGTGACAAGAAGAAGAAGATGCAGAGAAGCCCAACGTGAAGAGAAGGTGTCGAAGGAATTACCTAACGGGCTACGTTAACAAAACAAAGAAACATCAGAGGCGTTTGATGAGAAAGGATCTTTCAAGATTTTCTTTAGTGGTTTCCTCGGGGGAGTTCTTCATCGACTCTCGATTTCCCTCCGGTGAAGATTTCTTGCTGATTGTCAGTTTTAGTCGTTCTATTGTCACGACTTCGCTTTACACTGCTCTGTCCTTTTAGCCGAGAAGTTCGAGAATCCGTCATGGCCTAGACACTATTGACAAACCAGGCGAGAAAAAAAAAAAAAAAGAAAAAAAGAACGTGCATGAGAGTGAAAACGGGAGACCTCATCTTCTAGAATGTTGAGTCTGGCAATAGAGTTTTTCCTTCCTGTGATGTGGGTAATCATGGATAAATTTTTACATTTGATGGCTATGTTGTGGATGGATGCTATGGCACAAGCAGATTCGACTGAAATGTTCCTATGTTCTCACAATGGTGTTGAATGACGGCGCTCATCAAACTCAAGAATAGTGGGGGACATTGTGCCCACATATAGGACAATTGTGTGCAAGTAAAGGCAGATTTTGGGTCCGTCATGGATGCTTTGAAGGATTGCTTGATAGAGTATTAAGGTGTTGCCTTTTGCTTAACTGCCTGTATCCTAAGGTATGTGATGTTCTTCATCTCATCTCCATGTTTAGCATGTAAACTGCTACACTGTTTGCCATAGATAGTTTCATGCATGCCCTTAGGCTTTATTCATCTTTTGGCATGTGTGTTCAATTCCATCTGTGGGATAATGATAGAATTGAAGAGATGTGATATGCCCCTATTTAAGACTTTCGTAATAAGAAAATGGTACGCATGTCTATGCTTGGGCTGTTGATCATTGTGGCAGCAAACCTAGAAAGGTGATTTCAATCTCAATGCATTACGAGATTGACTTATGCATAGTTTCAAATGGATGCCTCTTGAAATATTCTTAAAGTGGGGTATCTAAAGGGGACTTTGGAACTAATATAATTGGATTCATTGAGACTTAGAAGTATCTAACTTTCATTTTAAATGAAAGATTTGGGTAAAATAGATACTTTCTGGACATTAAAGTTAAAAACATAGTGGGGGTTATTCATTGAGCCAAAAATAATTATGTGAAAAGATGTTGAATAAATTTCAATATCTTAGGTTTCAAAGAAATGAATAATCCATTTGATTCATGGTAAAGGGTCTTTAGCATGAGTGCTATAGGGAATGTACGCGATGCACTGTATTGACCCGTTATTTCTTATTCCTTGTGCAAATTGAGTACATTTCTTTGTAATCCAATTATAGAACATTGGAAGGGTATTACCTGAATTTTGGTTATTTTAGTAAATCAAAAATTTGGGTGTGTTCTATATTAATTATACGACTGTATTATGAGAATACATCGATACTAATTGGATTATAATTGTGAGAGATAAACAATCCAATTTTGGGTGGATTTTCACGTTACGTGAATGTGTTGTTTATTGGGTGAGCAAGAAACAAATGTAAATAACTCACTTAACTATGGAATTTGAATAATTGCTTTAAAAGCAATTGAGAAAGAGGCTAAATAGATTATGAATTTGTTGTTGGAAAACAAATTATGTCCAAGTTCTATGCCTCATATTTCTATACATTGTGACAATCAAGTTATTTTGGCAAAGGGCTTATAGTGGCACTTATAATGATAAGTCTAGACATACTAGCCTAAGGCATGTGTATGTGAGACAATTGTTTAAAGATGGTACCATAACAATTGTCTACGTGAGGTCAACTAAGAATTTGGCCAATCCTTGTACAAAGACTTTACCAAGAGATGTGGTAAAGATGACCTCACGAAAAACAGGGCTGAAACCCTTTAAATAAAATCACCAGTAATGGTAACCCAACCTTTTCTAAAACATCACTAGTTACAAGGTTTAATGGGTAAGAACAAGTTATCGAATGTGATTGTTTGATACTAACGTAGCCCTGATATGAGAAGTCAGTTTGATACTAACGTCTGATATGAGAAGTCGTTTTGTCATTATGTTTTGCAAGTTGAATTGAATTCTTAATGAAGTATTGTACAATTTTGTAATGTGTTAATAGTAACAGAAACACATAATAAATACTTCACCTATACGAGCTTAGAAGTGGTGCCGCTTCTTATGAAAGTCAGGGGTTGCTTTCTAGAGAGCTCATGAAACAGGATCAAGCACATGGCCATAATAGTGCGGAGTAATATAGAACTTCTCGCTGAAACAAGAGGTTAGTATATGTGCGGTATGTCCGATTCTATCGTTTAAAAGTACAAATTTAAAGCCGAGCCATTTGTCACTTTGATAGGGTTTTGAAATACTTGCACTAAGTAAAGGTTTAACTCGAAAGAGACCTTTATGTATGTATATTAATCTCATGGAAATGTTGGCTGTAATTTTTATGTTTTATTTATGTTTTGTTTTACAAACAAAAGTGGGGAATTGTTGGTAGTTTGTTTGTAAATAAACTGAGATGTGCCTTGTCCCACATTGAAAAGATGTGAGTGCGCACGTGGACGAGATTTGGCACTAACCAATGATCATTCATTTTTATTTATTAAAAAATTCGGATTTATTTTTATAAAAATTAACCATAATGTCATATTAAAACAGTGCAACTATTCATGAAGAAGTTATGGTTATTTGTTATTTATTATTTATTCATTTCGAATTTTCTATACGTGTCTTTTCAAGACAACTTTTGGAAATTATACTGGTTCAGTTTGCAACTTTCCCGAAGGGTTATATTGATTCATTTTGTAACTTCTTTTGAAAAGTTACATTTGTTCCTTGTATAACTTCTTTTGAAAATGTGCCTATGTTTTATATATATATGTCAGTTTTGAAAAAACCACGGATTACAATTTTCAAGTCCTCTTCCCAAAACTACAACCAAGATTTTCTATTAGTTCCTAGAGAGACCCTGGAAATATACTAGAATTGCTATCTAGTATTCTCATTTGAGACTTTGTTGTATCCTAGAGGAAATTTGCTAGTGACAATTAGCAACTTTGTGGGGCAAATAAATCCTTAAAGAAAGTGATATCACCCTCAAAATTCATTGCGATTGCTCTATTAATTCGAACACATATTGACTTCATTGTTCTACCCAAGTACGAAGATGATTTTTCCCAATAGAGACTATCAAGTGCAGATTGCGGAAGGGGATGGGCCAAGGATCCCATGTGTGACACAATTAGGGATGAGCATCGGTCCCGGGGTCAAGTCTAGATTGACCCGGGGACTGGCTTGACATTTCCAGTCCTAGTCTAGTTCCAAGGGGGATTGGTTGGTCATTGGTCCTGGGACCCCTGAACCTTGCATTGCGCGGGTTGGTCCTTGGTCCTAGAAGTTTACGATTAATCCAACCCAGATTAACCCTATAGATATTAGATATTATATAATATATATTAGATATTAGATATTAGATATATCACATATTTAATATGTTATACATAATATTCTTTTATCTATTCTAAAGTTGATAACCCTAACTTAACAACGTTAACGGTCATCCTCCTCTAGCATTTTATTTTGTCCTCCTCCTTTTTTTTATCTTTGCAAGTAAATTAGAAAGAATTTTAGAAATTTAGAAACCCTCTTTGTGAGCAACGCTCGATGCTCACCCCACTTTTCGCTCGCCGCTTGCTTGGGTCTCCCCATTACTTTGAAAATCATAGGCTATACCACGTCAGCTTGAAAAGAAGCCTTCTCGATGGATGCTTCAAGTCATTGGAATCATTCATTAATGCTAGAACTTGGATGCTTAATTTTGGAGGTGCGGACCTCTAGAGTGCCAAAAGTTGGCACAAAGGGACACGTAAGTGCCAAAAGTTACAAAAGGTACACTTAAGTGCCAAAATCGGAGCAAAAGGGATCGTTAAGTGCCAACGGCGAGAAATTCCGGCCAAATTGCCACGTGTACATTTTCCGGCGACTTCATTTGCTGACGGAGCATTTTTCTCAAAAACAAAAAATCCACGTGGCAATTTTTCTTTTTAAAATTGTCCACGTCAGATTTTTAAAAAATTAAAATCGATTTTATTAAAAAAAAAAAAAAAAAAGAAGGGGGAGGAGGGGATCGGCGAGGGCAACCTCGCCGCCGCCGCCGTCGCCGCACCTCGCCGGAAGGGCTGGCGAGGGTGGGCGATGGTCGGCCGGGGTCGCCGGGCCTCGGCCATCGGCCAGCCGACCCCGGCCGGCTCGCGACGAGGGCTGCGCGCCCTCGCCCGAGATCCGGGTCGAGGGTCGCGACCCTCCCAGATCCGGCAAACCCGCCTAGGCGGCCGACGGCCCTTGGCCCGGGCCGGGCGAGGGCCCGCGACCCTCGCCGGATGGGAGGGTCGCGACCCTCGCCCAGATCCGGGCGAGGGCGCGCAGCCCTCGCCGCAGCCGGGGGTCGCGGCCGCGTGGCTGGTGGCCCGGCGACCCCGGCCGACCCTCGCCCACCCTCCCCGGCCCTTCCCGGCGAGGTGGGGCGGCGACCGCGACCGGCGGCGGCGGCCGGCGACCGGCGACGGCGACCGGCCACCGGCGGCCCCGCCCACCGCCGCCGCCCAGTGTCGCCGTCCGCACCCGCCGGGCCGGTCACGGTCGCCGCCGCCGGTCGTCGGCCGCCGCCGGTCCGCCGCGCCGCCGCCGGTCACCGGTCACCGGTGGCCCCCGCCCACCGGCCGCCACCCTGTGTCGCTGTCCGCACCCCACCGCCGCCGATCACGGCCCCGCCGCCGGTCGCCGCCGCCACCGAGGAAGAAAGAAATAAATTTTTTTGTCGATACCAAACGCATTTCTATTCTTTTTCTATTCCGAGAACAAGAAATTTTTGTAGTTACCAAACGCCCCATTTTACTCGAAATTGTTCCGGGAAGTAGAAATAGAAAAGAACTATTTCTCAAAAGAAACTGTTCCCGAGAGTAGAAATGTTACCAAACGCACCATAAGTGTACCTTTTGTAACTTTTGGCACTTAAGTGTCCCTTTGTGCCAAGTTTTGGCACTCCCGCTGTACTTATGCCCTTAATTTTGTTTTAAGTATGATTTCCACCAGTCTTTTCTTGGAGTGTTAGTAGTGTGGATCCGGTGTCAAATTCTATATTTGAGAAGCGGTACTTCTTTAGTAATGGGTTTCTTCTAGTGATTCAGAGGATACTGGGCAAGGTTATTCACTTATTTGATTGAAAGAAAAAAAAGCAATGTGTAGATAATTATGTTCCTCAAACTTTCTTGCTGCGACAAAGTTTTTTTAGAGTTTTGCTTTGAAATTCTATTTAAACTGTAGAATTGGCGGGCTGAGTATTAGATGAAGGTGCATGGTTTAAGCTCGTCCTGCTTTTGGCCTTTTATGTTTTTCACTTTACTTTTTCTTTCCCTACCGAGATAGAAATTCATGAAACAATACTAGTTAGGCTCTGAGACATTGAATGCTTTCACGTTACGCTATGTTCATTATCTTCCATGAGAAGTACGTGTCATTTAAAAGTACCTCTATAGTCTAGCTGTATCCTCATTTATTGGTGGACTGATTTATTAACCTGAATGATATGTAAATACTTAAAGTTTGAAATTTATTTAAAACAAACAACTTTCAAATGACCAAATTAGTATAAAAAAATCAGCATAAATTTAGTCGCGGCTTGCACTGTGGCCCATAATCTCCTCTTAAATTTCCCATCTCATCCCATTTCCCAAACATAAAAATGATTCAAAGACAAATTAAAAGCGTGAGAATTACAGCATGCTCCAGAGATAGAAACACTTTATCCCCATGAGCAGTCTTGAGCGTTTTTATGCTTTGTTACTTTTAGCAAGTGTAAAATTTTTATTGTTACATTATCATAAAATTATGTTGTAAATGTACTAGTGTTCATAGTTCGGTTAATTAATGATGCATTGTTGATGGTGATATAATTTCAAATAATAGGATTGTCTTTTTAGAGAATACAAAAAATGAAACAAAAAAATTATTGGTTAGTCACAAGTTGATCTTGGAACCAAACCAAACCTAGGGTTGGTCTGGTCCTTAGTCACAGGCTCAACAAGGTCGATCCTTGGTCCCAATAATTGAGAACCATAGGTTGGTCTCTTGATTAGGTACCGGACTAACCCAACCTGGACCATGCTTACCCCTAGACAAAATAGAACTCATTCGAGTTCTTTATCATGCCTTCTGGCCTAACCAATGCATTGGCAAGATTCTTCAAATTGGTGAACAAGATACTCCACCCAATTCCTTGATCAATTTATTGTGGTTTACCTAAATGATATTGTGGTATACAACCAAACGCTCAAGGAGCACATCAAGCACCTCAGACAAGTCTTCCAAGCATTGCAAGAGAATGACCACAGGAGAAGTGCTCATTTGCATAGCAAGAAGTGACAATCTTGTAACATCCTGAAAATCAACCCCATTTTGGGATTTTATAAAATGGCGATGTTGGTCAAGTATCTGGTCAGTGCAAATATTCCGAATTAATAATTCATGGAATAACAAACTATGGGGAGGGGCCGATAGGGAACGATACGTGTATGACCCGCAATTCCAATCAGGGACAAACCCTTCGACCATGAGGGCCTGGGCGGGAATGATGCCCTCCAGTATTAGACTATGATGGAAATGGAAATAAATCGATTTAGCAAAAATACAAAGTTGGGTCGTAAGTGATTTTAGACGATTTCAGTACAAGCTGCGAATGATGTTAAACCGATTCATTTTTATCTTGTGCTTGGGATTATCAATTGAGCCCCGGGACCACATGACAATCAAAGGATGATCCTAACTCAAGAAATGGCTTAAACGTGGATCAATGGACTGTTGACCACAGGTCAAATGTGAGGAAAAATCCTAAAGGGGTGCCCGATAGTCTAATTATACTACGATCGCAATCGACTCAATTTAGCCTCGAATTTTAATCCGATTTTGACAACCAACTTCTCAGGAATGTCATGAATAAATATTTGGACCACCTCATTTATTCTCTAGTTTTTCGAGAGATCTTAAAATGTCAAAAAAGAAATTTTGGACCAGGAATTCGGGCCCACTAGAGGGCCAGCCCAATGGGCCTTGCGCCCATCTAGCCTAGCCCAAGGTGGGCCAACTTGGCCCATTTCCTTTCCTTTCTTAGCCCATGGGCCTCTCTTCTAGATTTTTTATTTTATGGTCCCAATTTGCTTTGTTTTGCTTGATTTTCATTGGCCCTTAGAGCAAGTGGGCTTGCCACTTGCCTTAACTTATTGGACAAGCTTAAGCAGCCATTCTCTCTCTCTCCTTGATTTATGCTTTTGGATGATGGATAATTAGTATTTTATATTAGTGCTTGATCTTGCTTAGTGCTAATCATGGTTAGAATAAAGTAACCACGGTTAAATTAAAGTAACTGTAGTTGATGAAAGTAATCGCAGTAAGATTAAAGTAACTAGGGTTAAATTAAAGTAACCTCAATTGGGTTAGTTAATCATAGTTGGGTTAGAATAATAACCATGATTAGTATTAATAAATGTTATTATTATTTTTGGAATAAATAATAATTGTTTATTATTTTCTGAATTAATTAATTATTAATTATATTGTTTTTATAATTTCGAATTTTTATTTTTATTTATTTCTGAATATTAATTATTCTTGGGAAAAATAATTAATTGGGGTTATTTATCGGAAATGGTTTTAATCGAGTAATTTTGTGAGAAAAATTACTAAAGCCTATCTTTCTAATGTCAATTGGGATTAATTACTTGGTTTTTAAGAGGCAAGAATTTGTTAAAGAAAGGTTTTGGAAATTTCATTAAATTGGGTGGGTTAATTGTTTTTAGTATTGTTGTAAAATAATGATTATTTTATGGGAATTATAAGGTATACTTGACTAATAGAATGTTGGGATTATATATCTTTTTACGAGTTTTTTGGGGATAATACCGATTTATCCTGAGCGGTGACAGCCGGATATTTAGTAGATTAATTGATTGTTATTAGTCATAGAAGCATGTGGATAATTTAATTGCCGATTGTTGCAATTTTTATGATTGGCTAGATTTTTACTATTTTGCGTGATTGTTAGTTATTGCTGCATTGCATTATACACATGACAACTACAAGGGCATGTCACATGAGCATGTACCATGTTGCATTGACAACCAAGCAAAGAAAGAATGAATTGATTGATGTCGTGTTGCATGGTCACATTAAGAGGAGAGCTTAGTGCTGGCAGACGACCGCCAATCCTTCGAGGTTGTGCTATAGCCGTTGGGTCGCCCGATAGTGGTTAGTTGCGAAGTCGCAGTAGAGGCTGAACCTATGCTCTTTTAGGAATGCCGCTAGTGGGGGAGAGCTCATGACATAGCCGTGCCCCATCGAGGGGGACAATACTTGGTTTCGGACCAATTGATCGCCAACCATAAGGTTGTGCCATGGCCCAGGGGGTTGTAATAATCATAGTACATGTGGATATTGAGGCATGAAAAAGCTATGTGCAATGCTCTGATTATTTGCATGCCTCATGATCTTATTATGCTTTAAATGACGGTTTCTACAAGTTGCGTGTGTACCAAGGCAAGGTAGGGTCGCATGTGTTTGCATCTAATTATTGAATTGCCTTCTGATAGTGCCTCTCTAAGATGTTGTAATTGGTTGATTGTCGAGACTAAATTGTATGCTTAGACTATCTTATGGCGAGCGAAGTTCCTAACTGAGGCTTAGGATCTTAACTTACTAAGTTTATCCTATCCCGTTGTAGTTAACATTTTCAAGACCTTAGGATGGCACCATACCTAGTGAAGTTCAGTGTCCTGGTTGACATGAGCACCACCGTTATTACACAGCTCATCCTGGGCCGCGGTTTTGTCTACAAGCACCACATGACGACCATGTGAGTGGATGAGGGAGCAAGGAACCATTACGTGCCCCACGTCTTTAAGGGGTGGTTCATTCGGATGGGGGACATGTTGTACGGTCCCCTAAGGGGTTTCGATGGGCAGATTCCGCCCGTGGGACCGATTGACGAGATTTGGGATCCCATGGACCTCGACCCCCTTGATGGTGAGATCTCCGACCCAATGACTAGGGAGACTGATTATTCGGAGGCCAACGATTAGACATATGTAGCCTAGTCCCTTTTTTTACAAACCCTCCTCCACTTTTGGTAGTGATAAGTTAGCCGAGCCGGTCTCTTTTTGAATAGGCCTTAGCATGTCACCAGTAGTAAAGCGTGTATATATATGTTGTTGTTTAGGCTAACCTTGCAGATAAATAAAAATGTTCTTATCTTCCTACTATTGTATGTTGCTGCTATCCCTATTAGTTGTTGGCTAGGTGTTTGTTTCAATTCCGCATGTGCTTAACAATAAGATAAAATGAATTGGTTAGCGATAGTACTTGGGGCATCGTATGTTTAGACCTCAAGTGAATTGGGGTTATCGCAAGTTTGAGAGTCGGGGTGTGACAAATCTTGAGGCACATTGTTCAACAAAGACCTAGGCCATCATTGAGTGGGAGCCTGTAACCATGGTTACGAAGTTTCAGTCATTCCCTGACCGAACTAATTACTATCAGCAACTCATCCAAAACTATTCAAGCATTAGTGTACCGCTCATGGACATGCTAAAGAAGGAGAAGTTGTGGAAGTGATTGGGTGAATGTAAAGAGGCATTCGATTAGCTGAAGCAGGCAATGGCTAAGGATCCGGTGATCTCTTTTAAGGTCTCCAATGATTGAAATTGAAGACTTGTATATATATAAAGATCAACTAAAGTTGGAAGAGGTAGGACACAAGAATTATTGCTATTGAGCTTTTAGCTAGAAATCTTCTCCGTTCTTTAATTTTCTGAGGTGAAGATGGGTTAAAAACGAAAAAGAAGCGTAAGGCTTGGGTTCTGCTCAGGAACATGCAAGTAATACAGTTAAAGATGTTAGTGCCGGTAAACTGGATCCTCTGTCAGAGGAAGAGGCAAGAGAAAATAGCGACTATGGGTCTATGGAAGATAATGAGGAGGGCTGGAGTTGAGAGTGTTGGAACAAATCCACAAAAAGTATAAACTGTTTGTTGTAATCAGAATATCAATGCAAAAAGACGATGACAACTGAATAAACTTACACTTTTTGGAAAAGATGAAAAATAAGATATTGCTTAAAAAATCACACAAAATTGGAGGTGAGGTACGGATGTCCGAATCTCCTTAAGGCGATTAGTTCCTGCCAATGGTGCTCCGCAGATACGCGAACTATGCCTCCCAAGATACAACACCTCGAACCTGTTTGGATTAGCACTATGCAAACAGGACTCGCCGAACCGTTCAATTGAACCAGCACACTCGGAAGAATCGGAAGAGTAGAGTAGAATTTTTCTTTTCTAAAGAACCTCCAAAAACAACAACTCTCTTGAAGCTCTATGCTCTTATCTATTTATAGAGCTTTCAAGTTCATGTACATAAGCAATACATGAATTAAATAAATACATGTATCCAAGAAGAGATTCATGAATTCAGGAGATACGTGAATCCGAGAGATTCATGAATTCAGGAGATACGTGAATCCGATAGATTCATGAATTCCGGAGATACGTGTATCCGAGAGATTCATGAATTCCGGAGATACGTGAATCCGAGAGATTCATGAATTCAAGAGATACGTGTATCCGAGAGATTCATGAATTCAAGAGATACGTGAACAGAAAATACGTATCTTGATTTATTTGCATTCGTTGATCCATTAACCATATATATAACAATCCCCACATTAATGGATCAACAAAACATTTTTGACTCGAAGGAATCTGAGCATACCTGTTGAAATACACCGCATCAAGATAGGCAGCTTTCGCTTTGAACCTTCTTTAGTGAAAGCCTATCGGACTTACTTAACTAGTCGATGGACTAAGCCTTGAATCGCCGTTGTTTGTACAAGCCTAGACAATAAACCTCACACGGAGTATTTCCAATTCAAGATTGGTTCTCGGTTGTGTTCGTTCTTTCGGCCCTGAACCTCTCGGGATTCATGCGTGCTTTAGAAAATCTAGCCTTAAAAGATTTTCATAGAGTCGGCCAGCTCCACGCATATAGGTGCATTCCTATTAAAGATATCCTACCATATCTTACTTGAATGTTACATTCCAAGTTATAGGAATCATTAAACGCATAGCGTACCCTTAATAACGCTGTAGGAAAGCATTGTTGCATCATAAGAATGGGAGACAGTGCTCACACTAGAGTTTCCAGAATTTGCGTTGTCCTATTGAACCTAGTCCATGGGATCTCCAATTGCATAGGTTAGGTTTCCACCCTGGAATCTCTTTATTGGGTTAAGGCTCTTAAACCCATTCCCCTTGATGCGCAGTTTATCTGCTCTCTCGACAAACCTTTTGTCAGCGGATCCGCAATATTTTCCTTTGACTTTACAAAGTCTAAAGAAATGACTCCATTTGAGAGCAACTGCCTTACGGTATTGTGTCTACGACGAATGTGTCTAGACTTACCGTTATAAATCACATTATGCGCCCTTGCAATTGCCGCTTGATTATCACAGTGTATGCAAATTGCAGGCATAGGTTTTGGCCATATTGGAATATCATCTAAAAAATTTTGAAGCCATTCCGCTTCTTCAGCAGCTTTATCCAAAGCAACAAACTCCGATTCCATCGTAGAGCGTGTTATTAGAGTTTGTTTAGATGATTTCCATGACACGCTGCACCTCCTAGTGTGAACACATATCCGCTAGTCGATTTCGATTCATCGAATCTGAAATCTAGTTGGCATCACAATAACCTTCTAAAACAGCTGGATATTTGCCATATTGTAGAACATAGTCTTTTGTCCTTTTCAAATATCCTAATACTCTCATCGAGCATTCCAATGCTCATGACCAGGATTACCTGGTATATCTACTCGTTTGCTTACCGAGTACGCAATATCGGTCTAGTGCAATTCATGATATACATGATGTTGCCGATTACTTGAGAGTATTTCAGCTGTCTGATACTATTTCCAGTGTTCTTTCTCAAAGTTAGGTGTGGAAGAAAATGATTGTTTGCATCTTTAATGCCGAATCCTTTAAATCTCTCAAATACCTTTTCAATGTAATGAGATTGTGTTAAACCTAAGCCATCGAATTCCTTAGAATTTTGATGCCGAGTATAACATCCGCTACACCTAAATCTTTCATCTCAAAGTTCTTCTTGAGAATGTTCTTGGTAATTCGATGACCTAGTGTTATCTCCAAGAATTAGTATGTCATCGACATACGAGACAAATAAGTGCATATCCAATGTTGTGGATTTAGTGTACACACATTTGTCACACTCATTGATTTTATATCCATTTTGAATCATTACCCGGTCAAATTTTTCATGCCATTGTTTAGGAGCTTGTTTAAGTCCATACAATGATTTGACAAGTCTACACACTTTGTGTTCTTGTCCTTTGACCTTGAACCCTTCAGGTTGTTCCATATAAATCTCCTCGTCGAGATCACCATTTAAGAATGCAGTTTTCACATCCATTTGATGTATTTGCAAATTGTATAGCGAAGCTATAGCAATTAACATCCTTACTGATGTTATTCTTGTGACAGGTGAATAAGTATCAAAGTAGTCAAGACCCTCTTTTTGTCTAAATCCTTTGGCTACAAGCCGAGCTTTGTACTTATCAATGGAACCATCAGCTTTTAGCTTTTTCTTGAATATCCATTTACATCCAATTGGTTTATTTCCAGGAGGAAGATCAACCAATTCCCAAGTATGATTACTTAGGATAGAATGGATTTCATTGTCAACAGCATTTTTCCAGAAAGGAGCATCTGGAGATGACATTGCCTCTTTAAATGTTTGGGGCTCACCTTCTAACATGTATGTTAGAAATCAGGTCCGAAAGATTTTTCAATTCGAGACCTTTTACTCCTTCGAAGTTCGACTTCTTTGGTCAAAACTTCATCATTCTCGATTCTCGATTCTCTAATCCTTTTATGAGAAAGTTCTCCTTGATTTCCTTTTGCAGGATATATATCCTCAAAAATTCAGCATCCCTTGATTCTAGGATTTTATTGACATGGATTTCCGCATTTTCAGATTTGTGAACCAAAAATCTATATGCGCTACTATTTTGAGCATAACCAATGAATATGCAATCCACCGTTTTAGGTCCCAACCGAGTTTGTTTAGGAGGAGGAATTGCCACCTTGGCCAAGCACCCCCACACTTTTAGAAAATTGTAGGATGGCAACTTTCCATTCCATAACTCATATGGAGTTTTACCTATCTTTTTGTGGGGTATTTTATTAAGAATATAATTTGCAGTTAAAACTGCCTCCCCTCACAAGTTTTGAGGTAAACCTGAACTCAGAAGCATGGCGTTAACCATCTCCTTTAGTGTTCTATTCAATCGTTCAGCAACTCCATTTTGTTGTGGAGTATAAGGTGCAGTCGTTTGGTGAATTATTCCAAAACGAGCACAAAACTCTTTAAAATTGATTGAACCATATTCTCCTCCTCTATCGGACCTAAGCACTTTGATTCGTTTGTCAAGTTGGTTTTCAACTTCATTTTTATATTTGACAAACATGCTCATCGTCTCATCTTTGCTAGTTAGTAAATAAACATAGCAAAATCTAGTACAATCATCTACAAATGTGATGAAGTGCTTCTTTCCTCCTCTACTTTCTACAAACTTTAAATCACATAGATCACTATGGATTAATTGTAGAGGTTCACTTGTTCTTTCAACAGATTTGAAAGGTTTCTTTGCAAACTTGGCCTCAACACAAGTTTCACACTTGTAATGGGTATCCAACTCAAATCTTAGAATTAACCCTAAGTTTGCTATTCTCTTCATTGTACCATAGTTTACATGTCCTAATCTACCATGCCATAGATAAGGAGATACAACAATGTAAAGCGAAGACTTTTCTTTATTAATAGTCTTTGGGTACACATAATTCGAGTTTACATCAATGACAGCCACATTAGCTTTAAACAAGTCATTACACAGGTACCCTTTCCCCACATACATCCCTCCTTTCGAAAGTATAAACTTGTCAGATTCAAATACTACTTTGAAACCCTTCTTGACAAGTATGGGGCCAGAAATCAGATTTTTCCGAATCTCTGGTACATGCAGCACATTCAGCAGGGCAACCTCCTTACCAGATGTAAACTTCAGGATCACCTTTCCTCTTCCGGCAATCTTTGCGATGCGAGAGTTAGCCATATAAAGCTTCTCATCTTCTTCAGCTTTCTCATAAGATGAGAACATGCGTTTATCTACGCAGATGTGATTTGTGGCTTTTGTGTCTAGCCACCAGCCATTAGTGTTCAACACTAGGGATGCTTCGGACATTACCACAGCAGACAATCTCTCAATATTGTCATGTCGTCAAATTCAATTGCTAGGCTGCACCATCATTCTTGCCTTTTTTCGGGCGCTTCTTGCAATCCTTAGCTCGATGGCCGGGCTTGTTGCATATAAAGCGGGTCCCTTGGAATTTCTGGAATTGTTCCTTTTGCTTGGCTTTTCCTTGAAAGGACATCTTCCTTTTTCTATCTTGCTTGGATTTGGAAGATTCCACCACGTTGGCCTTTGGCTCGAAGAAGGGTTCGCACTCCTTCTATTGTCCTCTTCGATTCCGAGGCGCAAAATGAGATCTTCAAGGCTCATCTCCTTCCGTTTGTGCTTCAAATAATTTTTGAAGTCCGACCAGCCCGAGATAGATTCTCAATCATGGCCGCCACTTGGAATGATTCACTAAGTATCATTCCCTCAGCAGAGATGTCACTCAAAATTAATTGCAATTCTTGAACCGACTCATGACAGATTTAGAATCCATCATCTTGTAGTCCAAGAATTTGGCAACCACAAATTTCTTGGTACCAGCGTCCTCAGTCTTGTATTTTCTCTCTAAGGACTCCCATAACTGTTTAGCAGATTCAATATTACAATAAACATTATATAGTGAATTCACTAAACAGTTAAGAATATAATTTCGGCATAAGAAGTCTCCATGCTTCCAAGCCTCCAATGCACCAAG
This sequence comes from Angophora floribunda, assembly GCA_014182895.1. Lineage (NCBI taxonomy): Eukaryota > Viridiplantae > Streptophyta > Magnoliopsida > Myrtales > Myrtaceae > Angophora > Angophora floribunda. The sequence goes on from CM024706.1 coordinate 14,273,746, forward strand.
CGTCATGACATCGTGCTCATCTAGACTAATTATCGGGCACACCTCCGATAAGTACTTCGTCAAATTTAGCATGGTCGATAGAAGAACATCTTTTGTTGCCTTTGTTTAAAGCCCACTCCGGTGAACTTCTCCGGTTTCTCATTAGATGTAACTGGAGGTGTTGCCAGCACAGTAGGCAAGGTTCGTTGAACCATCCCTCCAGAAACAGAGCCAAAAGCCATTTGGCTTGTACTGTTTTGAAAAACAGTCCCGGGTATACTAGTCGTAAGACTTGTACCCGCACCACCAAAATTGGTGTTGGCCAAAGGGCCCGTAGCATTAGCTACTACAAATTCAAGCCCCAAGGGCTGAACATCTCCCATAGCAACGGTCGAATCGACCATAGGAACATCTCCATAAATATTCTGGACATTGAAGGGCACTTGATTGTTTTCAGCCATCTCAATGATCTGACCAAAACAACAAACAAAGTGAGTGTATAATCGCCTTAAGATTGTTGGAACAAATCCAAAAAAGTATAAACTGTTTGTTGTAATCAGAATATCAATGCAAAAAGACGATGACAACCTGAATAAACTTACACTTTTTGGAGAAGATGAAAAATAAGATATTGCTTAAAAAATCACACAAAATTGGAGGTGAGGTACGGATGTCCGAATCTCCTTAAGGCGATTAGTTCCGCCAATGGTGCTCCGCAGATACGCGAACTATGCCTCCCAAGATACAACACCTCGAACCTCGTTTAGATTAGCACTATGCAAACAAGACTCGCCGAACCGTTCAATTGAACCAAAGACACTCGAAGAATCGGAAAAGTAGAGTAGAATTTTTTTCTTTTTGAATAACCTCCAAAAACAACTACTCTCTTGAAGCTCTATGCTCTTATCTATTTATAGAGCTTTCAAGTTCATGTACGAAGCAATACATAAATTAAATAAATACATGTATCCAAGAAGAGATTCATGAATTCGGGAGATACGTGAATCCGAGAGATTCATGAATTCAGGAGATACGTAAATCCGATAGATTCATGAATTCCCGGAGATACGTGTATCCGAGAGATTCATGAATTCCGGAGATACGTGAATCCAAGAGATTCATGAATTCAAGAGATACGTGTATCCGAGAGATTCATGAATTCAAGAGATACGTGAACAGAAAATACGTATCTTGATTTGTTTGCATTCGTTGATCCATTAACCATATATATAACAGAGAGCACGAAAGAAGAACAAATGATGATGAGATATGATGGGTCATATCTCATCATTCTAGGGTGTTCGATGCCTTATGTAGCCATTTTTCATGTTATTCATATGCGTACATGTTGGAATCCCACTTGAAGAGACGCAGCCAAGGATAACACCATGCCTGGCCGAGAGCCTTGAGCCTCATTCGAGCTCGTGTCCTCATCATTTGTTCATCTAGGTGTCCCATTTCATGTTCGATTAGATTTTAGTGCCGTGTTGTATGTGCTTGGCATATGATCATACACGTGAACAGGTCCTCCAGGAGAGGTAGATAGTTAAACCAATTGAAAATCATCAAACGCAGCCTCAAAAGACACTAATTTCAGCACTTAATGTGGTAATATATCATACTCTAGGAGAAGGATTCTTTTTTGTTTTTAACTGTTACTCGGTCAAAAGTAATTTTATTTTGATACATTGTCATAGCTTTGCATTATCAACGTCACCATGCAATGCCATACATAGGATACAGACGAGCACCCCGACCAGCCACTTGTTGGGGCAAGAAACAACCTCAAAACTTGCTAAAGAAATCATAGATGTGTTGGGTGATGTCATGGGGCCTTTCTTGGTTGATGAAATGGGCCACGCCTTCCATGACCACCACTTCCTCCAATAGAGGGACCGTCTTCTTGAGCCCACCTTTGTGTATGAAGTCTTTGATGCCAGGCATGTGGTAAACCAGGTCCAGCTCACCCACAATGAATTTCGCAGGCACTTTCACCTGAGTCCCATCCCATGGTGCCATCAGCTCCCAGTTCCTGCAATAGTCAATAAGAAAAATATATCGATTCATAAAAAGCAAAGAAAAAGCACAGTTGAGGAAAGAATTGCACAAAGATACTCCCAAAGTAAAATTGTCAACATTATACACTGGAGGGATCAGATCTGTGTGCCACTGATAAAGAGAAACTTTTTTATTCCTAATTCCTATTAGCCCGCTAAACTAATCGATCCGGCGAAAATCATGCTGAAACTGTACCTAAATTGGTGAAAATATACAGACAGCCTTCCCTTCAGATCATGGATTGCACAGTGCAGAGAGGAGTACATCTAAGTTCTGTACCAAACCACATTGAATTTCAGAGCAATGTGAATTTCAAGTAGACAGTAGCTTTTGCAAGTTATGTGTTGACTCAACGATTCTCACAGCACAATGCAATCTCCTCCCTCCTCTTGTGCCCATACATACAAGAGATGAGATTGATCGTCCTGGGGAAAGAAAGTAGTAGCTTACCGGTTGAAGTTCCTGTAGTAGTTGATCGCTCCAGTGAAGCCCTTATTCTCAAACTTGTCAACGTAATAGTCAACATCCTCCCGTGTCAGCCATGAAGGCAAGACAACCGGGTCGTCCACCGGGTGCCCGAACCCTTTCCCTTTCACAATGAAAAGCGGGCCGGGAATGCGGTATGTCAAGATCCCCTCGAGGACTCTCCTAGTCCCCATCTCTGCAAACTGGGCTTCGATCTCTCCAGGTTCCTGCATCAAACAAAATTATGATATAACAATTTTGGTGGCTTTCTATGCGCTTTAATATGGACTCAATTTGATATTACAACTGTAACGATTGATCTCTAGATTAAGATCGTTATGTTGACTCGATAGCTCAAGAACTCAATATGAAAACCCGGTGACAAACAGGCATGCCGGTGAGACTCCAAACTTACTAACACCAGATTCATCCTCCAACAAATCTACGAGAAATAATTCGCAAAGTCCAGCATTTGAAGATATGAAATTGAACTTAGATCCGATGAGTCCTGTGGGTCAAGCAACGCTACAACACAAGGAAAATCATGCGTATAGAAAGCAGAATCCGTTAAAGAGAAGCAATTACTCATTCTTCTAGAGATGGTAATAAGCATTTCGAGAGAAGATCTGCAATTCGAAACTCATTGCTGAGTATGTTTCGCGAGTGCATCCAATCGGCCAGAGAAAACCCAAGCAAGCAACATCAGGAAAAAAGAAGAAAACACAAGAAAGACCCGAACCTGGAATCTGCAGATGTAGTAATCGTTGCCATAGGCGGCCCTGTAGCCGTCGAGGGGCTTCCTGTCGGGGTTCCGGGGCAGCCACGGCACGCTGAGGTTGACCAGAGCCTTGACCCGGTCGGGCCGGAGCATGCACAGGTACCACGCCAGCAGCGCCCCCCAGTCGTGGCCCACCACGAACGCCGCCTTGTCCTCCCCCTCCGCCACCGCGTCGAGGAGCCCCACCAGGTCGCCGACCACGTGTAAGGCGGTGTAGGCGTCCGTCGCGGCCGGGGCGTCGGAGTCCCCGTAGCCACGGAGGTCGGGGGCGACGGCGCGGAACCCGAGCGCGGCGAGGCCGAGGATCTGGTGGCGCCACGTGTACCAGAGCTCCGGGAAGCCGTGGATGAGGAGGATGAGCGGGCCCTCGCCGCACTCCGCCACGTGGAGGTTCACGCCGTTGACCTTCACCGTGCGGTGCTTTATGGTCTCCATCTTCCTTCCTCCGGGGCTCTGCCTGAGTGAGAGTTTACTGCTGCTGGGAGAGGTTTCCTTGAATTTCTGCGATTGATGATGGTGATGATGATGGCGACGATGATGGCGACGAGGAGAGAGATACAAAGGATCTCGCGGATGGGACAAAGTTGAGAAATGATGACAAAGACTAGAGCGGAGCCGGACAATAGCAGACAGTGTTGAAAAATCGCGAGTCCCCTTCATACGTATTTTACCGATTGATCCCTTTGACACGGCGCCGCCTAACCTGACCATCTTCATTACGTTTATGCGCCGATATCTATACAATCTCCCATTCTATATTTTTTTGGCCCCACCCCGGCGACAAAGTGAGATTATTTTATATTTTATGTTAGAAAAATTCGAATGAAACAGTTTAAAGATTCACTCAAATTCAAAGTATTCATACATATTTTTTGTCTTTTAGGATGACACAAGTGAATTTTTAAATTTTGACTCAATTCAATGTAGTCTTAAAACTTTTAATTCATTCAATAGTCTAAATTTTAATTTAATGTGCAGTATCGTCTTTAAAATTTTAATTTATTCAACGTAATTCCCTTAAATTTTAGTATATGTTCAATTTAGTATGTGAACAATAAAAAATATTTAATATTGTTATCTCATTAATTTAAGTTCGGGGACAATAGATTGAACATTCACCTAGAGTTCGGGAATCATATTTGACAAATTAAAAGTTTAAGGATAACATTACACATTGAGGTAGAATTTAAAACCGCATTAAACAATTTAAATGTTTATAAATAATATTGCACATTAAATCAATTTTATGGACCATTTGGGTAATTATCCCTTCTTTTTCACAAAGATTTTTTTTTTTTTTTTTGCAATTTCATGAAATGATTTGACTTCTAATTAAAATTGCAAGGTTCTTAACATTGAGAAAATTAATTTTCTTTTTAGGATTAGATTATCATGAAAAATCTCAATTGGTACACCTACTTACGGTAAATTTACCTCAAAATAAGTTTTTTCACAAAAATCCAAAACCGACACATATGTGATAAATTTACTCTAAACTAATTTTTTGACGATCAAAATTAGTATATCTATAACTATATACTATTCATTAATTTTAGTTAAATTGGATTAATATTATGACAAAAGAATGATAAAATTCCAAATTAATAAACCTGTCAATTATTACGTGTCATCTAATTAAGCAAATTGACAGTAAATTTTAACGAAAACTAATATAAGGTAATTTTGTTATAGGTCTATCAATATAAGATTTTTTGTAATATTAATCTATTTTTTTTATTAGATGGAAACACTTCTATGGGAGTAGGCAAAGAGACACAAGTGGTGTAATATAAGGCCGGGTATTAACAAAAGGGCTCTTGAACCGCCATTCTAAAAGCCCATTTAGCTAATTCTATGGGGCAGTCTGGTTAAGAGTCGAGGCGAGAAGCTCGGGCGATCTTCTTAAGTCGGCCCACCACGGCCGTACTATCTTAGCCACGCCGGTTTGCAAAATTCAAGATGCTACCTTTGACTCTTGAGCCAACTCTTTTTAATTTGACCAAACCCAAAATTCGGCTTGCTAAAATTTCCTTTTTATTTTTATTTTTTTTTTTGTTGCTGCTAGTTTTGGCAAAATTTACTCCCGGGGGTTTTGAGTATTTTGAGGTTACTGACTTATCTCATGACGGAGATATTGGCACGATATTTGAGATCTAGAAATTTGTTGGAGATATGGGAGGATAGGGTCAAAAATTGCGATTGATCAATCCTCCAAGATCACAAGAGATTATAATTGATAAATTATATCAATTCGTGATTGGATTTGATTTAGATTTGATTCGATGTTTCTTCTTTATTCTTTTCCTTAGTTAGACCTTCAATATATTATAAATAGGAGCCTATACAATATAAATGCATCGACTAAATGTACAAATTACAGGTCGTTCCCTCATTCTTGGCCTATTCTTCAAACTCGACAAAATAGATGCCTAATGAAACTATTTTTTCGAAGATAATGTGTTTTGGGATTGTTTTCATGGACTTTTTCTTATAGGGCAAGTCAAGTCATGTGTGATAGAAAATAGGGCTTTGTTAACAAAATAGTATTTAGGCTATTATAAGAATAACGGTTTGTTGTGAGTTGTAAATTCTTGAACAAGTAGATCTTCAATAATTTATAATTATTTGTTATTTGATTTTTTATGGTTTATAACAAACTGTTATTTTCACAAGTAGATATAAGATGTCACTTAATAATTTCTTTAGAAAATATGTCGTTTAACCTAGGGTTTATATGTTAATTTGCCTAGACTACAAAATTCACATCGAGGAATACAGCGAAACGTTTCTAAAGGGCAATCACTCTTTAATTGCACCATCATCCAATTTGGGGGTTCCCCCTTTCAACTATTTTTCTCCAAAACAATAGCTCTACAAGTGAAAACAAATTTCTCCAAATTGAGATTTTGCGAGAGAATCTTTTGGACATATGTAGAAGGACACATGACCATCATCATTCTCCCATAGCTGAGCTTCCCATCCAAAAAATTAAAAAAAAATTCACAAACAACTACCACCTAATAAAACACCTAACAGTCTTCTTGGTTTGCCTTCGTTTAAACCGTCATCAACTTGGGACTATAAGGCACTCCGGTGGCGGTGATCCACGAATCATCGCCCTTAAAGAAAGCCTTCGGCGTGAAGTCGACGATGTGCTGCGTGGTTATGTTCTTGATCCCACGCCACTTCGCCCTGCCCGTCGTCGCCGAGCCAGCCCCTCTGTTCCCATACTCCGCGTAGAAGCACGTGTTGAGCGCGAAGTCGCCCATCCACGGCAACCACCCTTGCGGCTGGATCAGGTTGTCGATCTGGGACTGCATGATGATGGTCCTCGAGTAGTCCTTCCACGGGCGGCCGAGGTAGGCCTTGTTGACGTTCCGCAGGGGGTAGTAGGCGGGGTCAGCCGAGATTGTGCAGTTCTGGAGGATGATGGCCGAGGCGGAGCGGCGCTCGCTGCGTCCTGATGCAGTGACAATGCATTGCTGGTTCTCCAGGGGCTTCTTCACGAACATCTGGCAGTTCTGGAAGACGGCAAGCGCATCGCCGAAGATGAAGTCAATGGTGCCGGAGATGGTGCAGTTGCGGTAGAACTGGCGGTGGGCATGCGCGTAGAGCGTGTCCTGGAAGGCGTCGAAGTGGCAGTTGTAGATCACGGACATGTCCGACTGGACGCGTAGGGCCACGGCCTGGTGCTTCTCGGCACCGGCCGAGTTCTCGAACTTGATGTCCTTGGCTATGAAGTTGCTTCCTACGGCAGCTGAAACATAAGTCGACATGGTTTATCAGCCACTTGTCTTGTAGACGAAATCAATGAAGAATTCAAGTGAAAAATGTCAAATGATATTTACTGAATGTTGCGGTGTTGCAGGTTTGGACTCCATCGACGTAGTTCAAGCTCCCGGTGATCACGGTCTTCGTCGGGCCGTCGCCGATCATCATGACATGGGTTGTCTTCTTGTCCACCAGTACTTTCTCTTTGTACACTCCTTCCTTGATGTAAATGACGAAGGTCTTGTTGTTATTCTTAGGAACGTCGTTCAGAGCCTCGCCGATGGTCTTGTACTTGCCGCTTCCATCCTGGGCCACGACCAAGTCGGGCTTGATGTCCTGAGGTGCTGCTGCGAGGACTTTGCGTCGCCCCTCGTTGACCCACGACGGGAACTCAGCGATGCCGTCCTGCTCATCGGACAGGAGGCGCCGGCTCGTGTCGGGAATGTTGAGCGAGCCTAGCAGCGAGGAGATCTCGGTGACCATGGCTAGGCCGTTGCTGGTGAGCTCCCTGGAGCTCTGGAGGATTTGCTTCATCTTCTTCGCCGCGGCACCTGTCGTGTTCTCGAAGCCGTCCAGGCAGCTCTCCTGGAATGTGATGGCCCCGCTGAGCCAGACATGCAGGTCGGCCATGAACTTGTCGAGCTTGCTCACATCGAACGCGCCCAGCCTCTCAAAGGAGCTCTGGAGGTCGTCGATCGAGTACTCAAGGAGGTGCTGGCACGTCTCGAGGGCCTGCTTGGATCTCGGGTCCTTCGCGAGATCCTTCACGACAGTGGAGTTCTGGATTGCCGCCCTGACCTGTTTGATCGCGGCTTGGAAGCCCGTCTGGATAAGGTCTTTGGGGTCGGTGTTGTTGCCGCCCGACGAGGAAAGGCTGTTCACGCAGGCTTCTCGGTAGTCGGTGGGTTGGCATATGGCTTCAATCGACTTTTTCATCGAGGTTGACACCCCGCTGCTGCTGGTACCAGCATCGGATTGGCTGGAGCTGCTGCTGCTTCTGTTGCCGACACTGACGGCCACGCCGATCACCACTGCCACGACGAATACTATGCCAACCCCGCCAATGGCATATGCCTTGCGCTTTCCTCGCCCTGTAGGGCCAGAGAGGTTATCATATCCGCTCATGTTTTCTTCCCTCTCGACACTTCAATTCACTTGAAAAATAAAGCAAACTAATGGAATGATCGCACGGAATCGAGGACTACCGGAAATTAGCTATGAAACAGATGAAAGTCAATAGAGGTCTTGGGGACTCTCTTCTTCATCTGTCAGGATCTCTGATCCTCCTATGGCTCTCTGGTTTTAATAGGTTATGGGAAGAGGGTGGGATATTTGGAATGTGAGGAAGGGAAAGAGGAGACAGAAATGGAAAGAAAGCATTAGGAAATGACAGTTATTTCTGTTGGAAAACCTTGGTTGTTCTTGTTTTTCCCGTTTGCTACTTATTGCTAAAATGGATGTAAGCGCTATCAAGGGTTCTCTTTCTTTGTTTGAGGCTCTTAACTTTATATAGCGTTTCAAGTTCCTATCATTGAACTGATGGTGTCGAATTGATATGCTGCAAACGAAGGCCACTCACTTGCCATTAATTTCTCGATTTGATGGGTTCATCCATTATTATATAATTTGTCATATAGATAATAGCATAAGCATTAGCTTAAGCACGGTGCGTAAAATGTATGGAATGATGCGGTTTTTTTCTTTTTCAGTGACATAAGTTTTGATTTCGTGGATTCTTGTATGAGATAGAATGAAGGATTATTGATGATGAATGATACACATCGTATCAGTTTCACAGTGAATATAATTTGAGGGTTCCTATTGAAAATCTCTTATATTTCGTTTGCTCGTTATCCTCAATCAAGCTTATTTCTCTTTCTGCTTCCATTCCGCGGCATCTCCAGCATGATTTTATGGCTTATACGACTAATGAGGAAGCATTGAAGGTGGGATTCAGTCATTGGTACACAGGTTAACGTAAACCATCCAGCACGAAAATCACCATTTTGGTACAAGAAACGGTTCTTGTCTATAATTTGTGTAAATCAACGATGATGAAGGTGACCTGTGTAAAAAAATGATCATATAGCTTCGCCAGCTTTACATCTAAAAAATTTCCAGAAGGAAGAGATAGCTGACCACTTTCACGGAATAAGACTTGATTGTGCGATTGAAAGGAAAACAGGAGAAAACAGGAGAAGGAATTACTTATTCCAGAGTCGCCAGCATAGTCTTTTACAATATATTCTGCCAGTCATAAAAGGATATTAATCATTTTCTTCCCTAATTCTTCTCAAGCTTTTATTAACAACATAAGATTGCTTTCAACACAGCCAACACCATTCCAGCTAAACGTTACGAACATATCACCATTTGCTTTCAGTACACAAGGAATGATTAGCATGCTTCATTTCAGAGTACTCCAACCTCGATCTTATTCCTCGTGGAGGGAAAACATGCTCTGCTTTGGCTTTTCTCCAGGATTTCCTTAGAGTTTGGCCCTCTGAAGTTCTAATTTGGCAATCGTGCCCAAATGTACTTCATCCGGACCATCCGCGATCCTTAGAGTTCTTGCCGTGGCCCAGAGATGTGATAGGACAGTGTCTGAAGATAACCCGGCTCCGCCATGCACTTGCATAGCCATGTCAAGCACCTTCAGTGCCATGTTAGGAGCTGCCACCTGCTCCATATGGCAGACAAACAATTCAGAACCAAGTCAAACAAATGGATGATGATTATCAACAAAACAGTTCCTTGTTCAAAGCTTTCGATTACCTTAGCCATCGCAATGGTTCCGCGGGCCTTCTTGTTGCCAAGCCGATCAAGCTGGTCAGCTGCTTCCAGAACTAGCAGTCTAGTTCTTTCTAGCTCTATCCGACACTTCACAATGCAAATGACATCATCAGTATATCAATCTCTAAATGCCACAAAGTAAAGGAATTGTTCGTTTTAACCAGGAAAAAAAGTTAATTCATATGTTGATTCTAATACAACTCTAATACTGTTTCAAAAACAATATCCTCATCTGTAGAATAAAAAAATCTAGTCTGTTGAGGCTCATCAGAAACGTTTTAACCTTTCACTAGACATTCATCTGACATGGCTTCTAAGCTCACCAGCTCATCTATTTCAATCATCTAGCAATCAGAGATATATCTAGTAAAAGGACTCCACTCTAAGCATGGGCTGAGTTTTATGATTAATCTACTAATCAAATGGTTTACACTATTTTTAGGTCAATCTTCCATTTAATCTTCTTTCGCTTAAAAGGGAATGGGCTCTCTTAGTTTTTTTTCTTTTTCCAGATTATATCCCCATAAATTACCTTAGCGATATCTGACAAGAATGATCCTTGCTCTGCAATCAACTTTCCAAAGACTTTCCTTTCAAGAGCCCTTTGAGCCATCATCTGCATGCCACGTTCAGCCGCACCAATCAATCTCATGCAGTGGTGCAATCTTCCAGGACCAAGCCTACCCTGCATGGTTTAGGGAACTATTAAAATCAGCAATTCACCAAATCTGGAGCTGACAAAAAAAAAGTTTGGGAATCTAATCAGCGTATATGTACCGCATCCTCAGGAAATATTTTGTCTGTCTTCTTACCCCCTCCCCCAACCTGCCTCTTCTCTTCTCTCCCCCCGGGGCCCCCCAACAAAAAGAAAAAGAAAAAGAAAATAAAAACACGCTTCAATCCCAAAATAAAATTCATTACAAAATGAACAATGAGACATCTCCCCAAGTAAAGTATCTCTCTCCCTGGTACTGAACCAGGAAAATCAATTAATTGCCTGAGTAATAAAATGCAGATGTGTTCTTCAATTGCCCAAAATAATTCAAGAAATGATATTTCCTGAGAGCTAAGTCAGGTGACTTCAAATAATTTTAGGAGTGTATATAGTCATCAGTCATCTGAGCCATTAAGTTACCAGGAAATGAAAACTTAATACCTACCTGTGCAATTTCAAAACCACGACCTTCACCCAGAAGGATATTCTTTGCCGGTACACATACATTCTCAAATGAAATTTCTGCATGTCCATGAGGTGCATCATCAAATCCAAAAACCATGAGTGGTCTTTCTACATGAACACCCGGAGACTTCATATCCACTAAAATCATTGATTGCTGCTTGTGCTTGGCAGCAGAAAAATCAGTTTTCCCCTGACAATTGACATCCCAATTTCTTTGTAAAAATCAATCTCAAATCCAACTCAAAACAGCAATTATGCAGATGAGCTCACCATTACTATAAGAATTCTGCATCTTGGATCCATGGCTCCACTTGTCCACCACTTCCTACCATTGATGATGTATGAATCTCCCGATCTTCAAAAAAGAAAGTGTGCAGACAGGGATAGTCAATTTCTTCGTGGTTCTCTAAATGAGAGAATGGGGGAAGGGAAGGGAGGATTTGAGGAGAATCCAGCCATGACATCAAGAGTATGGGAGATGTTTAACCAATCGGGTGAGGCACACTTCAAATATATTTTAGCAGGAAAAGCACAACCACTGACAAAAGATTTGAATTCAAGCTCTATGTTTTGCGTCATCTACCATCCTATCTAGGATATGCTCTGTTAGCCTACCTTCTGATGGAGCATTCTATATTGGTTGCATCAGAAGATGCAACTTGTGGTTCTGTCATCGCAAATCCTGACCGGATTTTCCCCTCAAGCAATGGAATGAGCCATTCATTTAGTTGATCTTTATTTCCATATCGCAGCAATACCTAATTTAAATGGAAAAGCATTGTGACTATCAGATTAATGCTACACAAAGACATCACAAAACAAGAGTGGCATAAAATCCAAACGTCAAATATTTACACGTGTCAAAATATCCATGGTACAAAATGGCATAAAATGGCAAGTGAAGCACACTGAGAGAACCCAAGTTAAAGATGGCAGATTCCCAACTGTGCTCTTCCCCCCCTCTGGAACCAAAAATTGTATTTAAACTTCCACATCTAAGTGCACCATTGACTAACAAATCCATATCATCCCTGCTTAAGTGCCATATAGATAAGTCCATTTCAACCAGAGATTATACAAGGATAATTTCAAACTTGATAAGGGCAGTAAAGGGAGAGCAACTGGTTCATTGCCTAAATAATCACTACATATCTTACCTCCATATTTCCAGTATCTGGTGCACCACAATTAAAAATCTGTGGAGCCCAAATAGAACGGCCCATAATCTCACAAAGGTAGCCATACTCAAGGTTAGAGAGGCCTGCTCCTAACAACTGATCATACACCTCGCTGCTGAATGCATAACCTTTCCCTTCAGAAATTAGTTCCCTTGCTCTAGCAGCACTATCAAGCTGCATATATGATAATAGGGAACAAGAGTCATATAGCTATGCTTCAAGTAGGAAGACTTCAGGTTCGGCATCTGGGGAAGTTTTTGGGGAAATGCAAAGACTTTAGGTTAAAAAGCTTTTCCAAACGCAAAGTGTTTGATAAAGTGTAACTGAGAAGTGCAATGGCAATCAACTTTGGTTTAAATGCTATTTGGAAAAATGCTTTGAAATTTGTTTTGCCACCGCCAGACATCGGTGAGCCACAGCTGGTCAGAACTAGCACCAGAAGCCATCGCCTCAAGTTGTGCAACCTCAGGCGGCCCTTGTCGAGGGCAGCTTTGGGTTGCACAACCCCGGCTTAATGAGGGCCACCTAAGGTTGCGCAACCTAAGGTGAGGCTCACTGGCAATATCATGTGAGGCTGCCAATGAAAATGGTGAGGGTAAATTTGGAATTTTGAAAGTTTAGCGAGCGCAAAATTTGAAGGGAAAAAAATGAAATAGCATTCCAGAAATGCCCAAAGACCAAAGCTGGATAGAACTTGCATTTTGCTAAGGGTCTTTGGACTTTGAAAATGCAATGCATCTCACAGAAGCTCTTCCAGAAAAGCTGCCAAACACTTGCATTTGCCCAAGGGCCTTTAGAGCCCCAAAGGCCGTTTTCAAAGCCGAACCAAATGCCTTCCTATGAGACATTACTCTCAGTAAAAGAGCAAAAGAAATCTACTAAAATACTCATACTCATACAGGTATCCACAGGTTCCACAAGCCTTCTCTTTTTGCCAGCTCTTTCAATCTCTCCTCCTCGGGATGAATAGTCCATCGCAAACTAGATTGAGAAAGTCTGTAAAATTCACTTTCCAAAGGGTATACGTGATCTTCCATGAATTTGATCAGCTTGTTTCTCAAGTTCAAGACCTTTTCATTAGGGACAAACCGCCCTCCCTCCAATGAGAAGCTTCCTTCTCCCCCATAATTACCAGGTGTGAAGGAACTGAGATATCTTGGAACTGGAAAGTAAAAAGTAAAGGACAGAAGGATATATATGAAGGTCAAAATTTGGATAAAAGGAGACAATAAGCTAGCAAAAACCAAGAGAAACCAAAATTAGGAGACAGATAAAAGAATATACCAAGCTAATCAAGGTCCAGTATATATAGCACAAAATCACAAAATGATGCAAAATGCTCAAATGGAATAATGAGACTAAACCAACAATTATGATTGAAAAGTTCAGTGATTAGTGGTAGTGAACTTTTAGCATCATTGGCCATGTTTGATTGATACACAATAGACAGAAAATTTTGCAATGTGAGCTTGTGACCCAAGTGGAAGCAGGGGTCTTGAAGTGAGGCCACCAAAACATTTCTGCATAAATTACCCTAAAGCATAACCACCCTCTTTCCAAAAGGTTGCCTTTGTCAATCTGATGAATAACCACATCACACATGAATCTTATTAACTTATCACATGATAAAGATACTGGGATGTGTTAGAAACACATCCATAAACTCTGCCAGTTGATCTTTGATTACCACGTAAGTGCACTGAAAGCTTTGAAAAGTTGATTAAATTATCCAAACTTCTGGGGCTTCTCTTACTTCGACTCCTGTGATTTCATTATTCTTAGTTTACTCCTAGATTTAATTTAACAGTCTAAGCAACCCAGTAGCCTAGAAGAATGATCTTGACCACATGCTGCGCACTCATCCTGACCAGGGGTTCTGCGAAGCTTCAAAATTTACTAGAAATTTCCTTCCAATACTCCACCGTCTGAAGCACCTGAATGTCTACTGGTGTTAGAATAGATAATATCTGTAAAACTCTTTAGGGGGTTCAACTACTTAAACTCTCCTATCTCGATAGTTTCTTGATGTGCATTACTCGTGCTGTTGATTAATACATCTAAGTAAAACATTTTCCTATGACCCATTTCATTCTTTCTTCCTTTGATCTGGTGAACTGAGCATGCACCTTAGCATCAAGGTGTTGTGCATTTGAATTGGCTGGTGTACTACTTGTGACCAAGGGTAATAAACACCGCATGCTCTTAGAACTGGGCCAACAGCCAGAACCATGACACCCATCATGGTAGATTTAATACAATGTGATTTATCCAACTAGTCTGATACATTTTAATTTTCTTTCCTGTGCACCTTACTACTTAGGTTTGAGTACTGTCTTGTGATTGTATATGCCTTATGGGACATTAATATCATGCTAAAAGTATGAAAACTGGTGGTGTGAAATTCAAGAAAATATACATAGCATTGTACATAGTTAACAAAATATAAGAAGGTCTATCTACCAGGTGGAGGATGCTCAGGAAGCACGGATTTCCGTTCAATAAAGGCCCATGCAAAATCTATTAGGTCATTAGCTATTTGACCCGCATGTCGTGCACGTTCACCTCCTGAAGCATTGCCCTACATCATCATATGCACATCCATCATACATAAAGAAAACAATGGCCATCTAGCCACAGAGTTTATAGGAGTGTACCATGATCCATCTACTGTAGACTCCAGTATATATTGATGCGCCACGAAAAAATGAAAAGGCCATGTAGAACTTCCACGCAGCAGCAGGCCATGATTTGCCCTTCCATGCAAATTTCAAAAGTGTAATAATCAGTCATCTAATTGAGCACACACCAGAATAAATGCCCAAATAAGCACCAAAGTTTAATATATCTTATGTACTCTATTGTTGATGGCATTCAATGCATAGGGCCTGGCCTCTTAGAGCACCCAACTAATCCAATCATGCCACTGAGTAGCCTCATTAGAATTGCTTTCACTTGGACTCAAACATATATATAACCAAGCAAAAAGATTGCAGAATACCAAATTTTGGGTGAATCAAAGTATATCAAACCAAGGCCCAAGGCTTGTAGCATTCTAAAGTAGATATACTTCATGATTGCTAATGCGGGTAATACCAATAGAAAAGAAAACTGTGGGCTAAACCAAATTTGCCTAGCCATGGAGTGATATGTTGTTCAATCAGTTTCATCTAACCCAGGAATTCAGCATAAGATATCATGCTCTGCAATCAAGGGTGAAGAGTGCTGCCACAGTTAAATTTGTAAAAGCGTACTTATATCATCTCTCAGGAAAACAGGAATTCTCAAAATGTACCAATATGTGCAAAAAAAAGAATTGTCAGTTATATAAAAAGTAAACTACCAATCAAAAACATAAAATATGAAAGTATACTTACAGATGCTGAGCAGTATTCAGCCAGATATTCAGCCATGGATGGAATACCTTCTGGAATTCCAAGAAGCTCAAAACCTTGACCTAGGCGGGCTTTACCCGACTTATGGTCAGTAATGTAAGGCTACAAAAAAATTTGAAAATCAACAGTTAACTGTTTGACAGCACAAATGGAGTACTTATTCAAGCCTAATCTCATTGTTGAAAGGAAAACGCCCAACTGGATGAAAAAGATTTTGCCAAAGAAAATAAAAAAAATGGAAAAAATTATTTTCATGCAAGGAAGTGAACTAAGAACTTGAATATAAGTACCATGCAGCAATATGCAACATCGCACATCTGGTTTCCAAGCGTAGACAGTTCCCAGTCAATAATACCGATAACTCGATCCTGCACCAATTGAATCTGATAAGATTTACATTTTTGGTATCACAATTTGGTTCCACTCGACCAGCATGTCACCATTGCAAAAATGAGAGTGACTCAATTCCAACATGCTACGCAAAAGAACTGCCAATAATAACGTAAGTACATTCAGTTGTCTAAGTGCTCATATTTTTCCTTATCATAAAAATGATCTTAAATAAAAAAAATTTCCAATACCAGACCTCCAAGGGATGGAAAATAAGGTTATCGAGACGAAAGTCTCCATGAACTATGCCTGCTGTAGCCCCTGAAGAATCTTCTGGAGGAATGTGCTGTCGAAGCCAATTGATCAGCTCAAACATTTTTGGATTTTTCTCAGGCTTACCCTCTCCAGTTGAAGCAATATACTGCTTAGCCCATCTCTCTACCTAAATCATGCATCCAAATGGATATGACAATTGAATCGCACAATGTGAGGTTCTATATAAGATTCCAACAGCAAGAGCTTTACAATTCCTAAGAGGACATCGGATCCCCATTGTCTCATCAATCACAATGTTTAAGAGAGAGTAAGAATTCACTTGCATACCTGTCGCTTACAATAACTATCTTTCCGTCCAAACTTTCCTAGGCCAATAGCATCCACATTAGCAGAATGTAAAGATGCCAAAGCTTTTGCAGTTGCCCCATAAATTGCCCTTCTCCTACCTGGCAGGACACCCTGGTAGGAAGTGAAAGGAAAAATTAGATATCTGCGCCAAACTAACTTTAACAATTTGAAAGCAAGGCACCAACTGATGGTGTAGTTAAATTTTAGTGCAGTCTAAAAGATCATACTGGCAGACCGGGGTCCATGAATATACGTCCTTCCAGGTACTCCATGATGTAAAATGCCGTCCCAATTACAGTCGGATCAGTACACAAGCAGAACACTTTAGGAACTGGGACCTTCGTGCGCGCACCCAAAGCTTGGAGTACCTATTGCAAATGGAAACCAAATGTACCATAACTACAACGAGTCTCAGGCATAATCCCAGCTAAACAATCATCAGTAATCCACCATCCCAAAGAGTCTAAAAACACTGTTCATGTGCTTCCAGTCTTTCGAGTCTGGCTATAATCGAGGCACGCTGTTAATTAATTCACCATTTTCCTTAACAGACAGAGAGACCGTGAATTGCTGCCACCACAGTAATCAAAACATCCACTGATTAGTCGAACACTCGTGATTAACCTGAAACTCTCTCTCGACGGCGTGGGCGGATTGCAGCAACACCCCCGGCGGCTTCTTCCTCAACACGTAACGCTTCAACTCGCCCCCGCTCCCAACCTCCATGAGGAACGTCGGGTTCGACTGGCCGTGCCCGAACTGAGGAAAAAAAAACCAAAACCCATCATTCCCCGCAACTCGTCATCGCCGCCATCCGGCGGGTCAAGCAGAAGAGTTTCTCAGCCGCAAGAGGCGGCGCGAGATGAATCGAAATCAAAAGAGGCGGAAGTTACGACGGGGGGCAGACCTGAGAGACGGCGAAGGTGGACGGGGAGAGAGGGAACCCGGGGACATTCGCCGATGCGTAGCGGAACAGGGCGTCGAGGTCCAGCTCGTGAGCCGAGTGGACTCGCTGCAGAAGATCGCCAGTTCGACTCGCCATCTCTCTCTGTGTCTCTGTCCGCGCGAGCGATCGTGGGTTTGGATTGATTTGGTTTTTCGAGCAGCCTTCGGACTCGGTGAAGTTTTCGAGTCGAGAAGACTTGTCACGCGAGAGTCTGAGAGAGAGAGAGGGACGAATGAGCTTATAGTTGGCGGCATTTATGATCTCTTTGGAAGCATCGAAAGTTGACGATGCTTGCCGTTTAGGAGCCATGACCGAGCGACTTTTGGGCACTTTTTTATTTTCTGAAAAATAAATAATTTATCGAATTAATATCACGATTATTCCAAAATTAATGATAAATTTACTTCGAATTAATTTTTACTACTAAAATCTCCAAATTAGTATACATATCATAACTCACTAAAAAACGATGATTCACCTTGTTAGTTTTTTTTTTAAAATTAAATTAGTATCCAAAAAATCTCAAATTAATACTTTTATTACAAATGGAGAATCAAATCTAAATTGATATACCATCAATTATTACATGTTATTTAATTCGATAATTTAACTATAAAATTTAATAAAAATTAACAAATGATATATTTATCATAGATATATCGGTTTATGATATTTTATGATATTAATCGTAATTTAAAAAAAAATAATTATAAATAAAAATAAATTATTATTGATAATGAGAATATCCTTCAATGATTAAGAAATAATTTTCAAAAAAATATATTTTTTCTAATTTTTTTTTTTAAATTTTACGAAATAAACGGGATTCTGAGATTTGCCAAAATAAAGAGAAAGAGATGCTGATGGACAAGTGGCGGTACAGCGGAGCGTGTACTCTGGCACGGGAGGCGTGGGTGATGTGATATTTTCAAGGATATCTCTAGGCTGACACGGGTAAAGATATGATATGCTTGCAGTGTTGAATATCTCATTTAAATATGATGAGGATTTTCATTGGAAATGATCATTGGATGCCTCGACAAGACGAGTAGCTCCAACACGGCAAGTTTCTTAAACATTGTTGTCATTGTCGCCCTTGTCTTAATGATTTGCCATAACACTATTTGTAAACTAATTGGAGGCTTTTCCCTAATTAGGGGTACTCTTCAAACTTATTTACTGTTAATTCCTTTTGACCTGGGGTGCTCTATTTTAAAGGTCATTTAATTGCAATAACAAATATGATTTAATCCTCTACAAAAATAGCTCGAGAACATGGATATGATAACCGAGTGGATTTAAATTGACATACGTCAATATGACAATGTAAATAGATCCCCCTCCCCCTCATGCTTCCCCTTCAACAATGCAGGGCACGATCCTTTTGGAAGATATGAACATGATATGAAGTAGAACACTAATTATAAACAGAGTAACACGATAGGACACACTAATTCATATGTTGACACCTTAAAATTTGATTTAAATTTTTTTATTCTCAATATAACAATTTGGAATTTACACAAGTTTGAAGATGACATTTGATAAAGTTAACTTCTTTATATGAAATAAGTAAGATAATTAACTTTTGGTGCCTTTGAAAAATACGAAACTTCATAAATAAATAGTCCAAAACAAAACCTCTTTTTGTCGCTTTCTTTATATATATATATATTATGTGGTCTTCCCCATAGATAATAATTAATTACAATTAAAATTTCAAGTCAAGTACATGAGGACATATTTCGGATTGATAAGGATCTCTTATGGAGAGCGTTCCCTAGTGCTGTGACCAACAATGAGAATCTATTTAGGAGAAAGATAAATTAATTCCGATAAGTGTTGCTCCTGTAACAAGCAGGAGACCATTTTGCAATTTTTGTGTCTGGTTTCAAAATTCAGAAGGACGATCTTTTCTCCATGGATAGATGGATACAAGGCAGCATTGAAGAACAAGAGTCACTGATGAAGATTTTGCCTATGGACGGGAAGGAATGAGGGAGGCTACTCATGATAAAGCCTTCCCTCCCCTGACCATTTCCAAACTTATCCAGAAGATGCGAAGGGCTTTGCTTGAGTTTGCAAGAGGAAGGTCATGATCGATGGACCGTTGGAACAAACCATTAGGTGTCTTGTCCCACATCAAAAAATATGAGTATGTATGTGAATAGAATTTAGCACAAGTCAATGATCATTAATTTTTATTTATTGAAAAATTCGAATTTATTTTTATAAAAAATTAATTATAGTGTTATATTGAAATAGTGTAATGGTTCACGGAAGAGATACGGTTATTTTTATTTTTTATTTATTTAATTCCGAATTTTTCATTTGAAAACGTACCTATTTGTTTCGAAACATTTTCCAAAAATGGCTGTCCTGTTCAAAAGATAGAAATAAACACGTCAATTTTGGGATCAATTATCACCAAGTCTTTAAAACTCTCTTTCCAAAATATACAACTATTATTTCCAATTAATTCTCTAAAGAGACTTTGGAAAATGCTAAAATTACTATATAGTATTCTCATTGAGACTTTTATTATATCCTAAAGGAACTGGTAATCATTAGCAATTTCGTGAGACAAATAAATTTTTAAAGAAAGTAATATCTTGACTTCAATGTTCTACCCAAATTTAAAGATAAGTTTCAACATGGACAACACTCAATGTCAACTGAGTAGTGGATACCTATATTGGGTATAATAGCACAACAACACAAATGGTCCTCGATCGTTAGTTTAAGAGGTAATTTGATCCTTAAAGTTTGACTTAATGTGCAATAGTATTTCTAAATTTTTAATTTGTTCAATATGATCATTAAACTATTGATAAAAATATTATATGAAAAATATTTGAAAGTTTGAGAACCACATTAAATATTGGACCAAAGATAAAGAAACCCATTAAACAAATTAAAAATTAAAGGATAACATTGCATATTGAATCAAAATTTAAGAATTATTAACCTCATTTTCTCATTTTAGATCAATGCGAGGTCTCCATTAATTTTTGAAGACACAAATAATACTGTCATGAGCAAGTGTTGGAGGGCGAACAAGAACACGTTTATCACTTGAGCACACCATGAGATATCACTTGAGCACACCATAAGATTTGAGAATGGGAAAGGAATGAAGTCAATTGTAGGATTTAGGTAATGATTTTGCCCTCAACCCAAAGTCACGCGACATCACTTGACTAAATATCAGACCAGAAAATGGAGAGCCGACCTGTCACGAGTACAATTACCGTCTTATTATCTATTTCAATTCATTAGAAAGGGGCTAAAGCGAGAGCGAAAGCGAAATTAAAACCAGAAGGCGACTGGTCACAAGTGTAAAAATCAGAGGCCAAGCCAACTCGGTACATATAGGTAAAAGGAACGACATAATGCACCAGAAGAATCACGCGCGGGCCTGGTGAATTGAGGAGGATCAAGTACAATCCTCCATTGCTCTAAATGTTCCTTAAGGATGGCAAAAATATCTGCCACTTAGGTTGTAATTGGTATGTTGGACATGAAAAATGGACAGCCTTTCCGAACACCAGTGGTACGAAGAAGGACAAATAACGAGATCTACATAGACAGCTCAGTTTCCGGGGATTCAGACAAAGAGTTCACTAAAGGAAGTAAAAGCACAGGACAGCTGGAATTTACTACCGGGATAGGGCAGGAAGCTAATTTGATATATGGACAGTTCCATGGTTTAAGGGGGCCGACCTCTCCGGCTGCGAAGAATGGCAAGTTCCACCCCGAGCGTCAGTGCACATAGTCCTCATCAACTGCCAGCGGAATTGATTTCACCTGCGACAAATGTCCATGACATATATCAGCCAAAGCACATTCTAGAGCACTGGATAAAATGCTGTCTCTAAAATAGGAGGAGGAGCAAGATTCATTTCATTTCACTAGTGAGAGCATGAGATGAAAAAGAAAAGCAAAAAGAAAAAACCTGCAATTGCAAATGCTTTTGTGACATTACAATCACGCAAAGTTTACATTCCCTCAGATACGAGAGTCCCAGCACCTCAGCACAAAATCTACAGCAGAGTTACCATCTATGGTCTCTATGGACTGTCTTTTTAAATGGTTTTGTAATGTTCAATTTTTTGTCCGCTGAGTGATGAGCCCAGGAAGGTGCAAGGGTTTATATTGACTAAGAAAGACACCAATTGTGCTTAGCCCCCAAACCCACGAAGGTGCAAGGGTTTATATTGATTAAGAAAGACACCAATGGTGCTTAGCCCCCAAAAAGAGAGAGACAAGGTATCTGTCAGACATCAACTACGGAAATCTTCTTTCCTTCTTTTCCAACTTTCCAATTTCAGCATTATAACTATTAGGGATAAGGGATGGTACTTTGACTAACTATTTGAATTGAAAAAGTACTACACCGGGATCAACATCATGAGATATTGAGAACAATATATGGCGAACTTTTCAGATCAGTCAATGAGAGGTTTAATATGTCACAAGCAAAGACCATTTTCCCATTTCAAAAAGGACTTCATTTTAGTTCTAAAAAATGCCGAAATTTCTTTACTGAGCTTTACCAAGGAGGTGAAGAAACCGGAGCGTCTAGTCCAACAACACCATAAACTGCATTTACAGAGTTATTTAAATCCTTTCCAGGTAATGAGAACTTATTTAACTTTGTGCATCTGAAGTAAAGAATATCAGTTCACAGAGATGACTGACCAGATCTCGGAACTTGAGAATGTAGAACATCTCCAGATAACGCCGTGTCTCTCTCCTTTCGAGCTTGGACACATGCTTCCAGAAGCCATATACTCCAGCTAAAGTCAGCAGCCTCTCAGAATACATCTTCCACGTGTATCTACATGGTTTCAACTTATAATAATGAGAACTTACAACAGGAAGATATTTCAACCTTCTGTACATATTTCATGGCAAACCAACCTTTCATGGATTCAATTCAGTGCAGAATCAGAAATTTTTTTCCAGTAGCTGGGATCCTTCTGACACTGCTGAAAAAAGTTGACCATAGCATCAGCAACTCCATCGGGATGATGTGGATTGATATGGAACCCCGATACACCATCTTCAATTATCTCAGCTGGGCCACCATGACATGTTGCAAATGTAGGTAGGCCGCAGGTCATTGCTTCGACCACTGTGAGACCAAATGCTTCGTAGAAAGCAGGCTGAAACATGAAACAACATATCAACTCGTGATCTGAAAAGAAAGTGGTTCATAAC
The DNA here is from genome assembly GCA_014182895.1 of Angophora floribunda. NCBI lineage: Eukaryota > Viridiplantae > Streptophyta > Magnoliopsida > Myrtales > Myrtaceae > Angophora > Angophora floribunda. The sequence goes on from CM024706.1 coordinate 14,296,463, forward strand.
ATTATAAGAAAAACCAACCTGCACAAAAGCCCCTTTGGTGTCTGCAATACAACGATATAGCTCACCATTACGAGCACGATTCATTTGCGCAGCAGTCCACCGGAACTGGCCATGCAAGTTGTATATCTTCATAAGTACATGCATCTTTTCAATTTCCTTGAATTCTTCTCTATCCTGGGATTTCTTCACATCTATACAACCACCCACTACAACGAGATTTACTAGTTCCCTAAGCTGGGTACTCATACCATAGCATTCCATCAGTCCAGTTATGTTCTTGACCCTGTCAAGTCTTGCCATGGAGAAGATGATTGGCTTTGAACGATCCATCAGCATTCCTCTTCATGGAGATGTGTGGTAATAATTAGAGTTAGTGCACTGTGCCTTCGAGGGCCATATAGAGTTCAAGGACAATCATTCAGACATTAAAAATATTTTCAAATACAGCACAAAGCTTTTGTACAAAATTCAGTAATCCTTTTTTAGCCAACAGGAATTCAGTTTTGTGATTAATACTATCAAAAAGGTTGAAAAAACTAATGCACCAAAAGTTCCATCACGTACTTCTTTCCCCTCATTGGATTGATCAAAGACTGTTCCAATTCTATAAACAAAACACATAAAAAAAAAAAATACATGCTTCAAGCAACAAACTATCATTTCAGCCATCATGTGGTCACTATGATGGCTCTTTAGCACATTTGGCTCTGGTTGACAACCCAATTACAAATGCAAAGTTACTCGGAAAATACTGACTGGTTATTGGGTCGCTGCATTGATGTCTACATCTCGTGTGCAAATTCAGAGGAGCCACCTATACATATTTCTCCCTTTGCCATCAGAAAACAAATAAATCCGCACTACCTCCACATGAGATTAGATAGGCAATACGAAAGCAGGCCTATACTCACACATCAGATTCAACTTGAATGATAAAAAAACCAACCCAGGTCAAAGTGACCTGCAAATCAACAAAATCTTGTAAACACTATATACTCACACATGCTCATTGCTCTGTTTATCGCTGAATAAGAGAGCTTCAATTGAACTATGAAAAGCTGTAAGTCTCCTTTGTCTGGCTGAATAAGGAAAACATATGCTCATTTCTGCACCTGGAGATACAATGTTAAATTTGGGATTGAAAACATCAATCCCATGAACGACACGGTATAACCCAGGAAGAGTGAATGCTGTGTGGCTCTCATACTGTCCAACATTCTTTGTGCTGAGAAGACAAAAATTGTCAAGCTACTGAAGGAGGCACTGAAATATCAAGTATAGAGAGAATTAAGATGGCAAAATCAATCCGTCCTAAAGAATGTATGGCCATTAATAAATAGCTGCATGAATCTGCTACAATCATTTAAATAATATAATCACATTAGATGAATACAAATATGTCAGAGCTCACCTTCCTGCGATCTCTTGATATGTGCTGGTGATAATGAAATCCGCATTGTTCATTGCAATAAGATCAGCTGTAAATTGACTGGCAAAATGATACTTGTCCTCATAATTTCTCCAGTATATATCAGAATCTGGATACTTGGTCTTTTCAAGAGCATGGCCAATATTGCACTAAAAGTAGATTTAATCAAAGGAATTTCAGAAAGGACTTCTTTATTCTTCCTCAAATAAGCAAGGAAAAGCAGTCAAATAAGCAGAGTAGAAGCAGAGATAAATAGTCAATTAGCACAAGAGTTAGTATCCTTAGTTCATAGACTAACTAAAAGCACAAAATCTAAAAGAAATCACATGAAGGAAGAGACCTGAGTGATTCCCAGCTTGTATGATAACAGAGAAGCAACGATATTTCCATCACTGTAGTTTCCAATTATCAGATCTGGAACACCCTGTAACTCAGCCACGATTTCATTCGACACATCCTGACACAACGTGAATATGTGAGACAGACAAATAATAAGAGCAAGTAAATAAGAATTTTCCTGTCCTAATAGCTCAGTCATTAAGAATTTTCCTGTCCTAATGACTCAGTCATCTCCCCCCCCCTCCCTCCCTCCCTCCCTCCCTCCCTCCCTCTCTGGGGGGATAGCTTTAGTGACTCACTGGTTCATCCACCATGGACCACCCCATTGGCTGCGGCCGACCATTTATCAACCACTAAAATTCCACTGCATCATATGATATTTTTCTAAACCTCAGTTTCATTCAACAGTATTTTACTTTTATTTTTATAGAGGTGTATTTTATGGAGGTAATTTCTCTTCCTTGTATCTGCAGAAAAGAAAATTTCAAATAGGGAAAGCTTCTGCAGTTGCCAACAAATATCATCTTTGTCTCATGCAATAAGACTAAGGATGCCTGACACAGTAAGTAGAGAGGAGGTAAAAGTTTCTAAATTTCTGATATTTGGTGTAATTCATGAAGAAAGAGAGGAGACGCTTTAGTTCAGGTTGAGCTCACATCAGCAAAGGTCTCCAGGAATGGCCAGACATCAAATCTTGAAATCCATTTCCGAAGGATCCCATTCTCAGATCTAAAAGGCACCCGCAAAATATGAGCTCCTTCAGTTCCACTAATTCTTTCAACTCGTTGGTTGCATGTTGTGCCTCTTGCTTCAGGAATCAGCCTGGTCACCTGATGGGCCAAAAATTCAGGCAAAAGTCCATGCAAAACCTCCATTCGGAAAAAAGATGAAGAATCAGACAGACTTACAACAACAATTTTCGGCATTACATCTAACCCTTGCTTCTCAATACGAACAAGCATCTCCTTCTCAAGTGCACGCACTTGATCAAGTATGTAAACGACCTGAGAACATATTGGAGCCATTGAAACTGGACGTATCAGGATCCATAGCAGTTGGGACTAACTATCGTGCTGTGATCTGGAAAACCTTTGTAGTCAAAAGTCCACAGCTCAACAATGAAACAATGGGATTGCAATCATTAGTTTCATAGGCATAGTACCTGTCCACCAGTATCTGGCAATCCTAAAACATTTGCCTGGCCAAAGAAACCATGAGGAGACACAACCACCACATTGAACACCATCGGAATTCTTCCTAGAAATTTCTCCAAGGTGGAAGGATCAGGAGCCTGAAGAATTTCCAGGAGAAGACACATTGACTCTAACACTTTCTCTGCAGTGTCACCCCAACCTCTCTGGAACCCCATCATCTGCAATCTAAAGAACCATTCACAAGATCAAAAGACTAAGAGACTATTAATCACAAACTAACAGTCCAATATTTAGCATTGCAATGGTTTGCTTACTCAAACTCAAACTCTGAATATGGCATTGTAAAAGGGAGCTTAAGGAGGTATTCCTCTGCCTTTGCCAAAGCCAACATAAGTTCAGATATGGATTGTATTCGTCCATTTAACATAAGAGCCTGAGTAGTTTAAAGGCAAGGTCCCCCATTGAGGACACAATAACAAAACATATGGAGTTAGGCATTGAAAAAAGAATCGGGATATTTTCACAAACATATGAGGAAAAAAGCCTAAAAACTGTAATACTACCTCAGGTAGATCTAGAATTACAGCCTCATCTATAGGGAGCTCCATTTATATGACCATATGCAGGCTCAAAAGTGTGCTTGTGAAATACAACTTGAAAAGTAATTTCTCTCAGACAGGATACTTACATGACCATCATGCCTGTGAGTGCGAAGAAAATCAAGAAGAGGCTCTAAGCTTTCCTTGTTATGGAACATTAATGACGAGAGGTGACGGTTGAGGAACTGCACACCATTCCCAATAAAGGAAGAATGTGTTGGTCGGGGAAAAGAAGCATTGAATGGTTCAAAATCAAGTTCAAGAATGTAGCTGCTGCTGCACCTGCCACATAGTTTTGAAAGTTCAGATCCATCTTTGAATTTGTTCTAGTGTTAAAAGAATTCCTGATGATGTAGTCAGTCTAATAAATGAAGAAGCATGTAGGAAAGATAAGTTTACCCTCCATTGACAAGTTCTTCCTTGAACAGAAGATACTCTGCAACAGTCAGATGATCAACATTAAGTTCAAATACGTTAACACGCACATATTCCCATACACCGGGTCTTGAACGTATTGCCAAAGTAACAAATGGAGGCAGGACTATAGCTTCCTGCCACAAGAAGTTATAAATCTATCAGTGGAAGGGTGATAACTCCATGTTCACCAACAGAGCTTCTCCAGTGTTTAATGTAATTCTGGTGATAGGCGATCTGAATAGGTCCATTAGCCAGGAAAGAAGGACCGTGACATTGAGCCAGTTGATCGGTTTCAGGACTGTTCAAGCTCATATTTCAACTAAAGATTATACATGCTAGATGCAGTAAGAAAAGGTAATTCCACTGTAGCTCTTAGCAAGCTGAAGACCTAACACAAAACAGTGAATAGACTTTGCTTGAACAAGACTTTAAGCATGCAGATGACTTTATCCTTACCAGCTTCCAAGAATAACATAGTGAAAATTTTAAGAAATTGAATTCGCTATTTTAAGTCCATGTTGTTATGACCTCCATTGGTATCTTAAGCACCAATAATTATCCTCTTGTGCATGAATTTTTGTTCCATGAACAGGGTTCATGTGCATACTTCACAAACACAAGCCAACGAGACTATTAAAAGGTGGTTCATGCAAGATAGGACCCTTTAGGTGAAACTTGGCCGTTCAATTGGACACTATGCTCACGCTGGCATAAACGCTCAAATTAAGTAGACAAGATAACATTGGAAGTCCGACTTTGCAAATACTCAATGTCAGACAGTTAGCAAAGGTCCAATCCGCTCTTAGTAACAGAGATTCACCTTTGCCAATTCTAGGACCTTTGCCAAGGGGCTATCATCGAGCTTCTCTATGCCTTGTTCTTCCCTCAGCATGCCAGAGTACTCGTCCATGATATGATGAGGCTGCAGTATCCCCTTCCCCTGCGCAACATACCTGCAAGTGCACACCAAATTATGCAGAGTGGACAATCTCATCTCACTTGGAAACATCAAAAAGTCGACTGCAGGTTTCGCAGATTGTTTTAAGGTGATCTGACCGTCGCAGAAAATAGAGTTTCCGAAAGCTAGGTGCCCCAACTGACAACTACACGTACGACAATGAAGCGATTAGGACCAGAGAGAGAGAGGAGGGGAGAGAGAGAGACCTGGAGAGGAGAGAGACGAGTTCATTTATATGAGCAGAAAGCGTCTCCTGGATTCCTTCCCTCATGCTCCGGGGCCCTTCACTTTGTCTGACTCTAAGCGACATTCTAGCTTCCCCTGAAGTAGCAGGGAGAGAAACAGAGCAATACGAGCAGAAGAGGAGGTGATGTTATATCGGGAAGACCAAGCGCCGAAGAAACTCGAGATCGACAGGACTCGAGATCCTCGCGATGGCACTGGAAGCCGAGGGACGAGAGGAACGAGCCAAACCACCATTGTCAGAGTTGCAGCCATGAGAAGAGCGTGTGCAGGCACTTGGCAAGACGAGGCGGTGGATGTAATGGCGGATGGTTCCCTTCCTCGACGTTCGCTTATGTTCCAGAATCGAGGGTATGAGAGAGCGTGAGATTCAGACTCCGGACTTTTAAAGTTGTTATAATTAAGGTAAAACCCTCAAAGTTCCTCGACTCTTTTTTTTTTCATGAATATTATTCATTTTCGTCTTTTCAATATTCAAGAATGGTAATCAAAAGTTTCATACGGTGCACACTTCATATTTAATTCATATTCGAACACTCATTCTAAATCGTCTTTATCTCAATTCCTTTTGAAAAAGTAGGAATTTGAACTCCTTATCTTCCCATTTTCATGTACATTGAGATAAGTATCTACACAAGTTATCACACTTGATCTTTAGTAATTATTATGGGCTGGACTATGAAGAAAGGCCCTTTCGAGTCATTAGCATTCGACGGAATATATATTTGGGTCACCAACTGGTCTTCGAGTTGAGGACTTTTTTTCTAATATTACGAGAAATTCCAAAATGGTACGTAAAGTGCTTATTCTTTATTTTTCTAAAGGTGGGAGAAAAATTAAACTAAAATAAAACAATTTATTTATTTATTTATTTATTTATTTATTTATATTAATTATTATTATTATTATTATTATTATTATTATTATTATTAATTCAAGTTTGAAACTTATAGGATTAGCCTCTTTTGATTTTGGTTAACCTAAAATAAAAATGGCACACCACGAGAATTGAACAAAGAACAAGGTAGGAAACTCTCAAGTACAATTCTAAGGGAAAGAATTGACCCATGTACTCTGATAGGAGAGAACAAGCCATTCGACTAGGGATTTCTGTAACAAAGTTATTCTAAACTAATTTGTTGACCATCAAAAACCCTAAATTGGTACACATGTGATAGTTTTATTGTAACATCTTCAATTTTGACCCCGTGAGGAATGGTCATAAGGCTCGAAATGAATCAACTATAGACCATTCAAAGGATCGGTCAAGGGATCAATTGGCCAAATCGGTAAGGGATCAATGATCAATTTTGGTTCAACTAACAAATTGGCCATAATCTAACTGAGAAATTGATTGTGAGTCAACCATTGACCATATGAGTGGATTTGGATCATTTGCTCATGAAATCACTAATTGATCACAAAAATTGATCATGGGATGATCATGGACCGTCACAGATCCGCAAATGATCATGGATCAATCCTGATTGGCTATGCCTAATCATAGGTGACTTCGCCCGGCCATGTCCCAATACATGGACAATCTAAGTTGACTCGATGCGATCGTGTTTTGATCTATAATGCATTATTTCATATTTAATTCTAATTGGAATCAAATTGTGAATTGAATGTGTTCAATCATGGATTGGTCATGCATTGACCATGGATAGCTACGATGGATCGAGGACTGATCGGAATGAGTCCTGGGATGGACCCAGTGATTCCATCACTAAGGGTGCATTTGTTTTGCGAAATTCGTATCATTTTTGGAAAATATTTTCCAGAAAATCATTTTCCATGAAAATGATTAGTTTTCCTATATTTAGTGATATGTGATTGAAAATGTTTTCAGGCGTTTGGATGACATTTGGAAAATGATTGAATAACATTTGACCTAATAAAAATGAATAACATAATAAAGAGGGAAAGTGTTTTCCCATTCCCACATACAAGAATTCATTTTCCTAAAATAAAACATAATATTTCTGTTAACCGAAAAGTATTTTCTATTGATCAAATTATTTTTGGAAAAATAAACAACGGAAAGTCTGGAAAACACTTTCCAGAAAATACTTTCATTGAAACAAACACACCCTAAGTCTAGGGTTCATTTGCATCTTGGCTTAGTGCAAGGCCATGGACAACCTTGAATTAATCCTTGAGTTGACCAACAGACCACAAACCATGTATGAGGAATCGGTCACATGCAAGACTAGCGACAGATCTAGTGATCAGCCCGAGGGCTAATCTTGGACCCGTGCAAGCTTGGTTGTGCCAACTTAAGGGCCAACCATTGTGTCGACCTTGGTACACCGACCTCTAAGTTGACCGACCACCCAAGGGGACGGTTTTGGCTCACAAAGGGACGATGGCCTAAACCTCAAATATCAAGAATCGATTATTTGAGGTGTACTTTATGATCCCTCTATTGGCCCCCAAAGCGATTCAAATGACCACTTTCTTGAATTAGCCATATTTATGAAGAAAAAGATAAAATAGAATTTTCTAGAGAATCCTTATTTAATAACTTTCATGAATCGTCATATGAGGTGTCTAAAATGAAGATTTAATCACGACGACTTGATATTTTACTTAGGCACCAAGACAGTAAGTTGACACACAAGGGGACCAATTATGATGGGATTCTAGAGACTTTCATTAAGATCCTATGGATTTAGGTTCCAAGATGGCCTATTATAGGTGCCATCTCCTTAAGAGGCATTAAATGCCATTTAATTAAGCAAGCTTAGTTGGACCAATAGAGAGGAAACAAGTGAGCCTTCAATTCATCCATTACAATCCTAGATTGCCACATAAGCAAACATAGACATGCCAACTTTCAAGTAGGCATGCCACCTTACAAGGTTAGGCTTGCTGCTTAAACAAAGTAGATGTGCCACTTTAGAAAGAATCATTAGACTACTTGGATGAGTAATGATGAGGTTGAGACCTATAAATAGAGTAAGCCTCTCCTCCATTCTCACCATTTTGGCTCTCCTCTCCTCCTCCCTCTCCTCCTTAAGCATTCTCTTGCATGCTCTCTCTCCTTTGGCCATGCAGCCATCCCTCTTCCTCAAGCCATTTCTTTAGTCTTTTGAGGTTTGTTTAGGTAAATAGAGTTTCCTATTCCCCCCAAGCATTGTCTTCCTACCTTTAAGGCTAGACAATACTCACTAGTAAGCCGTGGGTAAATAGACACATAAATTGTTCATTTCATGTCTCATGTGCATGCTTGTATGTTGCACAATCGGAATGATACCACGGTTTGTTGTTTATGTCCATCACAAGTTGAGCGCTTGGACCCATAAGGCATTGACCGATATTAAGGCGTATTGAGCTCATGTCTTGGATTGGTGCGGGTACCTCAAATACTTAGTGATTAGGCTAAGCCTTAGGCTTAGGATCATTCTTGGCATGATAGAATTGAGTCATAGGACGCATTACACACATACACACACATGTGCACGCCCTAATGGGGGGTTTTAATGCATAATTGAGTTAGCTAACATGGAAGATAATAACCAGTCACGTCTAATGCATTTTGTATGTGTGCATTTGATGGAATAACCGAGCCATCGCCACATAGCATTAGTGACAATGCCTTGTTGAAAGAACGAGATGCTTGGGTTTGAGTCTTGAATGCTCGAATTTAAAGGCCCAAATTGAATTAGGTTTGAGTCCCAAGATGGTCTTGGATGCTAAGGCTGCTAGTCTTGATATGCTTAGGTTCAAGTTCCTAGAAGCCTTATAAAAGCTCAAATTGAATTGGGCTCAAATCCTAAGACCACTCCGAAAAGGTTCAAGGTTTGAGTCCTCGGCGTTGATAAATGAATTGCATATGCATGAGGAGTTGGTCTTGGAGCATATTATGCATGGATTTCTGCTTTTGCCAACAGTTAAGATATATGAGGTCTTGTTGATCTGCTTGGACACTGTTTGCTTGTGTAGTCTAGCTAGTTATTATTGAAGGGATGTCATATTAGCTGAGTGTAGAGAATTTACTTACTGAGTTTCCAAAGAGCCATTCCCTTATTTTTACAAGTGTTTAGATATGTTTGACGTGTATTTTGATTACCCTGTAAAGATAGAAGGGTTTACCATAGACGTAATAGATGTTGAAATTGATATTACCTATTGCAAGTTCACGTCCACTATCTGGATTGATGAAGGGTTAGATGAGTTGGTTTCTCTATGTTTTGGAGTGTGATATGCTTGGTTTGAAGACGATTGGGATAGTCCTCCGCAGGGGTTTTGACGAACCAACTAATGCTTCTAATGGGGCACATCCGACAAGATGGCTTTTAGCCTTTAATACCCATCGGAGCATAAGGGTTTCCAATTTTGGATAGTTGCTGCTATAGTGGAGATATGAAACCTAGGCCTTTTGTATCATGTGAAATAGGCCAAGACTAAAATAAGCTCGTACTTAAAACTACTAATGTAATATAGTAGTTAGGGTGAGCGGTTTTAGGATCTTTTAGTTTTCACTTGGAATTTGGAACTCACCTTTGGGTACAGGTTCCTCAGTTTTGGAGCCTGAAATCTACCCATTGAAAACTAGAACCTAGAACTTACCCCGTTATAGGTTTCAGCGTCGGTTCCAAGTTCTAATAGGTTCTTTTTCTTTTCCATCTTTAGTTAAGCAAAACGAAAGTAAACACAACAATAAAAATAAACAAGGATTCTATTATTGATCGCCTAAGAACAAGTGTCCATATGCATTGTCAAATGGCATTAAGGAAATTTTACAATTTTCAATACACCAATTATTCTTGTATTATATAAAATTATTATCTTGAAAGAAGTAATTGCCCGAACATAACTGCATCAAAGAAGCAATTAGAGCTTCTACTAGTCTCATGGTCTATAAAAATAAAATTCCCAGTGATAAAATGAAAGTTTAGATTAGTGGTTCCAAAATATATATTCATCATCAAATACTATGAAATTTCTTAGAATCGAGTGAAAACATAGATTAAAAAAAACAAAAATTTGTTCTAAGTTATAAATTACAGGTTCCAAGTTCCAAATTCTACCAACTTAGAATCTAGAACCTACCTTTCGAAATAGGTTCTCCAAATTTTTGGAACTTATAACCTACCTTGTATATCTTGGATCCTAGAATATATAAATTCCCACCGATGCGGTTTTAGGTTCCAAATTCAACCCTAGAACCATTCTCACCCCTAATAGTTGTGTGTTTATATGACTCACTTCCCATATTTTCCTACAATTTTTATTAGGGTTTTGTGTATTTCACGTTTATGTATGTGCATATAAACAAGATAAAAATGAATTGGGACAGCGACAAACCTAGGATGTCGCAAAAATAACTCACAACTCAAGGCTTAATCACGGTCTGTGACATTTATGCTCCAATAGTTTTTGTTAAATTTTACTTTCAAATTGTTGAGTTTAATGTAATATGATAGTTATGGATATACCGGTTTCGGGAGATGTACCGATTTTATGGTTATTTTGTAGCATTGATCGAATTAAATGGAAATTAATGGAGGGAAATTTGTCACAATTTTACTAATTTGAAGTTTTTAGCAGTCAAAAAATTAGTTTAAAGTAAAATTGTCACATATGTATTAATTTAAAAATTTTAGTATTATTAATTTTTTTAATAGAAATTCACCTTGAATCAATCGAACAAATGTTCATCCTAGATCAAGGCAAAGATCAACAAATTTTTATGAGGTCAAAATTGTGATTCATGCCGTGAGCAAAATCTCTAATTTGTTTCGTTGTGTAATGTCAAGATTTTATTTACCTTATATATTTTTGCTACAAGAATGATTAATATTGTGTAGTCCATATATATGTGATCTTTTTGTTGAGCTTGTGGTATTAATGAACATGAAAGTTTATTTTTGATTTTTGGTTTTTTATTTGTTTTGGAACTTTACGAGTTTATTTTGTTAACATGACTTTTGAGATTTCATATACTGTCATGTATTATTTTGGTAGTGAATGAAAATTTCTTTTGATAAAAAAAATGTTTACTCATTGGGTCATTTGATTGGAATAAAAGATAACATAAGATTGAGGGACATTAAATATGATATGAGTTTATTTAAATAAATTTTATTGAGTGTTTTAACGGTGTTTTTTTTTTCACTTGCACAAAATTGAAATATATATAATTTAACATAAACTATTCGTTAAATTATATTATATTCCGTATAAATCTCCTTCTTTACAAAATTCTTGGTTCATATTAAACATTATTATAAAAAATAGGGACTCGTCAAGAAAAGTTGTTATATTATAGTTGTTATATGATATAGGGTAAATATCATAAAAAATCATAAATTATGTCACTTGTGACAATTTTACCTTGAATTTTTTTGTGCCACTAAAAACCCCAAATTATATCACTTGTGACAATTTTACCATGAACTTTTTTTGTGCTACTAAAAATCTCAAACTATGCCACTTATGACAATTTTATCCTAAAATTTTTTTTGTCATCAAAAACCCCAAACTATGTCACTTGTGACAATTTTACCATAAACTTTTTTTTTTTTTGTGCCACAAAAAACCCCAAACTATACCACTTAGGACATATTTACCCAAATCGTTTTTTTTTTTCTTTGAAGGGCATTTTTGTCCTTTCTTTTTTTTTTCTTCTCCTTCTTCCCTTTGCCAACTTCCCGACCATGGCAATGGGAAGCGACAATGGCTGCCCTCCCTCACTGGGTCGGGTGAGGTGAAGGCAAGCCTCACCGGTGTTGAGTGAGGATCGCCTCGCCAATGTCGGGCGAGGGCGGCCCTTGCCGGATCTAGCTTGGGCAGCCCTTGCTCGACGCCGATGAGGGCCGCCTTGCCTCACCCAACCTAGGGAAGCCCTCGCTTGACTCGGATGCCGGCGAGGGTGGCCATGATCGGCTTCCTTTTGCCATAGGCATAGGGAAGGAAGGAGAAAGAAAAAAAAAAGAAAAGAAAATGGAAAAGGATGAAAATGCCCTTCAATTAAAAAAAGTTTGGGGTAAATTTATCATAAATGGCACAATTTGAGGTTTTTGTGGCACAAAAAAATTCAAGGTAAAATTATTACAAATGACATAATTTGTGGTTTTTTGTTACACAAAAATTTTATGGTAAAATTGTCACAAGTGACATAGTTTGAGATTTTGGTGGCGCAAAAAAAGTTTAGAGTAAAATTGTCACAAGTGACATAGTTTAAGATTTTTAGTGATATAAAAAAGTTCAGGGTAAAATTATCACAAATGACATAATTTAGAAATTTTAGTGGTATTTTCCCTATAATATAAGAAAATTTGGTATGTTAACCGGCAATTTCCAAGAAAATCCTTAATAATAAGAGTTAAAAACAACTCTGAAAAGATTTCACTTCAAACTGTTCAGCTTCTCTCCCTGAACTTTTTCGTCCCTTCATCACTGACGTCTTTCGCTGTAAGCTCAAGCTCTCTCTCTCTTCCTCTCCCTTCCCGTTCGTCTCCCTTTCATTAGTGCTTGTGCCTCCGAGTGACTCGCTGCCTCTGGAGTGCTGTGGTTTCTCTATTTTTTTTGTCCTTTAGGATTCGGCTCTTTGATAGCTGCGAACCGGGGTAATAATACACTCGTGAATCAACTCGATATCCCATCATCGTTCATATCATGCCTCAGTTGCATTTTAAACGTTCGGCGAATTCCATCTGAGTTTGGGTTTGAATGTGTTCGATTTCGCCTCGGAGCAGTTCAGGTCTCTGTTTTTTCATGGCTTTGCATTCGAATGGGTTGCTGATCTCTTACTTGAAATGTCAATATTTTCTGTCTAGTGATTGATATCCATGGTTACAAGGCGCGTGATCAAACGCGTGGGTTCACGCGCGGTGCAAATAAGCTGTGAGTCAGTTGAGAAACAGCGCAATGGTCGCGAGCTACGCTCTAATTCAGGGACCAAATCTGAGCAGTATCAAGAAAAGACTACAAATGCGAACTCATCAGGTAGTACCTACCTACATATATTGCTCTGCGGTTCTGCATCATAACGTACTAATACGGTCTAAGTTTTGGTCTGGTTTGACAATGTTTGAGCCTTCTTTTGATATGTAGAATTTCTTGTCTAGCAGATACCTCTAGAAGAAGGAAGCGCGGGTTTACGTGTCTGCCGGGCATATGGAATCTTCCCCCTGGGAAACGCATCGTTGTCCAGTTAGGGAAGAACATGCAGCCTATTGGAGTTGAAGGAGGTTTGCTTGGGGAGTTTCTTGGGACTATTGCTAGAAATGGCGAGTTGGCACCATTGTTCAGAACTTGGAAGCAAATTACTGAGGATATGAGGGATGCTATGATTCGGATTGTAGAGGTAGTTTAGCTAGTGTTCATATAAAATTTCATTCATGTTCTAAACTAATCTAACATTGTTATGAGTTTTTTCTTTGTCGTAGTCCAAGTTTGATTATCCTCGTACACCAGCTATGGAAAAATGGATTCTACATTCCATAAACTCTAAATGGAGAAATTGGAAAAGTGATCTAAAAGCTGCTCACTATGATAGCTCTCAGCCATTATCATATCATTTGAAGAATCTTCCAGAAAGAGTGAGAAGAGATCAATGGAAAAATCTTGTCGCTTTTTGGAGTTCAAAGGAAGGGAAGGTACGAATCTTGTTCCAGCATTGTTTTATTATGACCTGTTGACATTAAATAGACTTCTATTACCCGATTAGTCAATGCCAATTTTGTGATTTACCTTTGTTTTTTGTTTATTGCAGAAGCTGAGTAACATAAATAAGGCTAACAGAGCAAAACAGAAGATACGGCATACCTTAGGGAAAAAAAGTTTTGCGAGGATAACGGCAGAAAAGGTACTTTTGTGTTTCCCTAAAGGTGATATTTAAATTGTGTAATCAATAGTTACTCTTTAGAGGAGATTGCAATATATCTTTGCAGGTAAGGTAAAGATGTCCAGAGATATTCTCCACTTTTTTTATGATATTCTTGTTTTAACAGCAGTTGTCACAGGAAGAAAACATAGAATGTGTTCTAAGATTGTCAATGTTGTTAGCACCCGCATCGATATCTTGTTCTTCCTCCAGCTTGGTGATTTGGATTTGCAAGTGACAGTACAATCCTCCATAACTGGGTTTGGGTTTATCAAGCTCACAAAGTCCGCCATCATTGACAAATGATCTATGCAGCAGCTGGAGCTGTAAAGTAAACTTGAGATACAAATTTTTATAAATTTGTAGACTTGAATGCAGTTTGGCTTAATGAGAGATCAAAAAACAGAAAAGTACTGCAGCCCTAGTCTACCCAAGTATTAGCTGTACCATTTTACATGCATCACGTCCCCACAAAGACTGCAAAGCCATTGAATGCGTATCATCTAATGTCGACAAATGTTATACTGTCTTGGCAATGACAATATTGCTGCTATAATGCACAGAATTTATAAAGTTATCTGAGCAGAAGCTGAATGGATCGAGAATAGACGGCGAGCTGGAATAAATAGTCTAAAATTAAAGCCAAAAGGCTAATTTCATGGTGTGTGTTTTCATATGGTTTTGTTGGATGAAAAGTCATATAACAATCAGCAAGGAACAATCATAGAAAGGAAGAACATGATTATTTTTTTTCAATTTGATATCTCTGGACTTCTTTTCCTGTTTCACTGGAAATTGGAAAGCATTTAATATCTTTTTGATATGGTCCGTTCAATTATGCTGACTAACCAAGTTCTGGCACATGATGCATTGAATTCAATGAATTGCCTCTGTTAATAGGAAGCAGAGCTAGGGAGGGAGCTAAATCGTGTTGATTTGTTCATGCTTAGTCACGAAAGGAAGAAGGGCAAGAAGCCAGTGGATAAGGCTGTTGCAGAGGCTATCGTATGTATTTCTGAGTTCAGATGACAATCGCTCCCAACAAATAGTAAAATCAGCAGTTTAAGAAGTTCTTTATGTTACTAAACTGCAGGCAAGTATGAATGACCTCATGGAGGTATATCCAGAACTTTGCAAGAGTGGTACCCCCTTAAATGAAGATGCTGTTTCTATGGTGTTGGGAAAAGAGAAACCTGGACGCATCCGATGCTATGGCATAGGGCCATGCCCAAAAGATTTTAAGGCCTCCAAAGCTGGTGGTCTTCCAACAGAGAACTTAAGGTCAGAGAATGGGAAAGATGAAGAGATTCACAAGTTAAAGGAAGAATTGAAAGCATCAAAAGAGCAATTGAAAACAACAAATGGAGATGTACAAGAGTTACAGGCACAACTCAAAAAGATGTTTAATATAGTACAGAAATTGTCAGCATACTGTGGACTTGAAGTGGACTCACAAGATCTGGACAAGGTCAGCAATTCATGAGACATGGCATGCAACTAATATCATTGAATTCAAAATAGTGAAAGGTGCTTTATTGAATTCAAAATATGGTGGTTTTAAAGGGAATAGTGGTGCTTAAGGTTGAAACATGAGTTTGGTACGAGGATTTCTTCGATGTAGCTTGAAAGAGGGATACAAATGTAGAGTGGTGTATAACCGTGTTTTTCTTTTAGCTGCGACTAAATTATGTTTTGGGTTGCTTCTATTGCATTATGCCTCATTCTTTTCGTTATTTTTGAAGTATATGAGTGGTTGCCCTTATTAATCACTGCTGTGTTGTTTCTCTTTCTTTTGAGTTTTTGAGATAGGAACGGTTGAGCTCTCTTGTTCTCTGTATAGATCTTGGAGTGTTATGGTACCATTCATTTGAAGAGAAGTTGAAATGTTGCCGGTTTTGGCACTTGAGAGTGGTTGAGAGACACAGTCAAATGCTTGGAAATGGTCACTGTGGATGTGCTGCTTAATTAAATTACCCAATGCCATCTGCTGATAGCAATACAGGACCTATATTTTTGGCCCTCAATGCATTTTTCTTCTTCTTGCTCTTAAGGAATGACTTCTATTTTTGCAGTGGTATTTTTCAATTTCAATGGGTTACAACAGTGATTGTGATTTGTGAACTCTGCCTTGGGTTTACAGCCCTTCATTATTAATTGTCGCTTCTGTTAGATGCTTTGGCCACACAGCACTGAGTGTGTATAAATGGACTTCACAACTGTGCATTCTGCAATTTAGTGAATGGAGCTCCTCTGTTTGTCTCTGCAATTTTTTAGAGTGATGGAAAATGTGGCTGGTCATGACTTGCTCGTTCTGTTTTTAGTTGCAATTAATATCTCGTTTATGTCTTGATATGCTTTACAGATTAATTGTGAGCCCATGTTCATTAACTTTTTTACTTTCATTGATCTGAACTTCTATAAAATCTTTCTCCAATCCAACTCATGAAGGTTTAACTGTAGGATGTTTAAGTCCAATGATTTCTTGTGCTGGTATTGTGCCCATTATGCTTAGTCCTTTCACAAACCCATTTGGTTGTAGGATGATCATCATCATAATACGCAAGAGAGATCTCCAAACGTCATTTTGTACTCTCCATCGTCAGGTCATGAGCCATGCTCTAGGGCACAAGGTAAGTGTCACTGTGAAACATATTGTGATCATAGTAAACGCAGGCATTCTAACTATTCATTTTTGTCATAAATGTCTATTAGGTCCTGCAAAAAAGAAGAAAACTCGTGCCCATGGTTGAAGAAAGCTCATTGGAAGAACTACTAGAATTCCTGCATTTCCAAGATAGGAGGCCAGATAAGATTTTATAACGATGACAGTAGCTCTTTCATGTGCAGTAGAACCTTGTGCTTTGCTTTTTGGAGGATTGCTAAACGACCAATCTTTTCAGTAGTGGTTTTTTTTGTATTTTTAATATTAAAGACATTCAGTTTTTGGGACATTAGGTGATTGTAGTTACCCGCTGCAAGACTGCCCAACTTCTTTTCATTTTGAAGTGAAAACACTGATTTCACGCATCTCTGATAACTTAATCTTTAGTAAGGCGAAACACAATACAACGTATCACACGTAATGTTTTCATGAAATCAGATGACTTCTCTTTTCTTTTTTTGCAAATTTAAAGTGAAAATAATGAGTGAAAATTAGATATTGAAAGAAGTAATTGAAAAGTCGGACAAGGTAACATCCTAAAAGTTACGAGGTCTTTGTGAAATTCCTTATAAAAGTCGTAATACCCGGCTAAAAACAGCAGTGACTGTACCGGACAAAGTCCAAGTCATTGATTGATATTTTAATTTAGGTTCTTGAAATTTCCCATTATTCATTGATTGATGTTTTTGGGTGGATTTGTAGTGCATTGTCCCGGAGGATGTTGTATACGTGAGGTTTCCCTATCTCATGTCAAGGACGGTTCCGTCCTTCCGTCTGCATGAAAAACGGATTTCATTCTCATGTCGGTCAATTTCCTTAAGACATAGGGAAGGGACTCAAGCTTGTGCTCACAAGCTCATTATATACACTGTAAATATGGACCAATTCCCTAAAAAATCCCTA
Source organism: Angophora floribunda (assembly GCA_014182895.1). NCBI lineage: Eukaryota > Viridiplantae > Streptophyta > Magnoliopsida > Myrtales > Myrtaceae > Angophora > Angophora floribunda. Next base: position 14,314,003 of record CM024706.1, read on the forward strand.
ACTTTAGGTCTAGTCCCATATTTGTCCCGAACTTTTTCTTGTCTTAGAAAAAACCCAAAATATTAGTTCAAGTCCCAAAACTGCCATGAACTTCTCATCTTAGAAAAAAATCAAAAAATTAAGTTCAATCCCAAATCTATCATGAATTTTGTTGTCTAAAAAAATTATCAACTTTTAATCAATTCTTAAATTTAACTCTATGGACTAGTCCAACTTAGTGTGGCATTTACACTTTGACAATGCAACATTGAAAATTTTCGTCAAAATAAAATTATTTTTGGATATAAAAATTAGGGACAACTAATTGTGACTTTGGATAGAGGGCTAATGGGTGTATATTTAGAACTAAAGTAAAAATTGATGATTTTCTTTTCGACAAAAAAAATAGAGTAGATTTGGGATTTAACCTAAGGTTTTTTATTTTTTTTTCTAAGATTTAGGATTAAACCTAAAGTTTGGGGATTTTTTTAAGACAAAAGAAAGTTTGGCGCATATTTGGGACTAGACTTTAAATTTGGGGTTTTTCCAAGACAAAAAAAATTCGGAGTAGAATTGAGAGTAGATCTAAAGTTTGGAATATTTTAGGAAATTGGCCTTTGCCAGCACAATATGGCCATGCATGAGGAGGGAGAACCCGATTTAATGCCCCTAGTATTCCTTTTCCCAGTGACTATAAAAGCAGCAAAGCTGCTAAACCTATTACAGACTTTCCCGCACTTCGCCCGACTCTCAACTATGTAGAGGAATTTCTCTTTTGCGCGATGTCCACCGTCGATAGGTACTTGCCACTGCGTCGGCCGAACAATGGCTTCCCTTCAACCATTTGATCTTTGAAGTGCTCCTTCACAAAGCTCTCTAATATGTACTGCAAAGCCAAACCCCATTCATCAAATTAAGCATTATCACCTGGACAGGTTGATTATCTAATTTAGTATAAACCCATTCTTTAGCAAGTTGAAATTTTCTAGACACCAAAAGTGAGTAAAATTTACATGTGTACATTTCAAATTTTGAGGCTTGATAAAACTTTCTTTAAGAAATTATTTGCCATACAACATTGCCCATGGTTAGTGACAAAAATACTAGAAAATTCAACAAAATCTCAATGAGAATATTAGATAACAACTCAAAGGGAAACAATTGTAAACAATGATTGTATATTTTTGGGAAAAATGTCAAAAAAATCATAAAACTATTACATTAAGAGTGCCTAAAAACCATTAGGCAAAATAATAAAAATGCGAAATTGATTAATAAAAATAACCATAGCTCCGTAGTGAACAACCGCGATATTTCTATAGGACAAAACAATTATCTTATCGTAATAAAATTATATTTTAATTAATAAAAAAATAACCGTTAATTAGTGCCAAATTTCATTCACATAAGCACTCACATCTTTTCTAGACACACTTGAAATAAGCTCGGGTAGAACCTAACTCTAGTATCATATTAGAATAACCAATCCTAAATTTTAAGAAATGAGTACTTTTTAGATATCTTGGGAGCATATTCAAGTTAGGATGAATAGTTTGTGCACATACCAAGCCCATGTTTCACCACTTGGTTTCCACACGTGTTTATGCTTGGCTGCTTTTTAGGAAACTATGATCATTATGAGGGTCATTAGAATTCCTCCACCTAACCTTAGTTGAATACAAAGCTCGAAGCAATAATTCCATGGACTTGGTCATCATCCTTCGTTGTGTCCCTACTTCCCTGAACTCAAAACACATTCTGTCCAAATAAATCTTGAAAGATCACGAGAGCACGCTCATATTTGGGAAATAATAGGTTTTAATCATCTTAAATACGTATAGATATTATATACACACATACAGCGACAGCTCGATAGACACGAGGATTTTCTTATGGTTTCTCCGATATCATTACACAAACTAGTCCTCAATCTCATCGTGAACGTCACCTTTCTCCCCATCTTCATCCACAACTTGATATTTGATCGATTGATAGACATGATGGTTCTTTCGGTTGCTCCCATATGACTACACAAACAAGTCCTCCTCAATCTCATCGCGGAGGTCACGTTTCTCACCATCCACATCCGTGGCTTGATATTGACTGATCGATAGACATGATGGTTCTTCTTTTGGTTTCTCCAATATCATTTTATTTGTCTGAAAATACAACCATTGGAACCTTAATGCTGATAGAGTTGGTCGAACTAGTTCCACATATTCCCACGAACTCCTCGAAGGGAATCATCTGTAGAATAGGTGCAAAGTATCAAGATAAAAGTAACTGAATAAGCTCTTTCAAATTTAAGGATCGCATGAGACAATGCCAAATGACCAATGACCCATGCTGTCTCTGCTCAGTGCATTCATTATGGAAGACTTCATGTGCTTAAATTTCATAAGAAAAACGATGCCAAAGTCATCTGTTTCTCCAAAAGAGCTCAGAAAGCATGGGACCGGACTTGACTTCCACCTCTACACCAGTCAAAAGCGATCACACCAATCTATATCATTTGCGTGCACCAAGCAAACACAGCGTCTCCAAAAGAAGAGGCACAAGGCTGTCAAGTCCAAACGATCTTAGTCCACATGATTATATAGATGGTGCTAAGCCAGCTCCTACAACCACATCCCCATCAAAAACTCCCCAAAATATTTCACTTTCTCAGCGAAAAGAACAAAAGTTGTTCCTGCCTTTCCTTCAGGAAAGCATCAACTACCCTTTTTGAGCCTGTTTCCCATAAGCCCGCGACCAGCTCCATTCGTTCCTGCTCTGCTTATTATCCTCAGCGCTATGGCATTGCACTTGCCTCCAAGGTATTCAAACATCAGGATGTTGCCAAATGCAAAGCCATTCGCATTGACCACACTTGACCACCCACTGATACTGGTGCGGTTAACATGTTGGCACAACCGGACTGGCCACATCCTCCTCAGTGGATCTTCCATGACCACGCTTCTCTTTGATTTGAGCCTTGCCTCTCTAGCAAAAGCTGCAGGAAGATTCTGAAATAACAAGATTTACAATCAGTATGAAGTAGATATTCCAACCGGCATATTTAAATTGAGGAAATATGCTCTTGAAGAGAAACAGCAATTTTATTGACTAAAGCATAAAATTTGGAAGATTTTGACAAGAAAATGTCTGAATGCCCTTTCAGTGATGAATAAGATCAGGAAAATAGTCTTAAATGCCTCCTAGTAATAACGAGAACCCTTTTCTTCCAGCACAAGATGAGAGTCTTGCCACAGTTTCGACTCAAAAAATGCAGCAAAAGAAGCAAATGGGAACCACGCATAGGTCTGGTCCCACTAAATACCCCGTGACAATGCAACTGAGTATGAATTCGTGAACAAAATAAAGCAAGTCCAAACTTTCAAGCCAAGGCAATTCGCATTTCCTTATATAATGCACAAAATATGGATGCCTAACAGGCATGTAACATTCAACCCACAGAATTGACTCTTCCTCCTCTTTTTTGACCTCATTGAATCGACCGCTTTTTCCTTCAGCATATGCCCTGCATGCCCTGAAGAATTCCGTGACTACTTATGGAAAAATCAAGCAGGAATGAACAGGAAAACAAGGACTTAGAGGTCACAAGGTTGTCTTCCACAACTCCTTGTATAAGTGGTTTTTTTCTCGCAGCAATTTGTGTCATATAAGACCACTTCAAATGTCTCATGACCGACCTTAGAGAAAATTACCAGTTCCCCTACTTCCAAGTTTAGGTCCTTCACAAACTTTGCGAGACCTTGTGAAAAGTGGTAGCCCTCATCACTTTCTTCTGTCCTAATGAACCATGACCGCCCACCGCATTTTACAAGAAGTTTCTTAGGTACACTTCCCTGGACATTCTTCAGAAATGCTGGCGGGATTTTCTGCACATAAGTAAATGCTGGCGGGATTTTACAAGAAGCCCAAGATCTTACCGCAAACGAATATGTCTTATTTACATTTCAAGTTTATGGATGCCCATCCAGAAAGAGCTCAGTCTTACATCTTATCAAAGTTAAGAGTAAAAGACCCTCAGCATAATGAACTTCAATCCGAGCAAATCTTGGACATCAATGTTCTCAACTAGCGTAAAAGAAGTGCAATTAGAACTGTTCAAGAGATGCAATAACGCAGTAGACAACAAAGAATCAATCTGAATCAGAGAGTTACAGAGCAGAACAGCAGATGATGTTTCCCGCCTTTCCTCAACTTCCACAAAAGTGAAAAAAGAAGAAGACCGACGACAATGTAAAGATTCTTTAAGAAAAGATTCCAATAAAGACTGAGACAGAGAGTTGGTGGATGGCAACCACAACACTCTGCCAAAAATCCCCATCATAAGACCCCTCTCCAGATGATGCATGTAAGGGAAACTGGATTTAGTTGTACTGAAGCAACAAGGTGCAAATAACTCTGAGAGCGAGAGAGAGAGAGAGTTACGAGCTTGTGGGTGAATTCGCCTAGCAACTTCTTGAAGAAAGAAGGGGGACGCTTGCTCCGCTCCATGGCCATCTTCATTTTGTGGAAGGTGAAGGGGTGGAGATAATGAAAAGCACCTTCAAATATTTAGTGTTTGCAACGATGGTTCTCTCTCTCTCTCTCTCTCTCTCTCTCTCTCTCTGTGTCCACTCCGCGATCATAATGACTAGCGCTTTCAATTGATGATGCTTTCATGGTACTCCACGCTCGAGAGAAATAACAATTAAAAGTCTATAAAACAAATTATATTTTTAAATATACTACCTTACTCGTATAATGTCTAGCTAATATAACCAAAATCAAAAAAATCATGCATAAAATATAATCAATAAGTAATTTGAGATCACTTTTAAACAAATTCTTTGCAAAAAATTACAATTTTTTTTAAATTCTAAACATCAAAAAAACTATTTTATTTTTAAAAACTGGCTATAGTTCTTAAACTAGTTTTTAGTGTTCCGATTATAGGAAGAAATCTTGCTCTAACCGATGGCACTTACAAAAATACGATTCAGGTATTTTTATTATTATTATTAAGGTGCCGTTTCTATTCATTTACTTTTTTGTTCTCATTTATAATAGTAAAACCATTTAATTGGTTTCCAATTATTTAAATTATTCACAAAGAAAAATAATATTGGGTTTCTCCAAACAATAACATCTTATTTCACATCATTTTCACTAAACAATGCATGTCCTTTATACATGGCCATGGCCATCATACTTCTTGGTTATGTGAGTGCTCTGTAATACATTTCATTCGTAAGTTAAATACTTGACATTGATATTAACTACTAAGAAGTAAGAACTAACGAAAGCATTGCACTCTTTACTTTTTTTTTTTTAAAGCCTGCAAGAAATATATTCCATTTGTTAATTTAAGGCAAGGACGGTGCTCCTTGCCAGTCGAGCTTAAGTACTACTTATTCAATGACAAACAAAAATTCAAAAGCACTAATAGCTCTTATAGTATGAGAAGCATCACTATGTGTGGGGAAAAATTGTTGGGAGTGGGAAGAAATAGAATCAAACTTTTAAAACACCCTTAAGGAATTATTTGATAACACAATGGTTATTGGCAAAAACCCTTAAGGAATTATTTGTCTCATAATGTTGCCAATGGTTATTGGCAAAAATTCTTAGGGATACAACAAAGTCTCAATTGCAATACTAAAAAGCAATTCCGATATTTCTCCAAGATCTCTCAAAGGGAAACATGCGAAAAGAAGAATAAAAAAAGTGAATAATTTTTATTTAGACATTAAACTATAAATATACATACATATATATTAGTCTTTTTAGAATCAAATGCAACCTTTCATGAGAAGTTTTGTTCGAACATATACAAATCCAAAAACATATTGAAAATTCGGAAAAAAATAATAAAAAATATTTTTAAAATTTTGATTTCAAAATTTATGAAAAATTAAAATTTTCAAGGAGGAGTTATGTCTAAGTAGACACAACTCTTCAAATATTAAGAGAACGCTTAATAACCGTTAGGCAAAAATAATAAAATTCGAAATTAAATAATAAAAAATAATCGTACTCTACCCTGAACAGTCACATTGTTTCAATAATATAAATTTCAATAAATATAAATAAAAAAAAGGATTAGTGCTAAATCATGAGCGTGCCAAGTGATTAGTGTTCCTAATAATCACACACCAATGCAGGTTGTGGTCTAGCCCACTTAAGCCCAGTGTCTTCATTTGAACAAGTATAAGACATTCACACTTATATAGGCCCACGTACTCATAACTTTTTTACGTGGGACAAGGAAAATCACAATTTTGTTGGATTTATAAACAAATAACCAACACCATGAATGGTAAAGATATATGGCTGCCATTAATTTTGCAATCGCATGCTCCACAAAAATTTCAAAGGCACCAATAGCTAATTTTGCAATCGCATGATTCACAAAAATTTCAAAGGCACCAATAGCTTTTATTGAATTTTACGTTGAATAAGTAAACAAACATGTTCTTAAATAAAATAGTCTTGTGTGGCTCCAAAGTTTCATTTCATTGATATAATTTGATAAACAAAAATTATATCCAATTAAACAAAATCGATTTTTGTAGGGGTTATCGAGAAGCGATAACAAGTCCTCGATGAATGAACTGTTATGAGCCCCTCTTATTTTCCTGGTTTTTTTTGGCTTAATTGTTCTCAAGGGAAAGAAGTTCTTAGAGTACATTCGGCATTAAGTGAATCGGTTCGAGTGTTTAATTTCGTCTTTCGAGTTTAATAGCCACTGAGGTAATGCTTAAATGACCAATAACCCACACTGCATTGATTATGTGAACTTCATCGGGTAAAATTTTATAATAAAATCAATGCCAAAGACACGTTTCTCCCATGGAACCCATCAAGCATGGGACCAGACTCGACTTACATCTCTGATCATGCCAATCTAGATCATTTACATGCACCTAGCAAACACAATATCTCCAAAAGAAGAGGCACAAGGATGTCAAGTCCAAACTATCTCATTCCACATGATCTATAGACAGTGCTAAGCCAGCTCCCACAACTACATCCCCATCGAAAACTCTCCAAAACATTTCACTTTCTAGGCGAAAAGAACAAAAGTTGTTCCTGCCCTTCCTTCAGAAAAGCATCAACTCTCTTTTTCAAGCCCGTTTCATATAAGCCGGACCAGCTCCATTCGTTCCTGCTCCGCTCATTATTCTCACCGCTATGGCATCGCCCCTCCCTCCAAGGTATTCAAACATCAGTGTGTCACCAATCGCGAAGCCGTTTGCTCTGACCACACTTGACCACCCACTAATACTGGTGTGCCTAACATATTGGCGCAACTGGACCGGCCACATCCTCCTCAGTGGATCTTCAATAATCACGCTTCTCTTTGATTTTAGCTTCGCTTCTCTAACAAAAGTTGCTGGAAGATTCTGAAATCCCAACATTTACAATCAGTAAGACATAGGAGTTCCAACTAGTATATTTAAATTGAGGAAAAATACTCTTGGAGAGGAATTACAGTATTAGATTTGGCTAAAGCATAAAATTTGAAAGATTCTGACAAGAAAATTTCCGGGTATCCATTCAGCGATACATGACATCAAAAACAGAGTTCCCATATGTCTCCTAGTAACAACAAGAACCCTTTTCCTCCAGCACAATATGAGAGGCATGCCACAGTTTCGACTCAAAAAAGTGCAGCAAAAGAAGCAAATGGAAACCGCGCATAGGTCCTAGTCCCACTTCATCCCCTGTCACAGTGCAACTGAGTACATATGAATTCGGCGATCAAAATAAAGCGAGTCCATACTTACAAGCCAACACATTTCGTATTTCCTCATGGTGCGCGCAAAATAAGGATGCCTGGCAGGCATGTAACATTCAACCTCCATAATCCACTCTTCCTCCTCTTTTTTGACCTCATTGAATCGACTGCTTTTTCCTTCAGCATTTGCACCTGCAATGCCTTGAAGAATTCCATGATAACTTCTTACAAAAATATCAAGCACAAATAAACAAGAAAACGAGGAATTAGAGCTCACAAGGTTGTCTTCCGTAACTCCTTGTAGGAAGGGTTTTCTCATAGCAATCTGTGTCATAGACGACCACTTCAAATGTCTCATGACCAACCATTGAGAAAATCACCAGTTCCCCTGATTCCAAGTGCAGGTCCTTCACAAACTTCGCAAGACCTTGTGAAAAGTGGTAGCCCTCATCGCTTTCTTCTGTCCTAATGAACCATGACCTCCTGCCACATTTTACAACAAGTTTCTTCGGTACATTTCCCTCGAAATACTTCAGGAATGCTGGTGGGATTTTCTGCACATAAGTAAAAAAATCTATTATGTATCTCATATTTGATATCCACCATCCTCACCAAAATAACATGAAAATGAAAATACTGTTTTAAGGAAATGCTTCAACAGATTCATATCAAGTAAATATTGCTGTTTAGACAGTTATCAGATTTTCAGACATTGTGAAGGAAAATTCGTCAGTGTGTGTTAGGGGAAAAGGGTGGAAAATCTGTAGATAACAACAAACACCACTAGGCAAGGTCCTGATGATAAGACAAAACGTTGACTCCCGGTTTTGTTAGAGAAAACAATTTGGAGATGGATGTGTATGGAAGAAGAATCACCGGATGTCATATATTGAGCTGGAGTTCAAGAAATCGTCCACCCATTTTAGAATAGGTGGCATAGCGAGAATGTAAGTTTGTCGCGATAACGAAATGTTATCCGAAGAAGGCCCATGTTTCCTTTCTGCATGAATCTAGATTTCGAAGTGAAAGAAAAACTGACATTTTCTCCTATTTAAGTGACCACTTTCGAAACCCAGGATCTTACCACAAACGAATATCTTATTACATTTCAAGTTTATGGTGGCCCATCCTCCAATCGCTAAGTCTAACATCTTATCAAAGTAAAGAAAAGAGTAAGAGACCCTCGGCTTAATGAACTTCAATGCGGACAAATCTTGGCCATCAATGTTCTCAAATAGTGACAAAGAAACGGAATTGGAACTGTCCAAGGGCTGCAATAACGCAATGGACAACAGATAATCAATCTCAATCAGAGAGTCACAGAACAGAATAGCACATGATGTTTCCCGCCTTTCCTCAACTTCAACAAAAGCGAAAAAGAAGACGACCCACGACAATGTAAAGATTCTTTAAGAAAAGATTCCAGTAAAGACCAAGACAGAGAGTTGGTGGATGCCAAACACTACACCGTGCCAAATATCAAATCCTCCCCTCATCATGGTGCAAATAACTCTGAGAGAGAGAGAGAGAGAGAGAGAGAGAGAGAGAAAGGGTTACGAGCTTGTGGGTGAAATCGCCTCGCAACTTCTTGAAGAAAGAAGGGTGACGCTTGCTCCGCTCCATGGCCATCTTCATTCTGTCGAAGGAGAAGCGGTAGAGATAACGAAAAGCCCCTTCAAATATTTAGTGTTTGCAACGACGGTTCTCTCTTGGTGTCCACGCCGCGATTGTAATGACTCGCTCTGTCCATTGATTTCTAGAAAAGAAACGCTTGAGGGGAAGTCCAAAGGTCAGGAGAAACGCTTTGATGGCACTCTACGCTCGGACGGGATAACACTCAGATAAATAGTCTATTTCGCCTACGGAGTTCTTCCTACACATATGTCAAACACTCAGATTAAAAACAAATTATATTTTTCAATATATTATCTTACTCGTATTATTTATGTCTAGCTCATATGTCAAAGATAAAAAAAAAAATTGTATTAAATATAATCAATAAGTATTTTGAGATCACTTTTAACAAAATTTTGTAAAATTAACTAATATTTCCCATTCCAAAGATCCAAAAACTATTTTAAAAACATTTACTATCCAATATTTTACTGCTTGCTATTGTTCTTGAATTAGTTTTAGTTCATGTGTATTGCACGGATAATGGATAGAAATCTTGCTCTAACCTAGCACTTACAAAAATCGATTTTTGTAATTTTTAATATTATTAAGGTGCCATTTGGATTCATTTACTTTTTTATTCTCATTTACAATCGTAAAATCATTTAATTGGTTTGCAATTATTCAAATTATTCACAATGAAAATAATATTGGGTTACTCCAAACACTAAAATGTTCTTTAACGTCATTTTCACTAAAAATGCATGTCCTTAATACATGGCCATCGTACTCCTTGGTTGTGTGTGCATTGTAACACATTTAATTTATAAGTTGAATACTTGACATCAATATTAACTTTATTTTTTGCTAGAAATAAACTTTTCATTTCAAAACAAAACACTACAAAATGGATGCACTACCTATATTAAAACGATAAATAAAAGAAGACTCGACTTATACAATATTTTGAACTCTAGATGAGAGATCATGGAAAAGAAGAGAGGATGCAGTGTATATTTGATTAAAAACCCAATTCACAAGTGCACGAGCAGCTCCATTCTTGGTCTATAGGTCTAGGCCAAGCTCCAACTTGGATTGTGTTGAAGTAGAAAGCAAGAATCTAAAATGAAAGGCTGAATATTCTAAGGGCAAAGATCCTTTTGTTAAATGGCATCAATTAAAACTTTGCAATCACTTTCAAGAATTGCTTTTTTAAAGCCGAGGACTGAGCATGATTGCAAGTGAGAAGGAGAGTTGTTGCTTCCACTTTTAGCAGTGAGTTCCAACACCCTTTCCTTGTCCAAGCTTAGACAATTGAACTACTAGTCGATTGTGCAATGAAACCAATGGCTCCTTTGTTATTTTCCTATGCCCCATCTACATTAAATTTTAATTCTTGATCTAATGGTGGATCTATCCCTTCCCCAATAAGATCAGATCTTGGACTTGTCACAACTGTGTTCTCTTCCCTGAACTTGTTTGAAAATTCCATAAACTCTTGTAATTGCCTAGGAAGAATTTGAAATAACTTGACCGTGTCATATGGCATTCCTATAGTACCACATTCTAGCACATTGAATCATTGCAAAGAGGTTGTAGAGTTTGTAATCTAAGCCCATTCTCTTACCAATCTGCCCTGGGTCAAGAAAGTGCTTAATCATTTCCTCTGGTAAAGCAAATGAGATGATACCCCAAGGACTCTGTCAACATAAAATATGCACAAAGGGCATGCTATGAATAGATGGACAGAAGCTTCTTCTGAATTTTCATACGACAGGCATGAAGGATCTGAAATGTGATATAACCTAGGTCAGCTATAGAGGGCAAGACATTAGCCATTGTCCTCCAAAACATCATCTTGTGCCTCTCATGAGCTCTAGCTTTCCCTATTTTGCTCCAAATTCCAGAATTCGGGCCATTAGTGACTTGATGAGCTTATAAGCAAATTTGACCAAAAAAATTCCATTAATAGCTGGCTGCCGTGTTGGTTTATCCATCCGAATGGAGGTTGAAACGTGAATTTGGAGGATGATTTGGACTGAGGTTGGCCAAAACACTCGAGTTAAACTATTTACATCCCAAGTTTTTGTCCTTGGGATAAAGAAGCTCACTATTTTTCTTTGCTTTAAATTTAACTAAGAAGAAGCAAGAACTAAAGAAAGCAATGCAATCTTTATCTGTTGAGGAAAAGATAGAGAAAGAAAAAAAAAAGACAAAAAAGATAAAAACAAAAAAAATAAAATAAAATGAAATACTAAAAAATTGACACGTAAGAGTCAGCTTGGCAGTCGGCATTGGCTAGCATCCATGTCAAAGTTGGCCAGCCAAAATTGGTCGAATAACTGAATTGAAAAATTACAATAGATTTATGATTATTTTGGTAATTTTCCACTGTGAATATGAGGGCAAGACAATATGGCTAATAACCCAATTTAATGCCTCATATATTCCTTTTTTTCAGCCCCTAGCCCTATTACAGACTTTCCCGCACTTTGACTGGCTCTCGACTATTTAGAGAGGGTCCATATAACCCAATACACTTAAAAATATAAAGCCTTGGAGGAGCATCACTCATTTTTCACTCATGTGAATTCCCTGAACGAAAAAAGTAACTAATGTCTCTTAATTTTCCTCTCTTGTTGAATTTTGCATGTCTAAATAAATGGAGAGAGAGAGTACATAATCCATTTTGAATGGCATCAGATATCTATAACAAATGAGGTGCGACCATACTCAAGAGAGTTATCAAATAATTGTCCACTGCGTATCTTTAATAACGGAGTGAGAATTCTTAAAAGTAATCTCACCTGGATAGATTGATTATCTAATTAAGTATAAATTCATGCTAGCAAGTTGATATTTCCCAGACACCAAAAGTGAGTAAATTGCATTAATCATGCCTCCCGAGATTCAATTATGTAAAATTTACATGCGTAAATATCAAGAGCAATTTGAATATAATAAGTAATGTCATAAAGTTCACTAAAAAGTTCGAGTTAATAGGTAGAGAGACACCATTTATATATTTGTCAAGAAATGTGAGATATTTTAACCTCCCCTATCATGTGCAAGCTGAATTAGAAATCGACATGTGAAATTTGATGAACGTGTACACACACATGAAATAAGCTTAGGCAGAACCTTAACTATCATGACCCCTTCTAGGGTCTGAGTTGCAAGTTTTTTTTTTTTTTTGGTGACATCCTAGGCTTGTCGCCAACTCGACATTAGTAGTTTCATGTACAACTAACTTTCATTTTACATGATGCAAAAGGCCAAGGTATCCTTATCTCTGCTACAGCTACAACTTCTAAAATTGGGAACCCTTCACGTTATGGCCAGTACTACTAACTAGAGTTTATCCCTTGGTATTGCCATTTCTATTGTTAAGTCTAGATGGCACTCTCTTGACAAACCATGATTTGTATTGAAGATTATGTATATGTTGGCTTGTACATGAATCTTATGCATGTGTTTGAGTCTTTCATGACCAAGATGATGCCAAGGTTCATGGCTTGTGCTCAATGCAAGTCAAGAACGCCCAGAGCCATCAAGCTTGAGTTAGTAATGAGATATCGAAACTCAAGTCTTTGTGGTACAGGAATTGCCCAAGGTCGTGAGGTCTTGGACCAGCATCGAGGTGTGCCGGTCCTAGTCTCGTTTGGTACAAGAATCGCTCAAGCTCACAAGGTCTTGGTTGGCATCAAAGTGTACCAAGCTCATGTCTTGGATTAGTACATGATCCTTGATACTTGATGGTTGAGCTAAACCTTGGACTTAAAGCAACTCAAGGCATCATTAGAATCAGGTCGTAGAAAGCACGTCATACATGATTATGTATGATCATGTCTTTGTTGAGCTATGAATGAGTTGGCTAGAGGAAAAGACAATAACTAGCATGAGTAGTGCATTTGCATGCTCACCCCATAAAAGATGAGAATGAAGATACTCTTGCAACGGGATGCCCATGTTACACTCGAAAGCCTCAGGAAGCTAGCAACGAGAAGCCTCAGTATGAGTTGAGATGCCCTAGTTGAGTTAGGAAGCCCAATAAGAAGCCGGAAGCCTCGGTTGAGCCAAGAGGGCCTAGTTGAGCCAAGACAATACTAAGTGGTCTACATGAATGGTGGTTATGCTCAAGTTTGAGTTGTAAATGTCTATGTGTTAGCCAATGGGTGAGTAAGTGAAATTCTTGCACATAGTCATAGCATCGCATATGAACTTGCAATTGATCAACTATTGATACTATTTGCGTGAGTTGTTCAAGCCAATCCTTGATGAAGCGATGTCTTACTAGTTGAGAATTAGGGGGTTTCACTTACCGAGTTTCCCAAAATTCACCCATTTACCTTTACAGGTTTGTAAGTATGGCTTTCAATCTACTTATAAAGATGGAAGGGTCGACTATAAATGTTATACATGTTGAAATGAGTAACGTACCAGAAGTACAACACCACTGTATGCGTCAATGATTGATCAATTGCAAGTTCATATGCAATGCCATGACCATGTACAAGAATTTCACTTGCTCACCTATTGGCTAATCACATAGACACTTAAAACTCAAACTTGAGCATAATCAGTATTTGTGTAGATCACTTATTATCGTCCTAATTCAACTAGGCCCTCTCGACTCAACCGAGGCTTCCAACTTCTTACTAGGCTTCTTGGTTCAATTAGGGCATCTTGGCTCATACCAAAGCTTCTCAAGGCTGCTATTCGTGGTTTTAGAGGGCCGATGAACTCAAGTGATGGGACAACATTCGACGGTATGGACTCTAGTTAGTAATACTGACCAGTAACAATAAGGGTTTCCAATTTTGGAAGCCGCAGTTGTGGCGAAGATAGGAATACTCTAATCTCTTGCATCATGTAAAATAGAAGTTAGTTTGTACATGAAACTACTAATGAAAAATAGTAGTGTGTTGTATACTTACATCCCATGCTCTTCTAGTGATGTTTGTCGGGATTGTTATGTGTTTACACTTCCGCATGTGCATAAAAACAAGATAAAATGAATCAGATTGGCAACAAGCCCGGGATGTCATAGAAATAACCCATAGCTCGAACCCTAGAATAGGGGTTGTGTGTGTGTGTGTGAGAGAGAGAGAGAGAGAGAGAGAGAGAGAGAGAGAGAGAGAGATGATTTGCGCCGTTTAGCACCCATGTTAAAATTTGGCACTAAAAAATCATTATTCAAACAATTTGGCACCCATGTTCAAAGAACAATGAGCTAAGTGGCACAAAAAGATCATTTTTTTTTTTGAAAAATTTGGCACTTAAATGATCCAACAAAAAGTTAGTTAAACAACGTTGTTCAACACCCATGTTTTTCGGTAAGCCACGTTGTCTAAAATTATTAATAAAAAAGGGCCACGTCAGCTTTCCAACCAAAGAGATCAAAGTTGGCACTGAAAATATTGTTTTTCAAAAAATTTGACATTTAAGTAGACTGCTAAAAAGTTGTAGCATTAAAGTAAGCATCATACACAAATTAAGGCACTTCTGGTGTCCTTCTCCCATTTAATCACATATTGAGTTGAGTATTGAGTTGCAATTGATAGGGTTTGGAAGAGCCCATGCTAAATGCAAGGGATGGCCTTGATAGAGGGACCTTCATTCCCGTTTGCCAGTCCATTAGCCTTCCTCTTAGGCAATCTACCTCCGGGAAGGTCACCACAAGTGAGTTCAAAATTAATAAACAAATTAACGATCTAAAACGGTTTTTAGACTTAACAGCTAAATTAAAGTTTTAAAATGGTTTCAGACTTAACAGCCACATTAATGATCTGAAACGATTTCAAAATCAATTGGTAATTTGATAATCTAAAACAATTTTAGATTCAAACGACCAAATTAATGTTATGAAATGATTTCAAATATAATTATCGAATTAAAGTTTTGTACGGTTACAAAATTGATACCCAAAATAGAAACTTGTAATTGTTACAAATTAATGCCTAGAATAATACCCTACAATGGTTAAAGAGTTCATGCCCAAATCGGTGTCTGAAACATTTTTAGAACTTACATCGGATTCCAAGTTTGAAGTGAGCTTAGACATTATGACCAAATTAATTCTCTGAAATGGTTTTAGAGTTACTAAGTTGAATTAAATGTGATCTAGGACTAGTTATAAAAGGAGATTGAGAGAGAAGATCATAAGATGATCAAGGATTAATGATAGAGAGTGATGATAATGATCAATCCAGTTATTCACACATGAGAATAATTGCTAGCACAATTATAGTGATGGGATCTCTCAATTTCTCTCTACCGTTCAACACAAGATTGATGGTGTGTTTTGTGGGGCTAGAACTGAAAAACGTCAAAACCAACATTACCAAGATCATACGCTTGTGGTTAGAATCTAAAGAACATCAAAACCAACGTTGCGAGGACATCGTATGTTCATGATTAGAATTTGAAGAACATCATAACCAAACTTTTGAGCATGGTATAAGGGAAATGTGATTGGCCCCTTTATCACTTCTATGTGCTTCTTATTAAAATGTTAGAACAATGTCAAGTAGATATGTGTATGGGCGTTTACCTCCACTGCGATTTGTTATTTATTCATTTTATCTACACACGTGTTCATGTTTTCAAAACAAATCTCAACAGCGTACTGCTCAAAGAGCTCCAAGTGTTAAATTCATTATTGAAGTTTCCATAGATAAAGGATTAAAATCATGAAATATCCTATATTGATACCAACACAATACATTTATCTAAAGCTATCACAAAAATTTTCAAATTAGTACCCATGATATATTTACGATAGGCTAATTATGTGTCATAAAAAGGAAAACAAACCTTTTGAAGAAAAGGATGAGATTGAGATAAAAGATGGCATCGACACCTGAATTTTAGCAAATAAGTCAAAAGGTACACTTTTAGCTCAGGTTTTTGTTCGAAACTTTGTCACCTTTAGCATTTCTGAGATCACGTTTCTCCATTTGATTTTGGATCGTGACTGCAACCTCTTCATCAAGGTACGAATCTCTTTGGTTTGCGAAATGTGGAAGCCACAATTGACACTAGGGTTAAATGATGAATAAAAGTTTGTAAATAGATGATGCGTAGTTGGATGTCATCACAATTAAACGGATTAAAAATCATGCGTCCTTCATGCTTCTGTACGGTACGTTTGAAGTGGTTACCATATGTACGAAAAAATGTCTAAACGAAGCCGTGTTCTTGTTTGAGGAATGTCTTCCTGATTCAAAACACTTCGATATTCATTTCATTTTCATATCACATTTGTCTTCGATTCATCCATTTTGCATTCATTTTCTGGTGATTCGAGTTTATGGCCGTATGTAATCCCTCCTCTCTTGTGTTCTCTGTTTTGCATATTGCTTATGGAGAGCAAATGGATACGAATTTACGAACTGAGCTTTGATTTGAAGAAGTGTCTGCGTTAGTCTATTTCTCCCTATGTTCATTAACACCGTACTATGAGGGTTCGACATGTTTGTGGTTGGTGGTTGCTAGCAGTGAATTTGGTTTCCGGCGATGGTTTTAGTGGTGGTGGAAGAAGGTTATTGACGGCAATGTATTGTTTGCTCTAAGCTTGAAGCTTGAATGTTGTTCTAGATGTTAGGCATAAGTTCTTGACATTCTAAGGGTGTGGTTGGTAACAATTTTATTTTCAGGAATAATTTTTGTTCAAAATTATTTTTTTCCATTTTTATTCCCTAGATGAGATTCTAAGTAGAAGAACGCATTTGATAATTGCATAAAATTTCTTTATAAAGAACGCTTTTGGTACAACCTTAAATTTTTTTAACATTGAAATTTTTTAGGATTTTCAATAATTTTCTGAGATTTTTCATTTTTTTCATTTTTTTTTTTTTTTCCTCTCCTTATTCCTCCTCTAGCTCACCTAGTCATGATCAGGTTGAGAGCCGGTGAGGTTGCCAAACCTCATCTCTAGCCGATCGTTGAGGGCCCTGGTTGGAGGAGGAAGAAGAAGAAGAAAAAAAAATAAAAAAAATAAAAAAGAAAATGACCTTGTTTGAGAAATTATTGTCAAGAACAAAGAAGTAGGTTCTTTCTACTTTTTTTTTTTTTTCCAAATCTATTACCTGACCACTGATTTGTTCCGAGTAATAAAAAAATTAACTAACGTTATTAAATGGATGTATATTCTTTTTCAATTTTGGGGAACAAAAAATAGGGAGAAATAGAGGAAAACAATGGTTACCAATTAAGGCCTTAAATTGCCAGAATAGGAAATGCTGGTGACAAGAAAATAAAAGGAAAAGTAGAAAAGAAAATGAATAAGAGGAAAATATAAAGAAGAGGCTTAAACTGATTTTTGTTGAATTTGGCGTCAATGTCAGTATGACGAGAAATGAGACCAAGTTCGGTCTTAATAAGAATTGAGCTAGGCTTATTTGGGTTTCAGTAGAAATTGGGCTCATAGAAGTAATAATAAAGGAATTAATGCGGGCTCGTTATGGTGGTGATGAAAGGGCTTAAAATCGGAATATTTTGAAATCGGCTCACAAAGGTTAGAATTGGAGAGGGCTGAATAAAAAGCCCAAACCGTGACGTCCATATCCGAGAAATCAGTTTGCAGCCCATATGCGGACCTGGCCTCAAGGGTCCAGCCCGAGTCCTCTTTCTAGAAATAATCATAAAAAATTACGAAATAAAAAATCCGAAGATTAAAAAATTGGAAATTGGATAGGAAAATTGACCTTGATTAGGTGGTTAGATTTTAGTCTTAGAAATAATTTAGTTTTATTTAGATAGTACACACATGGTTTGGGATAATTCAAGATTTTATCCAGTCTAAATATAGAAAAATTAGTTTCTCTAGAAATTGGATTTGATTTGAACTATATTCACAGGGTTGCTATCTTGGGGGTTAATTATAAAGTCATGTTATATTCTTGCCCAACTCCTATTGGGCTTCAACTTCCCCTAGGGGTAGGGTACTATGAAAGGAAGTTGATAGTGGATTATCAATAAGCCTAGAATTAATTCTTCATGGGTCGATGCCCGAGCAGTTAATGGGGACGGACTGTAAATTCATTGGCAATATGTCTACGTTGGTTCAAATCTAGCTCGGCCCAAGAATTCGCTGATCCACCATGAAATGATATAGCCCATTTGTTCTTCATAAAGAATTCCAACTGCGAAATGAAAGAATAGAAAAATGTACAATTTTCTAATATATCCCTACTGCTTTATTTGTTCTGTTCTATTTATTTTATTTGTTCTCACAAATTCTTATTTTTTTTTGTTGCTAAAAATCGAATTTCATAATATAAGTATAAAGTGTAAGTAAAAGATTGATCTTATTGCATTTTACATTTTTACTCGCTCTTCATTAGTTTGTTAGATATTTTGATTGTGATTCTTTTATTTGTTTTCTTATGTCTAATTTACTTTTTTTAGCTGAATGGTGGGCTACCCTTTTTTAGGGTCATAATAAACAACAATAAAAACTTCGCATGGACACCTAGCGGGAGAAAACCTTCGGATTCGTAGTTTGGTAAAGAGATTGCATGGACACCCTAGTTGACAAATAATTAAGTTTAGGTACTAAAACGGCACTAGTTAGATAACTAATGTTCAAGTCATTGACCCTAAATTTCTAGTTGCGTAAGAAATAAGGTATATACCTCACTTCATTTCTAGCCAATCCTAATAGGTCAATAGCGACTCATCTTTTAAAATTTACATAGGGTTAATCATAAGTAAAATTGCAAATCCTAATATCATGTGAGGTAAAAGTTTGGGGGAACCCGCACTAATTGAAAATTATTGGTCCACCTTTGGCATTACCTCTAAACCTGTCCTTTTCCCTAGACGGAAGAGAGGGTCATGACAAATGGGAACCAGGGAGTTAGACAAAAGAAATGATTTATTTGATACATCTAAAAGCCCCTCATTAATTGATATCAAGAGATAAAAGGTTGGGATCTCTTTGGCTAGTCGCAATGTACATTCTATGAATTATATTCAATTACAAAATTTATGCTTCAACCTAGCAAGTAACAATGAAAGTCCATACATTAATAGAAGGGAAAATGCCACCAAAAATCCTGAACTATGCCCATTGGGACAATTTTACTGAACTTTTTTTTTTGTACCATAAAAATCCCAAACTATGCCCATTGGGACAATTTTACCCTAAACTTTTTTTTTATACCACTAAAAACCTAAACTATGCTACTTGGGACAATTTTACCCTGAACTTTTTCTTGTGCCACAAAAACCTTAAACCATGCAACTTGGGACACATTTACCCCAAACTTTTTAACTAAATGGCATTTTCGTATTTTCCTTTTTTTTTTTTTTTTTCCTCTTCCCCTCGCTAGTCCGGCGAGGGGAGCCGACAACGGCCACCCTCGCCGGCGGCGACGTCCGGCGAGGGTGGCCCACGCCGGGAGGGTCGCCCCCAAGCAGGGCGGGGCGCCCTCGCCAAATCGGCGGGGTGGCCCTCCTCGGCGTCGGGCGACCCTCCCCGAGCTCGGGCGACCCTCGCCGACGCCGGGAGGGCCGCCCTCGCCGAATCTAGAGGGGGAGGCCCTCCCGGCGTCGAGCGAGGGTCGCCCGCCGAGCGGCCCTCTCCAAAGTCGGGCGAGGGCTGCCCTCGTCGGACACCGGTGCCCGGCGAGGGTGGTGTCGCGCGCGCGGCTCGCCGGTGGGGAAGAAGAAGAAAAATTAAAAAGAAGAAGGAAAAGACGAAAATGCCCTTTAGTTAAAAAGTCGGGGTAAATGTGTCCCAAGTACCATAGTTCGGGGTTTTCGTGGCACAAGAAAAAGTTCGAATAAAATTGTCCTAAGTGGCATAGTTTGGGGTTTTTTATGGCACAAGAAAAGTTCAGGGTAAAATTGTCATAAGTGGCATAGTTTGGGGTTTTTTATGGCACAAAAAAAGTTCAGGGGTAAAATTGTCCCAAGGGGCATAGTTTGGGGTTTTTAGTGTCCTTTTCCTTAATATAATAATGGCAGTGTAAAAATTGCAAATCAACTTTGTATAGAAGAATTATTTATATGGTAACTTGTTTCAAGAAATGAGAAAATAACACTAATATTCTCTAAAGTTTAGCTTGATGTGCTATATTATCTTTAAAATTTTGATTCGTTTCAATGTAATCTTAAATTATTTGTAGATATTTTAATATGGTCCTTTTATTTGATTAAATAGGGAGAAAGTCATCCTAAATCCTTAATTTATTGGGAAATGTGCAATCTACCATGGCTCAGCTTTTCATATATATATCTTTTATATTTTTTTAATACATTTCCTAAATAAATAAAAATGATACATTTATATTACCGTTTTGATCTTTGTTAATATTACAATGGATATTTAAGTTTATTTTAATTTATGATCTATATAATAGCAAAAGTGGAATCTCATTTAGAGTTGTATTAGGTTGATATTCCTACAATTTTAAGTTTAAGTGTTTTCAAATAGGGAGAAAGTCACCCCAAGTCCTTAACCTATTGGGAAATATGCAATCTATTTAACTAAATTTAATTAAGAAACTCGAAGCACAAAAGTCTCAAGTAACTATTCTATTTCCCTTGTATTCTCCTTGTCTTTCTTACATACCACAAAAAGTAGTTATCTGTTTGAACTTTTCAAAATTAACTATTCTATCCTCTCTGCTAAAAATCAAAAATATCTTTCAAATATAAAAAAATGTAAAAAAAGTATAGTTGACTCTACATGAAATTGTAAATACCACATCTTTCTCTCTCTCTCTCTCTCAACACCATATCCAGCTGAGAGCAGTCCTCCTGTGGTTACAACCATACATTCATATCTCTGAGAATTCTGGGCCCACGTTCTCATGGTGTCATGACCTCGTCTTCAGGTGTATGCTCCCTTGAATCGCATTTTGATCCGTCGTGTCCATGTATTGCCACGTCCATCTTACTCCATGATTTATTGGACTTTGTTGCTTCATTCACTAGTGATTTCAAATGCAAAATTCTATAACCTATCGACCTTTTTAATCAATATCTTTGTCAACTAACTTTATTGTGACAATCGACAACCATATGCCATAATATGTCATAATTAATGAACATTTCATTTATAGTTGTGGATAATGACTCATGTATTTAATAGCAACTCCTACTCTAATTGCATGCCTATTCATATCAACGACCTAGTCAATTTTTGGTGCAAACAATCTTGGAACCCCTTCAAGAGGGTTGGGACATGCGAGTGTGAATGTGTCCTAAAACGCATTACATATCACCTAAATAATTGCAAAACGAAAAGCAGAAGTCCTATATATAACATAGACGACATGAATTAATGCAAGACAGCGTTTCCGGAGTTCATTTCATAACATGACATATAGATTCCAATGATATATTTCAAAGCATGGATGCAAATTTTCAAAAAAAAGGTGTCGGTCTTAGTAAAACCATTTTCCAAATGTGATCTGTAGTTTTCAAAATTATTGATTATACGTAGCACATGCGTGAGGCCTTGATTCAGGGGTGACAAACATCACGCTCTCCAGATGACAGGTCCGTCTGGACACGATCGCCTCAGTAGATGGTATAAGGTTTCGTTTATATATGGGTATCTGTGATGCAATGTACCTCAATATGGCCTCAAATATTCCTCATCGCTTCAACTTTTAATCTAGCGGAATAACAACACTTAGCGTAAGTGGGATTGCATTCTTGGACAAATTTCTGGTCTAATTCACAAGTTATAAGTCGCGAAAAATTGTAACCTTAAATTCAGTGGGATAACGACCAAGCAGAATATCCATATTAGTAAAATTTATAAATCAGCATAATAACTATTTTCAAATTTTTATAAGCAAATGTATATTATTCATCCAAAAGAGAGATTTTGGGTGTACCCGGTCCTCATATTGCATTCTTGGAGCTCCATCAACTCCGCGACTACCTTGCAAAAACATAGATGAAAGTGAGGAATTAATACCATTAAAATTTTTAAACTAGTTTCTTATGACACATTTACCCACATCTCAAAAAATCTCAAAAAATTAGTACACCATAACACATATACCCCAAATTAATTTTTATTTGACAAACAGAAAATCTCAAATCGGTACCATGAAACATTATCCCAAACCTACTCTCCATTGGAAATTTGAGATTTGATAGGAAGGGTAGATTTGGGTTAGGGGTATTAAGGATTTTTCGTATGATGAAATTTAATTTGGGGTATTTGTGTCATAAAGTACTAATTCAGCATTTGCAATGGGCTTTGAGTCCAATGCAAATGCTGAAAGCCCAAAGCTACTTGGGGAAATGCAATTGTGTTTGGTAAAAAAATTTTGCAAATGGACTTTGAGTTGAATATGCGTTTGGTAAAAAAAACTTTCGCAATGGACTTTGATAGGTATAATATATATTTAAAAAAATTGACCTAAACCCTTCGTCGGACCGGCGAAGGCCTACGGCCACCGGTGAGCCAAATTTGGCGAGGGTCGCGCTCGCCGTTGGGTCGCGCGACCCATAGACCAGCCCTCGGGCGGGTCGCGGAGGCCCGGGTCGCGCGACCCTCGCCGAGGGTTGCCCAAGGTTGGGCGACCTCTAGCGGCCCTCGGTTGGGCCACGTGACCCTCCCATGGCGGTCGCCCAAGGTCGGCAACCTCCGCGCGACCCATGGTGGCCCTCGGACCGGCACCCGTCCGGCGAAGGGCTGCCCTCATTTTTCAATTAAAAAAATATTTAGGGGTGAAATTGGAAATATGAAGAATAAGTGAGGGTAGTTTTGGAAGAAAAACATGATTTTAGCATTCGGGGGAGGGATGCTAGGACTAGCCTTGGGCTTTCGGCATTTTGAAGGCCAGCTTTCGGTTGAAAGCTGGCTTCAAAGTTAACCAAACGGTTCAGCATTTTCCCAAGGGGTTTAGGCCTAAAAGCCCTTGGGAATGCTGAACCAAACACACCCTAAGTTAGTGGAAGACAAAAATCAATTTTGTGTGAATATATCTTGAGAGTATTGATTTAGGATTATTTATAGCGTTAATAATCAAAGTGAGTAGCAAGAAAGGGGAGAGTTCTCTCCCACATATAGAACAAGTAAACTGAACTTACCTTGAGGAAAATTACCATTTGGCCTTCCTAAGTTCCTATTTATAATTAAATATTTGAAGCAAAAGACAACCTTTTATAAGGTGGGGGACTTTGCACCGGGTAGGGAGGCCTCGCACAATGCCACAAAAAGGGTTGCACGAGGCCTAAAAGGACTTGCACAAATTAACAGGCCCCGCTGGCAAGGAATTATAAATTGGCCAAATTTGACCACTTTTATCTTCTTTGTCCAACATCCAATTGCCCCGATGAATTATTCAAACTTCACTATTAGCGTTACTTTTTAGAGAGTGATAAGAAAGCACATTTTTAGTTATGATTTCAAGCTATCACACATCTTTTACAATTTCCCTTTGGAGTATCCACTTCTTGTGCAATTGAACGTCATGTGATGACAAGATATGTAACACCTTTGATATCGACCTTTGATATCGACCCTGTGAGATCGGCCATAAGGTCCTGAATAAGTCAACCATGGGCCATTGGCCATGGATTGATCGATCCGATCAATAAGGAATCTAGGATTGGCCAAAGTTCAACCGGCCGACCGGTCATGAACTAATCGAGGTGTTGGCTGTAAACTGTCTATCGACCATATTGATGGGATCAAATTACCAACTCATAAGATGACTTTTGGATCATGAGAATTGGTCATGGAATGACTTTGGATCAACGGATGATCATAGGTTGATCCAACTGGTCATAGTGCACGGCTTATGCTTACATCCCATGCTCTTCCAACAATGTTTGTTGAGGTTGTTGTTGTGTTTACGCTTCCGCATATGCATATAAACAAGAAAAAACAAATTGGGTTGGTGACAAGTCTGGGATGTCACGAAAATTAACCCACGGGTCGGATCCTAAAAGGGGTTGTGACAAGATAGGTAAGCTCCAATGGCCAATGTGAGGCTCCTTACAAACATAAACATGGCTTGTCTGACGCAGTATGCATTAACACTTCTCCTATAATTCTTCTTCCTATTGTTTTATTGTTGTTGAAGGATTATATATTGTCCTAACTAGCCATTTCAGATTTTCTTCTTTGTCTCAACTTGAATAAAAGCGAAAAAATACTTTTTAAATTTCCTGTCAAAATTTGAAATATCATTTGAATTTTTTAATGATTATGAAAGTTCTATGTATATTTATGTGTCAACATTTGCATAGCTTGCTCCTTTTTAAAATTTTTCGAATTTCAAAAATTTCAAAGGGTCTGAAAACTTTGATTTAACTAAAAATAAAGAGTAAAGGTTCAGACACTCTTCTACCGATTGGTTTCTACAAGTATTCTTTTGGACCGGCAGAATATAATCATATGAACTCTTTCCTACCTTTCCTTGCAAGTTACAAGATAACCTTTTTTAGGGTGGGGGGACCTTGCACAAGGTTGGGGACCCTTGCAAAATACCACAAAAAAGGTTGCACATCGCCGAAATGGACTTGCACAAGTGAACAGGCCTGATAGCATGGAATTATAGGTATTATTACGCCTCATAATTGGGACCCTCGTAAGCTCAGACCTGCAACCACGTCGCAATATCTTGGCCCAACTCAACTGCTCATATCCTTCCTGTCCAACGTCCTATTGACCCGATAGATTGTCCAGTCTCCATCTATTAGCGTTTTTTTTAGAGAGTGATAAGAAAGCACATTTTTGGATCTCATGTCAAGCTCTAACGCATCTTTACGATTTCCTTGTTGGAGTATCCACTTCTTGTGCAAGCTAAGGAAAAGAAGCCCGGAATTATCCGTTTCGGTGATATTATTCTTGTTCAGAGTCCTTTCGCATCTTCATCATTCCCGTCATGTGATTTCGAGGTAGGTCTAAAGTTGCCAATGTGGGGCTCCTTACAAACATAAACATCACTTGTCTAATTAAACGTTCATTAATGTATAAAATCCTGTTTATATATTTCTTTTCCTCGTTCTGATCTATTTTGAAGGATTATATGTAGTCCTAACTAGTCATTTCTCATTGTCTTAGCTAGCTGGGTAGCTTCCCTGTTTCTCACAACTTAAATAAAAGTGGAAAGTACTTTCTATTTCCCCGCCAAAATAACAAGTTTTACGAAATTTCCAATGATTATGAAAAGTAATAAGTATATCTATATGTCAACATTTAAATTTTGTGCTTATTTTTTAAGTTTTCCGAATTTTAAAAATGTCTAAGTGAACTGCATACTTTTGATTCACAAAAGATAAAAAGTAAAGTTCTACTAATTGTTTTCTAGAAGTATTCTTTTGGACGGGTGGAATATATTCTCATTAACCCTCCCCTGCCTTGCCTTGTAAGTTACAAGATACTTTGCTAAGAGAACCATTTGACTTGACTCGCTAATAGTTCATTAAGAATTCAAAATATCAGTCGAGATATTCACCAGAAGAACCTCGAGGTACTAGAAAAGATATTTTCCATTATTTTTATGAAAAGGTTGCCCTCCATTCTGTTGAGTATAAGTCCTTGAGGTGGATTTAATTATATGGTAGTACTTGTCATGTTTACGATTTCTTGACATACGTGTCTGTAGGAGAATATAGTATGTTCGGGTTTCATGTGAATCACCCCTCTTCCCTTAATGCCTATTAATATGGTTGGTGCCTGTGCATTCTTTGCCAAGCCCGAACCCTAAAAACTAACAGACAAAGGCATCCTTTTCACAAGCTCATCAATATTGAATGCCAATGGCCCCTCCAGCGGATCTCGCTGATATAGGACGGGATGGCTTTGATCTCCTCGAAAAGGACTACGGCCACAGCAGAATGCCCAAGATTGCTCCTCCACCACCACCGCTGGCAGCAAATGCGATGTCTCAGAAAGAATGGCAGGAACAACCCTGCGTTTTCCATCGGACAGAAGTGCCTCTGATTTCCGAGAGGCTTCCTCAATATGTTGTTTACCATCCGTCTTCAACGCTCCAGTATCAACAGCCAGGCTATCCGTCTTTCCACCGGATTGACGTCCCTCTTAATCATCATTTCTACAGTAATTACCACCATCATCGCAATCCCTACCCGACTGCGGAGGACGATGCCGATGCCGTGGACAGCAAAAGAGCAACCCACTTGTTTAAGAGGATCACGATCGTCGAGTATCGTTGGGGTTGATTAAAATTATTTCAACTTTTTTGCTATGTTGTTGGTGTTGTAGCATGGTGCCCGGTGTGAGGAATCGCACATGAAGCTATCTCAAGTACGTATTTTGATTATGAGCAGAGTCTGTCATGTCGTGTGGATGTAATCATCTATTTATTGCGCTTTTATCGTGACTCTTTCGTGGGTTTTTTGGCGTGAGTAAGAAAGAATTACTTGATCAACTCGGAACATAATTTTGGGGTATTTTCTAGAAATATTTATGATAATTCCCATATCTCTCAAGATTATGTACATATTTGGGAGATTTTTAATATTCCCCAATGTACATATCTTGATTGGTCGAACTTAATTCGATTACCTTAACTAGTCATACAATAAAGTATATTATGTACTCTTCATTAGATACACCGAAATATACGCAATTTCGTATTTCTCTTTTCTACATATATTTCTTATCTTAATATTAGAGTTACACGTCCTAAGATTCACTGAGTGCAATGTGCACCTAGTGTACAATGGTAAACATCCGAGTGCAATTCTCATTTTTCGTGTCATCATCTTTTCCAATAATTACTAATATCCCTCTATCAACACCAACCCTCAATATTGTCCATTTCGTCCGATAGCCTACTTTGGCCTATTCAGAAGCCTTGTCATTTGAGGAAGCGTCAATTGAGTCTGGTTCTAAATAACGCCAGCAACATGGTAGCATTTCTCCATGGTGTTTGTAGCCACACAAGCCACATTTCTATTTACAGATAAACACCACCACTAGACTCGCCACCCTCATATATGTTTTGTGATAACGCTAGCCACACCGATTGCATTTCTCCACTAATTCGCTAATGAATGCCATCACCTGGAAAGGAAATGAACAAAATTACTTAATTGATAATGCCAAAAAAAAAAAAAATAACAAAAATGGTCCATAAACTTTTAAATTATTTAATGTGGTCATTGAATTTTAACCCAATATGCAATGTGGTCCATAAACTTGTACTTTGTTCAATCCGATGCTTAGACTTTTAGTACATATTTTATTTAGTTTTTGAACTATATGGAAATATTCAATATCATTTTTGAACTTGAATTAATTGAATAATAACATTGAATATTTTTTAATGGCACTTCTAGTGTCCTTTTTTTCTCTCTTTGTATGAACAAACATGAAGAAAGTCCTCATGAGTCTCTAAACTATTGCAAAATGAACAATCTAATCCTCAAACTTTCAATTCATTCAATTTAAGTCTCTCAAATTTTTGACCAATAGTAATACTAGTTCTTGATATTACTCACAAATTTTCATAATTACATTATTATCTAGATTTTATTAAAAAAATTCATTTCAAAGCATTTCTTAAATCAACAAAAAGTATGCTATCTTGATATCATCTTTTTTTTTTTTATCTTTATAAATATTATCATTCATTTAAGTTTATTGTAGCTAATGGTTTCTATAATTGTATCAGTGGAACCTTATTTATTGTATCGGATCGATATTTCTAATTTTTAAGTGTATTCATATGGATATGCTCTACAATTAATGTTATTACAAAAATACAACACACAGATTTAACTAAATTTAACTATTCTATGTTCTTGTATTCTGTTTGCCTTTTCTCAAGCACCACCAAAAGTAGTTATTTGTTTGAATTTTTGGAAAAGTCACAAACTATTATATTTTCCTGTTGAATTTTCAAAATATTATCAAATTTCAATGAACTTGCAAAAAAATTATATTTGACTTAGTACAATAAGGACACCACCTGAAGTTGCAGTTTCAAAAATTTTGTACGGAATAGACAATTTGATAATACGTAAATTTTTTTAATTCAAAGATATACTTTTTCTTATTTTACTTGTATAATGAGAAATATACTAAACAACTAAAGGATTTTTATTAGGTTCACTACTGGTGTAGAAAATAGTTTTTCGGTGAGAGTATAGAAACTAGTTGACACCATCAATGTGGACGATTGACTAGTGAAGAATTTTATTACAAAAGTAACATAGAAACGAACATGTGGCTTATCAAACGGTAAATGTATAAGAGTATTTTTACACCAGTGGTAGACTTAATAATAAACACTCCATTCATCGTCGTGTTTTCCAATTTTTTCATAATAACTGAGCCTATTGGACAAATTTCACGTATGGATATAATCAAGTTGAGAGTTGCTGAGTATTTCAAAATTCCAATTGAATGATTATATATATTTCGAAATTCCAATTAAATGATTAACTTTCGCCATCTTGTCATTGAAATTATACGTAACTTGAAATGTCGATGTCTTCTTTAGAGTACCTACTTGTGATTATACTGTTAAGTCACAAAACATAAGAAAATTGGTCGGTTCGTTTCTTGATATCATCTATTTTATCAAAGCTCTCCCTCACCAAGCTTTTCAATCAAATTAGTATCGTCATTGGTTAGTTATAAATGCATACAAATTACAAAATGAATGCAATACGAATCAGAACAACCACCCAAACAATAATTCAATGCATAACATGCATTACCAGATGAAAACTATATGGCATGCATGATTCAATAAGATTCTATTCGAGATCAAATAAGGTGAAAAATTCCAGTTTTGTGCCATGTGCGAGGACCTAATTCCTTAAAAAAATTTCAACTTTAGGTCCAATTCTAATTATGTCCTAAACTTTATTTTGTTTTAAAAGGACCCTAACTTTTACTCTAGCCCCAAATCTATTCACGCATAAAAATATCACTAATAGCTTCTTCAAAGTTATCAGCATCAAGACCAATTACAGGTTTATTATCAGAATCCGCATTTTCATCAACAGCCTTATATTTGTATGGAGCAACAAAGTCTCCTGTATTAATAATCTTGAAGAAACCAATTAAATGATTAAATATATTTTGAAATTCCAATTAAATGATTAACTTTCTCCATCTTAGCAAATGTCGATGTCTTCTTCGGAATAGCTACTTGTGATCATACTGTTGAGTCACAAAACATAAGAAAATCGGTCGGTTCTTTTCTTGATACATCTATTTTATCAAAGTTCTCCCTCACCAAGCTTTTCAATCAAATTAGTATTGTCATTAGTTAGATATAAATGCATACGAATTACAAGATGAATGTACGAATCAGAACAACCACCCAAACATTAATCCAATGCATAACATACATTACTAGATGAAAACTATATGACATGCATGATTCCAATAAGATTCTATTCGAGATGAAATAAGGTGAAAAAACTCTAGTTTTGTGCCATGTGCGAGGACCTAATTTCTTAAAGAATTTTCAACTTTAAGTCCAATTCTAATTATGTCATGAACTTTATTTTATCTTAAAAAGACCCTAACTTTCACTCTAACCCCAAATCTATTCACACGTAAAATATTGCTAATAGCTTCTTCAAAATTATCAATATTAAGATTGGTTACAGGTTTATAATCAAAATTTGTGTTTTCATCAACAGACTTATATTTGTATGGAGCAACAAAAGTCTCTTATATTAATAATCTTGAAGAAACTAATAGTGATTTTTGAACGCTTGGGTAGATCTAAGGCTAGAGTGAAAGTTGAAAAAAAATTTTGAGACAAAAATTCAGAGATAGAATTAGAATTGAACCTAAAGTTTGGATTTACTTTTTTAAAAGAATTAGCCCTATGTGCAACCATGTATTTGTTCTATATGCATTACACATGACCTAAAAACATGCAAAATGACTGTATTTGTTCTATACGCATTACACATGACCTAAAAACATGCAAATGACACTGGGGCATCTGATCTCTTCATATCAAAGGAAGTCACGAATAAACTTAACCTTCAAGTCGAGAAAGGAGCCAAATGGCTCAAAATTGTGAACTCTAAGGAGGTCCCTACTATTGGTGTTGCTAGGGACGTGGAGTTCCACATCAAGCAATGGAAGAACAAGGAAACTATCGAGGTAATTCCACTTGACGATTACGACTTTATCATTGAGTTGAAATTCCTAGATAGGATCCACGCCGTTATATTGCCTTTCGCTGAGTACATTTGCATCTTGGATACGCAATACCAATGTGTTGTTCCAGCCCATTGCAAATCAAGTCGCGACCAGAAGATAATCTCCGCAATGCAACTCACCAAGGAAGCAAAGAAAGGTGAGTGACCATCCTAGCGGCCTTGAAAGATGAAGTCAACGAGGATGAAGGAAATGATGTACCAACAATGGCAACCCAAGTCCTTGAAGAGTTCAAGGACATCATGCCTCCCGAGTTGCCCAAGAAACTTCCACATCGAGGAGAGCTAGACATCAAATTGAGTTGGTGCCCAACACTTGATCACCCACCATGGTGCCATATTGCATGGCACCCTCGAAATTGGAAGAACTAAGAAAGCAACTCAAAGAGCTGCTCAATATGAGTTACATTCAGCCGTCCAAGGCTCCGTTCGATGCCCTGGTCCTATTCCAAAAGAAGCATGACGGATCACTCTAGATATGTATCGACAATCGAGCGCTAAACAAGCTCACCATGAAGAATAAGTATCCGATCCCTCTCATTGCGGATCTCTTCAATCAACTTGGAGGAGCGCAATGGTTCACTAAGCTTGATCTTCGATTGGGTTACTATCAAGTGCGAATCACTGAAGGGGGCAAGTCAAAGACCGCATGCGTGACAAGATACGGATCATATGAATTTCTCGTCATACCATTCGGCCTAACCAATGCTCCAACTATATTTTCCACGATGATGAATAAGGTACTCCATCTGTTCTTTGACTAGTTCATTGTGGTTTATCTTGATGATATAGTTATAGACGTACGGACCCGGAGTGCCAAAACTTGGCACGGGAGGACACTTAAGTGCCAAAAGTTACAAAAAAATACACTTAAATGCCAAAATTGAAGTAAAAAGGATCAGTTAAGTGCCAATGGCGAAAAATCTGGCCAAACTGTCACGTGTCCATTTTTCGATGATTTTTTTGTTGACGAAGCATCTTTTTCAAAAAAAAAATTCATGTGGCAATTTTAAGGAAAAAAATTGTCCAAGTTAGACTAGACAAAAATTAAAAATCAATTTTATTTAACAAAAAAAAAAAAAAAAAAAAGGTAGGGGAGGGGAAGGGCCGGCGATGGCGGTGGCGGCAAGGGTTGCCCCCCACCGGATCCTCCCCTTCTTCTTCCTCCTTTTTTTTTAAAAATTAATCAATTTTATAATAATATATTTTTAAATTATTTAATATTATTTAATTAATACATTTTTAAAATCCACATCAACGCAAAACGACGTTGTTTTGGTTGTTTTTTGCCGACTCGGTTTCCGACAACTACGTAAGCAATTTATATTATTAAAATAAGCCACATCGGATTTCCGACAGCCTTCACCAAGTTGACAGTTGGCATTTTCTTAAGTATACATTTTGTAACTTTTGGCACTTAAATGTCCCATTGTGCCAAGTTTTGGCACTTGGGTTGTACTTATGCCTATAGTTATATATAGTCAAATGCTCGACGTGCTCATCAAGCATTTGAGGTAAGTCTTCCAAGTCTTACGCGAGAATGAGCCGTATGTGAAGCACAAGAAATGTGCCTTCACCCGAAGAGAAGTTCCATTCTTGGCGCACATTTTCAAGGACGGTTGAGTTTGGATGGATGGAGCCAAGATCCAAGCTATTGTTGAATGGGAGCGGCCGACTAAGGTGACGGAGTTGAGGTCATTCCTTGGCCTCACCAACTACTATCGGTACTTCATTTGAAGCTATTCGAGCATCACGGACCTGCTGAAGAATGAGAAGCCATGGGAGTGGACGGATCGATATCAAAAGGTGTTTGATCGGTTGAAACAAGCAATGACCAAGGAGCCGGTGTTGGTGCTGCCCGATCACATGAAGCCATATGAGGTAAGAGACTAATGCTTCCGATTATGCTATTGGTGATGTTCTTATGCAAATGGCCATCCAATTGCATTTGAGTCTCGCAAGTTGAACGATACCAAACATCGATATACGATTTAGGAGAAGGAGATGACCACAGTGATCCATTCGAACATGGAGGCATCATCTCATTGGATCAAAGTTCGTCGTGTGGACATACAATGTGGCCATGAGCTACTTTCAGACACAAAAGAAGCTAAATCTGAAGCAAGCTCAGCAGACTCAACTAAGTCTGAAGCAAGCTCGCTGGCAAGATTTCCTAGCAAAGTTCAACTATGTACTAGCGTACAAGCTAGGGAAGGCTAACTCTGTGGTGGACGCACTTAGTCGAAAGATAGAGCTAGCGAACCTCATAAGTCGGCCGAGTTGTTCATGGATCGATTGTATCAAGGAGGGCCTCAAGCATAATCAAAGGGCTCAATGACTCCTAAGGTATGCAAGAAGGCAAAACCCATCAATTTTGGTGTGAGAACGATCTTCTTTACAACAAAGGACAACGACTATATGTGCCACTCCATGGAAAGTTGAGGAAATAGGTACTATGTGAGTGCCACAATTCTAAGTGGGCAAGTCATTCGGAGATCCACCACACATTGGCTCTCGTTGAAGAACAGGACTACTGGCCTCAAATGCAGGAAGACGTTTAGGGGTAGTAAAGACTTGTCTCATGTGCCAATAAGACAAGCTCGAAAAACAATCGTCGTTGGGGCTTCTAGAGCCACTTCCCATCCCAACACATCCATGGGAGAGTGTTTCCATAGACTTAATCATCAACTTGCCGAAGTCCGAAGGGTGTTGGACACTTATGGTCGTAGTCGACCAATTCTCCAAGTACGCAACATTCGTACCTACAACGAAGGATTGTCCAGTCAAGGAGGTGGCCAAGTTATTCCTAAAGCACATGTTCAAGTATTGGGGAGTCTCTCTAATGATCGTGAGCAATTATGATCCCCAATTCATGAGGTGGTTTTGGATGAAGCTCTTCAAGCTACTAGGGTCGAAGCTGAATTTCTCTACGACTTTGCATCCCTAAACCGACAGTTAGACAGAGTAGATCAATGCACTCTTGAAAATCTACCTTCAGCACGACGTAAGCAAATTGGGCAAAGTTGATCGACATGGCTCATTTCTCCTACAACTTGCATCAGAGCGAGCTCATCGGCTAGAGCTCATTCGAGATCGTGATGGGACAACAATTGCAAACCATAAGTGCAGTTACATCGAGCATCAAGGGGAGTAGAACTCTTGCGTTCAAGTTCGTTAAGGATTGGTAAGAGCAAAAAGACTTGGCACAGGCATGTCTACATAAAGCCTCAAAGCACATGAAGAATTGGGCAAACCAAAAGCAACAGCATGTGGAGTTCCAAGTCAAGGACTTAGTGTTAGCCAAACTACATATGATTCTTCGGTACAAAGACATGCACAAGGGGTTAATCCATCGCTACGAAAGGCCATTTCATGTGCTTCAACCAGTCGGAAAGGTTGCATACGAGCTAGAGTTGCCACCTAAGCTAAAGGTACATCCGGTTTTTCATGTGGGTGTGCTTAAGCCTTTCCATGTAGACGAGGAAGATCCGAACCGAGAGGAGTCACAACGGGCACCATTAGGAGCAAAGACATCA
This sequence comes from Angophora floribunda, assembly GCA_014182895.1. Lineage (NCBI taxonomy): Eukaryota > Viridiplantae > Streptophyta > Magnoliopsida > Myrtales > Myrtaceae > Angophora > Angophora floribunda. The sequence continues at coordinate 14,348,002 of CM024706.1, forward strand.
TATGATTGAGAAGTCAACTACATCATGGTGGATCAAATCATACGGAAGCGATATTGTGTGCCAAAGCAAGAGTACATGGTCTAATGGAAAGGTCTTCTCACACTCAAGGAAGGGAATTTCTAGAGAGATAAAGGTGGAGAAAAGCTCTAGAGAAAGCTCTATTACTTAGATGAAGTAGATGATACAAATGAGGGGGAGGGCTTATCTATTTATACAAGAGTACTCTAATTACACCCATTGATCTTTTATATATTCTAACAATAGAGGATATCGATCTGACAGTAGAGATTCATTTGATCTAACAATGGATGATATTAAATTCTCATCATGTTAATCCAATGGTGGAGATTGACCACATCTAATAGTTTAGAACGTCAGTCCTCATCAAACAAATCCAAGGATAGAGATTAAGTCCCCTTATGATCAACAGTTTTGATGAACCCCTTTTAGATCGATGATGTGGCATTCCTTTAGATTGATGACATGATGCTCTTTGGTTTGTGACATGAGTGTGTATGTTTCCTATACGCATTATACATGACCTAAAATGACATGCATAGGTTCTATATGTAACATAGATCACATGAATTAAAGCAAGACATACGGTTTTTTGAGTTTAATTCATAACATCACATGGATCTTCCTGCCCAAGGTCCCACAAGTTCCTACGCAAATATTTTCTTTCCCCATTTTGGAGGGACTATCCCCAAGTCTTATATCTCAGAATTCAGGCGAAGTAGTTTAATGAGATTCTCAAGTCCACCACGCCAACAATATTATTGGAATCATAGATGCAAATTTTCAAGAAAATGGTGTTGATCTTATCAAAAACCATTTTACAAATGCTGTCTATAATTTTCAAAATATTTTTTGAACACAGAACATGTGTGGACCCTCGATTTAGGACTAAATATCATCGGGCCCTCTAGATTTTGTCTTTTTGAGCACAATCCCCTTAGTGCATGGGATAAGTAAATTAAGTGTGCCATAACTTTCGTACATACTCACTTGAGTGCTATAACAAACGTCGACGTTTCTTGCTGTTTCTTTAAAATCTTCCCCAATTAGACAACACCGTCATCAAACCATCTTTCTTCCTCAAACGACATTGTTTTCAAAAGTCATTCTCTTTCTGCCACTTAAGTGATCACTTTTAAAAAATTGATGAACATAAATATTCACTTCTAACAATCTATAGCACCGAAACAATCATTCGTGAAGTTAATGGAACTTGTTGTCCTTCAGCAAAAGTTGAGCGACGTTGTTTGCCTTCTCAAGTGTTGACTCAACTTTTCGACATGCCACTTCGAATGATATATAATCAATTAATGCCAAGTCGACTTTTCCAACAAGGCAAAATCGCCGATGGCACTCAACCAATCAATTTTTCATATTTTTGTGGCACTCAAATGAGCTGAAAAAATAAAGTTATAGCACTGAAATAAACACCATACGAAAACTTATCCATAGTATATGGAACATAAGATGTGGTTTGCTTAAGGGGTATCTGTTATGCAAATCACCTCGATATAAACTCAATTACTCCTCATAACTTCAACTTTTAATCTAGCGGAATAACACTCAATATCACTCGAACAAGTTTTCGGGCTAATTCATTGAATGGCAGGTTATAAATCACGCAGATTTGTAAACTTAATTTCAATGGGATAACAACTACACAAAATATCCATATTATTAAAATGAATCAGTTAGCATAATAATTATTTATAATTTTTATAAGCAAAAGTATATTATTCATCCAAAAAGGAGATTTTGGGGTCTACCTGGTTCTTAGATTCTTGGAACTCCATAGACTACCTTGCAAAAGCATAGATCAAAGTGCAAAATTAAGACCACTAAAAATTTCAACTGAGTAACATGTAACATATTTACCTAAAACGAATATTCATCTCACAAAAAGTCTCAAACAAAGTATTTTCCCCACGATAAATATACCACAAACTAAATTTCATTTGACGAAAAAAAATTCCAAATCAGCATCATGAAACATTACCCCAAACCTACTTTCCTTTATCAGTTTGGGATTCAAATAGTAGATCTAGACAAGGTAAACTCATTTGAGATTTTTGTGATAAAAAGATAGTTTTGGATGGATGTGTCAAAATGTATCAATTTTGGATTTTTTGTAAGACAAAAATCAATTTAGTGTGAATATACCTTGAGCGTAACTATTTGTATTTTTAATAGTGTTAATCCTCAAAGTTAGTAGTAGGAAAGGGAGAGTTCTATCCCAAAAATAGCACAAATAAAATGAACTTACCTTGAGGAAAATGACCATTTGGCTTCCTATTTATAGGCAAATATTTATAGCAAAAGAAAACATTTTCTAAGGTGGGGGGACCTTGTACTAGGGGTGTGAAACCAAACCAGTTTTATCTGGGAGGACCAAATCACCCAAAATAAAAAATCCAAAAACCAAAACCCATTGAAACTAGTCCAGGAATATTTTCCAAATTCTTGGAATCGGTTGAAACCGGTCGAGAATAGGTTTTGAGCAAATACTCACCCAGGAATTAGACAAGACCCACCTATTTTGGTGCTAGTTTCAAAAATGGTTTTATTAGATAAAAAGCCAAAACCCTTATTTATTTTTCTCCTAAATTCTAACCTCGGCACTTCTTCATTCTTTGTCCTTCGTTGCAACTCTTCGTTAGTCTTTTCTCTTCTCCTAAATTATTATGAATGAATGGGGAATGAAATTTTATAATTTATGTTTTATGTTATGTGTTTGAATTTTTATTGTTTATAATCGTACATGGCTTGTGTTTATCTTATGCATTATTGTTTTTGGTGGATACGGATTTCTATTTATTTATCTTTTACTTTGAATCATTATATTGCTCATATCTCATATTTTTTTCCTATAAAAAATGAACCAAAAAAGGCAAAAACAAAAAAACAAATTCTTAGGTAGACCTTGGATTAGGACCAAAAAAAATAGGGTTCTAGAACTATTCCAAACAAACAAGGTAGATTTCAAGGTCCAAAACCTGAAATTGGTTATAACAATGTAAGTTTTAGATTCTAGCTCTAATAGGGGTGTGCAACCAAGCCGATTCTATCCAAAAATAGGGTCGAACTGGACCGCTTGAAAAACAGGTCAGGGAACCGATTATCGCCGGTTTAGGAATAGGTTCGAGTGAATACTCACCCGACAACTAGACCGAATGACCCTGTTTTGGAATCGGTTTCAGAACTACTTTTATAAGCCAAAAAGCCAAAACTCTAATTTCCTTTTCTCCTAAATTCTATCATTAGCACTCATTCATCCTTTATCCTTCCTTGGAAGTCCTTCCTTTTCTCCTTAATTGTCATAGATGAATGGATCATTTTTCTCCTTAATTGTCATAGATGAATGGAGAATGGAGTTTTATAATTTATTTTTTATATTATGTGTTTGAACTTTTTATCATTTATAATTATACATGACTATGTATTCAACTTATGAATTGTTGTTTTTAGCGGATTAAGATTTCTATTATTCATCTTTTACTTTAAATCATTTCGTTACTCATATCCTCATATGATTTTGCTATAAAAGATGAACCATAAAAAAAAAAAAATAAATAAAACAAGGTCTCAAGTAGACCCCGAGAATCGGATTGGAAAAATGGGGTAGGTTCCAAAACCAATTCAAGGCAAATAGGGTAGGTTCTAAGGTCTAAAAACTAGTGACCCATTATGATAGGGTAGGTTTTAGATTCCAACTTTAAAACCTACTCACCCCTGGAACTGATCACCCTTTTAGAACTTACCTACTTTGGAACCGATTACCCTTGCATAAAATTGGAGGGCCTTGAACAATGCCACAAGACGGGTTGCACATGGCCAAAAAGGGGACATGCACAAGTAAACAGGCCCAATAGCAAGGAATTATAAGCATTACTGAGCCTCATAATCAAGACCTTCATAAGCTCGGACTTGCGCCCATATTGCAATATTTTGGCCAATTTGACTACTCATATCTTTCTAGTCTCCATCTATTAAGGTTGCCTTTAGAGAGGGATAAAGAAGCACATTTTTGGTTATGATTTCAAGCTCTTACACATATTTTACAATTCCCTATTGGAGTATCCACTTTTTGTGCAAGCTCAAGATAAAAAGCCAAGAATCATCCGTCTCTGATGATATTATTCTTATTCCAAGTCCTTTTGCATCTTCATCATGTAGATAGGTAAGCTCAGTGGCCAATTTGGGGCTCCTTACAGACATAAACATAACTTGTCTAACCTAACATGCATCAACATATATAATCCATCGTATAATTTTATTCCTCCAATATGTTTCATTGTTTTTGAAGGATTATATATTGTCCTAACTAGTCATTTCATATCGTCTTATCTAGCTCGATGGGTTTTCTTTGTCTCAACATGAATAAAAGCAAAAAAATACTTTTAAAATTCCTGTCTAAATTTGAAATATTATTTAAATTTTTATGATTATGAAAAATTATATGCATATCTTTGTGTCAATATTTCATGATTTGCTCTCTTTTTAATTTTTTCGAATTTTTAAAATTCAAAGTGCATGAAAGCTTTGATTTAACTAATAATAAAGAGTAAAAGTACAAATATATCATCTACCAATTGTTTTCTTGAATTATTCTTTTGGACAGGTGGAGAATAGTCATATTAAGGCTCCATTTCTTTCATGGAAAATGAGTTACTTGAAAAAAAAAAAAAAAATTAAATGATCGTCTATATCACTTATAATAATTAATCGATGGAAAATATTTTCATTATAAACAACAATTTAAGTTTAAACATTTTTCTGGACGATAAAAATATTTTTCATTTATTCATGTTTATAAGAGAACAAAATCATTTTTAGAAAAATATTTTCCATATCATTCATTTTTTGCAAAATTAACTCTTTCTTACCTTTCCTTGCAAATTAAAAGATGACATTTTTAGGGTGGGGGACCTTGCACAGAGGGGCCTTGCACAATGCCACAAAAAGGGGTGCACATGGCCAAAAAGGACTTGCACAAGCGAACGGGCCAATAGCAAGGAATTATAGGCATTACTGGACCTCATAATTGGGACCTTCATAAGCTCAGGCCCACGCCCACACTGCAATATATTGGCTCAATTCGGCCGCTCATATCTTTCCTGTCCAAATGTCCTATTGACCAGATAATATATCCAGTGTTCATCTAGTGGCACTGCTTTCTAGACAATGATAAGAAATCACTTTTTTGGTTCTTATGTCTAGCTCTCCTACATCTTTACAATTTCCCTCTTGTCCACTTCTTGTTCAAGCTAAGGAAGCCAGTAATTATCTGCCTCAAATCAACAGGCAATCTGAAATTTTTTAAATTCAAAAACTTAAAATTAAATGGGCAAAATATGCAAATGTTGATACGTAGATATACATATTATTTTCATATTTTAGATGGGAAAATTAAAATATATTTTTCATTTTTATTCTAGTCGAGAAAAAGAAAACCCATCGAGCTAGATAAGACAACCTAAAATGACTAGTTAGGACCGTATATGATCCTTCAAAAACATGATACAGATTGGAACAAGAAAAAAGAATTTGCATGAGAAGTTATACATGTTAACATATTGGGTTAGACAAGTCATGTTTATATTTGTAATGAGCCCCACATTGGCTATTGAAGCATACCTATCTCGTCATCATATGACGTTCGACATGATGAGATGCAAAAGGAATTTGAATAAGAATATTTAGAAGTATTCTTTTGGACCGGCGGAATATATTCATATTAACCCTTTCCTACCTTGCCTAGCAAGCTGCAAGATAACTTTGCTGAAAGAATCATTTGACTTGACCCACTAATAATTCGTTAAGAATCCAAAATATCAGTCATGATATTCGCCAAAAGAAACGGGAGATAGTAGAGAAGATAATTTTCATTTTTCATAGGGCCACACTATTTCCACCCCTATATGATTAAATCCATCCAATTTTCATCAAAAATACAAAATCTCCCTCAATTATTCAACTGTAATTCAACGTAGTAATCCTAAATTTATTTACTTTCCTTATTTTTAAGTTTTTCTATTTCTCTTTAGGATCTAATTGCCATATTTAGAATTTCATATTTTTTGGTTTTGTTTATTGTGGAGACTGTTTCTTCTTAATGTGTAGAGTTTATTTCTGTAGGAATTATTTTGGTGGAAAAGAAGAATTTTAAAAAATCCACTTTTTTCTACATTGTCATGCAATTAATGGATCAACTATCACGTAGAATTTAGAAAAATTATGACACATACTTCTTTATAACACAATCACTTGAATATAAACTTTCACTTGTTGTGCATATCACCATCAGACTTTTTTTATCAGTTGTCTTTTATACACATAGACATATAATGAAATGATAGGATGAAGAAAAAAAAAAATTATTTGTTACATTCTCTGATGTAAAACTTTAAAAGAAGAAATTTTATTAAATCAAAAAATTGCTCATAATAAGAAATTTTTTAAAGAATCCAATGATATTTTTAGATTGCCAAATACCAATATTCTGATGTAAAACTTTAAAAGAAGAAATTTTATTAAATCAAAAAATTGCTCATAATAAGAATTTTTTTTTAAAATCCAATGATATCTCATCATTTTAGATTCACAAATACCAATATATTCTATAAAATGTTTACAAAAAAATAGAAAAATCCTTCATTATGCATTACTTAATCTATGGAAGTAAATCAAAAAATAAAAAATAAAACATAGTGCCTTTTTTTTTGGTACGAGAAACATAGTGCCTTTAATATACTTGGGGTACTCAAAATATGCAAAAGTAAAACATGTGAAATGCTTAATTATAGCAACTAGATCTTAAATAGAAGTAAAAATAAACAAATATAAGAAGGGATGGGGCCACCACTACAAATTGCAATTAAATGATCAAGGGCAATTTCATCTTGTTTGTGAAAATGGGGCAGATTATAGTCACGTGAGGTGGAAATAGCACAGTTTTTTCATATTATGAAAGGTCGCACTCTAATCATTGATAAGCCTTTTTAGGTTTTTAGGTGGATTTAACTTGATGGGAGTACTGTAATTGTCACTAAAAATATCCAAATAAAGTATGTAAGGCTGCGTGCCTACTATCTCTTAACATGCGATAGATAGAATGCTGAATCGATGGTCCATCTAAAATCTATCCATACGTGTGTACGAGAGAAAAGCGTGATCGGGGTTCCCACGAGAATCGCTTCTCTCCCCCAGGTGCCTATAAATATGTTTGGTGCTCTAACATTCTTTACCAAGCCTAAACCTTAGATTCTAACAAGAACATCTCCTCAGAGAGCATTTTCACAAGCTCATCTTGAATCCTAATGGCCCCTCCAGCAAATCTCGCTAATGTAGGACGGGAAGCCTTTGATCTCCTCGAGAAGACCCGGGGCCACAGAAGAAGGCCCAACCTTGCAACTCCTCCGCCGCCGCCACAGCAGAAGGCCCAACCTTGTGTTTACATTAGGACCGAAGTGCCTCTGATCACCCAGAGGTTTCCTGAATGTGTCGTTTATCTTCCGGCGCACCAGTATCAACAGCCAGGCTATCCGCCTTTTCGCAGGAGTGAAGTCCCTCTTCATCACCATTATCACAGTTATAGCCATCATCATCAAAATCCTTACACACCTCCAGAGGATGATGCCCAAGCCGACACCATGGATAGCAACGAAGCAACCATCTTGTTTAGGGGGACGAAGTTTGTTGAGTATCGTCGGGTTTGATTAGGTTTTTCTAGCCTTTTAGCTATTTTGTTGTAGCAATATGGTGCTCGGTGTGAAGAACACATGAAGCTGTTTCAAGTATGTAGTTTGGTTATGAATACAGTCTGTCAAGTCATGTGGTTGAGTAGAGTCTGTCAAATCATGTGGTTGTAATTAGCTTTGTGTTATGCTTTCATCGTGACTCTTTCGTGGGTTTTTTGCGTGATTATGGAAAAGTTGTTCGATCAATGCGTGCTATGGGTTATATGCTCATACCCATCCCATTTAAAGAAGATAGGCTTAATCGCTTCAGCCACGCACACTGGCTCCTAAACTTGAAAAAGCTACAGATTACTTTCCTGAAGCTGAATTTTGACACCACTATTACAAAAGCCCCAAAAATTTTGAAAATTAGAGATTACTTCCTCAAATTTTGTTTTTTGTTGCAGTCGCTAGCTTTTTGTCTGCATAACCGAAGTGTTACTGGAAAATGGAGCTAATGAAGTTATCATGCATGACTAATGAAGTTCAGTCTCCGGTAACACACAGCGTTTTTGCTGATGGAAAAACGTATGACTGCATGAAAAGTTGAAGTTGAGGAGGGTAATCCATAAATTTTCAAGACTTAGGCGTAATTGTGCAATGGTGCCAAAGTTGAGGGCAATTGGCTGAAATATCTAATGTTTGTGTGCTATTTTGAATCAATACAATATTGGGGGATTTTGAGCAATGAAGCCAAGAAAATGTTGGGGAAATTTGATTGCTAAAGAAGATGGAGAAGTAGTAGTAGATCATTAATGCTTCAATGTGTCATAACAATCACTGTCCTTAAAGTATTATTTATTTCCACTATTGTTGCTGTCAGGATTAAAACAGATATATCTCTAGGATATACATCAAAGCCACAGAGAAACGAGTTCAACAATTACTCAATTCTCTCTTGGGATCTCTCTTTGAAAGTGTTAAAATTGCATTTATGAAAAAAAGAAAAAAAGTTTTCAAGAATAAGCATTTATAAACAATTGTGGTTATTATAAATAATATGTGAATTGGTCTATGTTCATAGACAACCAACCAATAAATCTTTTGATAATAGGTATCTCCTTTTAAAATCAAGAGTCACATATTTTCATAACCAAGAGTCACATCTTCTTTTAATCAATAGTCATGTCTTCTCTTAACCAAAAGACACCTATTCTATGATAACAAACTACTTCAACAAAAAATACATGAGGATGTGTGTTAGTAGAGAGGATTTTCCAATGTTCATTTTCACAAAAAATGAACTCATTAGAGAACACATTTTCTATCGATGGAAAAAGTTTTCTAAAATATGGGAAAATATTTTTCACCTTTTAAATAGGGGAAATCATTTTTCTTGCTCACTCTATCTTATCTCACACTCTCATACGACCCTACTAGCCCCCTCTTCTCTCTTTTTTTCCTTTTTACCTTTTCTTCTTTTTAAAAATTTATAATTTTCTTTTTTTCTTTCTTTCTTTCTTTTTTCCTTCTTTCTCGACTGGTCGCTAGCTACAATGATGGTCGGCAACTAGCCACAAGAGAGCTCAAGGCTCAATCGCTCCCAAGCATTCAGTCTAAGGTGTCCAAGTCAAGCTAAATTGCTCTTGAGCTAATACTTAGCTCATATGGCCCATAGCAGGGAAAAGGACACTAGGCCAAAAGGATCATAACGGACACACTTTAGTATAAAAACCTTTTGAATGATCACTTTGTACTAATAACTTCCAAAAATCGGCCATTTGAATTTGTCCGATGAATTGAATTTTTGAAAAATTGTATGTGACGTTACTTTTGCAATAAATAACTCAACATTGCTAGCCGTCAAGATAAGCCTTCAAACATGAAAGCTTGCTCCAAGTTGAGTTTCTTTCCCCTACAAAACCGTAAGAAATCCAATTTTAACTGCAGCCAAAGCCTCTTACTTGGAAGTGTAAAGAAACTAATTCATTTCCAAAAACGTAACAATAGAATAGAGCAATTAATTTATAAGTGACATTAATTGATAAACATTTGAGAAATAATTCAAAGACATATTAGCATAATTTGAAATCAAAACCGAATGTTGAAATTACAGAAGTTTCTTAATTATTTTAGTAACCCTAGAAAGTGTAATAGAAAACTAATTCAATTTTTTTTTAGTTTTTAAGAAAAAAATTTAAAACTGAAATGCAATCAAATTTAGGGTTTGGTTATTTCACCGAAAAATAAATATTTTGGAAAAAAAATTATCATAAGTGATTACTTGTATCGCTTAAAATCATTAATCAATAAAAATGTTTTCATTATCAATAATAATTTATGTCTAAATATTTTTGTAAAAGATGAAAAATTATTTCATTCATCATTTTTATTAGATATACATGTGATCATTTTTTGGCAATTATCTCCAAACTGTGCATTTTTTGCAAAACAAACAAATAAAGAAGAGAATCTCAAACCAAATAAAATCAAAATAAGACCATATCTGCATCAACATTACGTGACCGTACAACCTAGAGTATAGTCAAGTTTTTCTCAATATCAATACTTACGAAAATCATACATTTATGCGTTAAAGGGTGACGTGCCTACTATCAACAAGAAGGATGTATATGCGAGACCAAAAAAAAAAAGGACTTATTTTCTCCATAGTCTGTGAAGGGAAAAAAAAATTAATTGGTAGACCTTAGAGTACTTGTTTACATTTCCCTTTAAAATTTATATATATATACATGAAAAGAAAAAGTATTAGATGCTCATTGTTAAACAAAATCAAATTATTAGAGTCGTGGAATTTGGAAAAATAATAAGATATAAAGTAGTGACTCTAAGGAATGTGTTAACAGCTAAGAAAAAAATTGTCAAAAAAATTTAAAATCTATTATACAATGACCAATTCAATTATAAACAATTTAATTTAATCAATCTAGTCATAAACATTTTGATAATTTGTCAATGTGGTCATTTCAATCAATTTTAATCGGACACCGCTAACATGGAAAATTTTAGCATTTTCCAAGAAATTTTGAATTTTTTTCTTTTTTTTCTTTTCTCTCATTTTCATTTTGTCTTTTTCACCTAGTTCTGACAGCCGGTTGCCAAGCCTCGACAATGGATGGTGAAAGTTGTTGACACAAGTGAGGGTTGCCCTTTCCTAGATCTTGGCAAGGCAACCTTTGCTTGTGGTTAGCAATCGACGAAGGGTAATAGGAAAAAGAAAAAGGACAGGAAAGGAAAAGAGAAAAAAAAAAATTTAGAACAAGTTAAAATAATTACAAAAAAAACTCACATCAATATTAATTGTCTTGTGCTAATCATGGCGCATAGGATGGTCATGATCCCCACCAAAATCGTAGAAGGATTATATTAGCAAATTATTAAAATATTTATGACTAAATTCGTCAAATTGAAAATTTATGATTAAATTCGTCATCATTTAATAAATTTAATATTTCTTTAGAACGATTATCCACTGAGAAAATAAGACATGGAACCTCAACCTAAATTAATGCGAAATATTCTAAGTTTGTTTAGAAAATTAAAATATTTTGTGATGTGACAAACTCTAAACAACTTATTTTAAACTCAAGCTCTTTTTTATGACATGAAAGCCGGCCGCCTAGATAAGATCTCAACTACCAGAGAAGACACGTGTAAATCTAAGTGCAGACGGTTCAAAGGTGAAATTTTTGCATGTAAACTTACAAAACAACGTTTCCATTCCAAGATTACATCAAATAAAAATATATCGTATGAACAGTGTGTTAAAACCAATGAAATATACCTTTTTAGCATAATAAACCAATGAATATACCTATGAAGTTCTCATCGCTCTCCTCTGGACTTGCGCATGACGCTATTGTTGTTCGAAACTAGACTTGGAAAAACAGAAAAAGAAGCATTCTCTTCTTATTTTGTAAGTGAAAATGAGTTCATCTTTTGGCCACTCTTGTCATGTGGCTCTCTCTATGGTCCACCAAAAAATCGGTAACCTTTTGTAAATCAATCTAATCATGTTCATTTTACTGTAATTATTATACAAAATATCATGACACATTATAGAAATTAATACATATACGATTGATAGGCGTCATTTACTCTCGTTTGGATCCAACAATGATCACAACTCCTGAGAATCTGATCCTCCGGAATCTGTAGATCCCGCCAATCTTGTCATTGCCAAAAGGTGCTCGACACCCCCACATAAACTTCTTTGGCCACTCTTGTCGCTACCGAGAAAGATATATAGGTAAAAAAACGAGATTTTATTTTATTCTTTAATTCATTCTCCTTGTTACTCGCACTAGCTGGCGGCAAATAAATGGGTTGTCCGGGCAACATAGTTTGGTCTAATTCTGGTAATAGAAACTTCCTGTCGGACAGGAGTTTCAATGATCAACTGCCGCCAATATTTGAGGCACCAAACCATCACCACTTCAAACGTAAATAAAGAAAACACCAAAAACAACGAATCCATTGCCTAAATTAGCTCAAAACTGCGTGAATTTACAGATAGATTTAACAGCGATGTAATCAGTTGGGCAACAAATTTAACTATTTACTAACCAGAAGACAAAGATTGCCTCTTCCCTCTCTTTATTGCCCCCAGACACGAAGGGGGCGTTCTTCCTGAAATTTAAACACAGCTCCAGCAAAGGAAAAACGAAGAAGCCCCTGAACCACAAGATCTTTCTTTTCTAGTTCGCAACGATGGCCATTTCAAGAGGAGCGGCTCTAATCATTTGTCTAGCTGTGGTAATTAGTTCTTGTGAAGCCCGTGGCAGAGCCAACCCGTTGGTGCGTCGAGCTCGTGGAGCTATCCGCGGCATTGCCGACCGGAATGAGAAAATCTTTAATGTCGTGCAATTTGGAGCCAAGCCAGATGGACGACGTGAAAACACAATGGTGAAGCACTTCCTTATACCCAAAAGGAAGATTATTTCGTTTGCTTCTCTCTCTCCTTTTCTTATCAACCTTTCTATACTCTTCTTTATTTCCTATGGAAATTGAACTATTCTCTGATGGGATAAGGATCCCGAGAAAAAGATAGATTTGACGTTGGTGGAGAAGCTAGGAAAGATGGATAAGGGCTTGCATGTGTTGAGAGATTCTCCAATTCCATTTTGATGTTTCGGATAATGAGAAATACCAATTCACTTTGTTCATTTATAAAAGCCATCAAAAAGCATCTGAACCTAATCAAAGCTAAATACCACATCAGTCCTCATTATTCCAAATCTGTGCAGCAATGATGTGATATTCCTACTTGCATTATTGGATGTGGGAATCACTCCAATGCTCTTCAACTTTTTTCTTTTCTTTTTTGGACACGGAATTCAGTTTGAAAAGTCGTTTGTCTTTAGCTGCAGAAGGCTAGAGGCAACGGGGCATTATGCTATGTTTGGAAAAACTGCAATTACAAGCGCTTTAAAAAGTAGTGAACAGATATGTTTGGAACAAGACCATTTTTGACTTTGGTTGTTTTTCGGGGGTGGGCAGCAATTCCAGAGGACGTGGAAAGCGGTGTGCCAGTGGCCAGGGAAGGCGAGGATGGTGATCCCACAAGGGAAATTCTTAGTGGGCCCGCTCGTTTTCACAGGCCCATGTGTCAACAAGCAGCCCATAGTTGTCCAGATCAGGGGGACGCTGCTGTCCGCATCGCCAGACGAATTGGAGGACACTCCCATGGATGTCGACACTTGGATCCAGTTCTATGACATACATGGTCTCATCGTGATTGGAGGAGGCACCCTCGATGGCCGAGGTGCTGATTTCTGGTCGCACGATCTCGGCGACCAAGGTCCAGGCCTCCCCGTCGTAAGTTTCCCCAATTCTATCGAAGCAATGCGAATGAAGAACGCAACAGGAAGTCTAGACATTGCCCAAAATTCCTAATGGCCTTGCCCCTTTTTCCCTCTCTCTCTCTCTCTCTCTTCTTGTAGAATGTGATGTTCCAGAAAGTCACGAACGCATTGGTTCGCAAGCTCTCTTCGGTCAACCCCAAAGGGTTTCACATCGGAGTCGTCCAGTGCAACAACATCAGGTTGTACAACCTTCGCATCGTTGCACCTGAAGACAGCCCGAACACTGACGGGATCCATATCAGCAAATCCAACCTGGTGAAGATAGCAAATACCGAGATCGCCACCGGCGACGATTGCATTGGCATGATTCAAGGTTCTACCAACATTAGCGTAAAGAAAGTAACATGTGGCCCAGGCCACGGTATAAGGTATGTGACCAGACTATAGTACATACGTTCAGTTCAAGTTCTCGAATCGGCGTGAAAAAACTGCCACACATCAAACAAAAGTGATAACACTTCGATTAAGAGAAATCTGTAGACGGCAGAGTTAAGTTTACCGAGTTAAATGATTGCTTGAAATAGATGATTTTTGTGTCTTTCTGGTGCCTTTCTGAAGGGCTCACGAAAGAGTTCATGTATGCATTTTTCCAACAGCATTGGCAGCCTTGGCAAGTACGAGAATGAGGCAGATGTTAGAGGGGTCGTTGTGAAGAATTGCACGCTTTCAAACACAGATAATGGACTCAGAATCAAGACAACGCGAGGTCCAAAGGCAATGGCAAGCCAAGCTTCAAGCATAATTTTTCAGGACATTGTTATGCACAATGTGAAGAATCCTATCATCATAGACCAAGAGTACAATACTCAGAACGAGGTAACGTTGATTTGGATTTCTCAAAAGTCAAGCTAGTAATAATAACCCACAATTGATTAATACCTGAGTTTTTGCAATCGCATGGCCAGCACCCAAATTGACGAGTTGGTCGAAGTTCTATTCCTTCAGACCTCTCGTTTTAAGTTTGTTCCTACCCTACTTGCTTACTCAGACATTGGAAAATCTGACATTATCGCCAATATTGTTGTTTCCTTCTTTTGAATTGTGTAGGTCAATCCATCGCCAGTTAAGATCAGTGATGTTCACTTCATCAACATTAGGGGGACATCGAAATCACCAGTTGCGGTTCAGGTGGCATGCAGCAAAAAAGTGCCCTGTCAAAACATCCAATTCTACAACATAATCTTGGACTACGTGGGAAGATCAGTTCAATCTTTGCCTCCCGTTTGCACTTCCACATGTAATTATGCATTTGGACTGTCCTATAAAGGCATTCAAAAGCCCCCAGCTTGCCATTAGGGTTATCTTTGGATATCTCAATTTCCACTTCCATTCATTTAATTTGTATAGATTGAGGAGGGAGACGGTGGCATTTTCTTGTGGGGTAAAGGAACTTTTGGATCTTTGGGAGGATTGGTTGTTTACAAAATTGAACTACTGTGTTTCATGCAATGCCTTGAGAGTTATGTGGCGAAAAAGAATGATTGTTGTACTTCCTAGTAATTTAGTTCTCTCTACTGTGCACAAAGCAACGTGTCTTTTGTTCAGATAAACGATGAACTATAATCACGTGTGGCTAAGATAAGATAATACTTGTCAATACTCGTGCTTGATATGAAGACGAATTGACATCCCGATGTCATGGTCAAAGCCCTGGGCGGGTATGCAGTAGAGCGACAATAATCTTGACGATTGAGGGCAACAAGAATTGGCGCTAATGGAAGTTTTGCAGTCCCACCGGAGGGCCGTATGATATTGTCGTGGCCAAGATGGCTTTTTGAAAATTGCTGTTGATGGTTTTTAGGAGCATGTTCTTGCATAATAGCAGCAAAGAAAAGTTGCTGCATAAAGGACTAATATCGGCAGACAAAAGATGCTGAGGAAAAAAAAATTACTCGATAACAGAAAACATATACGTTCTCACAATCATAAATAGTATATTAATGATTTTTTTTGCAGTTTTTTAATAATGCCGGTGAGAAATTTTTTGCTTGTATAATGTTTTTGGATGTTTATTGAATGTTAAATGTGGAAAATTTGTTGCTCTGTCCTCATTTTAGGCGCATTGTTATTTCAACATTTATATTTAATTGTAGATAAAAACCAGAAAGCAAAAAAGTAGGAAAGAGAAAAATAACCATAAATAAATTGCTAAAAATGTATGACAGATGAAATAGAAAATGCTCCTTGGCTCCAAAAAGTTACTTAAATGGCTAGAAATTAAGTCAAATAGGAAAAAGCTACGAAATATTGTAGATGATGTTTCAAGACCCCTCTAAACTTTGTCATAGATGCATAATAGTTCCCAAGTCTTGAAGGTTTAGAGATTACCTCCTTGAAATTTAGTTTTTATTATAGCAGCTTGTTTTACCTTCTGCACGACTGTGGAGTCATCTAAAAATGACCAGCTTACTTTTCTTGACCAAAATAACCTCTAATCATGCATCACTCTTTATTATCTTAACTTCATCAACGATTGTTGACACCCGAAGTTAATTTGATTATCAATACACACATGCTTGTGTCACAGGCCGATGCCAATCGATCTAGCATTCCCTTTCGCACCCGTGCGACCTTAGGATTTCTCCCAAGCAGCCTTTCGCTCAAACTCACAAGAATTCTAGAGAAAGAAGCTCTAGATTCTTTTATTCTTGTAGAATGAGATGATACAATAAGAGGGAGGAGACCCTTATTTATACAAATACAAACAAAAAATCGGTCACGGTATCAATCAGAACCCTCTTGACCGTTCGTCGTGTTTCCAAGCCGAGACACTTGGCACAAGGATGAGATATATGTAGCATGTGGATAGGGATAAGTGACAGTCACATGCATAACGCATGGATGTCAACTTTTATATTGGGCCACTAACAAATATAGGAGCAGGCAGGCGGCAATATTTTTTAATACCACGTATCCAGTCATTGAAATACAATGATGGATGGTTGGTGGCCGCCTATATAATCATTGGCAGCAATTTTTCATTGGAAGTGTTTTAAATAATATTCAAATCACCAAGGTGGTTGGCGTCGAAGATGCACGTTGTAGAGGGAGTAGTTGCCATTCAAAGACTCAGTTATTGAACGGTGATCGATAACTGTACAACACCCAACACATGATGAAGACAATTATGCCAAACATGGGCGAGTGAAGTCTGCAAGAATAGGGTACGGGCAAAGTCAATGGAAGTTACTCGAGAAGACACAATCGCTGGGCATAGTCGAAGAGCGGCTACCGCACCTTATTATAGATAATACCAGCTATTAAACAAAAGACACCCTCGGCACAAATCAACAAAATACTATCTTTTTTTCTTTACTTTTCATGTACTGCATTTTAAATTGCTTAGTTATAACTTTCAGATTTCATGTACTGCATTTTAAATTGCTTAGTTATAACTTTCAGATTCCTCTAAATCGATTAAATTCCGACATGTCTCTGTCCCAATACCTTATCATTGATTGAATTCTAGCATTGTTTCTCAATATCCCTAATCTGTGTCGTCAGTTGAATTTCAACATAGTTGGAGACTAATCTTGTAACTTTTGGGCCTCACGTCAATTAAATTCTAACCCGTCTAAGATTGTACGGTGTTATTTTGATCGGAGAAGTTTGATTCCTCATTGCATGAGATATCCTCTGTTTGGAATTGGCATAAAACCCTTGTGCCCTTTGATGAAACCAAAGGACAACTTTCAATAAAAGATGTTTCGTTATGGAAGCAATTCTGGTGAAACAACAATATAATACAATATTTGGTCAAGAATAATGAGTGTCTATTTTCAAGTAACATTTAGTGGCTATGTAGACTAAAAACTACGAACAACAACAAAAAATCAAAGTTCAAGGGACTATGGATGCATTTGGTTTAGCTTTTCCAAGGGGTATTCCACCTTCAAAACCTCTTGGGGAAAATGTTGAGATATTTGGCAAACATTTCGAAATAACTTTCAGACAAATGCTGGTCTTGGGAATACTGAAAACCTAAAACAAGTAGAGCCCAACCTTTTGAAGTAGCACTTGTGCAATTGTTATGGGTCGATCGATCTAGCATTCCCTAACCCGTGTGGTAATGTCCCAGTATGCCACCTTACTAATGCGAGTTATTTAATCTTTTCACTTATTGCACAAGCGAAAGCAAATATAACCAAGGGTGAAACAAATATCGAGCTTTCATTTTCATCATCTTGCGAATCACCATAACATCAACAATGGATGAACACAAAAACAGAGCGAGCAATAAGCTTGCATTTTCATTATCTTATTTTAAAATGTGAGTAATTAAAAGGGTTACACTGGGAGGTCAAAAGATTATCTACTCCCATCAGCTATCCACACAAGATAACATAATGAGCTCACGGCTTTCAACATCACCCATCACTAGTTTTACACTTCGATCCCAAAAAGTAATAATCATGCCTTTAGAAATGTTGGCTCCTACCTCCATTCTCCTATCTACGCTACTCCCCGCCATTCATCCTTAAAGTCTAAGGTGCACCATAACGAGCACTAGGGGACATGGAGACAGGAAGCATGGCTATCAATCCGAAAAATAACAACAGCAGTGAGCTAACGCTTAGCAAGAGAAACGATAGACTCATAAACCATCCGATCTAATTGACACTCAATTTCCTAGGACACAACTAACATCTAAACAACTAGGCATATACACGTGGGCATACGACCTAATTCAAATCATCCCGAGTCACATGAGAAATGACAGCATCCATTTTTCACAAAATTCAACATACCAGGCATACAATTTCATCCTAAAGGAAACCGACATATACGAACACATCCATAACAGGGCACACACAAGTCCAGACATGCAACTGAGGCATACCATTTCACCCATGCACACAAGTATGTCAATCACGTGCAATTCAAGCCAACCGACATGTGCAGCCACAATTTCCATGCACCTTAACATGCACACATGCCATGAACCACGTGCAAACTCACGCGCCATGTGTAATTATGTTTTGTATGATTTCATAATTCACCCTCGAGTCAGTCATCCACCGGTCATTAACCGATCCAATCGAGCCACTTCCAATCTCATATCGGACTTCCATAGAAATCTTTCCACAGGCACCTCACTCCGAGGCATCCTGGTATCATACAATCGAGACATCCTAGATCACACGGCAAGGGCATCCCAGCACCAATAACCGAGGCATCCAAGATGACATAGCATGGGCATCACCGGTATGCACAACCAATGGGCATCTCTTAATATGGTTCATTCACACATTTCACACGTGCACTCATTAAGTTAACCACACTGCACCAACATATACACACGCCAAAGAATTCTTATTCACATCATGGCACATAGAACTCAATGGTGCAATCCATTCCGTACGTGCGACACTCGCATGAACAACACATTATTCATATGCGTGACACCACCATACATTCATGCAAGATATTTAAACAAACATATCACAAGGTGCCAACATACTCATTGGAAACCCTTCAGTAGCCATAAGACAGTAGGGTCAAAAAGTATAGTAAACTACATCGAAAAATTACAGAATTTTAATATGTTATAAAGGAGATGTTGACGAACATTTTTGTGAAGGGCTCTAGGTCCAATTCTAAATGTATGAGATGCAACAATTTCATGAGCTTAGCCTATAATTCTGCCGGCCTTTTTCCAAAATAGTCGCACGTTTACAAGAGGCATTTCGACAATTGCACCTATGGGCATGATATACACTAAAAACGTGCTCTACAACTTTCATGAAGAGACATAACCCGAATCTACTCCCATAAATACATAAAAATCAAAAAGCATGCTGACGTGCCCTGTTTCCATCTATGGGTGGATTACCATTACAAAAGATAATCCCCATTTTCATGACTTATATCATTTCAGAAAAATCCTAGAAAAATATATG
Organism: Angophora floribunda; assembly: GCA_014182895.1. NCBI lineage: Eukaryota > Viridiplantae > Streptophyta > Magnoliopsida > Myrtales > Myrtaceae > Angophora > Angophora floribunda. The sequence goes on from CM024706.1 coordinate 14,367,481, forward strand.
TTAAAGCTTAGGCATCTAGAGCAAATTTCATGAGAAGATTTTGCCTAATTCTCAACATATTAAACAGCACAAAACCGAAAGCCAAAGAGCTCAGAAAATCCCGATTTTGGAAAACGGCAAGCAAACTTAGAATACTTGCAAACTCAGCATCTCCTATGCACATATCTCACATGCATGTCCATTTCTAGTCTCAAAATACACATGCAAAGTATCTACTTGACCGAAGACCCCAAGAAAAATCACCCCCAAGCCAAAACAAGTACAAGAATCCATATGCAAGTCACCAAACCATCATAAACCGACCTACAAACCCACTTCCATCCACAACACACAAACACAGCATCCTTCTTTAATAATCACATCACCTCAATGACATGCAAAAGCATCACGATCAACAAAAACATAAATGCAAATAAAGAATGCTCCTATTCTACAAAAATCAAGCCTCAAAGAGATTTAAATGGCTTAGGAGAGTGGTTCTCCTTGCCTTGTGATTTTCGTGCTTCGATCTTTCTTTCCTAGGCTCACCGTAAGCTTGAGGAAGCTACAAGCTTGCTGGTGTACTTGAGTGAGAAGATGAGAACGAGAGAGGGAACTTGCGGGTGAGAGGGAGAAAGAGAGTGAGATGGTAAGAGAGTGAATGAGTGAAAATGAAAGAAAGAAGAAATAAGGGGAGAGGGGGCTGCCAACTTAGGGGTCATCATGAGGGGGAGAGGTTTAGCTTGTGCAAGACACTTCTTGCATGAAATGTGAGCAACCAAGGGAAAAGAAGACCATGATGCCCCTAAAATAGGCTTCCCATCCTATTTTTGTAGAAAATTCGAAATCCCCATCATTTGAGGTCACTTCCCTACAATTTCTGACTCATTAGAAAGCTTAAAATGTGTAGTTATCATTTCCAGAAGACGTCATTTTGAAATATCCACTTTTTCCCTTTGAAATAAATCTATTTTGAAAATCAGTCAGAATAGACCAGTTTTGCACAAATTTGAAGATCGCCTGGAATAAAATAATATTTGACCACCAAAAATTCTCAATTGTTCTAGAATACACCTAAAGAAACATTTTTCATGAAGGACTCAAACTCTAAATCAGTATGTAACCTAGTCATTTAGTAGGCCGAAAACTGGGTAAAACAAGGTGCTAAAAACAAAATAGGGAACTTGTCAAAAATAATTTCCACAGTTCTCATTTCATCTTCAAAAATTCTAAATTTAGGTACATGATAGAGAAAAAAAAAATTGAATGAATTTTGTGAAGGAAAGTTGTCTAGATTTGAAATGGAAAAATCAATAAAAATTCGAGAAGCTAGTGATCCGATCCCACTGGTATGGTTGGTGGACAATTCACGATCGACACCTTGGCCAGTTCGTGGCCGGTCGGTCGGTCAAACCACAACCAATCTTTAATTCCTTACTAATCAAACCGATTGATCCCATGGCCAATGGCCCATGGTTAACCTATTCAGAACCTTATGGTTGATCCTCACGGGTGTCACGCCCCGAACCCCACGAATGCAACAACCCCTTCACTTTGGTCAATTGAATGCGATGTCCTAAGACGCGTTGCTGACCACTTATTTTATTATTTTATTATGCAAAGGCGGAAAACAAACTAACGCCTAATCAACCAATCAATCATTATAAAAGGGATAGAATGATGAACAACATCACAGCAACAAACCAACTCTTTTATTTAGTTACTAGATTAACCACTAAATGAACATTTTCTATTTACAAGCCCGTCAGTGGGTTAGTTCATTTCTCCAAACCAAACAAAAAGAGACCAAGGCTGGGTTAATCCATTCCCTCAAAAAGAACCCTTTGGTTTGGTACGTCCATCAGGGACTACCAAAATGCAAGGATCCATCAGACTCGGGCTCTGTCGGATCGTAGTCGGAAGGGTACGGGTCAGCTATAAGTGGGGCGGGATCAAGATTCACCACAGCTCCATTTGGAGGGTCCAACTCCATAGGATCCCAATCTGCGTCTTTAGGGCCTCTACCAGGTGGCCTATCAAAACTGCACAGAGGACTGATCAAGAGATCATCCTCCCTAATATACCACGCTAAGAACCGATGGGGAACCCATAGCCCCAGTCCCTCATCCACCCAAATGGTGGAAACGTACTTCTCATACAGATGCACCCGACCTGGGAAGCGGTGATGCGTCACGATCGTCTCCCAGTCCTTGGGGACCCCAAACGCACTAAAGGGTGCGCCATTCTAAAGACCTGAAATAGGTTAATGCAACAATAAAATATAATCTCAACGAGTTCTCGCCTTAAGCTCCAGTTAGGACATCAACTCATCCCAAGGTACCTATCAAGAACAACCCCTCATGCAAATCGATGGCAACACACTAAACCAAAATTAAGCTATTTTGCAATTCCAAGAATAATATAGACAAACAGTCAACTCGCAAACAACCTTACCCGATCATGACATACCATGCACGGTATATACATGCATATTACGACTAATGCATACTACATATAAGTAATGCATTGGATCAATCACATTCGAGTCATATCACAGGCGATCTCACTTGGCTATTGACACACCCTGCACATTATCAACTCAAGCATACCACAAATAGTGAAACCAACACATGCATAATTAGAACCAATGATGTCATGTTTCTCATGTATTCTTGCATTCATACTTGTTCCAATTATTAATGCCTCTCAAGGCCACAACCGAACTCCCACCGGTGTCTACTAGCATAGGTAAGCATCACCCTCCCCCATGAGACGCAGCTACGTCAAGAGCTCCCTCCCAAGACGGCATTCCCGAAGGAACATAAGCCCGACCTCTACCGCAACTCCACATCCAGACTCCCATCGGGATTTCCGACGAGTCGAACTTCGTCCCCCGATCTCCCATCGGGGTGACGGGTTCAACTTAGCGACCACACAAACATACCACCACAGCTCATTTTAATCTTGAATATTAGCCAATGCATACGTGATACATGCTCGCATAATAAGTTAAATAATCACACGTGGTCATGTTTTCATTCCAAAAATCATCCAACTTACATGCCTTACAAACAAAGCATGCCCTTCTAATACCATAGAAATATTTGACATAAACATACATTCGACGCCTTGAGGTTTTTCCCCTTACTATATGCCCACGCGATTTCATTGAAATGTCAATGCATTTAACAATTGATAAGGCAAATTATATGATCAAATCATTATCCATACAAGCAAAATTCGCTTATGCATGAACAGTGTGAGTGAATAGTAACTCATAAACAATACTTTATGAACAGTAATTTTTAGAATTTAATAATTAATAATATAAATTCTAAATTTAATAACTCAATTTATTAAAAGAAAATAATTATTTTTAATAAAATAAAGCTAATCAAGGTTAATCCCCTAACCCTTGATTGTTCAACTAAATCACAATTAATGAGTACTAAGCAAAATTAATGATTTAATCCAAGTTAATCATGATTAACAAACCAAACCACACTTCAACCATGGTTAATTAACTAACCATAATTGACCTTTTTAACTAAACTAACCATGGTCATCTTTCGAACCACCTATCTTAACTCTAATTAATCTTAATCAATCCCCTATCCAAGATTAACTATGACTAAACTACCCCTAAACAAGTTTAACATATTAATCAACGGATTAGAGCGTAAACTCACCCGTTAGTTGAGTCGGAGACATGGGCGCGGTGGCGGCGACAAGGGCTACACGCGGGGACCTCGACAACGTCAACCCAAGGCGGTCCCGGGGTGGAAACAATAGCTACAAGGATTAGTCCTCCTCTATTAAGTAGAAAATTGAGCTTGATAAGAGGAACCGTTGCTGGCTGGACTGACCAACAATCCGACAACTTGTTGGTCAACGTCCGACGGCTCCAAGTGGCTGAGGGGGAGATGCTAGTGGCTGGTCCGAGTGCTGGCAAGGTTGAAACAAAGTGCGGATGAGTGTTTCCAGTCAGTACAACAGCTAGAAGTGCAGGCGGGCAGAGAGGTGGTGACTTCTACGTGATTGGCGAGCTGACCAACAAACGGCAGCGATAGAGGGTACAGACTTGAGCTCCTAGTCGCTGCTACAAGTGGCTTAGGTGGTAACAAGGTTGAACCAATAGTGAAAATGGAGGGAAGGAAAGGAATGGAAGAAGAAGAAGATGTAGGAGGAGAAGAGAGAGGGGAATGGTCAACCAGCTTAGAAGAGGAGAGAGAATGAGGAGAGAGAAGGAAGATAGAGGCCTAATCCACTCTCATCAATGCTCATAACTCTTGCTTCTTCTCCATGCACATGACATCATCATCCAAGGCTTTCTCTCTCTTCTTTTGTCTTCTATCCATTTATGCCTAGAGGGGCATTTTGGTCATTTCTACCTTGGCACAATTACCAATTTGTCCATTGGCTGAAATGAATAGCGGGCCTAAGAAACGGGCTAGAATGAATAGAAATAGGCTCGGGAATTTGTTAGGCTCAAATTTGTTCAAGAGTGGGTAATGGGCTAGAATAGTTCAAGTGGGCTAATTGGCTCAATGGGCTCAAATTGCTGACTTGGGCCCACACCTAGTGGCCGCCCCTCCTTGGGCATGAGGCCCTCTTGGGTCTTACTTGGCCATTCTCTCGTGGGCTCAATTCCTTAGCTCGTTAATTCCTTTTCCAACAATTTGGGCTTATCGATAATTTCAAAGGTTATAGAAACATCGTCCAAAGATTCCTTTCTGATGTTCCTGAAAATTTGGCATCCAATATCGGATTCATATACATCATCAATTTCGATCGAATGCAATTTTAGTACATCTCATATTGACAGGTGGCTCTGAGGATTTACATGTAACCGATTTGTGCTTGGCTCAACGTCAAACCATGTTCAAGTTTTCTTGATACATGGACGCCCTTGACTATCATGAAATTGCGAAAGATCGATTCTTATTTCAAAGTATATGATTACTGAGAATTGACTTAGGGCCGATCGCAGTCTCGATAATAGTAAACGAATCCACCCGTTGTGCCACTATACCCTGTCCGCGAATCAACTTCTAGCCACTCCTTGAATCAGCCTATATAACCACAACATCATCCTTACGCAAGCCCCATGGTCAAGTCGTTTTCTCATGTCAAGTTCTTTAGTCATACGAGTTTCCGTCATCATTAGTCTTTTCCCTCAGAGTTAGTATCTCAAGAATGATTAGTTCCAAGTGAGATTAACTAGTAATACATTGATGAAATTCACATTCATACATTCCTCAAATGACTCAAATTTTAGGACGTCACAATGGTGTCGAAATTGAGGGTGTTACATGGATAGGGGTCGCTACAGTCGGTTTGGTTGGCTTCATAACCATTCCTAGCTAGCCATATTGTCACAACCCCTTCTAGGGTCCAAGTTGCGGGTTATTTTCGCAACATCCTAGGCTTGTCGCCATCCCAATTCCTTTTATATTATTTATACGCACATGCAAAAGCACAAATACAACAACATCAACCTCGACAAGCATCACTGAAAGAACATGGGACGTAAGCATATATTAGTAGCTTGTGTACAACTAACTTCCATATTTTACATGATATAAGAGGCTTGGGTATTCATATCTCCACTATCACCGCGGCTACCAAAATTGGGAACCCCTTTCCATTATGGATCGGTATTATTGATTAAAATTTATCCCATCAGACGTTGACCCTCCACTTGGGTTCATCAGGCCTCTAAAGACACGAATAGGCCCGATCATTTCACCGTCCAACCAAACGTACCATGTCTCATAACAGTGAGGGATTAATTTGACTTATCCTCGTGAACCCATATGGTTGAGGTATATTTCCGATATGTTACTCCTACCTCAACGTGTATGGCGCCTACGATTGACCCTTCTATCCTCATCGACAAACCAAAACGTACAGGAGGAGGGTTAGCCATCTTACCAACCTATAAAGGTAAAAGGGTGAGTTTTGGGAAAACTCAATAAATAAAACCTCTACCATCGGCTAGCGTGACATCCCTTCATTAATGACTAGCCAAAGCAACTCATGCAAACAGTGTCAATGGCAAATCAATTGCAAATCACATATAATACCATGACCAACGAGATACCCCCACACCAACGAAATGCTTGGGCTTGAGCTCGGATGCCTCAAGTAAGCTAGCCTCGAGATGCCTCAATTGAGCCGGGATGCCTAGCATGAAGTTGGATGACTCGATTAAGCCAAGAAAGCTTGGTTGAGCCAAGACATTAGTAATGAACTTTACATGAGTGCCAATTATGCATTAGTGAGTTGTAATATTGTAAATCAAGCCAATGTTAAGTTGCACGAGATTTTTGCCTAAAGTCATGGCATAGCATCAAATTTGCTATTGACCTGCTATCGACACTGCTTGCATCTGTTGTACTGGCTAGACATTGATGAGAAGATGCTTCTTAGTAGAGGACTAGAAATTTTTGTTACTGAGTTTCCCAAAACTCACTCATGTATCCTTTCGGATTTATAGGTATGACTAATCGCCACCTAAACGTTTTGGTCTTCCTATGAAAATGGAAGGGTTGGCTATAGATATTATAGACGTTGAAGTCGAGATAACCTATGGAAAGTGTATTACTATAGTTTGGGTCAAGGATGGACAAGATGAATTGGTCTTTCTCCACTTTGTATCCTAGTACACCTAGTTTGATGGGGATTAGGTTAGTCCTCTTTGTGGGTTTAACATATCAATAGACCCAAATGACAGGACAACGTCCAATGGAACGGACTATAGTCCTTATTACCAACACATGGTGAAAGGGTTCCCAATTTTAAATACTGCAGTTGTAGTGAAGTTAAAGATACCTTGACCATTGTGCTATCACATAAAATATAATTAGAAAATTATCATATACACTATCAACGTAATATGAATAGTATGTTTTGAGTGTTGAAATCCCATGTTTTTCTAGTGATGTATCATCTAGGGATTGTATGAGCACATTTTTTGCGTATGCATATAATCAAGGTAAAAAGAATCAAGACGACGACAAGTCTAAGACATTGCAACAATAACCCCAAAGGGAGAACACAACCCAGTGATGGGTTAGGTCATTACACCAACCCTTGGCCAAGGCCTTGAAGACCCCTCCAACTTTTTCTAACGACGGCGGCATCGCCACTGCCATCCTTGCTCCTTTTTCGTTTGTTTTTTAAAATAGTTTTTATTTTATTTTATTAAAATTTTGGTTAAGAAATTAGAATTTTATTCAAAATGACGTGGTTTTAGCCTTGTGTTTCATATTTCACCACATCATCGTCACATTGGAGAGAGAAAATATTTAAAAAACTATGTCGGTGTTTTCCGTTAGTCTAGATGGAAGGACTTGATTATACCTATTTAACAAATTTTAGAACTTAATTGCACTTTTTATAAGTTTTAGAACTCAACTATATTTTTATAATCAGTTTTAGAAATTCTAGTGCTCATATCCCTTTCTAATTTTTATGTTTGCCTAAAACTATCACGGGAAAATGCTAGGAGAATCATCAAAAAGTCTAAACCTATTGTAATTGTACTAATTCAATCATAATTTTTTTTACCAATTTTTAAACATTTTACCAAAAAGGTCTTAAGCGTATTGTAATTGTGTTAATGCGTCTATCCAGCCAATTTTGGCCGCTCGACACTAACGTGTCACTATCGACAATGACGTAGCATTTTTAAATAATATTTTTTTCTTTTTTATTTTTTCTTTTTTCTTTTTATTCTTTGCTTTTTCACTCCCCTTCCTTAAAGGCCGACAACGGTTATTGGCAAACCCTCATCAGCCACGGGCGAAGGCCAAGACACCCTCTCTCGACCCTCACTTGCCCAGACTAGACCAAGTCACCCTAACCCTCACCCAAACTAGGCTAGTGCGTCATCTAGGCAAGGGCCATGCACTGATGCCTGGCCGACGTGGGTGTTGCAACCCTCACCGGCCCTAAGGAAGGGTAGGGGAAAAAATCAAAGAAAACAAAAAATTATAAAAAATTCAAAATATTAAAATATTATTTAAAAAAAAAATTATAAAAAATTCAAAATATTAAAATATTATTTAACCTCGCCGTGGAAGGGTCGGGAGGTTGGACCAGCGAGGGTCGCCCGATCGGGAGCAACCCTCGCCTCGAAGGGCCGCCTACCGAGATCCGACGAGGCCGCCCTCAAACTCGGGTGAGGGTCAAAAATTCAAAAATTAAAAAAATGCCCTTTAAAAACGCCATAGTTTAGAGTTTTTAATACAAAAAAAAAAAGGGTAAAATTGCCACATAGTTTGCACCAACTAATCAAAATTGGCTAAAGTTTTTGGTGGAATTAATACAATTACAATAAATTTAAAACTTTTTTTTTCTCAAAAGTCGCCCTATTGTCTAATTTGGAACGTGAAAGTAGTGGAGGAGAACAGTTTTTTTTTTTTTTTTTTTATATTTCCTTTTGTAAGTATCAGCACATTAAATAAGGAAAAGTTTGGACAGTGAAAGTAGTGGAGTCACGTGTGATTAGCGGAGCTACTGGCGGTGAGCTAATTTGGGGAGACGCTGTTACATCCACCATATACTTTTACCATAAAATCCTTTTATAATAATGCATTACATCTTTGATTTATTGAAGGATTAATATATAGTCATTTTGGGAATGGACACCAAATTTGAAAGTTGACAATAAAAATAATAATAATATTTTTTTTGCCATAGTTTTTTTTCCTTTAACTCTATCATCATGAGTTTTGGAGCACCAAAAAAAGAAAAGGAAATAAAATTGAAAGAAGATTTCAGGAGGAAACCAAATTGGAGGAGCACCATGAGCCTTGTCCTAAATTCTCATTTCCAGACACCCGTCCATCCACAGAAGACGAAGAAGAGAAGCAGAAAGTTGCGATCCCTGTCTCTCTCTCTCTCTCTCGTTGCTCCATCAGCATCAGGTACGCACGCGTGCTTACCCTTTGATTTCCTTCGCAGATCTCATTTTCCCGTTTCCGATCCTCGAACTCTCTCGATCAGATCCGATAGTGAGTGAGAGACTCGTCGGGAATTCGAATTCTACGGATCTTGCCCGATCGATCGCCCGATTTTGATCTCTCTCGAACCCTCGAAGATGAATTCCAACTACGGCAAACCCAATAACCCGCAACGCAGCTCCGGCTCTCTCAACAGCTTCGATTTCGATATCGGAATCGGCTCCAACAAGCCCAGGTCCTTGAACGATCAGAGGAACAAGACCACCTCCTCCTTCTCGTATGCCGCCGCGCCGTCGTCTACTCAGCCGTCGAGGCCCGCGTGGCAGCCCAACAAGCCAACCTGGACCCACCAGCCCGCCGCCGCCGCCGCCCCGGCTCAGTCGGCGGGGGCAGGGTCCCTGGGCGGGCCTACGTCGATGGTCGGTGACATCTTCGGGAAGAGCTGGTCCTCAGCGTCGTCGACGACAGGTTCTTTGGGCTCAGGGTTGGGGATCGGGATCGGGATCGCAAAGAAGGACCCGAACTTATTTGGGGATTTGGTTAGCTCGGCTTTAGGAGGGCAGGGAAAGGGCAGCAGTAGCAATATCCCGTTGAAGAACGTGACGCCAACGCCGGCTGCGTCAGCTACCAAGACTGCATATTCGATGGGGAATTTAGCGGATTCGCTGCCAAAATCTGGTAATTCAATGCACAGTAGTGGAAGTTGGGGATCTGGTGGTTATAGTACTGGTGGCGTTGCGGGTGTTAATTGGAATGGCGTTAACGCCAGCACTAAGAGTGCGACTCTTGGAGGTCCTTCGATGCAAAATATGGCGGCTGGTGGCGGTGGAGGTGGAATCAGTACCACTAAGGATCCATTCGGTAATTTGGTTGGCTTCGGATCGAAACAGCAGGGGGCAGTCTTAACTCAGCGAGCAAGGCAAGTGCTAAGACTAGCACTGGTAGTCATGAGTTTGGAGATTTTCAGAATGCTCCAACATCTGGTAAGACCACATTCTCATCGAGTGGGTTTTCTGCAAATAAAACCAATTTTGCGGCATCAAATATGAGTTTTGGTTCAAAAATGGATGATTTCGGGATGCCTGCCAAGAATTTCAGTCAGCAGAATCAGACCCCTGTTCAGAGCTCAGGTGCAGACAGTTTCGATGTGTTGTTCTCTTCATCCTCTGGCTCGGCTTCTGCTGGTGGTGCCACTGGAGGACAGCCAGCTGTGGAAGTGGATGACTGGGGTTTGGATTCAGATTTTGGAGGAAATGAGGGTGGCGGCACCACCACGGAGCTTGAGGGGCTTCCACCGCCTCCTTCAGGCGTATCAGCTTTAACCGCTAAGAACAAGGGCATGGATAATCAGAAGCAAGGGCAATATGCCGATGCCATTAAGTGGTTGTCATGGGCCGTGATTCTCCTCGAAAAAGCTGGAGATAGTTCTGCCACCGCAGAAGTCTTGTCGTGCCGAGCCTCATGTTACAAAGAAGTTGGGGAGTATAAGAAGGCTGTGGCAGACTGTACAAAGGTAAAGTGCCAATTACTCACAGATTGAAATCTTCTTTATTTTGATGAAGTTGGTGCATGGCGATTCCTTGGGGTTTATTGGTTATATCTGTCTGATATTTTTGTATCTTTGGTCAGATGACTTCATTAATATGAGAATGATTCGTGTGTCATTTAGCAGTGATGAGCTATTTTTCAGAACACTTTTACTTGCAGATGTTTCCTACTTTTTCAAAGAAAGAAATATTGAACTCTGAAGGGATTCTGCCTTGTCTTGGAACTTAAGAATCAATCCTCTCGCCAAGACCCGCCTTATATTTTGGGCATGTCACATTTGACTATGCTTAAGATTCCATATCTTAAAAATTAACAGTGTCAGAACCTTGTCATGTGTCTAAAACTATCCTTAACGAATTTAGGCAGTATCTTTTTATCATTTAGATAGGGAGCTATCAAAGATTGCATATGAACTCTTGAACCGGGATTGATGAAATATCTCTTAAGACATTCTATTTATTATAGTAGCTAGATTTTGCGGTATTTATCATGAAAAGGATGAAATCAATAGAAGGCACGACTGGTGTTTTTGCTGAGCAGGTACTAGAACATGACGATGCAAATGTAGCCGTTCTTGTACAGCGAGCTCTTTTGTATGAGAGTATGGAGAAGTACAGACTTGGCGCAGAAGACCTGAGGTCGGTGCTAAAGATTGATCCTACTAACAGAGTTGCTCGAAGCACTATTCATCGCTTGAACAAAATGGCAGATTAAGCAACCTCCTGAAACATTCAAATTTTTTTTTCCTCAAGCGATGAGCCATACTTCTTCCCCTTCTCCAATTTTGTTGGGGGAATAGTAAAAATCTTATCCTTTGTCTGAGATTGAGTTTTACATTGGTTGTAAAACTTTTGAGTGTATCACTTATTGTATTTGCTTCCATTTTTATTGATGCTACCTGCAACTAATTCTTGATTGTCACTTCATAAAGTTTTGAGATTTTTGAGTTTTTCTCCTGTCTTCATCCCGTGCATGCATGGGAATTCACCTTGTGCTCAATAGGCGTAGCTTGTTTTTGTTTCACTGTAATGCACGACGTACGTTCGAATGATTTGGTTTGTGTAAGTTGATCCATTATCAATTGTGAGGTGGATGAGATAGAGATTTCCCTCTTCAATCTTCATCATCTTCTTGAGAAGGTTATGCTATCGTCACTGAGAATGCCTCGAGAAAGGAAATTGGATTTGGTTGGGAACTTTGGAGGATTTAGATTGCTGCATTGTGGATTAACTGCACTTCTTCATTAGTCATGATCTTACAATGCCTCCTTAAATCGACTCCGTGACTGTTTTACTGAAATATTATCTTCATATGTCTGCAATATTGATGCCACAACTTGAATAGCTTCCTGAGCACTGGATTTTTCAGCTGGAAATTCACTTTGAAATCTGAATACATTTCGTAGTAGCAATCGTTGTTCTTTTTTAATCATATTGTCTCGATGCTTTCTCTGCCAACAGAGGAAGAGATATCATTTATGAAGTAAGTAAAAATCCATAGTTGGGAGACCCAACATGTGAGCCAATTATGCAGCAAATTGTATGGCCTCTTCTGTAAGGATGGGTTTAGGTCGAATCGCTGTTAAATTGTAGTTATACCTTTATACCGGTCCGGTGAAATGGATGGGAATAATAATCTCATGCCCTGAATGTTAATGCAACTAGATGGCTAGCTCTTCTTCAGCCGAACGAGCAGCAGTCATTCGAGGAGTTTGGCAAAAGAATTGCACAGCCCACCAATTTTACCTGGGAATTTGAGCGAAGACGCCTAGATCAGAAGTTAACAACAGCTAATTTTCGACTTTCAAGCTGGGATTTCTCTCTTTATTTCCATTGTGGAGGGGAGACTAGTGCCGTCTTGCATCGTTTGCGGCGGTGAATCCCAAATGGGATGCACAGAGATCTCCCTTTGTCCTTGCTCCATGCGGATCCGAAGAGCAACGCCAATTGAGGGAGTTGAACTCACGGCCGACCGCGCAGCAATCCTGTCGAGTGGGGGTGTTCATTCCTCACCCTTATTCATTGTCATTAGAAGATGTACTCTGGGAAGTACAAGGAACGAGAAAAGATTATAGTAAGAAGTAAGATAAGATCTGCAATTAGCGAGATACTCTTATATAACGATATCCTCAGGAAATCGGACATTCTTCTTTGAGAAGTCTGCACCGCAGTTGCTTGAGTGTTATCTTCAACAGTAGGGCTATCGTCCTAGGAAGCCTCTTGATAGGGACTAGCTTTCAACATTCACCCGGACAATTCCTCCCAATCGTTGTCGAATTCAGATTGTTGCACGGGCTGAGCCAGGACGCGTGCGTGATTGTTGTGGAACTCACCGAACACGTCCCGCGCCAATTGCACAGCGAAGGCCGCATTGAGTAGGGATAATCGGACATGGTGGTGATTGTTGCTGCTGTTGGTTGTTGTTCTCAATCGCAATAATTAGAATGCAATTACATAGTTATTACAAAATGAAAATAAATGAAATTGACAGATAATTTTAGAGAGCTAGAGTGATCGGAAGTGATTTTGAGTGAGAACTAAGAGATGTTGAAGGATGAGAGCAAAAAGGGGGCCAATTTATAGAGGGTCAAAAAAATTTCCCCTCAAGGCGCAAGCTCTTGTTGGGATTTTAAAATTCACTTATCACTATTTTTTCTTATGGCCCAATGGTCAATATTATCAATTAGAGGTGATGGTTCTCAGGTGGGCGATTTTTACCTCAAAATTGGGAATCACTCATTAAAAGCTGGTTCCATAAAATAGGAACTGTGAATCGTCCTAGGTTCTATGGACCCAGCATGGAACCAGTCTTAACCTTACCTACAAAGATGGCAACCAATTTAAGGAGATAAATAGAATATGAAGTGGAACCACTAACTTTTCAGAAAAGGACAGAAGTTCAACGTGTTCTCTAGGAAGCCTTCAATTAGATTATTAGTTGCAACATTAATAGGCACGAAAAATTTCTTAACCTCCGTGCTTTAATATTCGTAGTCCCAATGAGGGGAAGAACAGAGCCTGGAGCAGGAAAATGGAATAAGGCATTTAGCAATAGCTTCGATCGAATCAAGACTGTTCCTTCCAAGATCCATCAGTTTCCTAGCTTTCGATAATGGCGAGTAACGAATAAAAAGCAGCGAAGTTATCTCACAGCACACGAAATTTATCACAAAATGACTTTGTAGGAACTTTTTTTGTAACATCAAAAATCATAAACCATACTTATTATAACACATTTACCCTAAATTTTTCTTATAACATAAAAAAGTTATACTTATGTAACACATTTGCCCTCCGTCAACGATTTGTAAGATGATTTTTTCAACAAAAACAACATGTTTTCAATTAAGTCACGTGAGCACCATGCCATATTAGTAGTGTTTGCTTTCCGATGTTCATATAGACAGATTTTTAACAATTCTTATTGACCAAACATTGACATAGGGTAAATGTATCACACGAGTACAAGTTTGAAATTTTTTGCTTGCAATAAAAAGATTAGAATAAATATGTCATAGTGGGTGTAATTTAAGGTTTATAGTGGCTTTTGCCCTTTTTTAAATTAAGGTACTTATACTAAAATTTATGTTAAGAGAATGATTATGGGGCTTAAAACATAGTGAAATTTCAATTTCCTTTTAATTTGTTCGAGATTATATATATAGATTTTGGAGTAAACGAAGTAACCGGACATCTCCCATTTATATTATGGACTTTAAATGCTTCTAAGTTCTAAGGCCATGGAATATGCATTCATACTCAAGGCTTAATGGTATTTGCCCCATTTCTTAGAGATTTTTGTTCCATTATCCTTAGTAGAAAATGCATTCATACGCAAGGTCATGGAATATGCATTCATACCACGTTGCATATTGAATCAAAGTTTAAAGATTATTTGTTCCATTATCCTTAGTAGAAAATACTTATAGCTAAAAAACAAGTCGACTTCACAATTATTACTTTGATCATATGAGCTCAGTGAATCAGAAACAGATAAATTTGGAAGACCAAAGCAGATTGTTGGGTAAAACACGCCCCACACGTTAAAAAGGGGTATGGACAAAATAGTAGACCTATAATTTTAAAAACTAGGAAATTGGACCCACCTTCGTGCCTTATCTGTCTAACAGGTGACTACTATCTCCAGTGCCCGATCTTTTCAACGTATTTATTTTCATGGATATTGGTTGTATAAGAATCTGGAATTTCATATTGCCCAATGTTTCAAATAAAGGTATTTGTACAACTTTTGTTATTAATATAATGATTATGGTCTTTAAAACATAGTGATATTTCAATTTCTGTTTTAGTTGCTTACAATAATAAAAATTTAGAGGTGAAAGAAGCAACGGGTCATGATTTCACCCACTTGTTTAAAATGATGACCAAGTCTGAGAAGGATTTATTTGATTTAAAAGTTTATCATATAGGGTAATGGTAATGAAAAAATTACAACAATATCCATGTTTGATTACTTGATAAGTGGCATAAGGACACTACTTGACAAAAAAAGTGACATCAATTATAAAAAAAAAATTAATGAGATTATCATTTAGTGAAATTTTGTATGCCTTGATACTTTGGAATGAGTTAACATACATAAGTACCGCATTAAGTAACTACTAAATTCGCAAATTATACCATAGCAATCTTAATATCAACGGATGAAATTATGATAATAGAAGTTTCTACGGTTTGAATACATGATGTTGGTTTTAAAAGCTCTTTTGAGGAAAATGAGAAATTAACACCCTTAGTTTATTACTAGCTTTAACGCATGCGGGCTTTTTGTGAAATATTATAGCGAGAATAAAATTCATAACTTTAATTGCACGAGAAAATTTAAAAAAAAAAAAAGCTTGAATGTTCCTTTTGTATCTCATTATTTTTATAAAAAAAACTGAAAATATAAATTTATATAAATAAAAAAACTAAAAACAGTTTGTTGTTTCGCTAGGTGCACATTCTTAATAAAAGTTGGGTAGTTAATTTCTTGTATTTTACATTTTGATCCTTCTTCTCCGGCCAATTTTTCCTTTTCCCTCTATGATTTATTATAAGAAATTTAGGCCTTCAATGAAAATCACAAAAATGATCCGATTTTTTTTTTTTCAGTTGATCAAATTGGGAAAATTTTTGAAAAATTATATTCATGTGATTTTTATACAAATTTGGCCAAACTTTGATGAGTGATAATTTTTCCGGCTCAATTTTTGTACCTACAAAAAGCCCGTGACCCAATATTTTTGATCCATCAAATTGGAAACTAAGTCCTTCATCACAATGTCTGCAATGTTGGAATTCATATGCTTATGCCACAGTTAAGTAAGCCCTTCATCATGATGTCTGCAATGTTGATGCAACAACTAGAAACAATAATCCCGTGTCGTGGTTGTTAATGCAACTAAGATTGTTAGCTCTTTTTCAGCCGAACAAGGAGCAGTCGTTCGAGGATTTTGGCAAAATTGCACTGCCTACCAAATGTACCTGGGAATTTGAGTGAAAATTCAAAGCGCAACACATATTGAAGGATTTGAACTCACACTGCCTTGTTGGGACCGAATTGGAAAACCATTAACTGCGCTGCACTCGGTAGGGGCCTTTCAAGTTTCAAGTAGGGTATTCGTTCCATACTCTCATGCATTGTTATGGGAAAATGTTTTCTAGGAAGTACAGAATGATATTAATGAGTAGGTAAGATCTGCAATAGCAAGACACTCTTATAAAATAATATCCTCTTGACACCTAACATTTTTCTTCGAGAAGCCAGAGTTCATCCCTACAATTCCAACTATTTGTCATTGAATTTGACTAGTTGCAAGCGTTGAGTCAACACATGTATGTCAAGTGCACGGTGTAGTCAAATTGAGTTGGGATAATCGGCCATGGTGGTTGTTGTTGGCGTTGTTCTTGATTGCGATACTCAAAACACGATTAAACAGTTATTATGAAAAAGGAAAATAAAAATTGAAAAACTTTTTCCCTCAACAGCTGGCTGTTGGGACTTCAACGTTCACTTGTCACAATTTATTTTATGGATTAATGGCTGGCTGCGGCCTGCTGTCCTTTGGGTCGACTAGGGTCACTGATTCATTGATTGAATTTTTAGGATCAAGGCCCCAACAATTCTTAATGATTGGGCCCATGAGGGAGCTTTAGGCCCGACCCAATATTAAAGAATTGGTAGGCTTTAGAGAGTCGACCAAACCAGGCTCCGGCCCAGGCACCGGCCGGGTCGTGTGAGGTCTACGTCTCGGCACGGCCCAATGGTCGGCCCCAGTTGAACTTGACATTTTATCTACGACTTTTTCGCTCACATATTAGGTAACATTTGAACATCGTGAAAATCCGGTTGAGATTTAACATCTATTTCCAATTTTTTCACTGATCAATTAAATAATATGCATAATAAACCTCTCGCGCACAAAGGAGGTAAATCGGTTCAATTTCCAAATGGTTTGCTTCTCAGAACAAGAAGATTCGGTCACGCAAGATATTAGAAAAAATAAAAAGATAAATCAATAAGTCAGTAAAAATAACAGTGATAATTATAATGTCTAAATAATTATTACCAGCAAAAGTTCCTGAGGAAATGTTATCTAATGCCGGTTAGATAATTCTTTTTCTCGGTTCATATTTTTCAAACAGTTTCTCCAGCAAAAATGTTTTTAAGTCGAACACGCAAAAGTGTTTCTGCAAGGTGTTTTTGGATGAAACAACTTCAAGAGTCAAGTCCTACACAATGCACGTTCAAATACGATTCTTTTTCCCATAATGAAGCATGTTCTTCAAGCGTAATTATCTTTAAAAATGACACTTTGTCATACGTCGTAATGCCTCTTTTGTGTCATCACATGCACGACGTCTCACTCTCCCTGTGTACGTGTTCACTATGCGTGAAGAAGGAAGAACCAATGACTGATTCATTGGTTATACAAGTCATGTAAAGGTTGGTCATCAAATCAAGGGTTACTATTTGAAATTGTCTAGAAAATATCTGCCAATATCCTCGCACGACAAGACATTTGATATCCATTTCCTTTTTTTGTTGAATTATCATACTATCCCAATAGAAATTTGATGATAATGCGATCCCCATATTCATTAAAAAGTAGAGACTTACGAATTAATTATCTAATCAACCAATCTTTCAACTCAGTCTGTCGGTTAGCAACCTTCTAGGTAATCTATTGAGCCTTTTGCACAATCGGTATGTTATGCTAATTGAGCAGGTGTCAATTTCCTTACTAGCAATTATTTTTTCTTATGACAGTTGACAAAACTTGAGTTATCCTTATTTGCATTTGTTGTGGTGAGTGACAACTTATTGGAGTACACATGATGGCTCCGATCGCTGCACTTAGATAAACCCCAGTTTTTGCTTTCAGAGAAATTCAAAATATGCTCCGGATGATGAGTGATCAACAAGCAAGCAAGTACGAACCGAAAAAAGAAGAAGAAGGAAACAGAAGGGTAGGTGCGCGAGAGAATCAAAAGATAATTGGACTAGTTTAGGCAATGGCCTTACATGAAAAATCCCGAGCCCATCTAACTTTAGCTTAACCTAGCCTCGAAAGTTCACATTTAGATTTTATGCATTAGACGGACTTAGGCAACACATTAAACCAGATCTTCGGGCAAGACCAATAATCACCTTTCATTCACTAGTAATAATACACCCATGCGGGGCCAGGCCACACAAAGCAAGCCCTCGTGGGCCACAATTGTTCTGCGTTGATCTTCTAAATGATCATTTAATTATTGGTCGCACTAGTAAATTATACATCCACCTCCAACGCTCACCCATTTTCTCGATTCTTGCGGGTTCGAGCATTCATTTATGACGATTAATAAAGTTCGCGTCCTCTGGGACAAGGAATAGCACGATTAGTAGGCCAAGCAGAAGGGATTTCTCACTTGTCGAGGCGATGCTTCGGCTTCCACAATCGTCATCATCATTTTCATAGCAACGTATGACCACGTAAAAACTGGATAATTGATTCTCATGTTATTAATTGTCGAAATTCCCCCTTTTCCATTCGAATTTTTGAGCGTTGTTTTCTATTACATTCATGTTCATCAAGTACATAAATACCATACAAGGGAATTCCAGCTTCATCTGGGGAAGACAGAAATATTTCTCTTTTCCCTGGTGAAAATAAAGACCCAATTATAAGAAAAGGAGAGAAAAATAGTCTGCTTCATTGGAACCGCGAGAACTATGCAATGACACGCTTTTAAATGTTTTAATTTTAATTTTTTATGAAGACCATTGTATCCTTTACTTTGCTTCTAAGAATGCCCATCATAAGATGATTTGGTGAGGCGAAGAAGACACTGCCTCTTTCATCAAAATATTTGAGAACGAGCAACTTTCGATTGCATTTATATTTAATTATATATTTAGTGCACTTAGGTTTTTGTGTTCATGCAGACGAGCAACTCTTCGCTACAAAGCCCTAAACGCAAAAAAAAAGAAAAGAGATAAGGTTTTTTTTTATGTACTACCTCGACGAAAGTTATAATGTCATTAGATTTTATTTTATTATTGGTTCGTGCCTTTCATTTACCGCAAAAGAAATGTGAAAAAAATATCCTTTAACCATAGAAAATAAGCGCATATCCATTCAACTACAATTTAGAAGTAACAATACAGTTAATGATTAAACGTGATTGATTGGGTGTTCTTTCTCTATCTAAATTAGATAGAAAACATATTTTCTATTAAATCACTTATATATCAAGCGATTCTCTCTCTCCCCTCCCCCCAATCCTTTTTTTTTTTTTTTTTTTTTGGTTTAGAGTTATTTGCACATATTATACAACATTCAAATTCGGTTGATTTATTCTGAAGAAAAAGAATTAGTTGATCGATGTTAACTGTTTTGTTTCAATAATAACTCTGTGCGGAGCACATGTAACATGTTATTGGTGGATCTAATTTTTATATACAAGCTAAAATAAAAGGGTGAAGGAATGGAATAGTTAGCTCATAATTTAAAATACGAGGATTATTTAATCCTACGAAAATAAACTTTTGACGTTTTTGGTCCCTTTTTGTGTCTTCGCAGATGACCAAGGGAATGCAATTTGGTTTTGTTGAATTTTTTCGACTTGCTTGTGCTTGAACGTTTATGCATGTTTCATCAAACATTGGTTTAAGACAAATTTCGAATTTCTTATTGCTGAATTCTCAATATTAAAGGTCTTGCACGAAAATCTTTAGCATTATAAGGATTATGATCGTTAAAACATTGTGATTTTTGCAATCTCCCTTTAGTATTTTTAAAATAAAATAGATTTTGAGGTAAGTAATGTTGGTCATGATTTTTGCAAGATATATTCCCCATTTCGTTTTTATATAAAGATCAAGTTTTGAGAATTATTTATTTGATTAAAAAATTTATCATATGGTGTAAAGTGGAATGAAAAGATATGCAACAATTTTCATGTGTTCGTTTACTGTATAAATACGCTATTCGTTAAAAAGAGATGGCATTTTTATGGAAAAGGAAATATAAAAAGAAAAATTATTGTTTTCATTAACTTCATAATTACTCTCTTGAGAAAGAAAAATAAGGGACAAGTAAAAGAAGATTTAAAAAGCGAAATTATGTAAGAAAAGCAAGACAATGGCGGCTATGCAAAGAGGACAAAAGAGTGGCTGCAGGAAATAAAAAGAGCATCATTGCCGTCCTTCTTGCCCAGGCGATGATGATAAATTGTCGTCATTATTCTTTATATTTAAATACATGAATCACTTTAAGAATTGCAGCAACTTTGTTGAGCTTCCTTCGTAACGTGCCATCAATGCACCTAGTTTTTTTATACAAAAATTATGTAAGAAAAGCAAAACCAAAGGGGTTTCCCCGGGGGTATGCAGAGAAGACAAAAGAGCAGTTGCGGTGGAAAAAAAAGACCATCATTGTCGTTGTAGCTGTTCTTGGCGGTTCCATTTCCCCAGACCCCTTACACACCATGATGGATAATCCCTCTCTGTGCATAGGGCAGAGAGCCCGGATCCTTCCTTTATTATAATATCTAAAATCATATCTAAGATCTGCCAATCGATATGATGTGTACGGAGTCTAGGCCAGTGGTTGGCTCCTAAACAGGAGAATCGTGGCCGTCCAGTGGCCAGTGCAGCCTCTCAGCACGGCCCAACCTCCTCCGTTGGATTAGGGATTTGCTTTTTGTTTTTGTTAGCCTGGATAGACATGACCGCTCTCTCTCTCTCTCTCTCTCTCTCTCTGCTCTTTGTTTTTTTGGCCAACTGTAGCTGAAAGGGTTGTCACAAGTCTTGCTCGGATGATTACGAAAGCTTCACCCTATGGACCATGAGTCATTCATTGTCTGCCACCCCTACCACCACATATGCTCATCATTCTAGAAAAAGTAACCTCAGAAGACTACACTTTCCTAGACCCTAATTTTTTATTTTTTTACTTTTCATCATTATTTTAATTGATGATTTATAATGCTAAAGATCATTCAATTTTGTATTTAGTTCATTTTAAAACTCATCAATATAAAAGTGATTAAAATATCACATTATCCATTAATGTTCGATTGTGATCTCCTAAGTTGTTTAATAAAACAGATCGTGTTTTTCTTCTTGCTATATATAATGCTAAATGTAAAGACGAAATTTCAAAATCTTGAATAATATGGGCAATGAACATATAAAACAAAGAAAAAAGGTCCACTTTACAATATTCGACACTTTTCTTTTTGTTGCTGATCCAGTCACGGCTCTATATGTTCCTTTTCTATTAGCACATATTATATAACACTAAATCCCGTTGATCTAGTTTGACCAAAAATGAAAATACGGTTGATCTATATTTATCTATTTAGTTTCGTGGTGAAAATTTAAATTTAAGAATAATTATTGATTTCTGTTGGTGTTTACTTTGTGCTTACCAATTAAATTAATTATATAATTAAAAAGAATTATATCACTATGGACTACTCTTAGACATCTTTTGTCCGATCTTCAATTTTATTGATTTTCTCCTTTTTTATTTTATTTTAAGAGGCCTTTTATGGGAAGTTGGAGCAATAAAGAAGAAGCCACGAAGCGGCTGCAAAAGAACCGCCAAGAACAAAGTCAAGCGCCTTCATCTCTCTCTCCCTCAATTCTCAGGCCCCGAAACGCAAATGCCCAACTCATTCCCACGAATCGTCACACACGGACGCTTCCTCTAGCGAAGAGTCCCGCACCGGCTCCGAGCCCAGAAGAGCTGGAGAGCAATGGGAAACGGACGAGGGAAGCGGAGAAGGAGAAGAAAGCGAATCGTCCGGAGCGTTGTCCAAATCCCCTCCCGATCGGACGACGGAGCAGCTCTTAAGTAGGAACCAGCAAAGCCCTCACAACACAAAGAGAAGTCCTCTTTGAACTCGGATTCGGATGATGAATCCAACCCCGGAGATGGTACCCGCGCCGTCGAGTCCATTGCCGCGGCCAAGGATGGCACGTTGAAGAAGCAGCCTGCGTAGAGGGACGAAGATGCTGAAGGAGGAGGACAATCGTCTGGAGCGAAGGGGCTCACTCCAGACTCCGACAAGTGTTCTGAATCAGAGTTTGAAGATGAGGCCCGCACTGTCAAGTCCGTCGGAGCCGACAAGAAGGTCATGCCTGTGAAGAAGCCGGCCAGATCTCAAGCGTTGAAGAGGCGGCCAAGAAGAGAGGTAAGAAGGGCACCGACGCCAACGATGGGCCGAGATCATGGTATAGCGTACTGGGAAGAGGTTTGGACAAATTTAAAGCGAAGATGATGAAATCAAATTTCTTCGAGGATGATCAAATTTTGTGATAAGAAGCAGTTGGATTTCTTCATCAATGTCCGCGCATTTCAACGTTTCCTGAATAAGAAATCAGTGAAATTCGATTTTTCCTCCAACGGATCACAACTTTACAATAAGATGAAAAAAAGTCACTTCACGGGAAGATGTAAGACAAGATGTATTTGGAACAAGTCATGATCTGAAGGTCGCTGAACAGTATCATGAGGCTTCTTCCAAGTGCGTCTTGCCTTACATCTTCTCATGAATTTCATTTTAATTTTTTCATTTTATTTTAAATCTGTGATCCGTTAGGAGAAAAATCGAATTTCACTGATTTTTTATTCAAAAACATTGGAATGCACTTTCTCAATAGAAATTATGTAGTTAATTTCTTCGTTCTACCTCGTTGTCATTTTTATTAGGTCAATCTTACTCTTTTTTTTCCTCTTTGATTTACAATAAATATAACTTTATTAGAGCTATGATGGATGACACGAAAATGATACCATCGAGTGTTTTTCCTCCAAAATAGAAATGTCAAACTTTTCATGTTCAATATTAAGTCTATTCCCATGTAATGAGAATTCTTATTTAGTTTTTCTGCCCATCTTGATAATTAGCTACAATGCGCTTCACTGTTCGCAAGCTATGTTAAAATGGTTCGTAAGGATGGATGGCAAAAATGTATTTCAACTTTCTGCCAGCCTTTATGTCACTGTTCGCATAAGTAAAGAGTCGTGATCTATTTTTTAATTAAATATTCGAATCTTATATTGCTATTTGCTTGCACATTTTATTTAGTAATTGGAAGGGATTTGATTGGACAATCGGATAATTAAGGAGATTTGATTATACAAGTCATATAAATTGGAGGAATTGGGTAATGGGAAAACGTTTTGCCGAAAGGAGGAAGA
This sequence comes from Angophora floribunda, assembly GCA_014182895.1. Classification (NCBI taxonomy): domain Eukaryota; kingdom Viridiplantae; phylum Streptophyta; class Magnoliopsida; order Myrtales; family Myrtaceae; genus Angophora; species Angophora floribunda. Next base: position 14,390,677 of record CM024706.1, read on the forward strand.
AAACAAATGTGCACAGCATCTTTGATGGCATGATTTTTGCATTTCCACTCTAGATACATTAAGGTCAGTCCTACAATCTATTTAATAGATTTTAAATTAAAATAATAGGCACATAATAAGCCACATTTGTCGTAACCTCGAATAAGAAAAATGTTTTGTGAATGACTTGTATAAATCTGAATATTCATTTCTCTTACAGGTGAATTTGCATGAAAAAAAAAATTGAAGATGAAAATCTCTTAAAATATACTTTCACATGTATATGCAAAAACTTAAGACTCTAAAGAAATTTTCATATCGGAAAAAAAGAAAAAGTAATTGCGATGGTTTAGAATTAGTGTAGGCCATCGATTTAAGAAGGAAAAGGACTGGAACTTAATTGATGCTATACTAGTTATAAAGAGATACACATTTTGCACTTTTTAGTTTTTGAATCCTTGATGAAACAAAACGAGTTTAGGTATTATTCCAATAATTCTAACATGCGGATCTTTTTTAACTAATTGAATTTGCCCCCTCTGCATGGTCTGTTCTAACAAAAAATTCATGGAACAAGTTCAATAAGAAGTTTGGTAGACCATGGAATATTGGGTATGGTATTTATGTACTTGATAAACATGAATGTAATAGAAAACAACGCTCAAAAACTCGAATGGAAAAGGGGGAATTTCGACTATTAATAACATGAGAATCAATTATCCAGCTTTTTCTGGTCATAAATATATTATTTATGTATCTTTTCAACGGCACATTGCTATGAAAATGATGATGACGATTGTGGAAGCCAAAGCATATCGCCTCGACAAGTGAGAAATCCCTTGTGCTTTGCCTACTAATTGTGCTATTCCTCATCCCAGAGGACGTGAACTTTATTAATCGTCATAAATGAATGCTCGAACCCAAGAATAGAGAAATTGGTGAGCGTTGGAGGTGGATGTATGATTTACTAGTGCGACCAATCCATTTAAAAATAAATTTCATCTAAATAGAATTGTAATGAAATATCGATCGGCAGACGTTAGATATGATTTTAGATATTATAATAAATGAAGGATCCGGGCCCTCTGCCCTATGCGGAGAGAGGGATTATCCATCATGGTGTGTACGGGGTCTGTGGAAATAGAACCTCCAAGAACAGCTATAACGACACTGATGGTCTTTTCTTTTCCCCCTAAAAGTGCTCTTTTGTCTTCTCTGCGTACCCCCGGGGAAATCCCTTTGGTCTTGCTTTTCTTACATAATTTTTGTCTGCATGTATATAAAAACCGGGTGCATTAATAGCATGTTACGAAGGAAGCTCAACAAAAGTTGTTCAGAGCAAAAGCAATTCTCAAAGTAATTCATGTATTTAAATATAAAGAATAATGACAGACAATTTATCATCGTCACCCTGGCAAGACGGACGGCAATGGTGCTCTTTTTATTTCCTACAACAACTCTTTTGTCCTCTTTTCATAGCCCCCATTGTCTTGCTTTTCTTACATAATTCCGCTTTCTAAGTCTTCTTTTCCTTGTTCCTCATTTTTCTTTCTCAAGAGAATAATTATGAAGTTAATGAAAACAATAATTTTTCTTTTTATATTTCCTTTTCCATAAAAATGCCATCTCTTTTTAATGAATAGCAAATTTATACCCATTATCAAGTAAACGAACACATGAAAATTGTTGCATTTCTTTTCATTCCACTTTACACCATATGATAAATTTTTTAATCAAATAAATAATTCTCAAAACTTGATCTTTATATAAAAACGAAATGGGGAAAATATCTTACAAAAATCATGACCAACATTACTTACCTCAAAATCTATTTTATTTTAAACAAATTGAAGGGAGATTGCAAAAAATCAGAGTGTTTTAACGATCATAATCCTTATAATGCTAAAGATTTTCGTGCAAGAACTTTAATATTGAGAATTCAGCAATAAGAAATTCGAAATTTGTCTTAAAACAATGTTGATGAAAGATGCATACACGTTCAAGCACAAGCAAGTCGAAAAAAATTCAACAAAACCAAATTGCATTTCCCTTGGTCATCTGTTAAGACACAAAAAGGGACCAACAAACGTCAAAAGTTTATCTTCGTCGGATTAAATAATCCTCGTATTTTTAATTATAAGCTGTCTATTCCATTCCTTCACCCTTTTATTTCAGCTTGTATATAAAAATTAGATCCACCATTAACATGTTATAAAAGAAGTTCAAAGATTGTCACCCAAAAGTAGTTCTCGAGTGTTAATTCATTTATTTAAATAAAAAGAACAATTGCAACTATTTGTAGTAAACGTGAAACCTAGAGCCTTGTTCTCAAATGTTTCGAATGAAAGAGGTCATTAAAAGCGTATAACTACATAATTGTCACGGTTTTAAAGACTCTGGAGTGGACTTATGTTGATCTCTCACTCTCTATTTTCATTTTATTCAGCAATCATTGTTGGTCTTCATAAGCTTCTTTTTTTAATTTATTTATAGAGCTAGTATGATGAAAGTATTAAATTATGTAAAGTGGACCTCTTTTTTCTTTGGTTAAAATGTTCATTGCCCATATTATACAAGATTTTGAATTTCATCTTTATATTAGCATTACACAGCAAGAAGAAAAATGTTTCACCGTCTGTCCTAAAAGTGCACTGGGGGTGGCTAACTAAAATGCTAATCCTTAGGTAGTTAATTTCTATCGAGATGCTAAAGACTTGAAAGGGCTTTTAGATCCATCGTTCTAAAAAAATTATTATTCAAAATTTTGAAATTTTATTTTTCACTTTTTTGATTGGTAGTTTTAAAATTTGGACAGTCACATGGACAATGAATGACTCATGGCCCATAGTGTGAAAAGTCATCCGTGCAAGATTATGACAACCCTTTCAACTTTTTAAAAAAGCAAAAAGCAGAGAGAGAGAGAAAGAGTGCAATTAGTGACTAGGTTTTTTTTTTGGTCAGAGCAATTAGATACTCGGATTGTAACATTAACTAATAATGCTGCGAAAGAAATCAACTAAAAATTTTCATAGCAATGTATGACCACGAAAAAGCTGGATAATTGATTATCTACATTGATCTGATCACGGTTTCCATCGCTCCAACTTCCCATAAAAGCAAATCCCAGACTGCACGGGGCAGAGAGCTCGGATTCTTTACTGATTGAATTCCGGGGAGATAAATTCCGGGGTGGGTGGTGGGGAAGCGGCCTGATTGAATTCCGGTCGTATCGCCTTGCGTCGTATCGCGAGAAACGACAAGAACAGTGGAGGGAGGGGGATTAAGGATCGAAATGACATCTTTTTTGAATATATCCGTCCGTCCAAACAAGTCTCGGGAATGGCCAAAAACCTGCCATTGCTCTGCGCCGTAGAAATGCAGGGAGAAGGGACAGCTGAACCTGATCACTGCGGCACGCGGAAAAGACTCCTCTGGCTGGCCCAGCTTTTCTTGGGTGAAGCGATGTGTACCCTCAATTGATAATACATTTAGCCTCGTTGCCAGAGAAAAGAATTGACCTGGAGTGAGAGCGTGCTCGATTGTTTTGGAGATTTTTCTGTACTTTTGTGTTTAGAATCTGGCTGTGTGGCCTCCTCCAACTATTCCTAAGCATTTTTTACTCAAGTCCAACGATTATTGCCCAAATGGCCAACAAAATAAGTGTTTAAAAAAAAGGAAAAATTCTAGGGTGTTACGGAATAAAACATGAGAGAAGAGTTTTTTGGCCATTCCCGAGAACTGCATAGATTGCTGAAAAAATTAGCAGGACTGTTGACAAGGGGCAGACAAGTCGATGCTGGTTAGGATTGTCGGAGGAGTTTGGGAGAGCCAAATTAAAAGAAGGTTGGAGTGAAATACATCTCAATGAGATGCAGATTGCGGAACTAAGAGGCAAATTAATTAATGACCAGACGAATCTCATGAATGAGGCCTATTCTTTGTCTGAAATTGTGGGCTCGCGAACTGCTCTGTCCTGGTGAGTCGCCTGCTATTCACTGTTTGATGTTTTGTCCCTGCTAAATGCTGATGAGGATACTAGTCTCCGTGCTCCTCCGTGCTTATGTCACGTTGGAATATTGCATTTTGCCCCTCCTTTGGCATAGATGTGGATGTCAAAGAGTGCTGCGTTGCACTTTATAACTCATCCTGAAATTCCAAAAATAATCTCAACACTAATCTTAATTATAGATGACTAAGCCTAAGCTTGAGGAGGTAACTTTTATTTTTATGAGGTGATATTCTGAAGCGAATCCTCTGTTTAGGTGCTCTTGTCTTACTGTGGACACCAAACGTGCTATTGACCGTACATCCCTGCATGACGTGCAATGTGATAAAAATGGCAAGAGACCTTGGAAAAGGGGTCTGTGAAGGTGCCTTTTGAATTTTCCCCCTTGAACTTTGTGTTAAAAAGCTTCCAGGATTTAATGAGTACGCCCTAATCTAGTCTTGCGATCACCCCCAGACCGCAAATGTGGAATTCTAGAAGTTAGTGCCATCAAAAGTGCTATTTTCCGATTGGTTTCCTTTTATACGAACCTATGTCCAAGCAAATGGACATGCAAAACTAAAGTAATAAGTAAAAAAAGAAAATAGATAACATGATCTTTTTTTCTTCAACGAGTAATAACACAATTTCATCTATCTTATGTATTGATGGAATGAGGACCTACTCAAATCGGTTTCAAAAATTCTAAATTATATCTAACTATATAAAAATAGTATCTACATATTTCATTTAGCTATAATAACAAGTATTGGGGCTTCGGAAAGCAATGCTTTCGAAAAAATAAAGTCCCATACCAATCGATTTTAAGTTAAACATGTCATGAGCAAACATCGACGATGATGGATCTGTCATGTTTGGCAAACGAAGAACATTAGTGGGTGCGAGAAATCGTGATGATATAATTAAAAAGAAAAAGGAGAAAATCAATCAATATAATTCTTATAATGACCTTTTTCTGAAAAGAAAAATTGAAGATCGGATAAAAGGATGTCTAAGAGTAACTCATTGTCATATAATTCTTTTTATCTCGATATGAAGAAATTGTAAAATATCTCGTATATAGCATATATTTATCTCCATAATCACTTTTCTATAATTAGTTTAATTGGTAAACACCAACAGAAATCAATAATTACTCTTAAATTTAAATTTTCACCATGAAACTAAATAGATAATATAGATCAACCGTATTTTCTTTTTTGGTCAAACTAGATCAACGGGATTTAGTGTTGTATAATATGTGCAAATAGAAAAGGAACATCTAGAGCCGTGAGTAGATCAGCAACAAAAAGAAAAAATAAAAGTGTGGACCTTTTTTCTTTGGTTTATATGTTCATTGCCCATATTATTCAAGATTTTGAAATTTTATCTTTACATTTAGCATTACATAGCGAGAGAAAAACACGATCTATTTTATTAAACAACCTAAGAGATCACACAATTGAACATTAACTAATAATGTGATATATTAATCACTTTTTTGATTGGTAGGTTTCAAAATGAACTAAATATTAATATAAAATTGAATGATCTTTGGATTATAACTCATCAATTAAAATAACGAACAAAGTAAAAAAAAAAAAGATTTTAATTAGGGTCTAGGAAAGTGTAGTCTTTTGAGGTTACTTTTTCTAGCATGATAAGCATACGTAGTGGTAGGGGTGACAGTCACATGGACAATGAATGATTCATGGCCTGTAGGGTGAAGTTTTCGTAGTCATCCGTGTAAGACTACGACAACCCTTTCAGCTATAGTTGACCAAAAAAGCAAAAAGCAGAGAGAGAGAGAGTGTGGTCATGTCTATCCAGGCTAACAAAACAAAAGGCAAATCCCTAATCCGACGGAGGGGGTTGGGCTGTGCTGAGAGGCTGCACTGGTCATTGGACGGCCACGATTCTCCTGTTTAGGGAGCCAACCATTTGTGCTCCCTTTGTCTTGCTTTTCCTTTTTTTATTTCCTTAAAACATGTCGCCTTAATATCGATCGACCGGTCCAAGTAGAAGCAAATTATATGAAATTCTGATTTATTTGATCCGTTGGATCATCCGTGGACGATGAACCCAACCCGATCTCTATACATATTTGAATATTTAGGCTCCATTTTGCTTTACAAAAGATAATTTCCAAAAAAATATTTTCTAACGTTTGTTTTACAAAAAATAAAAACATTTTCATGAAAAAAAGTATTCTAAAACAGGAGAAAATATTTTTCACTTTTTAAGTTAAGGAAAACATTTTTCATACTCATTATCTTTTATCTCACATCTTCTACTAATCCTCACTTTCTTTCTTTAAAATTCGGAATTTTTTATTTTTTTAATTCGAATTTGTTTGCTATTTTTTAATAAAATTGATTTTTTATTACTTTTTCTTTTACTTTTTGCTCTTCTTCTTTTTCAACTGCTCATCGGCCACAGGCGAGTGAAGCTCACAATGTCACAAGAGCGAGCCGATCATGCGAGCTCAAGGCTCGCGTGCGGCCGTTCTTTGGCCGACGACCGGCCAAGGAAAAAGAGAGAACATAGAAGAAAGAAAAATAATTTAATAATTGATTTTAAAAAATAAAATAATAATAAATTTATTGAAAAAGAGTGTATAAAAAAAAATTTCCCTACCAAATAGCATAAAATTTCATGTCCAAGAGAGACAAACCCTTTTAGCTAGAATTGGCCAAATTTGGACATGATTTTGGCCTTTTATTGACCGGTGTGTCGTGCTAGGAAGAGAAAGAGGAAGTGTAAATTTCATATTTTTATGGTGCGCTTTTGTTGTTATATATTGCGCATGGCCGTTTGCTTGGGACGTTCTAATTAGTAAAATAAAAAAATAAAAAAGGATTTGAATTTATAAATATCAAAGCGTTTTGATGACCAAACACAAAGGGGAATAATAAAAAGTATACAGCTTTTGAATCAGAGTCTGAAGATGAGGCCCGCACTGTCAAGTCCGTTGGAGCTAGCAAGGAGGTCATGCCCGTGAAGGAGTAGACCAGATCTCAAGCGTTGAAGAGGCAGCCCAAAAAGAGGGTAAGAAGGATAGCGACGTCGATGATGGAGCTGGGGCTAGGGAGACGTCGGAGAGATTTAGACGAATTTGGAGCGAAAATGATGAGATCAAAGCTCCTCCGGAGGATGATCAAATTTTGTGAGGAGAAGAAGCTAGACCTCTTCACCAATATCCGTGCATTCCAACGTTTTCTGGATAAGAAATCATTGAAGTTCAATTTCTCTCCCAATGAATCACAAATTTACAACAAGATGAGAAAATGAAAGTCAACTTCACAGGAATGTGTAAGACAGTGCGCATTTGGAGGAAGCTCCATAATCTGAAGGTCGTTGAACTTTCCCATGTCCTCTGGGGTGGTGGGGATGGCGTTGAGGGAGTACACTGGTCTTTGAAGAACTCGTCTCTGAAGGTCGTTGAGGAAGACGAGTGTAAGCCCCACGATCTGAAGGATTACCAGATTTGAGTGGGAGAATACGTGGTTTAATACTATTAACGAATCAATTAGGAGAATATGTTATATTCTTGTCATATGTCAACCTTACTTGATGAAGGGTTCAGTGCGAGATCAAGAATTGCAATAGCAGCAAATGAAAATCCGTTGAATAAGTAATAGGAAAATAGAAGTGGGATCTTGATTGGATCTATTGGATGAGTTAACTTCATTTTGTCCATGGTTATTATTTGAATAGGAATGTTTGGGCGAACAAGGCATTACTAAGAATGTCGATTTATCTTGTGTGGAAGTATGCAGACACGAACTGAAGCTTTAATAAGGTTGTTGAGCTGTTTTTCTGGGTTTTATTTTACTATTTCCCCTTTTCGTCCTCCCCATTTTCTTTATTCTTTTTATGGATCCCAAATGAAAGCAAAATTTTTTAAAGAAAAGGATCAATTTATTCCATCGACATCTCTAACTTCTATAGTCTATTTGCTCCAAAGATAACTTCTAAATATTTTAGTTAGAAGAAAGCGCATATTGAATTTACTGTTGTTTTTCTCCTCCGTTCTTGTTTTATGGTTTACCTTTTTTGAGTTTTGATGTTGGAGTAGCAAGGAGGCAAATAGTTTAATCGTATATCCTGGTATATTCAATGGGGGCTGCACTGTTGCAGTAGAAATATGTTAGGCAGCGGTCTCAGCTCTCAATCTTTTGAGTCTATTATTTTTTGTAAATTGTGGTTTGTTTGTTAATGACCTTTGAGTTCCCGTCTTCTTACAGGGGAATACAACTGCCCCTGATTCTCTTAGTGAAAGTGAGCTGATTTCTTTGATGGAGAAGAATGGAATTGGAACTGATGCATCTATCCCTGTGCACATCAACAATATTTGTGAATGCAACTATGTACAGGTGGGTGATGTAACATTCCATCCGTTCAGTGGTTCAGAATGTTTAAGTATCAGAGACTAATGAAGTTTCCCTGTTCACACCCAATCTACTTGCAGGTGCAGGCTGGAAGGAAGTTGGTTCCAACTGCCTTAGGCATAAGCTTAATAAGAGGCTACCAATCGATTGATGCTGATCTCTGTCTACCTGATATCCGCAGCTTCATTGAACAACAGATTACTCTTGTTGCCAAGGGTCAAGTGGATCATTCTCATGTTGTGTCTCATGTGCTGCAGGAGCAGTTCAAGCAAAAAATCATGTACTTTACTAAGCAGGTTAGGATTCCTTGATTTTAATTGCTGCATCTTTTGTTCAGTAAATTTCAGAGAAGGGGCTCAAAATGATTTTATCCGTCATTCACGTGATTTAAGGTTGAAAGTAAAGTTTTGTTGATACGTATCGCTTTTGTCTCTTGAGACTGGAGTTTGTTGCATTTTAATTATCGGAATACACACACACACATATATATATATGTGTATTTAAATATACATACGTACGTACGTACATTTGTATATGTATGTTGTGTATAGTAACTGTGATCAAATCTAACCAAGGAGGATTTTTTTTCTTGAAGAATCAATGGAAATGCTGAAGAGCTATATTGATAATTTGAAGTATTACACGAATAAATTTATTGTACCCCCTCAGAGCACTTCAACTACGTTGAAAAAAATAAGAAGCAATAAGCTTGTCGATGTTTGAGTACAGATTCATGGATCCATTCAGCTTTGTTGAGCTTGGGTTATTTAAGTGGGCATTTGGATGTAGCTCAATGTTTGACTTGCTTTTCTGGGCTGTCATGTATTTCCTGATATGGATTCTGTTTGAACGTGAAGCAGACTTGAATGTTTGAATTTGTGCTGACAAAAGCTTTCAGAAAGTGAATATAGTATGAAACTCCTTATTCTCATTTTATGTACCAGGTGTGAACTATTCTGATGTGCTCAACTCTGCTGATATTTATTTAGCGTGCTCATACGTCTTGACTGTCCCTATCCCTTACATTTTATGCCTTTGAAACGAAGTTGAGTACCTTACCTAGCAAACTCTACTGATGGGAGTTAAATTCTGGTATCTACAGTGAATATTTCTTAGTACACTCGTCTTCCTCAACGATCTTCAGACAACGATCTTCAGAGACGAGTTCTTCAAAGATCAGTGTATTCTCTCAACGCCATGATAAAGTTCAACAACCTTCCAATCATGGGGCTTCTTCCAAATGAGCCCTGTCTTACACTTTTTCGTGAATTTGACTTTCATTTTCTTCATTTTGTTGTAAATCTGTGATTCGTTGGGGGGAGAAATCGAATTTCACTGATTTCTTATCTAGAAAATGTTGGATTGCACAGACATTGGTGAAAAGCTTCTTCTCCTCACAAAATTTGCTCCAAATTTGTTCGAACCTCTCTGACGTCTCCCCAGCCCGGCTCCATCATCGGCGTCGCTACCCTTCCTACCCCTCTTCTTAGGCTGCCTCTTCAACGCTTGAGATCTGGCCTGCTCCTTCACGGGCATGACCTCCTTGCCGACTTCGACGAACTTGGTAGTGCGGGCCTCATCTTCAGACTCTGATTCAAAAGCCATGTACTTTTTCCCCTTTGCTTTTGGTCATCAAAATGCTTTGCTATTTGTAAATTCAAATTATTTTGTATTTTTTTATTTTACTAATTAGAACGTCCCAAGCAAACAGCCGTGCGCACGGTATAACGACAAAAGCGCGCCATAAAAATATGAAATTTACACTTTCTCTTTCTCTTCTTGGCATGACACACTGGTCAATAAAAGGCCAAAATCATGTCCAAATTTGGCCAATTATAGCTAAAAGGGTTTCTCTTTTGGACACCAAATTTTGAAACTTTCCCTCGGGATGTGTCCTTCATCGTCTATGGGACTACCCCTATCCATATATATGTTTATACAAGAAATACAAGAAAAAGTAATAATAATAGACAATATTTTCACAATCATAACTAAAGAAAATTTCATTCAATCGTCATTCTAATTAATGGGTTATAACCATAAAAATCATTCAATCTCATATTTATATGTAGTTCATTTTGCGCGAGAGTGATCTTTGCAATTCACAACCTCGCCAATCAAAAAAGTGGTTACAATTACAATATATAATATGGTTTGTTATGGAATAATAAACAAAATTTTCAAAAGTTGAAAGCCATTTCGAAGTTCATTTATGATCCTATAGGTTTTCGGTGTACAACGAGAGTAGGTGCACTTTTAGGATAGAAAGTGAAACATTTTTCTTCTGGCTATGTAATGCTAAATATAAAGATGAAATTCAAAATCTTGTATAATATGGGCAATGAAAATTTAAACCAAAGAAAAAAGAGGTCCACTTTACATAATTTAATACTTTCATCATACTAGCTCAGTAAATAAATTTAAAAAAAAGAAGCTTATGAAGACCAATAATGATTGTTGAATAAAATGAAAATAAGAAAGTGAGAGATCAACATAAGTCCACTCCAGAATCTTTAAAACCGTGACAATTATGTAGTTATACGCTTTTAATAACCTCTTTCATTCGAAACATTTGAGAACAAGGCTCTAGGCTTCACGTTTACGACAAATTGTTGCAATCGTTCTTTTTATTTAATTAAATGAATTAACACTTGAGAACTACTTTTGGGTGACAATCTTTGAACTTCTTTTATAACATGTTAGTGGTGGATCTAATTTTTATATACAAGCTGAAATAAAAGGGTGAAGGAATGGAATAGTCAGCTCATAATTAAAAAATACGAGGATTATTAAATCCTATGAAGATAGACTCTTGACGCATGTTGGTCCCTTTTTGTGTCTCAACAGATGACCAAGGGAATGCAATTTGGTTTTGTTGAATGTTTTTTCGACTTGCTTGTGCTTGAACGTGGATGCATGTTTCATCGACATTGGTTTTAGACAAATTTCGAATTTATTTTGCTGAATTCTCCATATTAAATTTCTTACACGAAAATCTTTAGCATTATAAGGATTATGATCATTAAAACACCGATTTTTGCAATGTCCCTTTAGTTTGTTTAAAATAAAATAGATTTTAAGGTAAGTAATGTTGGTCATGATTTTTGCAAGATATATACCCCCATTTCGTTTTTATATAAAGATCGAATTTTGAGAATTATCTATTTGATTAAAAAATTTATCATATGGTGTAAAGTGAAATGAAAAGAAATGCAACAATTTTCATGTGCTTGTTTATTTAATAATGGGCATAAATGCACTATTCGTTAAAAAAAGTGGCATTTTTTTATGGAAAAGGAAATATGAAAAAAATTACTGTTTCATCAACTTCATTACTCTCTTAAGAAAGAAAAATGAGGGACAAGTAAAAGAAGATTTAAAAAGCGAAATTATGTAAGAAAAGCAAGACAATGTGGGGCTATGCATGGAGGAAAAAGGAGTGGCTGCAGGAAATAAAAAGAGCACCATTGTCGTCCGTCTTGTTGCCCAGGCGATGATGATAAATTGTCATCATTATTTCTTTATATTTAAATACATGAATTGCTTTTGCTCTGAACAACTTTTGTTGAGCTTTCTTCATAACGTGCAGACAAAAATTATGTAAGAAAAGCAAAACCAAAGGGGTTTTCCCGGGGGTATGCAGAGAAGACAAAACAGCATCATTGTTGTTGTAGTAGCTGTTCTTGGAGGTTCCATTTCCCCAGATCCCGTATACACCATGATGGATAATCCCTCTCTTTGCATAGGGCAGAGATACCGGATCCTACCTTTATCATAATATCTAAGCTCTGCCAATCGATATTTCGTTACAATCCTATTTAGATAAAATTTATTTTTTAATGGATGGATTTTAATTATAAAGAATACATATTTATATTTAGTTTATTTTGCATACAAGCAATCTCCCATAATTCGTGATTCGTCTATAAAAAAATTGATCTTAACCATAAACATCTAATATTTAAATTTAGTTTATTTTGCATGCAAACCAGCTCCCATAGTTCCGTAATTCGCGATTCACCAATCAAAAAAATTGATCAAAAGATAATGTAGTCCTTCATAGAATAATGCGTAACATTTTCTTAAATTATGAAGATATTTCACTGTTCATCTATCATCCCATGAGTTTCTACGATATATTAAGGACCAATTTTAGTGCACGACAAGTGCACTTTTAAGATAGATAGTGAAGTTTAAAAAAGTGTGATTGCATTTTTCTTCTTATTATGTATGCTAAATATAAGAGGTTCATGAAAAATTCAAAATTAATATATTTGTGATAAATTTATCTCAAATAAATTTTTTGACTACGAAAAAAAAAGTATACCTGTAAAAAGTTTACCATAAATAAAAACCTTAAACCAGCACATTTATCATAAATTAATTTTTTGATTATTAAAAAATTTTAAATCAATACACTTGTAATAAATATATAATCTTTTAAATTTGATTAATATAAAAAAATCACAAAATCGGTTCAATTGTGACAAATGAAGTGTTTGTCAAATTAGTAGTCAAAAAATTATTTTGAGATAAGTCTATCACGTGTGTATTAATTTGAAATTTTTCGTAATATTAATATTGAATATAAAGATGGAATTCAAATCTTCTATAATATGCATGAACATGCAAATCAAAGAAAATTTTTCGGAGTATTAATTCTAAATATAAAAATCACAAAATTGGTTCAACTATTGCAATATTTAATACTTTCACGGTAACATATTCTCCAAATAAAGCAATCTATCCCTCCCCCTCCCTCCACTGTTCTTGTCGTTTCTCGCGATACGACGCAAGGCCTGCTTCCCCACCACCCACCCCGGAATTCAATCAGTAAAGAATCCGGGCTCTCCAGGCTCTCTGCCCCGTGCAGACAGAGGACAACATCTTTATCCATCATGGTGTGTACGGTGTCTGGGATTTGCTTTTATGGGAAGTTGGAGCGATGGAAACCGTGATCACATCGTAAATGAATGCTCGACGAGTGAGAAATCCCTTCTCCTTAGCATGCTAATCGTGCTATTCCTCATCCCAGAGGACGCGAACTTTATTAATCGTCATAAATGAATGCTCGAACCCGTAAGAATCGAGAAAATGGTGAGCGTTGGAGGTGGATGTATAATTTACTAGTGCGACCAATAATTAAATGATCATTTAGAAGATCAACGCAGAACAACTGTGGCCCACGAGGGGTAACGGAAATAAGGATAACTCAAGTTTAGTCAACTGTCATATAAGAAAAAATAGTTACTAGTAAGGAAATTGACACCTGCTCGATTAGCATAACATACCAATTGTGCAAAAGACTCAATAGATTACCTAGAAGGTTGCTAATCGACAGATTTAGTTGAAAGATTGGTTGATTAGATAATTAATTCGTAAGTCTCTACTTTTTAATAAATATGGGGATCACATTATCGTCAAATTTCTATTGGGAATGTATGATAATTCAACAAAAAGATATCAAATGTGATATTGGCAGATACTTATCACTTACGGATAAGATTAGCTTGAGTTGTTTTAGGAAATGTATTTAATTATAGTAGGGCGATAACATTTCTTTAGAATTTATGAGTTATTATGGGATAAAATGCCATTTACACAGACTGTCCTAAGACTTAAGTTATCATTTTGTCCATTGTTTTCAATGTCATAATTAATGTGCGAATTCATATTATAGTAAGCGTACAGTTTATAGCATTTTTTTTCTTTCATTCTACTTTAACGTTTGCCTATTGTTCAATGTTATGATCGGTGTTTAATTGAATAACCAAAATATTCATTCATCTTACAATAAGCGTTGGATTTATTGCAATTTAAAAAAAAAATTCAGGTTATAATTCAGCGAGAATATTTGCAAAGAGACTTTTTCAAAAACAATAAAAAATATATACTATTATTTCTTCTAGCAAATTTTGTTGCTCGCAAGTAGTTATTCCGTAGCTCAATGTTACCTAATTTAGTATATTTATAAACTCGATAAGATAAGGTGATCAGGGTCCTTCGTTACAGCAACGATATCTTTTGAAATTTTTTCATTTTGCTCCCTATATAATTAGATATATAGGACCTCTAGATGAACTCTTGAAAAACATCCGTGACAATTGGATAATTGTGCATATTTTAGCTTTTTATACTATCAGTCCTGCGGATGAACAAAATACAGCCTCTACAGCCAAGATTTTCAGCACACTTAGAAATTGAATTCCCACTTTCAATATTCATATAAAAGCACACCACAAAAGAGCATCAAAAGGAAACTTAGAACGATCTGAACAATGAAGAACTCGACTCGATATTCAGACACGGATGTTTATCTTTCCTGCTCTAAACAACCATGAATAGTTTGCTAGGTAAAAAGATCGAGACAAAAGAAGAGCCGAACTTCATAAAACAAAAGGTCACAATCTGCTTTCTATTCCTGCTGCTTCGCCCGATTATAGACATCCATAAACTTTGCCTGATGATACAGTAGCTCTGCTCTAACGATAGCTACCTGTAGTTCGGATAAGCGCAATTGCCGCCACTCTTCTTTTAATTTTTCTATTTCCGACGAGTCAATTATCTCCATACCAATTTTCACAACTTCTTCCCTCAACCCCATATCAATCAGATGTAACAAAAAAGATTCGTCCGCCCAATCACTATTCTCAAACTCAACGCCATTCCCACCACCCGCGAGGACACAGGAAAGTTCAGCTACCTTCAGATCATGGGGCTTCTTCAACGTGTTGGCAGCAGCAGTAAATCTTCTCTGTTGCATCTGACCGACATGGGGTTGGGGCAAGAAGTTGTGAAAATTGGTATGGAGATGATTGACTCGTTGGAAATGGAAAAATTAAAAAAAAAGTGACGGCAAATACGCTTATTCGAACTACAGGTAGTTAGCGAAAGAGCGGAGCTACTGAATCACCAGGCCCAATCACTATTCTCAAACTCAACGCCATCCCCACCACTCGAGAGGACACAGGAAAGTTCAGCTACCTTCAGATCATGAGGCTTCTTCGACGTGTTGGCCGCAGCAATGGACTGGACGACGCGGGACTCTTCGCCAGAGGAAGCGTCCGCGTGTGATGATTTGTGGGAAGAAGTTGGGCATTTGCGTTTCGGGGCTATGAGAATTGAGATAGAGAGATGAAGGTGTTAGACTTTGTTCTTGGAGGTCTTATAGCAGCACAGGGAAGGGGGAGCGGGAGAACATTTTTAAGGAAGGAAAGAGAAAGCTAATTAATTTTCGCGGCTGATTCTTTTCCCGAGACCTGTGTAGTGGAGAGTCAGACGCTCGATCTTTTCAACTTCCTGCCTCCTGACTTTCAGACGAAGACACGATGAGTAGTTGCTTAGAAAGGGGAAGGGGGCGTGGGGCTTCATCGATCTAAATCACCATTCGACCCGGGTTTATTTATATAACTTATGCAAGTGAAAGTGCAGAAGAAAGTGATTTTTGAAAATTCTTTAATTTTTTATTTTGAAAATTCCTTTGTTTTTTCTTTTCTAACCCTTTGATGTCTGATATCAACTGGCATTTTTTTAGATCAGTGTACGTACGTTCACTCGGTCCTGGCAAAAGTAAAAACCTAGCTAGCCAGAGGAGTATCGTTTGCGTGCTACGGTGATTTTCTCCTAGTTCTTTGTCTTTTCCCGGTTTTCCCACTCTTTCTCTCTCTCTCTCTCTCCTTTTTGCTTTTTTGGCTAACTGTAGTTGAAAGGGTTGTCATAGTCTTGCACGGACGACTACGAAAACTTCACCCTACCGACCATGAGTCATTCATTGTTCATGTGACTGTCACCCCTACCACTACTACATGTGCTTATCATGCTAGAAAAAGTAACCTCAAAAGACTACACTTTCTTGGACCCTAATTAAATTTTTTTTTTTTTAACTTTGATCGTTATTTTAATTGATGAATTATAATCCAAAGATCATTCAATTTTATATTAATATTTAGTTCATTTTAAAACCTACCAATCAAAAAAGTGATTAAAATATCACATTATTAGTTAATGTTCGATTGTGTGATCTCTTAGGTTGTTTAATAAAATAGGTCGTGTTTTCTCTCGCTATGTAATGCTAAATGTAAAGATAAAATTTCAAAATTTTGAATAATATGGGCAATGAACATATAAACCAAAGAAAAAAAGTCCACTTTATAATATTCAACACTTTTCATTTTGTCGCTGATTTACTCACGGCTCTATATGTTCCTTTTCTATTTGCACATATCATACAACACTAAATCCCGTTGATCTAGTTTGACCAAAAAGAAAATACCGTTGATCTATATTATCTATTTAGTTTCGTGGTGAAAATTTAAATTTAAGAGTAATTATTGATTTCTGTTGGTGTTTACTTCGTGTTTACCAATTAAACTAATTATAGAAAAGTGATTATGGAGATAAATATATACTATACAAGATATTTTACAATTTCTTCGTATCGAGATAAAAAGAATTATATGACAATGGGCTACTCTTAGATATCTTTTTGTCCGATCTTCAATTTTTCTTTTCAGAAAAAAAGTCATTATAAGAATTATATTGATTGATTTTCTCCTTTTTTTTTTTTTTTAATTTTAAGAGGCTCTTTATGGGAAGTTGGAGCGATGGAAACCCCGGTGATCAGATCAATGTAGATAATCATTTATCCAGTTCTTTCGTGGTCATACAGTGCTATGAAAATGATGATGACGATTGTGGAAGCCGAAGCATCGCCTCGACAAGTGAGAAATCCCTTCTCCTTGGCCTGCTAATCGTACTATTCCTCATCCCAGAGGACGCGAACTTTATTAATCGTCATAAATGAATGCTCGAACCCGCAAGAATCGAGAAAATGGGTGAGCGTTGGAGGTGGATGTATAATTTACTAGTGCCACCAATAATTAAATGATCATTTAGAAGATCAACGCAGAACAACTGTGGCCCACGAGGGGTAACGCAAATATGGATAAATTTTAATTATAAACATTTCATATTTATATTTAATTTATTTCTCCCTCTCATTTTGGCGGATCTTGTTTTACGCATCAATAATCACGCCCGCACACGTGGATTCTACGACCGAGTTGGATCGCCACATTAATCAAATCGAACAGCGAAAGGAGCAAATCGACCAAAACTGAAATCCAACGGATGGAGTCACGTATCGACGGAGGGTAAAACGGTGCGGATTTCGACGTTAAAAAGAGGAAGCTTCTCGCGATACGACGCAAGGCCGCTTCCCCACCACCCACCCCGGAATTCAATCAGTAAAGAATCCGGGCTCTCTGCCAAAAAGAAAGTCACTAATTGCACCAAAAAAATAATTTTTTTAGAACGATGGATCTAAAAGCCCAATCTTTAGCATCTCGATAGAAATTAACTACCTAAGGATTAGCATTTCAATTAGCCACGTGTGACGATTCGTGGGAAGGAGTTGGGCATTTGCGTTTCGGGGCCCTGAGAATTGAGAGAGAGAGAGAGAGAGAGAGATGAAGGCGTCTGACTTAGTTCTTGGAGGTCCTTTTGCAGCCGCTTCGTGGCTTCTTCTTTATTTGCTCCAACTTCCCATAAAAGGCCTCTTAAAATAAAATAAAAAAGGAGAAAATCAATAAAATTGAAGATCGGACAAAAGATGTCTAAGAGTAGTCCATAGTCATATAATTCTTTTTAATTATATAATTAATTTAATTGGTAAGCATAAAGTAAACACCAACAGAAATCAATAATTATTCTTAAATTTAAATTTTCACCACGAAACTAAATAGATAATATAGATCAACCGTATTTTCATTTTTGGTCAAACTAGATCAACGGGATTTAGTGTTATATAATATGTGCAAATAGAAAAGGAACATATAGAGCCGTGACTGGATCAGCAACAAAAAGAAAAGTGTTGAATATTGTAAAGTGGACCTTTTTTCTTTGGTTTATATGTTCATTGCCCATATTATTCAAGATTTTGAAATTTCGTCTTTACATTTAGCATTATATATAGCAAGAAGAAAAACACGATCTGTTTTATTAAACAACTTAGGAGATCACAATCGAACATTAATGGATAATGTGATATTTTAATCACTTTTATATTGATGAGTTTTAAAATGAACTAAATACAAAATTGAATGATCTTTAGCATTATAAATCATCAATTAAAATAATGATGAAAAGTAAAAAAATAAAAAATTAGGGTCTAGGAAAGTGTAGTCTTCTGAGGTTACTTTTTCTAGCATGATGAGCATATGTGGTGGTAGGGGTGGCGGACAATGAATGACTCATGGTCCATAGGGTGAAGCTTTCGTAATCATCCGAGCAAGACTGTGACAACCCTTTCAGCTACAGTTGGCCAAAAAAGCAAAGAGCAAAAAAGAGAGAGAGAGAGAGAGTGCGGTCATGTCTATCCAGGCTAACAAAACAAAAGGCAAATCCCTAATCCAACGGAGGAGGTTGGGCCGTGCTGAGAGGCTGCACTGGCCACTGGACGGCCACGATTCTCCTGTTTAGGGAGCCAACCACTGGCCTAGACTCCGTACACATCATATCGATTGGCAGATCTTAGATATGATTTTAGATATTATAATAAAGGAAGGATCCGGGCTCTCTGCCCTATGCACAGAGAGGGATTATCCATCATGGTGTGTAAGGGGTCTGGGGAAATGGAACCGCCAAGAACAGCTACAACGACAATGATGGTCTTTTTTTTTCCACCGCAACTGCTCTTTTGTCTTCTCTGCATACCCCGGGGAAACCCCTTTGGTTTTGCTTTTCTTACATAATTTTTGTCTGCATGTATATAAAAACTAGGTGCATTGATGGCACGTTACGAAGGAAGCTCAACAAAAGTTGCTCAGAGCAAAAGCAATTCTTAAAGTGATTCATGTATTTAAATATAAAGAATAATCACAACAATTTATCATCATCGCCTGGGCAAGAAGGACGGCAATGATGCTCTTTTTATTTCCTGCAGCCACTCTTTTGTCCTCTTTGCATAGCCGCCATTGTCTTGCTTTTCTTACATAATTTCGCTTTTTAAATCTTCTTTTACTTGTCCCTTATTTTTCTTTCTCAAGAGAGTAATTATGAAGTTAATGAAAACACTAATTTTTCTTTTTATATTTCCTTTTCCATAAAAATGCCATCTCTTTTTAACGAATAGCGTATTTATACAGTAAACGAACACACGAAAATTGTTGCATATCTTTTCATTCCACTTTACACCATATGATAAATTTTTTAATCAAATAAATAATTCTCAAAACTTGATCTTTATATAAAAACGAAATGGGGAATATATCTTGCAAAAATCATGACCAACATTACTTACCTCAAAATCTATTTTATTTTAAAAATACTAAAGGGAGATTGCAAAAAATCACAATGTTTTAACGATCATAATCCTTATAATCCTAAAGATTTTCGTGCAAGAACTTTAATATTGAGAATTCAGCAATAAGAAATTCGAAATTTGTCTTAAACCAATGTTGATGAAACATGCATACACGTTCGAGCACAAGCAAGTCGAAAAAAATTCAACAAAACCAAATTGCATTCCCTTGGTCATCTGCGAAGACACAAAAAGGGACCAACAAACGTCAAAAGTTTATTTTCGTAGGATTAAATAATCCTCGTATTTTTAATTATGAGCTAACTATTCCATTCCTTCACCCTTTTATTTTAGCTTATATATAAAAATTAGATCCACCAATAACATGTTACATGTGCTCCGCACAGAGTTACTATTGAAACAAAACAGTTAACATGGATCAACTAATTCTTTTTCTTCAGAATAAATCAACCGAATTTGAATGTTGTATAATATGTGCAAATAACTCTAAACCAAAAAAAAAAAAAAAAAAAAGGATTGGGGGAGGGAGAGAGAGAATCGCTTGATATATAAGTGATTTAATAGAAAATATGCTTTCTATCTAATTTAGATAGAGAAAGAACACCCAATCAATCACGTTTAATCATTAACTGTATTGTTACTTCTAAATTGTAGTTGAATGGATATGCGCTTATTTTCTATGGTTAAAGGATATTTTTTTCACATTTCTTTTGCGGTAAATGAAAGGCACGAACCAAAAAAAAAATAAAATCTAATGACATTATAACTTTCGTCGAGGTAGTACATAAAAAAAAAACCTTATCTCTTTTCTTTTTTGCGTTTAGGGCTTTGTAGCGAAGAGTTGCTCGTCTGCATGAACACAAAAAACCTAAGTGCACTAAATATATAATTAAATATAAATGCAATCGAAAGTTGCTCGTTCTCAAATATTTTGATGAAAGAGGCAGTGTCTTCTTCGCCTCACCAAATCATCTTATGATGGGCATTCTTAGAAGCAAAGTAAAGGATACAATGGTCTTCATAAAAAATTAAAATTAAAACATTTAAAAGCGTGTCATTGCATAGTTCTCGCGGTTCCAATGAAGCAGACTATTTTTCTCTCCTTTTCTTATAATTGGGTCTTTATTTTCACCAGGGAAAAGAGAAATATTTCTGTCTTCCCCAGATGAAGCTGGAATTCCCTTGTATGGTATTTATGTACTTGATAAACATGAATGTAATAGAAAAGAACGCTCAAAAATTCGAATGGAAAAGGGGGAATTTCGACAATTAATAACATGAGAATCAATTATCCAGTTTTTACGTGGTCATACGTTGCTATGAAAATGATGATGACGATTGTGGAAGCCGAAGCATTAAATAACATGAGATTAGGGCGTACTCATTAAATCCTGGAAGCTTTTTAACCCAAAGTTCAAGGGGGAAAATTCAAAAGGCACCTTACAGACCCCTTTTCCAAGGTCTCTTGCCATTTTTATCACATTGCACGTCATGCAGGGATGTACGGTCAATAGCACGTTTGGTGTCCACAGTAAGACAAGAGCACCTAAACAGAGGATTCGCTTCAGAATATCACCTCATCAAAATAAAAGTTACCTCCTCAAGCTTAGGCTTAGTCATCTATAATTAAGATTAGTGTTGAGATTATTTTTGGAATTTCAGGATGAGTTATAAAGTGCAACGCAGCACTCTTTGACATCCACATCTATGCCAAAGGAGGGGCATTTGCAAAATGCAATATTCCAACGTGACATAAGCACGGAGGAGCACGGAGACTAGTATCCTCATCAGCATTTAGCAGGGACAAAACATCAAACGGTGAATAGCAGGCGACTCACCAGGACAGAGCAGTTCGCGAGCCCACAATTTCAGACAAAGAATAGGCCTCATTCATGAGATTCGTCTGGTCATTAATTAATTTGCCTCTTAGTTCCGCAATCTGCATCTCATTGAGATGTATGTATTTCACTCCAACCTTCTTTTAATTTGACTCTCCCAAACTCCTCCGACAATCCTAACCAGCTTCGACTTGTCTGCCCCTCGTTAACAGTCCTGCTAATTTTTTCAGCAATCTATGCAGCTCCTCATAATATTGTACAGGGTTTAAAAACTCTTCTCTCATGTTTATTCCGTAACACCCTAGAATTTTTCCTTTTTTTTTTAAACACTTATTTTGTTGGCCATTTGGGCAATAATCGTTGGACTTGAGTAAAAAATGCTTAGGAATAGTTGGAGGAGCCCACACAGCCAGATTCTAAACACAAAAGTACAGAAAAATCTCCAAAACAATCGAGCACGCTCTCACTCCAGGTCAATTCTTTTCTCTGGCAACGAGGCTAAATGTAATTATCAATTGAGGGTACACATCGCTTCACCGAAGAAAAGCTGGGCCAGCCAGAGGAGTCTTTTCCGCGTGCCGCAGTGATCAGGTTCAGCTCTCCCTTCTCCCTGCATTTCTACGGCGCAGAGCAATGGCAGGTTTTTTGGCCATTCCCGAGACTTGTTTGGACGGACGGATATATTCAAAAAAGATCTCATTTCGATCCTTAATCCCCTCCCCCTCCCTCCACTGTTCTTGTCGTTTCTCGCGATACGACGAAAGGCCGCTTCCCACCACCCACCCCGGAATTCAATCAGTAAAGAATCCGGGCTCTCTGCCCCGTGCAGAGAGAGGACAACATCTTTATCCATTATGGTGTGTACGGTGTCTGGGATTTGCTTTTATGGGAAGTTGGAGCGATGGAAACCGTGATCACATCATAAATGAATGCTCGACGAGTGAGAAATGCCTTTTCCTTGGCCTGCTAATCGTGCAATTCCTCATCCCAGAGGACGCGAACTTTATTCATCGTCATAAATGAGTGTCAGACGCTCGATCTTTTCAACTTCCTGCGTGTACCTCTGATCGTACTTTTCTTTTTATCGGTTGATTTTACAAGAAATTTAGAAATTTATGTTGCTGAATTTCTTTTTAAATTAAGGTATTTATACTAGATTTTTTTGTTAATATGATCATCGTGGTCCTTGGGACACTGTGATTTTTCAAAAAAAAAAAAATTTCATATAGTTTGTTTGAGATATAACGGATTTTGAGGTAAAATGAGCATTTGGTCAGGAATTCTACATAATACAGATCCGACTTCAAGATTAAGTTTTAATGAGGGTTTATGTGACTTTAAAAATTTATCATACAGTGTAAAGTATATTGAAAATATTGCAACGTTTTCCATGTTTGAATAATTGATAAACATCCGACCAAAAAAACTTGATAATCGGCATGAGTTTTTTTGGTGTAGCGGCATACAGAAGTAGCGTAGTCCATCTTGTCCTGTTTCTTCTATAATAAGTTTAGGGTTCTGATCCTTAGTGTAGCATAACAATTAAGTTCTTGCACCGTAACTTGATCCTATATGTTACGGAGACCATCCTACGGTAATGAATCGTGCACAAAAAAAACTGTGAGATCAGCCTCCTGACTTTCAGACGAAGACACGATGAGTAGTTGCTTAGAAAGGGGAAGGGGAAGGGGGCGTGGGGCTTCATTGATCTAAATCACCATTCGACCCGGGTTTATTTATATAACTTATGCAAGTGAAAGTGCAGAAGAAAGTGATTTTTGAAAATTCTTTAATTTTTTATTTTGAAAATTCTTTTGTTTTTTCTTTTCTAACCCTTTGATGTCTGATATCAACTGGCATTTTTTAGATCAGTGTACGTACGTTCACTCAGTCCTGGCAAAAGTAAAAACCTAGCTAGGCAGAGGAGTCTCGTTTGCGTGCTACGGTGATTTTCTCCTAGTTCTTTGGCTTTTCCCGGTTTTCCCACTCTTTCTCTCTTTCTCTCTGCTTTTTGCTTTTTAGCCAACTGTAGTTGAAAGGGTTGTCATAATCTTGCACGGATGACTACGAAAACTTCACCCTATGGGTCATGAGTCATTCATTGTCCATGTGACTGTCACCCCTACCACTACTACATATGCTTATCATGCTAGAAAAAGTGACCTCAAACGACTCCACTTTCCTAGACCCTAATTAAAATTTTTTTTTTTTACTTTGATCGTTATTTTAATTGATGACTTATAACCCTAAAGATCATTCAATTTTATATTAATATTTAGTTCATTTTAAAACCTACCAATCAAAAAAGTGATTAAAATATCACATTATTAGTTAATGATAAAATTTCAAAATTTTGAATAATATGGGCAATGAACATATAAACCAAAGAAAAAAGGTCCACTTTATAATATTCAACACTTTTCATTTTGTCGCTGATTTACTCACGGCTCTATATGTTCCTTTTCTATTTGCACATATCATACAACACTAAATCCCGTTGATCTAGTTTGACCAAAAAAGAAAATACGGTTGATCTATATTATCTATTTAGTTTCGTGGTGAAAATTTAAATTTAAGAGTAATTATTGATTTCTGTTGGTGTTTAACATGTAATAACTTATATTTTCATAAGTTCATCCATTAATATTGGGAACATTATATTTTATTTGAGGATTCAATCATAACTTAGTCAAAACATAAGTATAATAACGAGTGAGTTTAAAAGTATAGACAGCTTGCATAACTTTTTGGATTCAATCGTAACTTTTTGTATTTTTTTTTTTGTCAGAACAATAGGCGACCCTCGCCTGACTCCGGCGCCGGCGAGGCATCCTTGCCGGCTTCCTCCATTCAATAAAAAAAAATAGAAAATAACTCAAATGACGAAAATACCCTTTAACTCAAAAAACTTTGGGGTAAATTTGTCATAAGTAATATAGTTCGGGGTAAAATTGTCACAAGTGACATAGTTTAGGGTTTTTGGTGGCATAAAAAAAAAAATTTAGAGTAAATGTGTCACACGAGGTAAAGTTTGGGGTAAATGTGTCACACATGGTAAAGTTTGGGGTTTTTTGTGTCAAAAAAAAATTTAGGGTAAATGTGTCACACGGGATAAAGTTCGGGGTTTTCGTGTGATTATCCCATTGAAAATATTGCAACGTTTTCCATGTTTGAATAATTGATAAGCATCCGACCAAAAAAAAAAAACTACATGAGATTTTTCTTTTACAAAAAGTTATGCAAGCTGTCTATACTTTTAAACTCACTCGTTATTATACTTATGTTTTGACTAAGTTACGATTGAATCCTCAAATAAAATATAATGTTCCCGATATTAATGGATGAACTTATGAAAATATAAGTTATTACATGTTAAACTAACAACGGTGGATGTAAAAGCTCTGTCAAGGAAAATGAGAAAGTAAAATTTTTAGTTGATTTCTTTCGCAGCATTATTAGTTAATGTTACAATTCGAGTATCTAATTGCTCTGACCAAAAAAAAAGTCACTAATTGCACCAAAAAAATAATTTTTTTTTAGAACGATGGATCTAAAAGCCCTTTCAAGTCTTTAGTATCTCGATAGAAATTAACTACCTAAGGATTAGCATTTCAGTTAGCCACCCCCAATGCACTTTTAGGACAGACGGTGAAACATTTTTCTTCTTGCTGTGTAATGCTAATATAAAGATGAAATTCAAAATCTTGTATAATAAGGGCAATGAACATTTTAACCAAAGAAAAAAGAGGTCCACTTTACATAATTTAATACTTTCATCATACTAGCTCTATAAATAAATTAAAAAAATAAGCTTATGAAGACCAACAATGATTGCTGAATAAAATGAAAATAGAGAGTGAGAGATCAACATAAGTCCACTCCAGAGTCTTTAAAACCGTGACAATTATGTAGTTATACGCTTTTAATAACCTCTTTCATTCGAAACATTTGAGAACAAGGCTCTAGGTTTCACGTTTACTACAAATAGTTGCAATTGTTCTTTTTATTTAATTAAATGAATTAACACTCGAGAGCTACTTTTGGGTGACAATCTTTGAACTTCTTTTATAACATGTTAATGGTGGATCTAATTTTTATATACAAGCTGAAATAAAAGGGTGAAGGAATGGAATAGTCAGCTTATAATTAAAAATACGAGGATTATTTAATCCGACGAAGATAAACTTTTGACGTTTGTTGGTCCCTTTTTGTGTCTTAACAGATGACCAAGGGAATGCAATTTGGTTTTGTTGAATTTTTTCGACTTGCTTGTGCTTGAACGTGTATGCATCTTTCATCAACATTGGTTTAAGACAAATTTCGAATTTCTTATTGCTGAATTCTCAATATTAAAGTTCTTGCACGAAAATCTTTAGCATTATAAGGATTATGATCGTTAAAACACTCTGATTTTTTGCAATCTCCCTTCAGTTTGTTTAAAATAAAATAGATTTTGAGGTAAGTAATGTTGGTCATGATTTTTGTAAGATATTTTCCCCATTTCGTTTTTATATAAAGATCAAGTTTTGAGAATTATTTATTTGATTAAAATTTTTATCATATGGTGTAAAGTGGAATGAAAAGAAATGCAACAATTTTCATGTGTTCGTTTACTTGATAATGGGTATAAATATGCTATTCATTAAAAAGAGATGGCATTTTTATGGAAAAGGAAATATAAAAAGAAAAATTATTGTTTTCATTAACTTCATAATTACTCTCTTGAGAAAGAAAAATGAGGAACAAGGAAAAGAAGATTTAAAAAGCGAAATTATGTAAGAAAAGCAATACAATGGGGGCTATGCAAAGAGGACAAAAGAGTGGTTGTAGGAAATAAAAAGAGCACCATTGCCGTCCGTCTTGCCCGGGTGATGATGATAAATTGTCTGTCATTATTCTTTATATTTAAATACATGAATTACTTTGAGAATTGCTTTTGCTCTGAACAACTTTTGTTGAGCTTCCTTCGTAACATGCTATTAATGCACCCGGTTTTTATATACATGCAGACAAAAATTATGTAAGAAAAGCAAGACCAAAGGAATTTCCCCGGGGGTACGCAGAGAAGACAAAAGAGCAGCTGCAGGGGGGAAAAGAAAAGACCATCAGTGTTGTTGTAGCTGTTCTTGGAGGTTCCATTTCCACAGATCCCGTACACACCATGATGGATAATCCCTCTCTCTGCATAGGGCAGAGGGCCCGGATCCTTCATTTATTATAATATCTAAAATCATATATAACATCTGCCGATCGATATTTCATTACAATTCTATTTAGATGAAATTTATTTTTAAATGGATTGGTCGCACTAGTAAATCATACATCCACCTCCAACGCTCACCAATTTCTCTATTCTTGCGGGTTCGAGCATTCATTTATGACGATCAATAAAGTTCACGTCCTCTGGGATGAGGAATAGCACGATTAGTAGGCCAAGCACAAGGGATTTCTCACTTGTCGAGGCGATATGCTTTGGCTTCCACAATCGTCATCATCATTTTCATAGCAATGTGCCGTTGAAAAGATACATAAATAATATATTTATGACCAGAAAAAGCTGGATAATTGATTCTCATGTTATTAATAGTCGAAATTCCCCCCTTTTCCATTCGAGTTTTTGAGCGTTGTTTTCTATTACATTCATGTTTATCAAGTACATAAATACCATACCCAATATTCCATGGGTCTACCAAACTTCTTATTGAACTTGTTCCATGAATTTTTGTTAGAACAGACCACGCAGAGGGGGCAAATTCAATTAGTTAAAAGAGATCCGGATGTTAGAAATTATTGGAATAATTCCTAAACTCGTTTTGTTTCATCAAGGATTCAAAAACAAAAAAAGTGCAAAATGTGTATCTCTTTATAACTAGCATAGCATCAATTAAGTTCCAGTCCTTTTCTTTCTTAAATCGATGGCCTACACTAATTCTAAACCATAACAATTACTATTTCATTTTTCCGATAAATCTAATTATTGCAGAACAAGCTGCTTCACAAATTGGATGAAAATTTCTTTTCAGTCTTAAGTTTTTGCATATACATGTAATTGAAAGTATATTTTAAGTGATTTTCATCTTCAATTTTTTTTTTTCATGCAAATTCACCTGTAAGAGAAATGAATATTCAGATTTACATAAGTCATTCACAAAACATTTTTCTTATTCGAGATTACGTCATATGTGGCTTATTATGTGTCTATTATTTTAATTTAAAATCTATTAAATAGATTGTAGGACTGACCTAATGTATCTAGAGTGGAAATGCAAAAATCATGCCATCAAAGATGCTATGCACATTTGTTTTCTTCCTCCTTTCGTCCTAAACGTTTTCCCATTATCCATGTCCTCCGATTTATATGACTTGTATAATCAAATCTCCTAATTTATCCAATTGTCCAATCAAATCCATTCCAATTACTAAATAAAATGTGCAAGCAAATAGCAATATACTTATGAAGGTGTTGGGCATTTGCGTTTCGGGGCCCTGAGAATTGAGAGAGAGAGATGAAAGCGTCTGACTTTGTTCTTGGAGGTCCTGTAGCAGCCACTTCGTGGCATCTTCTTCTTCTTAGAATTTGGGTCCCCCGGGGAAGGGCGGGAGGGCATTTTCTGGGCGAGAGGGGAGGATATTTTTGGGAAGGAAGGAGTCTGTTTTATATCAAGATTAAGTTTTAATGAGGGTTTTTTTGACTTGAAAAATTTATCATATAGCGTAAAGTATATTGAAAAAATTGCAACGTTTTCCATGTTTGAATAATTGATAAGCATCCGACCAAAAAAAAAACTAGATAATCAGCATGAGTTTTTTTTTTTTTTTGGTGTGAGGGGCATAAGATCACTATTTAACAAAAGTTGTGGGACTTGGCAAAAAAAAAAATTACATGAGATTTTTCTTTTACAAAAAGTTATGCAAGCTGTCTATACTTTTAAACTCACTCGTTATTATACTTATGTTTGGACTAAGTTACGATTGAATTCTCAAATAAAATATAATATTCCCAATATTAATGGATGGACTTATGAAAATATAAGTTATTACATGTTAAACTAACGGTGGATCTAAAAGCTCTGCTGAGGAAAATGAGAAAGTAAAATTTTTAGTTGATTTCTTTTGCAACATTATTAGTTAATGTTACAATTCAAGTATCTAATTGCTCTGACAAAAAAAAAGTCACTAATTGCACCAAAAAAATAATTTTTTTTAGAACGATGGATCTAAAAGCCCAATCTTTAGCATCTCGATAGAAATTAACTACCTAAGGATTAGCATTTCAATTAGCCACCCCCAATGCACTTTCTCAATAGAAATTAGGTAGTTAATTTCTTCATTTTACCTTGTTGTCATTTTTATCAGGTCAATCTTACTCTCTTTTTTTCCTCTTTGATTTGCAATAAAATATAACTTTATTAAAGCTGTGATGGATGACACGAAAACAACGATACTATCGAGTGTTTTTCCTCCAAAATAGAAATGTCGAGATAAAAAGAATTATATGACAATGAGCTACTCTTAGACATCTTTTCGTCCGATCTTCAATTTTTGTTTTCAGAAAAAAGGTCATTATAAGAATTATATTGATTGATTTTCTCCTTTTTCTTTTTAATTATATTATCACGATTTCTCGCACCCACTAATGTTCTTCGTTTGCCAAACATGACAGATCCATCATCGTCGATGTTTGCTCATGACATGTTTAACTTAATATCGATTGGTACGGGACTTTATTTTTCGAAAGCATTCCTTTCCGAAGCCCCAATACTTGTTATTATAGCTAAATGAAATATGTAGATACTATTTTTATATAGTTAGATATAATTTAGAATTTTTGAAACCGATTTGAGTAGGTCCTCATTCCATCGATACATAAGATAGATGAAATTGTGTTATTGCTCGTCGAAGAAAAAAGATCATGTTATCTATTTTCTTTTTTACTTATTACTTTAGTTTTGCATGTCCATTTGCTTGGACATAGGTTCGTATAAAAGGAAACCAATCGGAAAATAGCACTTTTGATGGCACTAACTTCTAGAATTCCACATTTGCGGTCTGGGGGGTGATCGCAAGACTAGATTAGGGCGTACTCATTAAATCCTGGAAGCTTTTTAACACAAAGTTCAAGGGGGGAAAATTCAAAAGGCACCTTCACAGACCCCTTTTCCAAGGTCTCTTGCCATTTTTATCACATTGCACGTCATGCAGGGATGTACGGTCAATAGCACGTTTGGTGTCCACAGTAAGACAAGAGCACCTAAACAGAGGATTCGCTTCAGAATATCACCTCATAAAAATAAAAGTTACCTCCTCAAGCTTAGGCTTAGTCATCTATAATTAAGATTAGTGTTGAGATTATTTTTGGAATTTCAGGATGAGTTATAAAGTGCAACGCAGCACTCTTTGACATCCACATCTATGCCAAAGGAGGGGCATTTGCAAAATGCAATATTCCAACGTGACATAAGCACGGAGGAGCACGGAGACTAGTATCCTCATCAGCATTTAGCAGGGACAAAACATCAAACAGTGAATAGCAGGCGACTCACCAGGACAGAGCAGTTCGCGAGCCCACAATTTCAGACAAAGAATAGGCCTCATTCATGAGATTCGTCTGGTCATTAATTAATTTGCCTCTTAGTTCCGCAATCTGCATCTCATTGAGATGTATGTATTTCACTCCAACCTTTTAATTTGGCTCTCCCAAACTCCTCCGACAATCCTAACCAGCTTCGACTTGTCTGCCCCTTGTTAACAGTCCTGCTAATTTTTTCAGCAATCTATGCAGCTCCTCATAATATTGTACAGAGTTTAAAAACTCTTCTCTCATGTTTATTCCGTAACACCCTAGAATTTTTCCTTTTTTTTTTAAACACTTATTTTGTTGGCCATTTGGGCAATGATCGTTGGACTTGAGTAAAAAATGCTTAGGAATAGTTGGAGGAGGCCACACAGCCAGATTCTAAACACAAAAGTACAGAAAAATCTCCAAAACAATCGAGCACGCTCACTCCAGGTCAATTCTTTTCTCTGGCAACGAGGCTAAATGTATTATCAATTGAGGGCACCGATCGCTTCACCCAAGAAAAGCTAGGCCAGCCAAAGGAGTCTTTTCCGCGTGCCGCAGTGATCAGGTTCAGCTCTCCCTTCTCCCTGCATTTCTACGGCGCAGAGCAATGGCAGGATTTTTGGCCATTCCCGAGACTTGTTTGGACGGACGGATATATTCAAAAAAGATGTCATTTCGATCCTTAATCCCCCCTCCCTCCACTGTTCTTGTCGTTTCTCGCGATACGACGCAAGGCCGCTTCCCCACCACCCACCCCGGAATTCAATCAGTAAAGAATCCGGGCTCTCTGCCCCGTGCAGACAGAGGACAACATCTCTATTATGGTGTGTACGTTGTCTGGGATTTGCTTTTATGGGAAGTTGGAGCGATGGAAATCGTGATCAGATCAATGTAGATAATCAATTATCCAGCTTTTTCGTGGTCATACATTGCTATGGAAATGATGATGACGATTGTGGAAGCCGAAGTATCGCCTCGACAAGTGAGAAATCCCTTCTCCTTGGCCCTGCTAATCGTGCTCCTCCTCATCCCAGCTTTTTCGTGGTCATACATTGCTATGAAAATTTTTAGTTGATTTCTTTCGCAGCATTATTAGTTAATGTTACAATTCGAGTATCTAATTGCTCTGACCAAAAAAAAAAAGTCACTAATTGCACCAAAAAAATAATTTTTTTTTTAGAACGATGGATCTAAAAGCCCTTTCAAGTCTTTAGCATCTCGATAGAAATTAACTACCTAAGGATTAGCATTTCAGTTAGCCACCCCCAGTGCACTTTTAGGACAGACGGTGAAACATTTTTCTTCTTGCTGTGTAATGCTAATATAAAGATGAAATTCAAAATCTTGTATAATATGGGCAATGAACATTTTAACCAAAGAAAAAAAGAGGTCCACTTTACATAATTTAATACTTTCATCATACTAGCTCTATAAATAAATTAAAAAAATAAGCTTATGAAGACCAACAATGATTGCTGAATAAAATGAAAATAGAGAGTGAGAGATCAACATAAGTCCACTCCAGAGTCTTTAAAACCGTGACAATTATGTAGTTATACGCTTTTAATAACCTCTTTCATTCGAAACATTTGAGAACAAGGCTCTAGGTTTCACGTTTACTACAAATAGTTGCAATTGTTCTTTTTATTTAATTAAATGAATTAACACTCGAGAACTACTTTTGGGTGACAATCTTTGAACTTCTTTTATAACATGTTAATGGTGGATCTAATTTTTATATACAAGCTGAAATAAAAGGGTGAAGGAATGGAATAGACAGCTTATAATTAAAAATACGAGGATTATTTAATCCGACGAAGATAAACTTTTGACGTTTGTTGGTCCCTTTTTGTGTCTTAACAGATGACCAAGGGAAATGCAATTTGGTTTTGTTGAATTTTTTTCGACTTGCTTGTAAAGTGGAATGAAAAGAAATGCAACAATTTTCATGTGTTCGTTTACTTGATAATGGGTATAAATATGCTATTCATTAAAAAGAGATGGCATTTTTATGGAAAAGGAAATATAAAAAGAAAAATTATTGTTTTCATTAACTTCATAATTATTCTCTTGAGAAAGAAAAATGAGGAACAAGGAAAAGAAGACTTAGAAAGCGGAATTATGTAAGAAAAGCAAGACAATGGGGGCTATGAAAAGAGGACAAAAGAGTCGTTGTAGGAAATAAAAAGAGCACCATTGCCGTCCGTCTTGCCAGGGTGACGATGATAAATTGTCTGTCATTATTCTTTATATTTAAATACATGAATTACTTTGAGAATTGCTTTTGCTCTGAACAACTTTTGTTGAGCTTCCTTCGTAACATGCTATTAATGCACCCGGTTTTTATATACATGCAGACAAAAATTATGTAAGAAAAGCAAGACCAAAGGGATTTCCCGGGGGTACGCAGAGAAGGCAAAAGAGCACCTTTAGGGGGAAAAGAAAAGACCATCAGTGTCGTTATAGCTGTTCGTGGAGGTTCCATTTCCACAGACCCCGTACACACCATGATGGATAATCCCTCTCTCTGCATAGGGCAGAGGGATCCTTCATTTATTATAATATCTAAAATCATATCTAACGTCTGCCGATCGATATTTCATTACAATTCTATTTAGATGAAATTTATTTTTAAATGGATTGGTCGCACTAGTAAATCATACATCCACCTCCAACGCTCACCAATTTCTCTATTCTTGCGGGTTCGAGCATTCATTTATGACGATTAATAAAGTTCACGTCCTCTGGGATGAGGAATAGCACGATTAGTAGGCAAAGCACAAGGGATTTCTCACTTGTCGAGGCGATATGCTTTGGCTTCCACAATCGTCATCGTCATTTTCATAGCAATGTGCCGTTGAAAAGATACATAAATAATATATTTATGACCAGAAAAAGCTGGATAATTGATTCTCATGTTATTAATAGTCGAAATTCCCCCTTTTCCATTCGAGTTTTTGAGCGTTGTTTTCTATTACATTCATGTTTATCAAGTACATAAATACCATACCCAATATTCCATGGTCTACCAAACTTCTTATTGAACTTGTTCCATGAATTTTTGTTAGAACAGACCATGCAGAGGGGGCAAATTCAATTAGTTAAAAAAGATCCGCATGTTAGAATTATTGGAATAATACCTAAACTCGTTTTGTTTCATCAAGGATTCAAAAACTAAAAAGTGCAAAATGTGTATCTCTTTATAACTAGTATAGCATCAATTAAGTTCCAGTCCTTTTCTTTCTTAAATCGATGGCCTACACTAATTCTAAACCATCGCAATTACTTTTTCTTTTTTTCCGATATGAAAATTTCTTTAGAGTCTTAAGTTTTTGCATATACATGTGAAAGTATATTTTAAGAGATTTTCATCTTCAATTTTTTTTTTTCATGCAAATTCACCTGTAAGAGAAATGAATATTCAGATTTATATAAGTCATTCACAAAACATTTTTCTTATTCGAGGTTACGACAAATGTGGCTTATTATGTGCCTATTATTTTAATTTAAAATCTATTAAATAGATTGTAGGACTGACCTTAATGTATCTAGAGTGGAAATGCAAAAATCATGCCATCAAAGATGCTGTGCACATTTGTTTTCTTCCTCCTTTCGGCAAAACGTTTTCCCATTACCCAATTCCTCCAATTTAAATGACTTGTATAATCAAATCTCCTTAATTATCCGATTGTCCAATCAAATCCCTTCCAATTACTAAATAAAATGTGCAAGCAAATAGCAATATAAGATTCGAATATTTAATTAAAAAACAGATCACGACTCTTTACTTATGCGAACAGTGACATAAAGGCTGGCAGAAAGTATTTTTGCCATCCATCCTTACGAACCATTTTAACATAGCTTGCGAACAGTGAAGCGCATTGTAGCTAATTATCAAGATGGGCAGAAAAACTAAATAAGAATTCTCATTACATGGGAATAGACTTAATATTGAACATGAAAAGTTTGACATTTCTATTTTGGAGGAAAAACACTCGATGGTATCATTTTCGTGTCATCCATCATAGCTCTAATAAAGTTATATTTATTGTAAATCAAAGAGGAAAAAAAAGAGTAAGATTGACCTAATAAAAATGACAACGAGGTAGAACGAAGAAATTAACTACATAATTTCTATTGAGAAAGTGCATTCCAACGTTTTTGAATAAAAAATCAGTGAAATTCGACTTTTCTCCTAACGGATCACAGATTTAAAATAAAATGAAAAAATTAAAATGAAATTCATGAGAAGATGTAAGGCAAGACGCACTTGGAAGAAGCCTCATGATACTGTTCAGCGACCTTCAGATCATGACTTGTTCCAAATACACCCTGTCTTACATCTTCCCGTGAAGTGACTTTTTTCATCTTATTGTAAAGTTGTGATCCGTTGGAGGAAAAATCGAATTTCACTGATTTCTTATTCAGGAAACGTTGAAATGCGCGGACATTGGTGAAGAGATCCAACTGCTTCTTATCACAAAATTTGATCATCTTCGAAAAAATTTGATTTCATCATCTTCGCTTTAAATTTGTCCAAACCTCTTCCCAGTATGCTATACCATGATCTCGGCCCATCGTTGGCGTCGGTGCCCTTCTTACCTTTCTTCCTGGCCGCCTCTTCAACGCTTGAGATCTGGCCGGCTTCTTCACAGGCATGACCTCCTTGTCGGCTCCGACGGACTTGACAGTGCGGGCCTCATTTTCAAACTCTGATTCAGAACACTTGTCGGAGTCTGGAGTGAGCCCCTTCGCTCCAGACGATTGTCCTCCTCCTTCAGCATCTTCGTCCCTCTACGCAGGCTGCTTCTTCAACGTGCCATCCTTGGCCGCGGCAATGGACTCGACGGCGCGGGTACCATCTCCGGGGTTGGATTCATCATCCGAATCCGAGTTCAAAGAGGACTTCTCTTTGTGTTGTGAGGGCTTTGCTGGTTCCTACTTAAGAGCTGCTCCGTCGTCCGATCGGGAGGGGATTTGGACAACGCTCCGGACGATTCGCTTTCTTCTCCTTCTCCGCTTCCCTCGTCCGTTTCCCATTGCTCTCCAGCTCTTCTGGGCTCGGAGCCGGTGCGGGACTCTTCGCTAGAGGAAGCGTCCGCGTGTGACGATTCGTGGGAATGAGTTGGGCATTTGCGTTTCGGGGCCTGAGAATTGAGGGAGAGAGAGATGAAGGCGCCTGACTTTGTTCTTGGAGGTTCTTTCGCAGCCGCTTCGTGGCTTCTTCTTTATTGCTCCAACTTCCCATAAAAGGCCTCTTAAAATAAAATAAAAAAAAGGAGAAAATCAATAAAATTGAAGATCGGACAAAAGATGTCTAAGAGTAGTCCATAGTCATATAATTCTTTTTAATTATATAATTAATTTAATTGGTAAGCACAAAGTAAACACCAACAGAAATCAATAATTATTCTTAAATTTAAATTTTCACCACGAAACTAAATAGATAATATAGATCAACCGTATTTTCATTTTTGGTCAAACTAGATCAACGGGATTTAGTGTTATATAATATGTGCAAATAGAAAAGGAACATATAGAGCCGTGACTGGATCAGCAACAAAAAGAAAAGTGTTGAATATTGTAAAGTGGACCTTTTTACTTTGGTTTATATGTTCATTGCCCATATTATTCAAGATTTTGAAATTTCGTCTTTACATTTAGCATTATATATAGCAAGAAGAAAAACACGATCTGTTTTATTAAACAACTTAGGAGATCACAATCGAACATTAATGGATAATGTGATATTTTAATCACTTTTATATTGGTGAGTTTTAAAATGAACTAAATACAAAATTGAATGATCTTTAGGATTATAAATCATCAATTAAAATAATGATGAAAAGTAAAAAAATAAAAAATTAGGGTCTAGGAAAGTGTAGTCTTCTGAGGTTACTTTTTCTAACATGACGAGCATATGTGGTGGTAGGGGTGGCAGACAATGAATGACTCATGGCCATAGGAGGTGAAGCTTTCGTAATCATCCGAGCAAGATTGTGACAACCTTTTCAGCTACAGTTGGCCAAAAAAGCAAAGAGCAGAGAGAGAGAGAGAGAGAGTGCGGTCATGTCTATCCAG
The DNA here is from genome assembly GCA_014182895.1 of Angophora floribunda. Lineage (NCBI taxonomy): Eukaryota > Viridiplantae > Streptophyta > Magnoliopsida > Myrtales > Myrtaceae > Angophora > Angophora floribunda. Next base: position 14,426,834 of record CM024706.1, read on the forward strand.
GCTAACAAAACAAAAAGCAAATCCCTAATCCAACGGAGGGGGTTGGGCCGTGCTGCTGAGAGGCTGCACTGGCCACTGGACGGCCACGATTCTCCTGTTGAGGGAGCCAACCACTGGCCTAGACTCCGGACACATCATATCGATTGGCAGATCTTAGATATGATTTTAGATATTATAATAAAGGAAGGATCCAGACTCTCTGCCCTATGTACAGAGAGGGATTATCCATCATGGTGTGTAAGGGGTCTGGGGAAATGGAACCGCCAAGAACAGCTACAACGACAATGATGGTCTTTTTTTTTTTCCACCGCAACTGCTCTTTTGTCTTCTCTGCATACCCCGGGGAAACCCCTTTGATTTTGCTTTTCTTACATAATTTTTGTCTGCATGTATATAAAAACTAGGTGCATTGATGGCACGTTACGAAGGAAGCTCAACAATAGTTGCTCAGAGCAAAAGCAATTCTTAAAGTGATTCATGTATTTAAATATAAAGAATAATCACAACAATTTATCATCATCGCCTGGGCAAGAAGGACGGCAATGATGCTCTTTTTATTTCCTGCAGCCACTCTTTTGTCCTCTTTGCATAGCCGCCATTGTCTTGCTTTTCTTACATAATTTCGCTTTTTAAATCTTCTTTTACTTGTCCCTTATTTTTCTTTCTCAAGAGAGTAATTATGAAGTTAATGAAAACAATAATTTTTCTTTTTATATTTCCTTTTCCATAAAAATGCCATCTCTTTTTAACGAATAGCGTATTTATACAGTAAACGAACACATGAAAATTGTTGCATATCTTTTCATTCCACTTTACACCATATGATAAATTTTTTAATCAAATAAATAATTCTCAAAACTTGATCTTTATATAAAAACGAAATGGGGAATATATCTTGCAAAAATCATGACCAACATTACTTACCTCAAAATCTATTTTATTTTTAAAATACTAAAGGGAGATTGCAAAAAATCACAATGTTTTAACGATCATAATCCTTATAATGCTAAAGATTTTCGTGCAAGAACTTTAATATTGAGAATTCAGCAATAAGAAATTCGAAATTCGTCTTAAACCAATGTTGATGAAACATGCATACACGTTCGAGCACAAGCAAGTCGAAAAAAATTCAACAAAACAAAATTGCATTCCCTTGGTCATCTGCGAAGACACAAAAAGGGACCAACAAACGTCAAAAGTTTATTTTCGTAGGATTAAATAATCCTCGTATTTTTAATTATGAGCTAACTATTCCATTCCTTCACCCTTTTATTTTAGCTTGTATATAAAAATTAGATCCACCGATAACATGTTACATGTGCTCCGCACAGAGTTATTATTGAAACAAAACAGTTAACATGGATCAACTAATTCTTTTTCTTCAGAATAAATCAACCGAATTTGAATGTTGTATAATATGTGCAAATAACTCTAAACCAAAAAAAAAAAAAAAAAAAAAAGGATTGGGGGAGGGGAGAGAGAGAATCGCTTGATATATAAGTGATTTAATAGAAAATATGCTTTCTATCTAATTTAGATAGAGAAAGAACACCCAATCAATCACGTTTAATCATTAACTGTATTGTTACTTCTAAATTGTAGTTGAATGGATATGCGCTTATTTTCTATGGTTAAAGGATATTTTTTCACATTTCTTTTGCGGTAAATGAAAGGCACGAACCAAAAATAAAATAAAATCTAATGACATTATAACTTTCGTCGAGGTAGTACATAAAAAAAAACCTTATCTCTTTTCTTTTTTGCGTTTAGGGCTTTGTAGCGAAGAGTTGCTCGTCTGCATGAACACAAAAAACCTAAGTGCACTAAATATATAATTAAATATAAATGCAATCGAAAGTTGCTCGTTCTCAAATATTTTGATGAAAGAGGCAGTGTCTTCTTCGCCTCACCAAATCATCTTATGATGGGCATTCTTAGAAGCAAAGTAAAGGATACAATGGTCTTCATAAAAAATTAAAATTAAAACATTGCATAGTTCTCGCGGTTCCAATGAAGCAGACTATTTTTCTCTCCTTTTCTTATAATTGGGTCTTTATTTTCACCAGGGAAAAGAGAAATATTTCTGTCTTCCCCAGATGAAGCTGGAATTCCCTTGTATGGTATTTATGTACTTGATAAACATGAATGTAATAGAAAACAACGCTCAAAAATTCGAATGGAAAAGGGGGGAATTTCGACAATTAATAACATGAGAATCAATTATCCAGTTTTTACGTGGTCATACGTTGCTATGAAAATGATGATGACGATTGTGGAAGCCGAAGCATTAAATAACATGAGATTAGGGCGTACTCATTAAATCCTGGAAGCTTTTAACCCAAAGTTCAAGGGGGGAAAATTCAAAAGGCACCTTCACAGACCCCTTTTTCAAGGTCTCTTGCCATTTTTATCACATTGCACGTCATGCTACGGTCAATAGCACGTTTGGTGTCCACAGTAAGACAAGAGCACCTAAACAAAGGATTCGCTTCAGAATATCACCTCATAAAAATAAAAGTTACCTCCTCAAGCTTAGGCTTAGTCATCTATAATTAAGATTAGTGTTAAGATTATTTTTGGAATTTCAGGATGAGTTATAAAGTGCAACGCAGCACTCTTTGACATCCACATCTATGCCAAAGGAGGGGCATTTGCAAAATGCAATATTCCAACGTGACATAACCACGGAGGAGCACGGAGACTAGTATCCTCATCAGCAATTTAGCAGGGACAAAACATCAAACAGTGAATAGCAGGCGACTCACCAGGACAGAGAAGTTCGCGAGTCCACAATTTCAGACAAAGAATAGGCCTCATTCATGAGATTCGTCTGGTCATTAATTAATTTGCCTCTTAGTTCCGCAATCTGCATCTCATTGAGATGTATTTCACTCCAACGTTCTTTTAATTTGGCTCTCCCAAACTCCTCCGACAATCCTAACCAGCATCGACTTGTCTGCCCCTTGTTAACAGTCCTGCTAATTTTTTTCAGCAATCTATGCAGCTCCTCATAATATTGTACAGAGTTTAAAAACTCTTCTCTCATGTTTATTCCGTAACACCCTAGAATTTTTCCTTTTTTTTAAACACTTATTTTGTTGGCCATTTGGGCAATAATCGTTGGACTTTAGTAAAAAATGCTTAGGAATAGTTGGAGGAGCCCACCCAGCCAGATCCTAAACCCAAAAGTACAGAAAAATCTCCAAAACAATCGAGCACGCTCTCACTCCAGGTCAATTCTTTTCTCTGGCAACGAGGCTAAATGTATTATCAATTGAGGGTACACATCGCTTCACCCAAGAAAGCTGGGCCAGCCAGAGGAGTCTTGTCCGCGTGCCGCAGTGATCAGGTTCAGCTCTCCCTTCTCCCTGCATTTCTACGGTGCAGAGCAATGGCAGGTTTTTGGCCATTCCCGAGACTTGTTTGGACGGACGGATATATTCAAAAAAGATCTCATTTCGATCCTTAATCCCCCTCCCTCCACTCTTCTTGTCGTTTCTCGCGATACGACGCAAGGCCGCTTCCCCACCACCCACCCCGGAATTCAATCAGTAAAGAATCCGGGCTCTCTGCCCCGTGCAGTCATCTTTATCCCCGTGCAAAAATACTTTTGCGTGTTCGACTTAAAAAAACAGTTTTGTTGGAGAAACTGTTTGAAAAATATGAACCGAGAAAAAAGAATTATCTAACCGGCATTAGATAACATTTCCTCAGGAACTTTTGCTGGTAATAGACATTATAATTATTACTGACTTATTGATTTATCTTTTTATTCTTTCTAATATCTCGTGTGACCGAATCTTCTTGTTCTGAGAAGCAAACCATTTGGAAAATTGAACCGATTTACCTCCTTTGTGCGTGAGAGGTTTATACTGCATATTATTTAATTGATCAGTGAAAAAATTGGAAATAGATGTCAAATCTCAACCGGATTTTCACGATGTTCAAATGTTACCTAATATGTGAGCGAAAAAGTCGTAGATAAAATGTCAAGTTCAACTGGGGCCGACCATTGGGCCGTGCTGAGACACAGACCAAACCAGGCTCCGGCCCACACGACCCGGCCGGTGCTTGGGCCGGAGCCTGGTTTGGTCGACTCTCTAAAGCCTACCAATTCTTTAATATGGGGTCGGGCCTTAGGCTGCCTCATGGGCCCAATCATTAAGAATTGTTGGGGCCTCGATCCTAAAAAGTTTTGAAGAGCGGCTCTGGCTTCTCAAAGAAAAATGTTAGGTATCAAGAGGATATTATTTTATAAGAGTGTCTTGCTATTGCAGATCTTACCTACTCATTAATATCATTATGTACTTCCTAGAAAACATTTACCCATAACAATGCATGAGAGTATGGAACGAATACCTTACTTGAAACTTGAAAGGCCCCCACCGAGTTCAGCGCAGTTAATGGTTTTCCAATTCGGTCCCAACAAGGCAGTGTGAGTTCAGATCCTTCAATTGGTGTTGCGCTTTGGATTTTCACTCAAATTCCCAGGTACATTTGGTAGGCAGTGCAATTTTGCCAAAATCCTCGAACGACTGCTCCTTGTTCGGCTGAAAAGAGCTAACAATCTTAGTTGCATTAACACCCACGACACGAGATTATTGTTTCTAGTTGTTGCATCAACATTGCAGACATCATCATGAAGGGCTTACTTAACTGTGGCATAAGCATATGAATTCCAACATTGCAGACATTGTGATGAAGGACTTAGTTTCCAATTTGATGGATCAAAAATATTGGGTCACGGGCTTTTTGTAGGTACAAAAATTGAGCCGGAAAAATTATCACTCATCAAAGTTTGACCAAATTTGTATAAAAATCACATGAATATAATTTTTCAAAAATTTTCCCAATTTGATCAACTGAAAAAAATCGGATCATTTTTGTGATTTTCATTGAAGGCCTAAATTTCTTATTATAAATCATAGAGGGAAAAGGAAAAATTGGCCGGAGAAGAAGGATAAAAATGTAAAATACAAGAAATTAACTACCCAGCTTTTTATTAAGAATGTGCACCTAGCGAAACAACAAACTGTTTTTAGTTTTTTTTATTTATATAAATTTATATTTTCAGTTTTTTTATAAAAATAATGAGATACAAAAGGAACATTCAAGCTTTTTTTTTTTTTTTTTAAATTTTCTCGTGCAATTAAAGTTATGAATTTTATTCTCGCTTATAATATTTCACAAAAAGCCCGCATGCGTTAAAGCTAGTAATAAACTAAGGGTGTTAATTTCTCATTTTCCTCAAAAGAGCTTTTAAAACCGACATCATGTATTCAAACCGTAGAAACTTCTATTATCATAATTTCATCCGTTGATATTAAGATTGTTATGGTATAATTTGCGAATTTAGTAGTTACTTAATGCGGTACTTATGTATGTTAACTCATTCCAAAGTATCAATGGCATACAAAATTTCACTAAATGATAATCTCATTAATTTTTTTTTTATAATTGATGTCACTTTTTTTGTCAAGTAGTGTCCTTATGCCACTTATCAAGTAATCAAACGTGGATATTGTTGTAATTTTTTCATTACCATTACCCTATATGATAAACTTTTAAATCAAATAAATCCTTCTCAGACTTGGTCTTCATTTTAAACAAGTGGGTGAAATTATGACCCGTTGCTTCTTTCACCTCTAAATTTTTATTATTGTAAGCAAATAAAACAGAAATTGAAATATCACTATGTTTTAAAGACCATAATCATTATATTAATAACAAAAAGTTGTACAAATACCTTTATTTGAAACATCGGGCAATATGAAATTCGAGATTCTTATACAACCAATATCCATGAAAATCACTACTCTCCAGACCGCCAAAAGTGAAATTGCAAAAGCCGTGTACTTTTTATCGTTCCCTTTATATTTGGTCATCAAAACACTTTGATATTTGTAAATTCAAATCCTTTTTTATTTTACTAATTAAAATGTCCCAAGCATACGGCCGTGCGCGGTATATTACAACAAAAGCCCGCCATAAAAATATGAAATTTACACTTTCTCTTCCTGGAACGATACACCGGTCAATAGAAGGTACTAAACGCTCACTCTATAGCTCTATCTGTGCGACCCTTCCTCTTCCCCATCTCTCTCCCTTTCTCTCTCCATCTCTCATGGCCTCTTCCGCCGCGAAAGCTGGGACCGGCACTGTTCAGCCAGTCGCCGTGCGGGCCAGTTCTCAACCCTTTTCTAAGAGGGCAAGGAAGGGCGCTGATGCCGAGCACGGGATCAGGCCGTCGTTGGTTTGGCGTATTGCGGACCGTCTTAACAGGAGAAGGAAGCTGAAGCGCAAGTATGAGAAGGCGACTAGGACCGGGCGTAGCGGCGGAGTGCCGACCTCCCCAAAGAAGAAGGTCAGGCATACTGCCGCCCCGTCGAAATTGCCGGAGGAAGAGCCTGAGCAGAGGGACTGGGCCGGCGTCTTTGGGCTGTTGGAGCTAAATCAAATGGGGGTTGACCAGCTAAATCGAATGGGGCTGGCCGAGGAGATCTTAAGAGTTGGCATGAGGATGGTCGACTTCTCAAAAGTGGAGGAAATCAAGGAGAGATTGCTGGAGCTTCGAATGGCGGAGATGCAGATTGCCGTGGATGGAGCGGTCGTGCTGAATGACCTGGCCAAATTGATCTTGGACGGGTACCGTGCGGCCAAAAAATAGATTGGGATGATTAGGCCAAACTCAGTGTTTTTGTCTTTTCAGGGCAAAATCTGAGATTATTAGAAGGGTTTTGTGGCTTCTGCTTTTGTTTTGAACTTTTGTATTCCATTTGCCAATGGATAACACTTCATCTCTCAGATCAAATATTTTTTTGTTTTTTTTTTTTTTGGCACCTAGCTTCGCCTGTAATGTGCTCGAGAGCGTTGTCTGGATGTCTTTTTGCCAATAGATGAAGTTTGTGTTCCGTTTGCCGGACTTATTTCGTCTTTTTCTTCGCTCGGATTTCGACTGTAGACAAGAGATCGCTCACGGTAGCTAAGTCCTGGATGTTTTATGTCTGCTTGCGAACGGTGTTTGGATCGATAAGTAGATGCCTCTCGGGCCTTCTTTCAAACAGGTGGTGACGTGTTTTATAAGGAAGGCGGCCACTAATCTTTGCTCATTTCAAAACCAAGGCCAGTACCTCTCGCTCCTTTTTTCCGTCTGGGCATCCTTGGGTTTCTTTGTTCAAATGGTGCGGGGAGGCTGAGAGTGACTATGCTTTGGGTATTTGAAGGAAAGTAGGTGTTCTACCCACCGCTTGCTGTTTCCCGGTCTCAGTAATTATCATCGACATTTGATTCGCATGGTTGAAAATATCAAGTGAATTCCAGTTTCATCTGGGGAAAGACAGAAATTTTTTTTTTTCCCTGGTGAAAATAAAGATCCGATTAAGACAGGAATGTCATAAATATAAGTCCAAATCTTGTTTATGAAAGCACTTTTTAAAATCTCTTCCTCTTTTTATTTTTCTTGGGTTCGGGATTTGAGATGCTGCTTGTAATTGGTTGGCTTCTTGAACCAAACCTCTTGGAATGGCACAATCTAGTCTGGGCTTTCTTTTGGGTGTGAAATATAACTCTAAACTTGCACACCCACTATGCGAATCCTCCTATGTTGAGTTAGTGGTAACTCGGGGTTAAGAGGCCTTCATGATGAACATAAAAGTGTAAAGGTCTTGTTTTGCAAGCTAATAATGATAAATTCTAGTAAGAATCTATTGATAAGTTTTGAAAGAAAAAAGTTTAACGGAGATGTGATTGTATAAAGTAGGGCGAGCATTTCCAGGTTCAATATATCTTCAATTCACTAACTATAACTTATTTAGACACAAAAAATATGAATATTAACAAAATAAAAGTTTCAGTTATAAAATGAAAATTCAAACTAATAGTTCCATATTATACATTAATCATTAAATGCCATCGAATACTGTATGAAGATATATATCAAGAAAAATACAAATTTATTCTATGTCCTAGGTTCTAGTTTCAAATTCCAAGTTCCTCCTACGAGGAATGGAAGCAAATCTTGAGAGGCGCCAAGGGATTCTTGCTCTAGTGACTTTTGGGGAGGGGAAGAGAAGTTGGTAAAGGAAGCAAATTGAGAATAACCCTATCTACCTTCCACAAATAAGCTATGGAGGCCCTCGCCACTTGGGCTACCCTCACCAGATTATTCAAGTTGTGGAATGAAATGCTGGTGTCCCATTTCTTGTTCCACTTTCTGAACTCTTCTTCCCAAGTGAGAAGCAAGCTCGCAGGAGCAATAACCACAGGGCGGGAATTGGGGAAGAGTCCGAGATACGTGTGCAGAAAAAGTATGGTTAAGCAAGTCTTTCCCGTGCCTGGAGCGTGAGATATGATGCAACCACCAACGTCCTTAGGCTCAGAGTTGGACAAGTCTTTTAGATCAGTAGACCCAGCTAGGTTCTTCCACATAAACTCAAAGCCCTCTAGCTGGTGTGGATACATTTTGCTCCGGTCACAGGGGATGAGATCCAAAACAGAGCCGCTTTGATGAGAGAGTTTGTCAGTCATTTCCAGAAGGCTGAAGACAATCCCCTTCAAACAAAGACAGATTCCCTCTGTTGAGCAACGTTTTCGTGCCCAACATTTCGATGGAGAATTTTTCCTACATGATAACAGGCAGAAAAAAACAGAATATTAAGTAAACAATGGTTTTCAAAGATTCTAGAGCATAGACATACATTGAGGATGGCAGGGAGTGAAACAATTAATCTAGGGAAGTGACAGTCAATAACATAACTAGACCAACTGTGAAGTGTGGACGGTATTTTAAGAATGGTATACAACAGTAAAAGCCACAGTACTTGGTAAACCAACAGAACTTACAAAAGATGGTAGAAATGGTGGCAAGACATATTTAATCTCGAGCACTATTTGATCATAGAAGAGGCAAATCAAACCAACTTCCTCATCGCAAATGAGCTCATGCTTTCCTCCTGGACAAAGGGTGGCTCGACTTGTTTCAGTTTCCTCCTGAAGAGAATCACAAGAACTCTTTTAGAACAAATAATTATGCTAGAAATCTCTAATGATATTATGCTGTTAGTCTTATTTGCTACTTTCCTATAGCTATTTGCCCCTAGAAAAAGGACCGGTTGCAATTGTAAGAAAATTATATTTTTGTTTATGCTCTAGCAGCGTCACTGGAAATTATTTCCAAACTAAGAAAACAGCAATGTCAAAGCAAAAGAGCGATACAACAGCAATGAAAGTGACAATATTAGGAGTGGACTGTGTCATGCATTTCTCCAAGTCTCACGAGGCATAGAAAAGTAAATGCAATCAAGCTAAGACAGCTGGAAACAAATTATGCAAGAGTACAGACCCTTCAGATTGATCATTTACTTTGAATTGGTCGCAGAACCATTCAACTTTCTTAGCTACTGAGTTTGGTAGTCTCAGATATTCAAACCATGTGTGTATTGAGGACCAACTATCAAGTAAATAAGAAACTTATTTTTCATCTTTCTCATGTATTCTTGAGTATCTCCTCTGAGTGTTTCTCATCCTCTTCTTGTCTTTTGCTTCCCGTGAGTTCTCTTCTTGAAAGTTGCTAAAGCGATATCTCTGAATTTAGATGGCTCAAAAAGAGACTTTACAAAACAGCACAAGAAATGACGTCAAGTTCATATGGCTTACTATGAAGGAGTCTTACTTTATTTTCTATGGACCGAGGAAGAATTTAATAACCTAATCATCAAATGAAGAGCATCCAAAAATATGATTTAGATGATAATGCACATCAACATCGACCATGGAAAAGGAAGGCAGAAATAAACAAGGCTCACACATTTTAACTCTGCAAAAGCAAGAGACAAGAATCTGGGAGTTGCAAGACACCGATAGGCTGTGTTCTGATTTACAAACGTGAAATACCATGATCTCTAATCTATAAAACTCTCTTCAGCTGAAGAGAATAAATTCAATCAAGCCACTCTTTGCCATTTGGTCTAGCGTAGTCTAGGGATCGCCCTCCGCACCGCCAAAGTGGAATTCCAAAAGTCGATTTTTTTTCATCTTTGCGTTTCATCAAAACGCCTCTCCATGGTTCTATTTCCCTGATTTATTTGATTGGAATAATCGAAATTGCATAATTAATTTAATTTTTACATTGGAATCCTTCCTAATTTACTAAGTAGAATGTCTAAGCAAATGGCCATACAAAATTCAAGTACCATGTACAAAAGAAAATAGATCGCACACTTTTTTTCTCGTGAACAATCGATCTTAAAATATTGAAACTGTACCTAACTAAATAAAAGTAATGTCTATCTCAAAATAAGCACGGGACTTCGATAAGCAATGCTTCAAGAAATTAAAGTCTTATGCTAGTTGACTAAGTTAAAAATGTCATGAGCATGTGAAGGAATCAATAGGCTATTTATCCAATCATGTCAAACATTGACGATGGATCTGTCATGTTCGGCATACAATGAACATCGGTAGGTGCAAGAAACCGCGAAGAAGACAAAAGAGTGGTTGCAGCAGAGAGAGGGTGGTCCCCTTGCACAGTTGATTTTCATTGATTTTACTCTATGATCGATGTGTCATTGATTGTTTGTGCGACTGTCCATCCACACATAGATTGTCAATGCAAGATAAAGTAATTTATAAAGCGGTAATAATTTCCATTACCCTATTTAGAAAAATTTTCCTTATAAATCGATGGGTTTCGATCATAAACACCTCGTATTTATATTTAGTTCATTTCGCATGCAAGCAATCTCTGCAATTTGCAATTCGCCATTAAAAACAGTGATTGGAAGATAACATGGTGCAACATATTCAAAAATTGCAAGCTGTTTCAATGTTCGTCCATCATCCCACGGGCCTCTATGATATTTTGAGGACCGATGTTTTCAGTGTACAATAAGTGCACGGTTAATAAAAGAGGCATTGCAATTTCCTTCTTATCAATATATATTCTTAATATGAAGATGGAATTCAAATCTTGTCGTAATATGCACAATGAACATGTAAACCAAAGAAAGCTCCACTTTATGATATTCAATTCTTTCCATGGTAAGAGCTCTCTAAATAAATAAAAAACGTTGGAAGGCTAACTGTGATTTGCTGAATAAAAAGAATTATAACAATGGGCTACTTTCTGAACGTCACGTACCTTGTTCAATTTTTCTCTTCAGAAAAAGGTTTTAGGTAATAAATTGGATCTATTTTGATAATTTTCCCTCCTTTTCATTTTATTTTAAGGTGATTTCTATGGGAAGTTGGAGAGATAGAGGCTCACTACCAGTAATCCTAAGTCTAGTCCGGTCTAGGGATCCACCCTCCACGCCGCCGAAGTGGAGTGGCAAAAGTTGTGCTCTAAAAGGTGCTGTATATCCTCTCTCTTTTTTCCTTTAGCGTTGCTTTTCGATGACCCTAGGTCCCTCATTTATTTGATTTTTTTACATGGGAATTCTTCCTAATTTACTTATTAGAACGTCCAAGCAAATGGCCGTGCAAAATTCAAGCACCATACAAAATGAATTTCATCTATCTTATGAATGGATAAAATAAGGACTGACTAAGACGGGTGTTAAAAATGTTAAACTATCCCCGATGAAGTGGAAGTAATAATGTCCTCGTGATTCAATAAGCTATAAGCATTAGGGTTTCGGAAAAGCATGAGAAATTAAAGTCCCATGCTAGTTGACATTAGATTTGATTTCTATTAGCGATCAATTAATTGCATTTTAAAGTAAAATGTCCTTTTAATGTTTTCCTTCTAAAAAGAATTTCTATAGCAGTAAACAAAGAAAATGATGTAGAGTGTTTTTTTTTTTTTTTTTTCATTTTTCGGGGCAACTATGGTATGGATTTTATTATAAGATTAAAATGTAGGACAAAATAGGAAAATCCAATCGGGCACACGTGCATTAAAACTAGCAATAAACTAAGAGGTCTACTTTCTCATTTCCCTCCCAAGAGCCTTTAGATCCATCATTGTTAATCTAAACTATATCTTGTCTTCAAAACTTCATCCATTAATATTAAGAATTTTATGCTAAATAAAGAATCTAATAGCATAAATGATGCCACTTTTTGTCAAGTAGCGTCCTTATGCGCCTCCCTCGTCGAGTGATTAAACATGGAAAGTAATTTTTTTCAATAAACATAACATTGCACGATAAATATCTTAAATCAAAGTTAATCGCTTTCAAAGCTTGATCTTCATATAAAATCAAGTGGAGTCTTTATTCTTTAGAAATCGTGACTAATGGTTTCCTTTACCTCAAAATCTATGTCATCTCAAGCATTTTAAAGGGAAATTGAAGAATAACTACCTTGAAAGGTCTATAATCATATATCGATAATAATTTTAGTACAAATACCTTGAATCTTAAAAGATTGACCAATGTGATATTCAAAATAAGTCTAAAATCAATATTCATGAAAAAAAAGAGTTACCTTTAAATATAAACAGAAGAGTATATGAGAATTCGTCTGAGGAGGATGAGGATGGACCGCTCAAAAGTGGAGGAAATGAGGAAGATGTTGCGGGAGTTTCAAGAGGCGGAGTCGGACATGGCTTTGCGTAGAGCGGACCTGTTGTACGACCTGGCCATGATGTTGATTGATGAGTAGGTGCGGCGGCAAACAAATGCCAGTGATGGTTAGTCTAAACTTGTTTCTGCCTTTGTTTTTTTTTTGTCGTGGGGGTTTAAAATCTGAGATTAGAACGGTTTTGTAGCTGCTGCTGCTGCTTTCTGTATTGAATCTTTGTGTTTTATTTGCCCATAGGCACTCTTCATCTCTTAGATACCTTCAGCTGTTTTCTCTCTTTCTTTCTTTTTTCCTTCCTAGTTTCGTCTGTAATGTCCTCGAGAGAAGATGAAATTATTTAACTCGTCCTGGATGTTTATGTCTGGTTGCGTGCACAACACTTAAGAATTTTTTTAATAGAACATCGAGATTCATTGAATTTCTTAATATGTCTACGCAAAGATTTACAAACTATTTGCCATGACCTCATCCGGATGTCTCTTTTTCAAGTTTTGTGGGGCAAAATGAAAACATTTGCAAAGTTGTGGAGCTGTATCGAAAATTTTCTTAATGTGTTCGCGCAAAAGATTTGCAAAATGTTTCCTAAGAGCTCACCCGGATGGTGTTTTTTGATATACTTACGGAGCGAAATGGGAACATTTTTAAAATTGCAGAGCTGTATTGGAAATTTTCTTTGGTCAGGGAGAAATTATCTGTCGCTATTTCTTGCAGGCTTACATGACCATCAGCACAGGAAGCAAGCAGAGGAAAATAAATTTAGAGAAAAACAGTGATTAGAATAGCTTTTCATCCTTTAGCGCATGTCTATATCATCCTTTTAAGATTTTATGGTCACGGTAAATCATTGAAGATGGAGGTTCTCTCTCGTGTCATATCATTAGCCATATTGTCATGTAGAAAGCAATCGAAGGAGTTATGATTTTATTTTTTATTTTCCCATTTTAGACTAATTTTTCCGGGTATTCCCGACTTGGTTGAGCTTGGGTTGGATCCATATTGGGTACAGCAATTATCTCTTAGCCTATGTACACAAGTCAATAATCAAGGTACAATCAGATCCATATGGTCGGACATGGATTGAAACATGGCTCGATTTTTATTAAACAAGATGGATGGGTGTGTAATGTTAATGCAAATTCTTTAGGCAAGCAGTTTCGATAAATAAACGCTACTTTCTACTCTACAATTACTGTCTTGAGGAAGAAAAACGAGGGACTAGGAAAAAGAAAAATTATGTAAGAAAAGCAAAGACAATGCCAATTCTAGCTCTTCCCTGGTTTCTCTTGCACGGCTGTTTTTCAAACTCGCAACTGATGGGTTTTGACCATAATAAGCAACGGGAGCTAATTTCCACTATTCGCGATTCGACAATCGAGAAAGTGTTAGAAAATATGATCCTTCACAAAATAATAAGCAACGTTTTCAAAAATTGACAAAAGAATTGAATTTTTTAATTTTTTTCATATACTGTGAAGTGAATTGAAAAAATTGATTAGGCCACAAAACTTGAAAACATGGCAACGATTTTCATTTTTTTAACTTGATAAGGGTCATAAAAGATGAAATTTGCTAAAAAAGTGCCATCATTTGGGGTAAAACATTTAATGAGATTATCTTTTAGAGAAATTATGGAGATTAATTATTCTTTTGAGCTAGTTTACATGTGCTCCGCACAGAGTTATTATTGAAATGAAACAGTTAACATGGATCAACTAATTCTTTTTCTTCAGAATAAATCAACCGCATTTGAATGTTGTATAATATGTGCAAATAACATCTAAAAAAAAAAAAAAAAAAAAAAAAGGATTGGGGGGGGGGGGAGAGAGAGAATCGCTTGATATATAAGTGATTTAAAAGAAAATATACTTTCTGTCTAGTTTAGATAGAGAAAGAACACCCAATCAATCATGTTTAATCAATAACTGTATTCTTGCTTCTAAATTGTAGTTGAATGGATATGTGCTTATTTTCTATGGTTAAAGGATATTTTTTCACATTCCTTTTGTGGTAAACGAAAGGTACGAACCAAAAATAAAATAAAATTTAATGACATTATAACTTTCATCGAGGTAGTACATAAAAATAAACTTATCTCTTTTCTTTTTTGCATTTAGGGCTTTGTAGCGAAGAGTTGCTCTTCTGCATGAACACAAAAAACCTAAGTGCACTAAATATATAATTAAATATAAATGCAATAGAAAGTTTCTCGTTCTCAAATATTTCGATGAAAGAGGCTGTGTATTCTTCGCCTCACCAAATCATCTACGATGGGCATTCTTAGAAGCAAAGTAAAGGATAGTATACAATGGTCTTGGAGCAGACCATTTTTCTCTCCTTTTCTTATTAATCTCTCCCCTTTTCTTATAATTTGGTCTTTATTTTCACCAGGGAAAAAAGAAATATTTCTGTTTTCAACCATGTGAATCAAATGTCGATGATAATTACTGAGACCGGGAAACAGCAAGTGGTGGGTAGAATACCTACTTTGCTTAAAGTACCCAAAGCACAGTCACTCTCAACCTCTCCGCACCATTTGAACAAAGAAACCCTAGGATGCCCAGACGAAAAAAAGGAGGAGCGAGAACTGATCTTGGTTTTTGAAATCAGCGAAGATCAGTGGCCGTTCGCAAACAGACAATAAACATCCAGGACTTATATACCGTGAGAGATCTCTTGTCTATAGTCCAAACCAGGGGCGAAAAAAAGAAGACGAAATAAGTCCGGCAAATGGAACATAAAGATCATCTATTGACAAGAAGACATCCAGACAGCGATCTCGAGCACATGAAAATGTCCGATCTGAGAGATGAAGAGTAGTAATCCATTGGCAATGGAATACAAAAAGTTCAAAACAAAAGCACAAGCCACAAAACCCTTCTTCTAATCTCAGACTTTGCCCCAAAATGACGAAAACACTGAGTTCGGCCTAATCGTTCCACTCTATTTTTTGGCCGCGCGGTACCCGTCCAAGATCAATTTGGCCAGGTCATTCAGGACGACCGTTCCATCCACGGCAATCTGCATCTCCGCCATTCGAAGCTCCAGCAATCTCTCCTTGATTTCCTCCACTTTTGAGCAGTCGACCATCCTCATGCCAACTCTCAAAATCTCCTGGTCCAGCCCCATTCCATTTAGCTCCTTAACCCCCATTCCCTTTAGCTGCAACAGCCAAAAGACGCCGGCCCAGTCTTTCTCCTCCTCAGACTCTTCCCCTTCCTCTGGCAATTTCGACGGGGCAGCAGCATGCCTGCCCTCCTTTGGGGAGGTGGCCACTAAGCCGCCGCCTTTGCCCCAGAGGGCTCGGGAAAGCTCAAAGAACTTCCGATCATCAGGCGTCTTCCCGATACGCCCGGTCCTAGTCGCCTTCTCGTACTTGCGCTTCAACTTCCTTATCTGATTCCGCACATCCGATTCGCTCCTGTTGAGGTCTTCCGCAATACGCCGAACCGTGGACGGCCCGATCCCATGTACGGCATCACCACCCTTCCTTGCCCTCTTAGAAGAGGGTTGAGAACTGACCGGCACGGCGACTGGCTGGACGGTGCCGTTCCCAGCTTTCGCGGCGGAAGAGGCCATGAGAGATGAGAGATGGAGAGAGAGTAAGCAAGAGGGATGACGAAGACGAAGGGTCGCAGAGATAAAGTAGTGATGTTATAGAACGAGCGTCTAGGGCCTTTTATAGTCCGGTCTATCGTGCCAGGAAGAAGAAAGAGAGTGTAAATTTTGTATTTTTGTGGCGCGCCTTTTATTGTTATTTACCGCGCACGGCCATTTGCTTGGTACGTTCTAAATAGTAAAATAAAATAAAAAAAGGTTTCGAATGTACGAATATCGAAATAAATATTAATCAAATAAATTGGGGACTTAGGGATCATGGAAAAGCTTTTTGTTGGGGAAACGCAAAGGAGGAAAAAAAAGTACACAGCTTAGGGTGGTGATTTCTAGACCAGACTAGGCTGAGCTCATTAAGAAAGATAATCAAACGATGGCACCGGGCTTCCAATCCATCTCCCCAACTTCCCATACAAAATCCTCTTAAAAAAAAGAAGAAGACGCAGGGAATATCATCGAATTAGACCCAATTATTACATATACGCCTTTTCCTGAAGAGAAAAATTGAACATGGCATAAGACGTTCAGAAGGTAGTAGTCCATTGTTAATTCACTTTATTCAGCAATCATAGTTAGTCTTCCAACCATTTTTATTTGGAGAGTTCTTACCGTGAAAGTATTATGTTGTAAAGTGAAGCTTTCTTTGGTTTGCATGTTCATGCATATTATAGAAAGTTTGAATTCTGTCTTTATATTTAGAGTTAATATTATAAAAAATTTCGAACTGATATATATGTGATAAATTGATTTCAAAATAATTTTTTGATGACAAATTTACGCCAAACGGATACACTTTGTCTCTGTCACACTTATATAATTATTTTTTGTATTAATCCAATTTAAAAGAGAATATATTTATTATAAATATACTAGTTTGGAATTTTTGGCAATGAAAAAATTAATTTGGAGTAAGTTTGAGGTTTTTTTGTTGTCATTTATGGTAAATTTGTCATAGGTGTGCTAATTTGATATTTTTCATGGCCAAAAATTTGTTGGGTAAATTTGTCGCAAATATACTAGTTTTGAGTTTTTCGTGGATTCAACCCTTATATTTAGCATATACATGATAAGAAAAAAATGTAATGGCTCTTTTATTAACCTATGATTCACTATCTATCTTAAAAGTGCACTTGTTGTCCACCAAAAAAATTGGTCCTCCAAATATCATAGAAACTCATGGGATGGTAGATGAACAACTTTAGAAGATATTGCTTATTGTAATGCGGAGGACTATATTATGTTCCGATCATTATTTTTATTGGCAAATTGCAAATTACAGGAGATTGCTCACATGCAAAACAAACTAAATATAAATATGAGATGTTTATGGTTAAAAACCGTCGATTTAAAAGGAAATTTCATCTAAACAGGGTTGTAAGAAAATTTGAATTGGCAAACTTTAGACATGATTTTAGATATTATAATAAAGGTAGGATCCGGGCTTATTATCCATTCCAATATGTAAGGGGTCTGGGGAAATGGAACCGCCAAGAACAGCTACTATGACAGTGATGCTCTTTTTTTCTCCTGCTGCAATCCCTCTTTTGTCTTCTTCGCATAACACGGTTGAAACTGAAACCCCCTTTGCCTTGATGCTCTTACATCATTTTTGTCTGCATGTATATAACAACTAGGTGCACTAATCTCATGTCGAGAAGGAAGTTCAACGAAGGTCGGTCAGAGTAAAAGTAATTCTCAAAGTGATTCGTGTATTTAAATATAAAGAATAATGATGACAATTTGTCATAATCGCCTGTGCAAGACGGACAACGACGATTCTCCTTTTTTTTTCCCGGCAACCACTCTTTTGTCCTCTTCGCGTTGCCTTGCTTTTCTTACATAATTTCTCTTCTTTAAATCTTTTTTACTTGTCCCTCGTTCTTCTTTCTCAGGAGAGTAATTATGAAGTTAATGAAAACGGTAATTTTTCTTTTTATATTTCCCTTTCCTTTTCCATAAAAAAATGCCACTTTTTTTTTTTTACGAATAGCGTCTTTATGCCCATTATCAAGTAAACAAACACATGAAAATTGTTGCATTTCTTTTCATTTCACTTTACACTATATGATAAAATTTTTAATCGAATGAATCATTCTTAAAGCTCGATCTTTATATAAAAACGAAATGGGGTATACGTCTTGCAAAAATCATGACCAACATTACTTACCTCAAAATCTATACTAAAGAGAGATTGCAAAAATCACTATATTTTAAGGATCATAATCCTTATAATGCTAAAGATTTTTGTGCAAGAATCTTTATATTGAGGATTTAGCAATATGAAATTCGAAATTTGTCTAAAACCAACGTGGATGAAAGATGCATACACATTTGAGCATAACCAAGTCGAAAAGAATTCAACAAAAACAAATTGCATTCCCTTGGTCATCTGTTAAGACACAAAAAGATTTTTAATTATGAGCTGACTATTCCAAGCCTTACTCTTTTATTTTGTCAGCATGTATATAAAAATTAGATGCACCAATATAACATGCTAGACGGTCAGCCCAAAAGTAGTTCCCAAGTGTCGATTCAATATAAAGAACAACTGCAACACTTTGTCATAATTTTTTAGTTGTTATAAATATATTTAACTATTTAACGTGCAAGGTTGTTTCTGAAATATAAAAAGCTGATTCTACTCCTTGGCCCTCTATAAGAAAGGTATTCTGGATTTTAGGCATAGTATGTTTTTCAAAAAGTGTAGCATTTCTGAAAAATGACAATATTTTTCAGTATTTGGCTAAAACCTTATAATTTTTAAAATATATTTTCCATTTTTTTGTATGAAAAATCTTATTTGGATTTTTTGGGGAGAATTACCAAAATATTCAAATTTTTAATTATTTTTTCCTTTCTTTTTTTTCCCCTTCTTCCTCATCCCAAGCTAGAACAAGCTTGCCCAAGGGCATAAAGTTTGAGCCTCACCTGAGGTCGCTAGAAGTAGGTAGGGCTCAAGCCTCACCAGATCGGGCAAGGTTGCCGACAAGCCTTGGCTCACCAAAATATGGTGAGCTCACCCGTGGCCATTGTTATGGTCCACGATCGGCCGAGAAAGAAGTAAAAAGAAAGAAGATAAAAAAAGAAAAAAATAATTAAAAGTATGATTTTAAAAAAGGAAAAGAAAAAAAACAAATAATAATTAAAATGAGTACACGGGAATAAATAATAATTCATGAATTTACTTTTTTTCCTGGTAAATCATAAGTATGAAATATTTGTTCTTCAACGCAATCATTTCTCATGGTTCACGATTTTCGATAAAACCCAAACACTATTACATTTATCTCAATCAAAAATGTATAATTGTATCTATAATTTCAATTTCCATATTTTTTTCCACACGCCACAAAGATGAATATTAATAAGACTTTGGGCAAATACCATCGAAAACCTTAAACCATGCTATTTGTGATAATTTTACTCTTAAATTTTTTTATATTACCAAAAACTCAAAACTATGCCATTTGTGACAATTTTACTCTGAACTATATTGCTTTTGACAATTTTACTTATAACTTTTTTTTGTGCCACCAAAACCCTAAACTATGTTATTTAGGACAAATTTACCTGAAAGTTTTTTGGACTGAAATGCATTTTCGTCATTTTCTATTTTTTTTTCTCTTGACAAAAGGAAGCCGGCGAGGTTGCCCTTGCCAGATGCTGGCAAGGGTTTCCCTCGTTGGATTTGGCTTGGGTGGCCCTTGCCCGATGCCGGCAAGTGTCGCCTGAGCCTCGCCAAATGGCGAGGGCAACCCTTGCTTGGGTCAAGGCGACGTGAGAGAGGTCCTCGCTAGCAAGGCTTAGGTGGCCCTTGCCGGATTTGGCCCCCCTTGCTTGACTCCAACGCCGACGAGGGCAGCCTGACCGGCTTCCCTCTGTCAAGAGAAAAAAGAAAAGAAAAAGGAAATGATGAAAATGCTCATCAATTAAAAAGTTTGGGGTAAAATTGACACAAGTGGTATAGTTTGAGATTTTTGATGGTACAAAAAAAGGTTCAAGGTAAAATTGTCACAAGTGGCATAGTTTGGAGTTTTTGGTGACAAAAAAAAAAGTTCAAGGTAAAATTGTTATAAAAGACATAGTTTAGGATTTTTAGTAGTATTTGCCCTAAAACTTTCGCCCCTTCTTCAACACAATTTTGGCTAAAAAAAAATTGCATCATGTATTATTGTTGTTCTTTGTTCTTTTTTTTTTCCTTTTTTGTGTGTACTAGATATAATAAGAAAAATTTCAAATAAGGACCTAAAATATTCTCATTTTCTTAGATATATTAAGGAAAATTTCAAATAAGAACTTAAAGTATTTTCATTTTCTTAAATAAGGGCATGAAATTTATCTTATTTTAAATAGAGGTTTGAAGTGGCTATATTAGTCTCAAAGAAGAGCCTAAAGCAGTTATAGTTCTTTCAAATAAGGGCCTAGTCTTGCTGGCTAGCAAAAAATTTTGGCCGATCAAGAATATTTTCATTTAAACACAATTTAAATTTAAATTAGATTAAAAATAAAAAAAGAAAAAGCAAAAATACAAGCCCTCTTGCTTGTATTTTTGCTTATGTTTCTTTCTTTTTAGGTTTAAGTTTCTTTTTAGTTTGTTTTATTAAATAAAAAAAGAAAAAAATTAAAAATTTTAAAAGATGAAATTCCCTTCATCAATCGTGAGTTTAGGCTTATTTGAGATTGATATAGCTACTTTATACTCTAATTTGAAAGAATGTTCACTTCAAATACTTATTTCAGAAAATGATGATATTTCAAACTTTTATTTAAAATAATATCCACTTCATGCCCTTATTTGAGAAAAATAAAACATTTTAAGTCCTTTTTTGAAATTTTCTCGATACAATATGTTGATGGCTTTTGGGTTATTAGAATGAAACAAAAGAAAATCAGAATACGATAGGTTATTTTCATGGAAAATAAATTATTTAAACAAATTTTTTTAAAAACGATTGTTCGTATTGCTTAAAAAAATTAGTTAATGAAAATTTATGTCTAAATTTTTTTTATAAATGATGAAATTTTTCTTTCATTTATTTTTATAAACAATCCAACGATTATTTTTAGAAAAAAAAATTTCAAAATTTTTTTCCACCAAATACACGCACTCTAAAAAAGTCAAGTTTTTGATCGCTTGTCGAGAAGATTCCATCTGTTAAGAGAATGTTTGCTAATATCAGTAGCATGTTCCTAAAGTTGTGATCCCCTTCTAGTTTTTATTTCTTTCATTTTCTTTTCTACTGCAAACTAATTCAATTTCCACATACATTCTTCTCAATTTCTCAACTTTCCATCCTTTTCCTCTTTTTCTCCTCCCCATTCAATAGGTGAAAGCATTAAAAAATCGTCCTAAGCCTGTTCTACTCTATTTATACCTGATTTGTGTTCATGAAAAATGAAGCTGAGTTCACCTTTCAAATGGCATATGTTATATCTTGATTAGATTTTGTTTGATGTATCAATTACATGTCTATTGTCCAAATCGATATTTGGTTTTGATGTGTTCATGTGTGCACTTAGCATGTTTATCATTTTTGTCCGGCCTTTTCTTTAATGATTTTGAGGTCGAGTTCTTAACAGAATTTGATTGTCATGCATATATGTCTATGTCATGGTGAATTTTCAAAATTTTTAGACAATTGTTAACTGCAACAAATCAACATAAATTTACCCTAATATCTTATTGCCTACATCATTTCTGATGTGTTGTCCGTGTTTGTGGATTTTCATAAATTCTTGCGTGACTCGTTTTGAGATGCTCTCTTCACGGAGATTGTTCCTCAATTGCGCTTGACATGCCATTGTAACATGAATTACACCAATCAACTGTGAAGAGAACATGGGCCCGAATTCTAGCACAAACATAAAACAAGAAAAATGCCATTCCTAAAACCAATTAAGTCTTTACCTTAACCGATGTCCTCGGCATAATAACTTAATCACCATCATCATCGGTTCCCTGGTTCCAGCAACCAGTGACAGAGAAAAGAGAGATAGAATGCAGCAAGAAAAGAAAATCAGCAATTTGTTTAGTTAGGCCGAAGTTGAGGCACCATTTATATTTGCTACCGCAATACAAAGTGAGCCAACATGCCTTCTATCAACTACGGCTAATCAGCTATGGCTTCCCTCGTGGTCGATCTCATTACTACCTTGTTTTGAGCTCTGGACCCTCTGGGGGCAATGCGATATTTCGAGTTAGTGAAACATTCACTCTTCGCTCTTCCAACCAAAGTGCATCATGGTTCTCCTCAATTAGAAACCAACAAGACCGAATACAAGTTCAATAACTTCTACTGTTCTAGAGTCCATTGAACCAGTACATAGTCTTGTCCTTTTGATTCAACACAGAAGAAGTATAGAATAACAGGAACACTACACAAAGGACACCCCATACTTACTTGGCCCGAGCCAGGCAAGGCATCTAACAGAAAAGGCTGCATTGAATGCCTGCCTAATTCTCGTGCAATTCTTGTCTAGTCGAGGCAGGTGCTCATCCATGGCCAATAAAGACAATTTCCAAAAGTGCTAGACACAATAAAACTCTAAAAAGTCCAGCATATTGCCAATCACCAAGAAACAATCACCAAGAAAAGACTTTTCTTGCTTATTTTCATATGACATCTAAACTGGAGGCACAATATCAAAAGGAATAGATGCAAAAGTTTTTTCTCAAAAGAGCAAATAGGCACCATGGCACCGTCCAAACAGCTAACCAAGCATGGTACTCCCAAATCAAGCTATTCTAGCAACAAAACACAACACAAACAAGAATCTGTCAATTGATCAACCCCATAGAGTTTTGTCTTCCAACGATAGCCATGGCACAATAAGCGCATGCACCCGGCCAATCAGAAACAAGAGCTAGTTCTATACCATCATCATACATCAAAATTGTCCTCCAAACTTCTCTTGATGATCCATCAGTTCAATTATGTTATCCAGCAAGAGTGGCCTCACCACTTCATCAGGCCACATCAGCAAATAACCCAGACAAAAACATGCACCACAACAAGATTAACCAAAATTGAAGCCTGAATATTCTATGTCAAACCCTTCAAGATCTCATAAATATCCATTTTAATTTAACAAACTAGGTATAAAACTTCTCTCGTGATCTCATGACTGTTAACTTCTTCAGCATCAACAAAAGAAAACCTGGCTATCTGCAAAACTCAGAAAGGAGAAAATCTGCAAAATTTTTACAAGGAACCAATACCAATGAAGAGGGAGGCACACTTTCCATGCCAAGAAGGTCACTCTGTACCTCATAATTTCCGACCCAATATTGGGCATACACATAAACAAGCTAGACTTCCAGTCCGGTATGAATGGGCTGAATATCTTAAAACAATAAACTTTCCATTCTTTTAACCTATTTCCACCAAAGTCAATTCAAGCCATCATGCTAAACCTTCCAGAAACATGGTAGTAAGCCAGGAACAATCTTTTCAACACAACAAGACCAAACATACGTATCAAGAATCTTGCATATCCCACTACAACGTGGATTTTCCCAGATCACGAAAGGCAGCCACAAGTATCCGCTGATATCAGCAACACCAGTTGGTAAAGAATCTATCGTATACTCTAATGGTGAAGAATCGACCTTCAATCGATGTCCAATTGGATGTACGACATATAAATTCAATTGCTGTCTACTATGTACACAATTTACACAGGAATGGTGAAGAAAGCACCACACACACAGCTACCCGAAAAGTGGATTTAAAACAATCAACTAAACTTCCACCGATTAGCATGAGGAACATTGTACTGCCGAGGTTGTGAATATTGTTACCAATCTAGCACATGGCCCTCAATCTCACCGGAACCTTCTCTCGCTGCACGTCTCCGATCGTCGTCGCCGCCACGATCCTCGCCACCCTCTTGAACGCGAAGTGCACGCACTTGGACAGCGCGATCCAATAAATCACCTCATAGATGAAATCGAACGCAAAGCCGGAACCCCAGCGCGGCTGCCGCGGCGAGTCGTCCCAGCTTTGGCCCCCGAACCCATCGAAATTCCACCCCTGACCACCACCTCCGCCCCCGCCGCCGAACGGGCCGTCCCCGACGCCGTCAAGCGCGCCGTCATCTCCCACTCCGTGGCCGCCAGCGGACCGCAGCAGCCTCCGCCTCGTGCGGCGGCTCCTGCGGAGGAGGGCGCGGGTGAGGGTCCTGTGAGGATCGGGCTTCACGGGCGGAGGGGCGACAGCGTCGACGGGATTCATCGAGGCGGAGACGTGGAGGGTCGTGGAGGCGGAGGAGCACGGGGATGGAACCGCACCGGAGGAGTCGGGGAGGGAGATGAAGCCAGCGGATCGGCGGAGGAGGAGGAGCCTGGCGAGCCCGAGGGATTCGGCGCCGGCCGTGACCGTGAGGGCGTCGGCGACGGCGGAGACGTCCATGGCGGCAGCGGACTGGCGATCGGAGCGGCGAGGAATTCGAATTTCTGGGTTGAGTCGAAGCAAACGCGAATAAGGAAGGTTTTCTCAGGCGAGTCTAATAAAAAAACCAATAGAAGCAGAGTGACGTGTCGGTTTTGGCCTCCTCGTTTTGACTCGGACTCGGTTTTGGGAGTTGTTGACCGACACGTAGGACTCCTCCCGGTCCACGTTGACGGCGTTATTGGAAGTTTCTCAGTTAGAATTCCTCGGGCACCGTCCACCTAATTTTCTCCAAAAGGCAAAATTACCTTTAATAATTTAATTACAATTTCAAGTGGTACCCAAACTTATTCATTTTCCTCTTTTTTCTTCTTTATGTAGGATGTAATTACCATAATTAAAATTTCATGTATTTTGTGATATCCCGTGTAAATTAAAGGCATGACATTTTCAATATTTAGAAATTAATTTTCTTGAAAAGAGAAATTTTTAATAAATCTAATTCTTTTCAATGTTTAATAACAAATTTATAAATTAATTGATAGGTAAAATTTAGAAATGGCTTGCCCTAATGACTATCTTTTCACATGAGAATGGTGAGGTGAGGGAACAAATCCCTTTCTCAAGAGTTGGGGTGAGAATGTTTAATTTCAAGGGTGAGTTTTGACTTAACTGCTCTAAACATAGGTAATGTAAAGTTTGAGAATGATTTAAAAGTTAAAATATACTAGACAAAAAAATATTTTAAAAAATTAACATAAAAACTTTTTCAAGGCAATCTCTTCAACATTTATTGTACCTATCACCTTTAAATCACTTCTTATTGTGTTATTTTATATACATACATACACATATAATGAGATGAGATGATCTATGATAGGAGTGAGCAAAAAGAACCATTCAAATCATAAATTGCCTGGATGGAACCGATTGATTTGGTCCGGTTCTCAACGTCCTTGGTTTGATTCTCGG
Source organism: Angophora floribunda (assembly GCA_014182895.1). NCBI lineage: Eukaryota > Viridiplantae > Streptophyta > Magnoliopsida > Myrtales > Myrtaceae > Angophora > Angophora floribunda. The sequence continues at coordinate 14,452,330 of CM024706.1, forward strand.
TTCTATGAAAATGGATCCGACAATTTTTGGTCCGGTTCCCATTCAAAGGCAATGGAGCACCCGAATTGGACTGACTTTTCCTTTTTCAAAACTTCAATTTTTTCTTCCAAATATATTTTCATTTCAAATGTTAGTGACAATTATCAAGGCTTTTTTAATGCTGCTGTACTGTGCACTGAACATACGATTTTGCCCAAGAGAAACGAGGGTCTACTTCCTTCATCGCTATTTATAGAGACTAATGGCTTATTAGTCTTTGCTAAACAATTGACGTGGGACTAAGCCTCTCTCTCTCCCTTCCTCCCTCCCTCGCTTGCAAGTATCCATATTTAAATGGGTCAGGCTTTCTTTTAGTCTTTTTAGTTTTAAACCCATTATAATATAATAGGTTTAAAACTAAAAAGACTAAAATATATGGGTTGTTAATGGGTCAAAGTTTAAACCTATTTAAAACCCAACTACTTTCGATCCCGAGATGACTCATCTCCTCTCCGCTCTCAAATCGAATGAAGAAATCTTCCTTATCACACAACAATGCGTTGTCTCGCTCCCACCGCTCGTACAACAGCTCATCCTCTCGCTCGCACGGTGGCGCTATCACACGTGGTTGCCACCATCGTTGAATGGTAGCTTGATTGGCCGTCAAAACCAGGGTGAGTCTTGTTCTCCCATATGTGTGTGTGATTTTTAAAAAAATAAAAATTATTTAAAATAAAAATTATTAATAATTCTATTTAAAAAAAATAAATAATATTAAAGGAATATAATCTTTAAAAAAGATTATAAGAATAAGTTTTCCTAAGTTTAGTTAGATAGGGAAGTGTTTTAACAATATGGGTCGGGTCGAGTATGGGTCGGGTAAGGGTTGGGTTGGGTATGGGTTAAAAATTTTATACTATGCTTAAACGGGTCATAAACGGTTAATGGGTCAATTTGGGTCGACCATTTATGACCCGACCCAAACCCGACCCGACCCACCCGTTTAATATGTCTATTTGCAAGTGTCTTCAACTCTAAGTCTCCAAGAGTCTCACATTGAGTTTTACTCAAAGAACATTTGAAAGATTGCCTATAAAATCGAGTCAAGGCACGTTGACATCAGTCTTTTGGTTAAGATTGAGTGAAAATCCCGACAAAATAGGAGTTGATAATTTTTTGAGTTATGTTTGAATTTTTTTGCTGTTGAGACTAGTCGAGGAGCCAATTTGGACCAATTGGTCTAGTTCGATATGGTTCTAGCCTTCTTTGGTTCGGTTGTTGGTTTCCCAAATAAGGAATTGACTCTTCCGGTCCGGTTTTTGATTTTGGGGTGAGAACCTGTGCTGATCACCCAACAAAAAAGGAAAAAGACGGTGCAAAAATTTTCAAAATAAAATCATAGTTACATTAAGACATGTGATTTTAAAAATATTAGTGAAGTCTCTTCACTATGGATTAGCAAAAATAAATATCTTCCATGAAGTGTTTTTGAAAAATATCAAAATAAGAAAGAATTTGATAATGATATGCACAATAAAAATAAAAAATTCATGAATATGAGATTCTATTGAAAAATTGGCGGTTCTACTTGACAATTAATTCATAAATTTGCTCAAAACGTAAATAAAAAAGTTATGTTTCTTGGAAAATTTTCTTTCGACATAACTTATAATGCTGAAGTAAAAAAAAAAAAAAAAAAAAACAAGAAAACATATTGTCTTTAATATACATGAGATAATCACATTAAATAAACAAAAAAATATTATAAAATGTTTAATCATGGCAATTACATTCTAAATAAAGACAGGAAAAAAATAAAAAAGAATGGTAGTGAATAAATTGTGGCTATCATTTTAAATTACAATTAAATGATTAAGCGTAACTTTGCATTTTTGGTGAAAATAGGATGAATTTAGTTACGTGATGTGTGGAAAAAGTGTGATTATTTTCTTTTGCTAAAATGAAAAAGGAGTGCAATAATTACCCATGTCACTAGCCCACCTATATAAGCTGGGCATGACTAGACATAATGTTGCACTAGAAGATCAGGAATCGTTAGAATTTACAACACTGAATGGCAGACATGAATTGGTACTTCTCCAAGGACTGGCGAATATGCTAACGAAGATTTGAACATTAAACCATCCATGGCGGTGAACATTTTTTTTTTTTACATAGTCGAGTGAACGATGGAGACATTAAAGGAGTGGACATAGTTAACGAGGAATATTATACCTTTAGCAAATGTCGAGTCAACTACGGTAGGTATAGTGAATTCTAGGAATCTAACTAGCTTGTTGGCATGAGCTTCGATTAATCTCTGGATTCAGAGGCAAGAGGAAGTTAGGGTTAAGCATACATGAGATTTCACTTAAATCAAACTCTACTGGGGTGGAGAGTAAGTTGGCTGTGGTAACGAGGTGGTAAGAGGGCTGGCAATTGAATGAGGTCATGGAGGCCCGTGTTTATTGGATGTTGGACGGTGGCTAGGATGTTTGTGGGAAGAGATTAAGGCAATGTGGGCTTTTAAGGGCGCGAATGATAACATAGAAATTAATTGATTCTGAAAGAAAATAGATTTTTCTATTTTTATTTTATGGATGAATTTCTAACCAAAAATGCGTTTGATAATGACATAAAAATTTATTTGATAATTAATAAAATTCCACTTTTTCGAGTGGCGGTGGGGTGGTGGTGGTGGTGGTGGCGGATGGCAAGGAACTTTTGGATGAGAAATAAGAAAGAGAGAAATAATTTCTAATTTTTATTCCGAAATAGAAAAGCAAAATTTTGTTATTTGATTTCTATTGCATTTTTTGCTATGAATTGAAATTATTTTATTCGGCATTGCCTGCTAGAGATAGAATGATTCGAGCCTAAGACATGACTTGTCTTGAAACTCATTTTAGCTGCTAAACCAGTTTGATGGATCCTTTATGCCAGGCTTCTCAAACAACTCGTTTGACTGCCTCTTCGTTATCCTTATCTTCACTCTTCAGCTCCTTTCTCGTCGTGGCCAATGTTGCTGCATTTTGATTTGCCATTTTTTTATTTTATTTTATTACAAGAAATTTACATTCAATTTGCCAACATAAATTTAGGTATCATCAAAGACCACATCAAGTGCCAAAAGAATTAGTTTCATTAAAATAATAAACATTCAAGTGGAATCGAAATTATACTGAAAAGAAAAATGAAAATTTGCAACAACTTCGTAAGACATCAAAATGAAAATTTAATAAAAAAAAAGTTAGGAGAAAAGAGATGAAGAAGGGAGACTCTTCATCAGGGTCAGTCTTGATTGACAATGCATATCAACTAGTACCCGAAGAAACTGATTGAACCGAATTCATCAAACTAGTAATTGAGTTGATGATCGAATTCCATACTCACATCCAAATCCTCATGTCCCAATCCAAATTGGTCGTTCGCTCTGTCCGAATTGATGTGTCCAATTTGGACGTCAAATTCAAACGGGATGACCAAATCTAAGAGTTCGAGAAAATCGAGAGGGTTAAAATTGCAACCCTCAAGATTCAATGGTGCAAAATGGGTCCCCGAAGTCTTCTTTTGTCTATCATCTATTTTGTTAGATTTGGAGATTTCATCTGTCCAATGCCCATTACCCAATAACTAAAGGTATTTAACTGGATTATTAACATTACATTCTAGGGCCAATTTATTTCGATCAACTTCTATTTCCCTGTTCAAAAATGCTTTCGACATTCTTTCGTGAAAGATATATTACAAAATTGTTTTTTTTTTTTTTTTGTCAATGAGAAAATCTTACTTCATACAAATAATTAAGTGAACCGACAACCGGCAAGAATTTGGGCTAGACTTCGACATTTTAAAAAAGAATTTGGTGTGATAGTTGACTCGGAAAAAAAAAAAGTAGCGTGATGAAAAGTTTAGGGAGGATTTGGCATTGTTTGGACAACAAATCACACGTTTGAACTTAAATGCCAATTTAGAAAAAAAAATATGATGAATGATTTTGCACATTGATATGCATGGATAAGTTCTTATGATAACACATTGCTACTGAATCATACTTAGAATTATTCGCGGTGATGATATGATTCTTCTAATTATTTAAGTTCTTCGAAAATCAAAATTTGTGTATATGTTGATAGCTCTTAATACTTATATGGATTTTTTCCGAATGTCTGCATTCTCACCTTTGAATTGGCATCCCCATTTAAACAATCTCGTGAGGTGGTTAGAAACTTAGAATATGCAGTTGCATGTTAGAAGATGATGTAATTCATATTTTTCAATAGATTCATTGTGAATATTACAAATGTTTAATTATCCTTTAAGTGTTCCTTACAAAACAAATAATATTCTTTAATATATATGTTGAAATTTGACGCGGATATTGGATCGAGCGAATCGGATAAAATTAATCGGAAGAAAGGAAAGGAAATCGGACACCGGATTTACGTGGTTCGGTCCGAATATCGGAACCTACGTCCACGGGGAGAGCAGCACGGAATTCCACTATAGAACCAAGCGATACAATGGAGATTACACCCACTCGAGTACTCAAATACTCCTTCAGTGTTTTCGAGCCCCCAATTACACCTAATAATTCACACGGTGTTTAACCCTCACAATTCCCAGTGAAATTCTCACTCAAGGAATTAAACAAATTCTACTAACAAGAATATGATGTAATTACAACGAGAAAATCTCCCTTCGCCGAGAGCTCCCACACGTTCAGTCTCGCGCTCTTCTTGTTCTCTCTTTCTGGAGCTCTCTCGATACTCAGAGGCACTCTCCCGGTGCGCAAAGGCACACCTTCTCCTTCGCTCTTTCTCTGCCTTTTATGAAGACAAATGGCGCCCATCTTCACGCGTCTCCAAGAAATTAATGTTGTTGGGCGTGCATGGCCATCATCCACCGAAGGAACAAACTTCTGTCTTCCCTCTTTTCTTTATTTAATAGCAAAAAGAAGACAAACGAAGCCGCAACTTCGGCGCCTATCCGAAGACATGCCTCCCCTAAATTTACGTGCATGCATCCCCATGCATGTGGATGCATTAATGAAGGGAAAGAAAAATTGGCAATGCATGGACTTTCTTTCCTTTCTCTTTTGTGTGGTCTTCATGCACGTTCACATTCCTTTGGCAGAAGGAAGAAGGAACCCATTAATTTAATACTTCTTCCATCGTTTCCAAAGTCCAACCTGCAGCAACCTTTTGGACTTTCCCCTCCAGACTACACGCTTCCTTCCATCTGCACGCATTCTTTAATTGCTTTGCATCAGACACGCATGGAGGAGGCAACGAGATCGCGTATAATTAATTTTTGATCCGCACGTGATTGAGTTCACATATTCTCATCGGTCCAATTTTACTCAACATGATTCAAACTCGAGCATAACTTTTAACAATATATTTTTACAAAGAATAATAGTAAGAGACTATTCTCCTTTACTTCTATATGATGAATATTCTAGAAAAGAATATACCGATAAAATTGCATTCCCTTTGTATAAGCTGCTAAGGCTTCTTTCTCCATCGGGCAAAGCAATCCTAGTCCAACTTTAAAAAGGGATATGAATATTTGATAGCGCAAAAGGGAAATTAAGACAAAACAGAATATAGGTAGAGAATCACGCCATACAATACCACGTGACAATTTTCTTAAATTATCTGGACATGTTGATCATAGACAAATCGATGAGATTGCAAGTGTTTATACAGGTGAACGAACCTCCAATAACGAAGCCGAGGATTGACGCGAACGCAAAAATGTATGCACATTTGGCATGATATACTAGGTTATCAAATTTACTCACCTATTTCATATTTACTATAGGTGATTATATATAGTGATAATTGACACTTTAATCTTGGAAAAAAACATCAAAAAAGTTCTAAACTTATTACATTTGTGTTAATTTAGTCATAAATCTTTTGACTTAAAGTTAATTAAGTTCTTTTGGCTAACTTTAGCCGAATATTATTGATATGGTTTTTAGCCTGTTTACAATGCATGACTAGTGCTGACATAGATAACTTTTAATAATATTTTAATATTTTTTGAATTTATTTATTTATTTTCCTTCTCTCTCCCTTGCTTTAGGTTAAAATATTTAAGACTAAATTAGCATAATGTAATAAGTTTAAGACTTTTCAATACTTTTCCCCTTTAATTTTGATTAATTGTTCTTAGTGTCTACAATGTTTGTGTAAAGAACTTATTGAATTAAAAGCCTGTCTAGACCTTAGTAACTTCGCGATAGCTTTTGTGTTATATTGCTGTGCTTATTCATTTTTCTCTTCAACTTTATTGGCTCAATTAAAACACTTACTGAAATCACACACATATATACACACGTTATAAAACACTTAAAAAAGGAGTTGATATTTTTACTTTATTTTGTATTTTATCTTTCATTATAGGCCAAGGAGACGTCAAGTTTGTATAAATGAGATATCTTAGAAAAACATGCACTCGTTAGTTTTGCTGTATCAATGGCCAAAATCCAACATTATATGATGTACGTAAGTAATAGGACATGCACTAAACCTTTTTTTTTCTTTTAATAAGTAATGTTGAATAATGAAAAAAGATCTTCAATTTGTTTTTGCATAGTTTTATTGGTTTGTATATGCTATTAGATATCCATATAAAATGCTCGCTATCATTTAGCCCCCTCCATAAGTTCATAACTCAAACAATAAAACGATGTGGCTGCCTAATATATTCTTTTTCTTTACTTAATATATTTATGTTTTATGCTTTTTCGCCTTCAATGATTCATGCATTTGCCCTTGGAGCCCTTCGCCACGTGTCATGAATGATGTATCCTCGAAGTTAATAGAGTTGTCGGGAAAGAATGTGGTGTTCCTAAAGGTATAAAATTTCTGGCTGCTTCATCGATAGATTTTTAAAGAATACAATAAGAAAATTCAGTAGAATCCTTTTTCTATGAAAAATTAGATTTAAGAAGTATAATTGAAAAAGGAAATTACGTACAAGTCATTAATGTTCAAAACATACTTTTATATATACATAAAGATAGATATTGATTATAGATTATAAAAAGACAACAAAAACATTAACTGAAACATCAATAAGGAAGGAAGTGAAATAGATCCAACCAAGTCGAGGTCATGTTACATCTACAGTTGATGACTTGTTGATATGACACAATTGCAACACGTGAGAACCACTCTTTTTTTAGCCTTTTTCTTTTTCTTAAAAAATTGGGGAGTTTGGTCAACAAAATTAGACTCAACTCTCAAGTCATCTTAATTCTCCTTCAAGGTTGTAAAATGAGAAAAGTCAGCCCGTGTGGAGCAAAATCTAATATTAAAAATTTTTTTTTAGATGTTATAGAATTCATGCTTTTGACATATATTTAAGGCCAAATACCACAAAACCCTCAATTGTAATCACTATGAGATAAATACTCTAAATTTTTTTATATCATAAAAAGCCCTAAACTTATCTATAGTGATACGTATTTATCTAAGGTATAATTGTCACACTAGAATAAGTTCAGGATTTTTAATGATATAAAAAGAAGTTTAAAATATTTGAGTCATAATTGACAAGTTTAATTTGGGATTTTTTTAATGTCATTAACCCTTTATTTAACTAGAAACATTTCAAAATACAACTGTTAGCAAATAAAATCGTCTATAATTTTGTAATTCTTTACAAACATAATTACTTTTCTGGCTTTTGAAATTTTAGATGAAAGGTCCGAAATAACCTATAAGTGGAGGCAAACTGGCCGCAATTGGGTAAAATGAAAAGGATCTTAAAAGGATAAATGTAATTTTACAGTGAATAAATATAACAGACGGGCGCCTTTTTTTTTTTTTTTTTTTAATAATAGGAAAAATCAAAACGACGTCGAAGAGCTATTTTTCTCCCCTCGGACGCACCCTTCGCTTCATCTGTCCATCCCAGATGCAGCGCCTCGCCTCAGTTCCTCTCCGTAGCAGCAGCAGCAGCCAAGCTCCGAGCGGCGTTCGTCGCCCATCGTGATTACGACTTTGGTGTCGTAGGGAAAATCCTGCGCGTTGACCTCTTGATTTGGCTGTCAAAATGTCTAAAGAACAATTTAAGCTGGTGAGACACTGCTTGAGAATCAAACTTGTGAGGTGTCGGTAGCTGACTAAGTGAGTAATATTTTCAGAGTGTGGATCCTATAATTGCACGGTTGATTTTGAAACCAAATTGTGATTTTCCAGCCCATTTGATTTGACACCAATGGATTCTGAATTGCAGCACTCGGAACTGAGCAATTATTGAATCCACGATCAGAAAATATTGTTTACCTATTCACCACACCTTACAAAATATGGTGAGTTTGATTCTCAAGCAGTGTTTTACCAGAGTAACTTAAATTGTTTGTTAGACATTCTGGCTGCCTAATCACGGAGGCAACTGATGCTCATGAGTATAGTCACGGGCATGTATGATCTGCCAATGAAAAGGAAGAAATGCCACCAGTATAGAAAGCTTAGGATCCATGCCAAATCTCTCGGTAATTGGTATGTATCGATCACTGTGACTGCAGGTGTGCTAAGTTAAGAAAGTGCACTTGCATGTACATAAGACAAGCAGGTCAAGGAAGATACTGACAGATTATAATAGGATACAAAGTTCCTTCTGTGTGGCTATATAAGCTGCCTTGACATATCCTCCTCTCACGTGGGTTGGCAGCTGAAAATTCATGACGAACATGTAAATAAAGAATAATTGAAAACAGGGGTAAATACAGTTGTAGGATTTGCAGATAAAGTAGAGGATCATTTTCTTAAAAATTGCCTGCAGCAATTTAAATTTGTTTGTTAGATCCTTTTACCAGCTTGATAATATTTTCTTAGAAGGCGTTAAAGTCAATATTCTCACTCTGGTATTTTGAGTTGGAACCAGTCTAAATGTCTGTGTCAAAAGACATTTCATGGTTGCACTATCTTCTCGCCAGGCTTATGCAATTATTTAGTTACATTGGATAGGACTAGCAATGATAAATTTGTTGATCAACATGTGAAGAACTTTTTATGCATGGATTCTATGCATGTTCTTGAATGGTCCAATGTGGACAATATGAAGATATATATTGATGGTTAATGCTGGCTAGAGTTTATATCTCTGTGTGAAGCAGATTAGCAACAGTAGAATATGATGTTTGGGGTATCCAAAAAGAAAAGAAAAGACAAAGAATATGATGTTTGAACTTCTAATTTAAGGATTGTATATGGTCATGAGATATTGGGACCTAAGTGCACATGCCTGAATTGCTAATTAAAGATATTGCCAGAATTGTTGTGATTTTTTAATAAAAGAAAGAACTAATGTTTTAATTACAGGTTGCAACTTGTTTGCTGCTATCGTTTGGAGAGTACATATTAGGTGTTGATGGTAATGTATACATATGGGCATTCAAAGGAATGAATGAGGACCTTTCACCAGTGGGACACATCTTGCTGTATAGCAATTTTAATCTTAGGTGTATATTGCATCCAGACACTCACTTACAAGGTGACTATCCTCTTTGCCTCAAGAACTTTTCAGTTCATATTAATTAGAGATTGGTGGTGAGCATGCACGTACTTGTTGAAGAAAGAAGATTCCCAAATAAATAGGCAACGATATTTTAGCTTTTTCTTGTCCTTTCCCTTGTCATGCTCCTGTAATTAATTTGGCAAGTTTTCTCCATTTATTCCCAGTAAAGATTTGAGAAGTAACAGATAAGCTGAAAAACAAAGCAACAATCTATACAAACTGCAAAAATTACTTATTGTTTGCTTCGTTTTATACCAATCAATTAATGCTCGGTACCAACAATCGATGGAAAGTTGAAATTATCCATTATGAAAATGAGTAGATGTTGAATTAACTCAGCTAGTTGGCCATTGTCTTGATGCAGTACAATCCTTTTATCATTTACTTTTTTTTTTTTTTTTAAAAACTAGACATATTTTTTTTTGGTTTATAAAAACTAGACATATTGGTTGCTTAAGAATGTAATACTATACTTTATTTAATGATAACAGATTTGTGCATCTGTAATTAGCTCTTGATGGCAAAGGTTGCTAAATTTCGAATGCATTATTTGAAAAATTAAGCTGTTGAGGGGAAGAAATATACAGTGGTTCAACCTGGAAGAGCTATGGACTGTTCTGGTTTTAAATTTTTCACACATTTTACCCTTAGCTATATCAACTACATTTTATAATATAGATTGATTAGAGGAGTTTGTGATGTTGAAAGCAGCATGGTCCACATGTTAGCTGCTCAACTTTTTGAACATGGCTATCATGTCTAGATCTGGAAATATGAAAATGACAAAAACAGGTAAGCAGAAATTAGGGAAATCAAATGTAGCAAAAGTGGTTATTCAAGTTGACATCCTACTGAGAACTGTTTGGGTTAACTGAATGATCAGATCCTAAGATCTGATAGGCATTCTCAACATCCAAGAAATACCAACTGTGGGATGCTTGACATGAATACTTGTGTGAAATCAACTCATTATTTGTTTGCCAAATTTAAATAAGTGTTGCTGTAAAGTTCTTATCTCAATCTATATGCTTGTGTGCAAACCACTAGTTATGTCTTTGTTGAGATTGAAACTTCAAAGAAGTCATGCATTAAATACCTATATGATCTCCATCTGATTTTAAGTAAAATCCTTTTGACATAACCCAAAACTCAAAGGAAGTCTGAGTACGTAATTTTGTACTATTAAATGATAGAAAGGATATAATCACACCATCCTATGATATTTGTCAATTTGGATTGAGACCCTCTAAAGTTTGTAAATGAATAAATACCCTACTGAAGATCTGGATTTTTCTTAAGTTTCAAATTGTAGGGTGGTAAGATGTGGATTGGATTTTAATGACAATTTGCACTTGTACAAGCATGCTGCCTGTGAGAGTGCTAAACCTATTTGTTTGTAAGGCAAGCCAAAGCTGGATGGTAATTTGGCAAAGTAAATGGGCATTAGAAATTGTGAATGCTTAACAGCCACGTTAACATTTTGAATTTGTCACTGGACCAAAGTAAGAAAGCTTGTGAACAGGCTCTTGTGGGAAGCCAGGAAGGGCCTCTGCAGCTTTGGAGCATGTTAGCAGTCGTGTTTCATCACCTGCTTTAGATGTTGTTGCAGTTTGCTGTGCTGATGGCAAGATCCACATTCAGAATATTTACTAGATGAAGAATCAGTTACATTTTCACATTTGATGAGAGGTTCTGTGACTGCCTTATCTTTCAGCACAGGTATCATTTCAAGTACTAAAATATTTCCAGCTATAAACCTAGATGTCTTCCTAATTCAAGGGTGTTTATATACTGGCCAGGGTTTATTTCGTCTTCAGAAACTCTTCAATATTAGTTATTTAACCTCCTGTGGCTCTTATATGTTAGAAAAAATTCATCTGTGGATTTAGCAGTTTGTTTGTGCTTACATCTATATTCTTCCTTTAGATGGGCAGCCTCTTCTAGCTGCTGGTGGCTCATCTGGTGTTGTCAGCATATGGAATCTTAAGAAAAGAAGGCTCCAGTCGGTCATAACAGATGCTCATGACAGTTCAATAATTTCTCTCCACTTCTTTGCCAATGAGCCTGTGCTAATGAGTTTTTTTGGTAAGGAGAAAATAAACCTGTGCTAATGAGTTCATCTGCAGATAACTCAATATAACTCAATTAAGATAGGTTCACATAGTATTTTCATGACCATTCATTGAAAATTTTCATTGTCTAGTTAAATGAAGCCAGCAATTTCAGATGATTAATATGACTTCGAAACCTCTTTATTGATATAAATAGTACTTGGGAAATCTATGAGTCTGCAGCCTGTTTTTGCTTCCCCTCTCCTGATTTGCTAGTAATTTTCCTCTCTATGCTATGATATGTTTGAGTTTCATGTGAGACAGATAAATATCTGTAGTTATCAGAGCTCTTTTTTGTTTTAGAGTTGATACTTCTCGATGACCAATGATTCGGTAAGAACTGGTACACATCAGTTTGCAAATGCAGTCTGCCAGTACCTAGTTTGTTTTCCTGAAAAGTCTTTGTTTGTTTGTTTAATTGTACTTAACCATTTAAGATTGGCCTAGGAAACTATGGAAAATCATTTGGCAATCATGTCTTTGTTTAGGGTAACTCTGACCCTGTGTGTTTTACTACAATTAGCCCTATAGGGTTGATCAGCAGATGGCAATTTTGAAAATCATTCGGCCTTCTTCTTTGACTGTGTAGGGTAGCTCCAGCGCTTATTCAGTAATAAATTGTGCAAAAGTGGCATAATCTTTTTCACCTTTCACTGGTGATAATCTTTGTGGATAACCCAGCAGAACCTAGTTTTCTCTGGATGATGGGGGTTGAATTTTATATTAAGGTGTGTTATCTTGGAATTAATACTAATTTCTCTTTTTCTACAATAAATCACTATGTTTGATATAGATTGGATTTTCGACTCAAGTGATGGAGATCCTTGTATCTTACGCTTTTGGAGTGGTCATAGTGCTCCTCTACTTGGCTTAAATTAATATTTTATTTTTTTATTTAGTGTTTACTTTAAGGGAAGTAATGTATGGTATTTTGTGCATAACTGTACCATTGTATTTGTTCAGGATCAGCAGTAAGAAGAATGATATGCCTGCAAATATGTATTGTTTGGGGTTTGTTTGGTTTGAGAATCACCAATCATGATAAGTATCTGTGGGTTCTATGCTAATGGTAGGCATATACTATCAGCTGGTCAGGATCGTGTCTTCCGGCTTTTCTCGGTCGTCCAGGTCTGTGTAGCACATCACTCTTTTTTAACATGTTACAGATACTTCAACATGGTTTTATATGTTTGCTTTCCTTCATAATGAATGTGTTTATCCCTTGAATGAATAGTGATTATGATCTCCATCGATGGATTTAGCTTCCATTTTTTCAGTTTTATGTTTATTTGGAACTAAAGCACTTTTACTTTATATTTAAATTGCAAGAAAATAGTTTTTGGGATGCTCTGTTGGCTGTCATCAATTTCCTTATCAATTCATTATGTCTTCTTCTATTGCTAATAAAAGATGCTCAAGAATTTAAAAAACTACTGTGATTTTCATAGAAGTAAAGTTCATTTTTGTAGTAGTCCGACTCAAAAGTTGTGATGATAAAAATTTCCATAATTCTGTGCAGATTATTGAATATTAAAGTGCATGTTCTTTCCGTGCATAATATAGATCTTGGCTTGTTTTTGAGTATCTGAGCTTTTGGGATGCAGGAAGCCAATGAATAGTTTTTTGATTAATGAAGAGAGCTTTCAATAATGGACAAATTCCTTTTCGAAAGCACGGAGATGCTAATCCACAGATAACTAAGCAAAACTGTGAACTTTGTTACGTTGGTTGAACTTAAAAGTCAGAATAATTGCTGAATAAGCTTGTGGCTTAGAAACATAATCTCTTTGTGATTGAGAGCTCTATTTTCACTTCTGTTACCCCTATCAGTAGTACAGAGAAAGCATTGAAGTTGAGAGAGTTTTTCCCCCTTTACAATAGCTCCACCAGGTGCATATTTTGCCCACCCATTCTGTTGCCACCCATTTGTTACCACCTACAAGTGCCTGTGACATTCCTTGCTCCTTTTTAAGCTATGCCACAGTAAATGCAGAATTGATGCTAAATTTTCTGCACAACATCATCTTGTCCACTCTAGCCAAATTGTGTGATATCCTTTTAGGTTGCATCACCTTTAGACAGTCAAACCAACAGACTTTCTAGGAGGCAAACTAGACTTAAGCAAGCATCCCAGTGGAAGCCAGTGCTTGTTGTAGGCCACTAACTATGTTTGGAAATTGAAAATTAGTGTAGTAGTTCCCAACATCACTTCATGAGAAATTAAAATGTTTAAACTTTTCTTTTTACATTTTCAAGGTGCATTAAGGTAGCTTACCAATACGCCTAAGACAGTTGTTTGCATTCTCCTTAAAAATTTTCTTCTGTTTTTCTCTTGGATGTAATCATCTTTATTACTCAGGGTAGGCTTCTCTTTTTAACTTAAATTGACAAAGATTGTCATTTAATCCTCCAAATTACACCTTAGAAACAAACCAAATAGTAATTCCAAGTGTTCAAATCTATAGGCCTAAACCCAAAATTGTGGCAATATAAGACTAGTTACTCTGAGGATTGCAGTTTGTACAGAATTGTTGAAACCCTTATTTAGTGCTCTGAGTCCTAAACAACCTGAGTTCCTTTTAAGTAGAATATAAGATTGTTGCACTGAATGTTAAATTTCTATAAATTTTTATAGCTGATAGTATGGTGTGGATTTTTCCTTTTTCTTTCACTTATATTTTGTTTGGTGTTCGTTTCCATTGCAAGAGTAGGATCAGCAAAGTTGAGAGCTCTCTCAGCATCATGTATCCAAGCGAGCAGTAAAAATGAAGTTAAAGGTATTGTCTACGTTGACAGTCAAGTCATTCATGTCACTTGTTTCTTTCAACATTGTAGGAACAACCATATTCTGGTTTCCCTGTCATGTGTATTGGTTTGCTGCTCATTCTGAAGGACATGAGTATTTAATATATCTGTTGTACTGTAGATATGGAGGAGCAGATGGATCCCTTCTTTATGAAGAGTGGGTTTTGCTTGGAGCGAATATCTTCCTGTTTGAATTTTGATAAAAATTCCTAGCTTAACTAGTTTGATATACCGCATGTCTATTACACGTATTAAATCTGATGTGTATCATGCTTATCTGGAAGGATGGTACCAGCTCATGGAGCTAGCCTTCTTGTGCTCTAAATATCTGGAGAGTACATGTTGCCTATCATTTTAAGTTTAAAAGTGTCTTTTGATTGAAGCTAAATAGAAATATCAGATGGTAACCTGGTTTGCATCGCTGTCAATCAACCCTTGCCCACATTTATTTGTGAGTTGGTTGTAAGAGCATCAAATCTCACTTCGTATAGTTATAGTCATGGGGTTCTGAAAAGGTGCGGGTTCTAATCCCACTGTTCACAACCCTTTTGCTAGTTCTCGTGAATTGTTATTTACCTGTAGAAAGTTTGCTCTTTTAACATATGCACCTTTTCTTCTTCTTTGTCTTCTTGTTCAATTTGTCCCATTTCTTTGATCTGTTACCTCTTATAACCTCTTCCTTCCCTATGCTTGCAGAATGATAGTTTCCATCATTTCCCGCAGCAATAAAATACAGACTTTATCTCGCTTGTCTGGAGTGTCATCTAATCCTGTTGCATCTCTTTGATGATTGTAATGGACATGTTAATCATCTCATGTTTTGTTTTTTTTGGCAGAAATGAAGCTGTTGGTGAAAAGATGTAAAAAGGGGAAATGAACTAATTATTGTGTTCTGTTTTTTGACAAGCAGAAAGTGGTTTCAAAACTTTATGTCATAAGTGCGCTTTTCGTTGGCCAGGCCCTTATTTGTGGTTGACAGCTGGACTTGTTCCCTTCAGGAGTTTGCTTTGATAAACGTTTTTAGTATGCATATAATGTGTAAAGATCAGCTTGAGTTTGCGGAACTTTTACGGTCATATTCCTGTTTCTTCATTCTTAACTCTCCCATTTAAAATTCTATATCTGTATATTAAGTTTATCCCGAGCACACTTGACATTAATCTCGTTATCCTTTGAACTTTGTCTACATTCTCAGTTGAAAATGAATTTTCCCTGATTTTCAAGTTCTGTCATGAAGTACGTAAGTGCTATTCTAATTCATATCTATGTTTTGTCTTTCTTGAATGCTGATATCTTTGATTGGTTTACATTGCAGGAAGAAGAGATAAAGCTGAAGCCTGTCATAGCATTTGATGTTGGTATGGACTTTTGTGCTAGGAACTTGCATACGTTTTAGAATCATCACCGAATGAGCAATTAATAATAATTGATTTGATGATTTGATCTATCCATTCTAGCATTTTAGTCAAGGTGAAAATATGTTCTCTAGTAAAATCTTCTATAATGCCTAGGCTTTGGAAACTGGTATGTTGGGCCTTTTAAGCCCACATTCTTACAATCACGAGTCTTTCAACGAGAATTTGAGGGAAAACCTTTTCTAATGTCAATTTGCTTATCCTCTAAGCAAAGATGTGGCAATTGGAAATTTGCAGTGGAAACAAACAAGGGCAGATTTGTGAAAAGTGGCAGAGAAGATGGAGAAAATTGGAAGAGGAATCTGTCTTATTTGAGATGCAGTAATTCTGAGGAGGTACAAAATTGTGATTGTAACAACTGCTGGTCGTTTTTAAAATTTTATGTATGTAACAGCAGGTTTTTTTTTTCTTGGTCAAATATAGACAATTTCTTGTTTGGATGAGCATTAAATCACACAAATGTACATTACATGTGTTGAGCACATCTTTTCTGAGCTGTTTGTATATTGTGTAATTATTTCCACCCCTGCACGTTATGCTTGGATTTCAGCTGAAATTAGGGAGCTGGACTGGTGCAACGTAGTGACTAGTCATATGGATACTCTGCAGGCAAATGTGTGGAGACTTCAAAATTTTGTCATAGGGGAGGATATTCTGAGACCATGCCCTGACAATCCCACGCCTGTTAAGGTATAAGTTCTGATTTTTTACATGGTACAGCTTTAGCATTATATAAGGCATTCAACTCCTTAGCCTGAAGTATCACCCATGGGTAAAAATGCTTGATGCAGAAGCTGTAATAGTTAGGGAAAACTAGTCTTTACAACCTGAGTTCACATCGTCAGTTTTCCATCCTGAGTTTGCAAAAATATGTTTTTCCTTCTTGAAATAGATATTGGTTTTAATCAGTCTAGCTATTAATATTAAACTATGCTTCTCACTTTGATCGTACATTCTTGATAATTGATGATGTCTCTAGATTACAGAACTAGAGAGAAAAATAAGATATGATAGTGTCAAAGAGAGTAGGTGGGTATAGCCTGGTGATGTATTCTTTTATTTGGCTTTGGACAAGTAGTTCCAACTTTGGATAGTCTTGCGATGTTTTCCTTTAATTTTTCTTTTTCTTCTCTTTCTTTTTTAATTTTTGTTCATTTTTGATGTACTTGAATTTTATTTTAATAGAATCTCCTGTTACCTACTGAAAAAAGAGCAGGTGCATAGAGGGAGTTAGCGAGTGATGAGCTAGCATGACTGGAAGATTCCACTTAGAATGTATGGTTCTAAGAGCATCTTTAGCCTTTTGCAGAACAATGGAGGCATAGTGTTAGCATGTAAATTGAAGGACAAAAAAGGTGATTTATTAAACATGGAATGCAAATTGTTAGTTTCTGTACTATTTATTGCAATATTCCCATACTTCTATGATTGCTACTTGTTTGGCAAGTATATCTCAAAGTTGTGTTTGACAAGCATATCTTTTGACAGGCTTGCACCATTAGTGCATGTGGAAATTTTGCCATTTTGGGAACAGCAGGCGGTTGGATCGAGCGATTCAACGTTGAATCAGGAATAAGTCGAGGAAGTTACATAGACCAGTTAGAAGGAGCAAACCGTGCCCATGATGGTGAAGTGGTTGGAGTGGCTTCTGATTCCACTAATTCTCATGATAAGTGCTGGTTATGCTGGGGACATTAAGCTCTGTAAATTTGTCCAAACATGTTTTGCTTCAATTACTAAATTTTTCAATGTTTCTTGTTCATGTTTCACAGAAAATGAGTCCAGCCTGTTATGTGTGACATATTTGATTGACCAACTTGATCCCAGCATATAATCAAGTGCTTCTTGTTGCAAATCTTAGTTTTCCATTTTCATAATGTACTTTACTGCTCACTGGATTTTGTTTAGGGTTTGTTGGTTTACACTTAAACAAGAGAGATGCAACACTGTCATTTATTCTGAAACTCAAATGATTTTTCATGTTAGAATGTTAACCAGAAAACAAAAGCCTCACTACTTGTCCATGGAACTGTTAATTCTTTGGCAAATTATCTAGTTTAAGTTTCCTTGTGCATATGATTTAGCTTCTCTGCCTGCTGCAGGTACATGAAGGAAGTGAGATCTACTGGCATGCTTGTAGTAAGTGAAGATCTTTTGACATGCATGCACACATGACTGGATCGTTTGTTAATAAAATATAAGGATGGTGGTCTTGTTGGTTTTCATGTTTGTTGGTCCAGCAACTCCAGCTGGTATAAGCTTTCTTTTCACATGCCTTCCATGACATGATAAAATCGAATCATTGCTAGGTTTGATGCTCAAGTCTCCATTGATGCCTATTATATGTTCTCGAAGTGTGCTTGTTCAGGCAAACTCCAGTGGAAAAAGTTTAGATTAGGAAACTTCCTCATTAAATTGAAAATAATTCTAAGACATGTATTGAAGTTGGTGTATACAACTTATTTTATGGATAGCATTTTAAGATGGTATTTGGCCACCCTACTTGGAGATTGGTGGTGTGCTGGCAATGATATTATATGCCATGTAGTGGCGGTGACTGGAGATGGTGGTTGTGGTCTTGTGGCTAACTGCTGTGGGTATAATGGTGCAGAAACTCATGCTAGCTATGGAAAATGATTTCTTGATGCAGCAACAACGGAGATATAGTTGCCGAAAGTGAATGAGCAAACAGATAGAACTTAACAACCATTGGAAAGACCGTCTTCTGAAATTCAAGGCTAAGGAAAAGAAGGAGATGATGGATTCCATTCAACTATAATATTAAAAGCCCATTATACATGAGTCCTGCCTGGAAAAGTGGAGCCAATAGAACTAGGATTTCAAAACGTACGTTAAAATACATGTTTCACATACTGCCGGCATGAGAATAAACTTGCTGAATCTGATAAATTGTAACTTGTTTTTATCCTACGCTCTTGCATCATTTTCAAAAACATGTTTCATTTGGAATTGAAGAATGTTCTTGGGTTGATTGAGAAAACCTTTTCATTGATCAACCTTTGTCAATGGTAAAAAATGATGGAAATTTTTTTTTCAGGTATCTTGACGCGCTCTCTTTTTTTTGTCCATTGTTAGAAAGGTGCTATATACTCTTTTATACTTTAAAAAAATGCTTTAAATATTCCTTTTATACTTAAGAAGCATGCGTATGGCCCACCCCAATAGTGGATAAGGCTTAGTTGTTGTTGACATGCTAGAGATCTTTCTGAAATTGGCTTAAATAAGATGTAAATTTGGTTCCTGGAGTTACTTGTAGTGCAGGCCTGGGATTTCCTGGGAAGCAAATTGAAATCTAGTTGGGAAATTGGTTCTTCTCTGGTAAAAGATTCTTTTCATTGTCTGAATGGTAATTAATGCTCTGAGCTCTGACCCATTTGCTTCCCTGTCTTCTTTCACTGTGGGTGCAATTGCTTTTTGGTGTATATGCTCACATGCTCACACTATAAACGTGCATGTATTGTTATGTATGCACTAGCAGAGGTTTAAACTAGATTTATAGCAAAAAGAAAGAACTGTTATTCTTGTCACTGTAATTGTCTACCTTATCTTCATTAATCTTGCAGGTCCTTTTGGCTACTGTTGCAGATGATTTGTTATTTGTCTTTTTGATATTGTCACCCTAAGAATGGTCCAAAGGTTTGAAGGTCATACAAATCGAATTGCAGATTTGTGCTTTACCGAGGATTGGAAATGGCTTGTCTTCCTGTTTGGATGGCAGTCTAAGGATTTGGGAAATTATTTTAGCTAGACAAGTAGATGCCGTATATGTCGACGTCTCTTCATCACGGTGTCATCTCTGTCACCATATATGGATATTTTAGCCACAACATGTTGATCAAAATGGGGTGTATCTCTGGTAAGTTGTTAGTGCATCTCTAATTTTTCAATTAGTTATATAATCAAGTTCATAGTTTGGAGTCATATTGGTTCAAGTATTTATTTTGGATTGATCAAGGCACAAGGAAGGAATATTGAAGCCTCAAGAAAATGGTTTCTAGAGATTAATTATATCAAGGTGATTTTGTATTCTTTTGTATGTAGACAAACTGACTGACCAGGATTAGACAAACTGACTGACCAGGGTTAACCAATCAATGTTTTGTGGATGTTCTGACATCAATTTGTATGCAAGGGGGAAAGAAGTTGTGACTGTCGAGTTGCCATCAGTATCATCAATGGAAGGTTCTCAAGCTGAAGAATCTAGCCTACTATTAGACATTCAGAGTCTAAAGATGTCCCTTCCTTCCGACCTTTGCTTGGGCAAATTCCACATCTAGTTACCCTCTCACATTTGCCAAAGAGCCATTGGCAGATCTTGATTAATCTAGACATTATAAAGGTCCCCTCTCTCCTGTTTTTTTATTTTTTACCAGTCATAACCTTCTCTGAGAAAGATTAGTTTTATTCACCTCTCAATTGCCTTTTTTTGATCTCTGTAAGATTGTCCTATAATCATATTGGGGACCTGTTGGTGACTATCTTCCTCATCTTTCCTATACTTTTGTGTTCACAATAATCCAGTTGAGCCACCCAAGAAACTTGAGAAAGCTCCTTTCTTTTTGCCTTCTATTCCATCTCTTTCTGCAGAAATGCTGTTTTAGCCAAGTGAGACGTCTGATAAGGGAGACATGGAAGCTGATGAAGACAAATCTAAGATAACACCTGAAGTGCCGTCATCACAGTTTCTTCAACTGCTTCATTCATTTTAGAGGCCAAATACTGTAAGTGACATTCTCATTGAAATTTCAGCATCTGCGGCTGTGCTGGAAGTATCACCTCAGACAATCATGCTAATTCTACATTTCTGGATTTGACATCTTGCAGTTTCGCCTTTGACTGCCTACATCAAAGAGTCATCTCCCTCAACTTGGATTTGGAACTTTGGATGCTTCAGATAATAGATGACAATGACAATGCTCCTGCTGCTGATGATCTACAGGATGTTGACAAGAGACGAGAGTTGCTTTCAATTGAATTACTTATGGATTAGTCTGTACGTGAAAGATCATGCCAGAGTAATTTTGAGTTTGTACAAGCTCTAGTCAGGTTGTTCTTCAATTAAAGGTATCGTATCTTTTTCAATATGGCATGTTTAACGTATAGATCTCTGTTACAGGAATGTGTTGAATGAATCGCTGATTATGATGGCAATATTTGGAAGTACTGCCAATACCTTCTGGCTTATTCCGGTGCCTATTATTAAGAAGATAAAAATTTGATTGTCAGTTGAGAAATTGACTTTCTAGGGAAAAAAAAAAACATAATTTCTTCCCTAAAGTTGGTAATGTGACTCTTGACGTCTCTTCTTCTGTTCTACCCGATACATAGCGAGACAACACGCTAGTCAGGGTTTGCAGAATAAAGCAAAGATCCTTTTGGAGACTCAATGTTCTGTATGGCGAGGGAGAAGAACGCTAGATTAGCCAAAAGTTGTGCTCAGTGTTCATTTTAGTGTCAAAAGTTTTTTCGGATACTTCAATGCCAACTCTGATTTGGTCATTGGAAATCCAACTTGTTCATATTTTATTAATTTCTCAATCTTTCGTGACTTGTTGGTATGTCTAGTTAGCGTATTACTCTTAGTGACGTCATGAAGTGGATTAAAAAGTAATAACTTTAGTGAAAAAAAAAAATGACACCTTAGATAAAAATTTTAATTATGAAAGTCACATAATTTTTTTGACTAGAATTTCTTACCAGAAGCACTTAAGTGATCGTTTTGTTCTTCGATTTGGCACTTAATTTTTTGATTTGGCACTTAAGTTAGCTGGCAAAAAATTTTGAGATTAAAATGAGTGCACACAATTTTTAGTACTTCCATTGTCTTTTTCCTGTATGGCGAAGAGTCGATTAGTTATTTCAAGGTGCTAGATGCATGGTTGCTTTTCTTAGCAACTCAGTACCAAACACATCGCCTATTTAATCCCTCTTCTTGTTTTGATGTTAGGCCATTTTTTATACAGGAAACTTGATAATGTTGCTTTGACATGGTTATGATTTTTAGACTGGAGTTATATATTTATGTATGTTATAGCAAGGGAGGGGGAGATATTGATGATGGAAAAAATAGCTGGATCTACACTGAGGCGTGAGTTTTTTTTCTTTTTTCTTGTTGGTCGGTGGTACACTGAGGTGCGGGTTGGAAATGTAACATGATGGATGGGTTCCTCGTAGAGCTATAAATTCGCCCGTTCTGTAACTCAGCAATCATCCTGCATCACCTGTTTCAGAAATTCTTAAGGGACGCCTTTCCTTAACGCCTTCTTTATCGTGTTTGCGTTAAGCCAATTGATTATTTCTCTTTTCTGGTTTTCCTGGTACGTTTTTATTTAAATTTCCAGGCTTCTTCTTCTGGTCAGAAGTTATGCGGTTTGGTGTAGATGCATGGGTTTTAAACCCGGACTGGACTATCCGGTTCAACCACTGGAGCTCAGGATCAAATTCAAGCGAGTCTGCCATATGCGCAAAGACTTTTTCATGCGTCAAATGGTTACAAATATTATATGGGTATTATTTTTGCTTGCATTATCTGTGCGTGATTACATCTCTATTCGCCGATAGTTAATACTGCCATTGGAGGGCTCATTGCCGCCTCCGCTGCCGCCACCTGGTTTTGAATCCTTCCTGAAATCTAGCTTGGCTTGATCTGCGAGAGCGAGAGGAAGAGGGATAGGGAGAGAGGAGATGAACTTAGAAATTAAAGAAAAAAATTGTTCAATGCCCCTTGATGAAGTGCATTTGAGATGTATGTGATTGCTCAAGTCTAGGCCTTTATTTGAGACTACATTAATTATCTGAGATAATATCAAATATGGACTATTTTTCTAAATAATGATCCCACTTCAAGTCTTTATTTGTTCAACAAAAAGAAAGAAGTCTTTAATTGAAACATTCCCTCGCCTATATTAATTCCTTTTTATCATTCAAGAAAAATCTTAATAGATGTAACTTCTTATAGGTCTCCACCTGTACTATAATATAAGGTCAAGTGGACCTAAGTATGTCCTTAAAAAAGTCTGACCTTTATGACATAAAACATGAGGCATTCCTTCTTGAGCGGAGAAAAAAATATTTTATTTAGAAATTAAGAGGTCATTCATGGGGAAGGTAGACTCCACGATCAAGGCAAGCCCCGTTGACTTTGGTCGTCAACAAAGATGGCATCCTGGAGTTAACCATGGTCGACTTGCCTGGAATCACGAGAGTGCCCGTGCACGGCCAGACCGAGAGCATCAGTGAGCAGATCTCAGCGATGATCAAGGAGTACATTAGGCCTAAGGAGAGCATCATCCTCAATGTCTGTGTCCGTGATCGTCTGACTTCACTTGTGAGTCCATAAGGATGTTGCATTTAAGTACACTCTTAGCGACACTTGTTTTTCATATTAATTAAAAACTCGAATGATCTACACAACTCTAGCAAATGAGTTAATACAAAGATCGGCAGGAGAAGGTGATGGCCGATGATGTCAATATAGGGCTTGGTTACATGTGTGCGAGGAACAGGATTGGCGACGAGTCCTACGAAGAAGTTAGGCTCAAAGAGGCGAAGCTGTTCAAGATGCACCCTCAGCTGTGCAAAATTGACAAAGTCCATCTTTGGTGTGCTTGTCTTGGCACAAAAGATGATTCAGATTCAAGCCACCATTATGGCCAGTTTTTGCCTGACATCTTCGTGGAGATCAATGATAAGCTGAACGAGCTTAATAGGCTGCCCAAGAATCTGTCCTCAGTTGTAGAGGCTGTGGCAGCCTTCACGCAGATCCTGGAAGGAGTCACTGAGGAAAGCCCTGCTGAGAGGCGAGTTCGACGAGTACCCAGATGAGAAGAACATGCACTGCATGCCCAGGCTGGTAAAGATGCTGAACCAATGCTACGATGGGCTCCAGAACTGCCTGGAGAACGACCAATGGACTGACTACTTGTCGGAGGAACTGGAGGTCTTGGAAGAGGCCAAAGGGATCAGATTCCCAATTTCCTCGCTCGCACCACCTTTCTCACCCTTTTGCAGCAGAAGGTGAAGGCAGTTTCGAGCAAGCCACTGAGTTTCGGGGTTCGTGCTTGGGACTACATTGAGGGGGTTGTAATTCGGGAGTTGATGCAGCACTTGGAGAATTATCCTCAGCTACAGTCGTGGATGAGAAGAGCACATTCAATCTGATCAACAAGATGAGGGAGAAGACGACGAATAGGATGATGGAGATTGTTGAAATTGCAACCCTGAGTACCTGTTGGAGTGGAAAAAGTTGATGACCCAGCAGAACCAGTTCATGCAATTGCAGGTCATCAACGACGAGGATAGGTCCATGAACATGGTCCTCGAGGGGATCAGGCAGGTCGATGTGCGCCATCTGAGGAATCACAAGCAGCTGGTCAGCAGGCGTTCGATCTGAAGATGGGGATGAGGATGACCA
This sequence comes from Angophora floribunda, assembly GCA_014182895.1. Lineage (NCBI taxonomy): Eukaryota > Viridiplantae > Streptophyta > Magnoliopsida > Myrtales > Myrtaceae > Angophora > Angophora floribunda. The sequence goes on from CM024706.1 coordinate 14,476,611, forward strand.
CGTACTGGAAGATTGTGCTGAGGAGGTTTGTTGACTCGATGGCACTGCATCTGCCGTTCAGCTTGGCTTGCACAACTTGGTGAATGAGGAGAAGGGGATTGTGGGTGAGACGATCGGTGTCCAATGGCAGCGTCAGCATTGAGAGAGGATGCTGGAGGAAGCGCTGTCGGTGATGGCCAAGATCATCTAGTACAAACATTAAAATTTGTTGTTCAACTTTTGGCAGCCAAATCATGAAGCAGGGTGTACTGATGCTCATGAGTATAGGCATGAAATAAATTATTGGAAATTCATGGAAAGACTAGATTATATAGCAAGTAGACTAGCCAGAAGAAAAGAGAGGAAGAGTTGCCTCCAGTATAGAAAGCGGAGCTTACATCATCTAGGATTGCACCAAGATCCCTGCCAAATCTCTAGGCAATTGGTACGATTTGATCACGGCAATTGCATATGTGCTCAGTTAAGAAAGTGCACATGCACTTGCATAGACCTAAGACAAAACAAATCGAACATTTCTATTTCTATTGTAACAAAAGATTCCCCTTTTATGTGGAAAGGACCCGTGTCAATAACTAAGATTCTTTACATATGGATAATTCCTCAATATTTTGTTCATTCGCAACAAGATATAAGCTGAACCAGAAATTCTCATCAATTGAATCACTGTCTGCGAATTATGATTCTAATTTATCATCAATTCAATTAATGTTCACATTTTTTCTTATTCTTATGTAGGTCAAGAAAGATACAGACAGGTTATAATAGGGTAGAAAGTTCCATCTATGTCGATATAAACTACCTTGATAATTCCTCCTATCTGAAAATTTTTGATGAACATGGAAATCACAAATTATAAATAAGAAATGATTGAAAACAGGGTAAATATTGTTGTTGTAGGATTTACAGATAAAATAGAGTATCTTTGAGCATCACATTCCGCCGATGATCAACCCGAATCCGAGTCTGACAATGATGAAGGCTTTTACTCGGTTGTGACATAGTACATACTCTTCTAGCCTTTGTCCTACTTGGTTTGAGCCACTATATCATGCGTTCCAGATAAATAATAAACAAATTAACTATCCATCTACTTAACTTAAAAGTGTACAATTACAATATTACCCGCCTCAAAAGTATTCTAAAATACTTCAAAAAATCCTAAAATTTAGGTGATATTCAAGGGACCTTTTTCCTGCATCAATCGTGGTCCTTTATTTAGAAAACTTCTGTATTGCTTTCTTGGTCCTTCACTCAAGAAAGTGTTTTAGTAATACCATTTTTGAAAAAAAAAATCATTGAAAAGAAACTTTTCTAGATTTGGTTAAATAGATTGGGTATGGGTTGAGAAATTTACATTACGAAAAATGGGTTAAATAGCTCAATTTGGATTAGACCATATATAACCCAACTCTAACCCGGACCAATCCATTTGACACGTCTAAAATGGATAAGAAGTTTTTGTGGTTTACTTCAGTTGAATTTTTTGTGCGGATAAACAATGCCAAATAGTAACATAATTATTGAATTTCTACAAAGAATAAAGACGTGGGTGATCTGTGTGTTAGGTGATTCTGGAAGCATGCCGCTCTCATTTTCCGTAATCTGCATCGGAACGCATGATACATAGTACTTTCAAAATTGCATCACTTTCTTCGTCCTTCACTCAAAAAAGTAGAAGTGAGCGAGGTCTGGATTGGGCTGGTCCACTCCTTGATCCTAGGACCAATTTGCATAGTATCGGTCCTCAATTTTTGGGATCGAGAACCGACCCTATTGAGCCTAGGATTGAGGATCGGTCCAACCCAATGGGTTTGGTCTAGTTCAGGGGTTAACCCGGAACCAATCGATAATTTTTTTTCATTTTTTTGTATTTCTAAAAAGTCAAACATATTATTTTAAATTACATATTTATCGATAATTTTAATTATACATATTTAACAAATTAAAATAAGACAAAAATAAAAATTTCACACTTGCTAAAAAGCAAGAAATCATATGATAATTTTTTTTTGAAATGGTTAAGTACTTTTCAATACGATAATTTCAAAAACTAAAACTATCGTATGGACAGAAAATTGCGGTAAGCTCAAGTGGAACGTTGAGATGTAAAACACCAATGGAGGAAAATCGAGCAACACATTCAAAGAGATTTACAGTTATTGCTCCCTCGAACCATTCACATTTTTTTTTTTTTTAAACTTCAGAACAGAGACCAAACAAATTAGGTCGACTTTCAATGACGAGAGGATTGGGTGAACGAGATTGAATCCAACAAATTAGCAAAGTCAATAATCGCCTCAATGTTCAAAAAATCACTATAAAATAATCAAATCAAATCTTTATTCACTCTTACTTACACTCATCATTGGCCGAGAAGGACTTTGGGTGTGTTTGATTGATATTCCCAAAGTCTTTTAGCCTCTAAAGCCTCTTGGAGAAATACTAACTGTTCGACAACTTTTTAAAATAGCTTTAATGTGAAAGCTAGCATTGGAAATGTTGAAAGCCCAATATATATTTTTTTGGTAAATGTAAATATTATAGACGATTTTCACCATGTAAATGTACGGGAAGTGATACAAGGCTCTAACCCATACTCAACGGGACGACACGTCTTTGGGTGGGGGCGAGATCACACAAAAGAAAATACAACAAGTAGGAGCGGCTTAATACAACTCCATAACAAGCTACCCAAAGATGATAGGATCTATGCCCCAACTACGTTGTAATCTCTTGTTTCTTGGAGAATCGGGAACCACACGAAAGTTAAGGCTTTATCTTTATTTGCTTTGATGAGGTGTTGCTTCATCGATGGCAAAAACGGGCTTGAGGACCCAGAAGGTAATGTCGTTTCTGGTTTTCCAAATGACGTAACACAGTGCGCCAAAGGAGAACTTAGCTATGTCAACATAGAATCCACTCCCCGAGAGCGTGGTGATAATCCATTGCATATTTTCCATCCAGGGTCGGTTAATCCACACTAGATTACATTTTGCAGCCCAAAAAGTAGCTATAATTGGGAATATGACAATAAAAAAATAGGTGATCTATGGAGTCCGGCTTTGTATTACAAAAAGCACAATGCACGGGTGCCAATCTACCATAGGACATCAGGAATACCTGGGTGGGGAGCCTATTCCGGGAGATGAGCCAAAGGAGGAATTGGTGCCGAGGAACAATCAATTTGCTCCACACCAATGACGCCCATGGGATCGGTAGAGCTCGCCTCCTAATAATTGCCCAAGCGGATGCGAAGAAAAGGTGCCGAAGGATGTATAGTCCAATAGAAGGAGTCAGTACGCGTGACAATATAGGAACCGTGACTGCATTGAGAGAATCCTCTGTAATATATCCTGGCTGCCGGGTAAATAAGTCAGCAAGCGTAGCATGTCTACGGAGCGTCGAGTGATATATATGCGTATTTGGGAAGACCGGGCGAGAGGGCCTATATCCAACCACGGGTCAAACCATAGAGAGGTAGATGTTCCATCCCCAATTCTCTATCCGAAGTATCCTTGGACCTCTTCCCTAAGTGCAAGTATTTTCCGCTAGGCCCAAGAACAAAAGGTTGGGGGCTTTGTGGTGTAGAAATACTACCCTTTGAGGTGAGTCATATGGATCCATTTGCACTAAAGGGATTCTTTGTCAGTAAAAAGAATCCAAATGTGCTTAATCATAGCTGCTTTATTACTGTCACGTATCTGACGAATCCCCAGTCCTCCCTCATTTTTGGGAAGACAAACATCGTCCCAAGAGACCCTGGCACCTCCCATACCAAGACCCGGGCCTTTCCACAAAAATTGTCGACAAATCTGTTCTAACCTATCAATTATAGAAGCGGGAAGCCAAAAAATGGATGCCCAATATGCTTGGATTGCATGCAGAACAGATTTAATCAATTTTAGTCTACCCGCAAATGATAGAAAATGATGTGTCCAAGATTGGATTCTAGCCAATATGAGACTTACCAGGGCATTACAGTCTGTTTTGCTCAGCCTTGTAGTTATGATAGGAACGCCCAAATATCGAATCGGAAGAGTCCCCAAAGTTCATGATTTGCAAGAGCTGATCCCGCAAAGCCTCCGAACCTCCCGAGAGGAATACTTCACTCTTACTGTTGTTAGGGATAAGTCCACTCCATTGGGAGAACAAGTGGAGTCCCTCCTTCATGCATGTGACCGAATTGGCATTGCCCTGGCTGAATATGAAGACATCATCCGCAAATAAGAGGTGTCATAGGCGAGAGGTCTTGCATCTACAGTAAAACCGGAACTGAGGCCGGCGGGATTGCAACTCTAGGATGCCGGTGAGGACTTCCATGGCTAGAGTAAATAAATATGGAGATACTGGGTCACCCTGCCGAAGTCCTCTACCGCTATTGAAGAAGCCATGAAGCTCACCATTAATAGAAATAGAGAACTTAGGGGTACGAACACATACCCTAATTAGTCGTACAAGATGCTTCGGAAAGCCGAATGCCATAAGAGTAGTCTCCAAGAAGTTCCAGTCCAATGTGTCATAGGCTTTTTTGAAGTCCACTTTGATGGCGCACTTAGGAGAGTAAGTAGGAGAATGGAACCCTTGAATAATTCTTGGGCCGGGAGGATATTATCGGTGATGCGCCCCTCTCTAACAAAAAGCATGCAGGCGGGCTGATAATATCGGGAGGACTGCAGCAATTCTATTTGCCAAAATCTTCGTGATGCACTTATAAATAGTGTTGCGGCGGGCGATGGGCCAAAAATCACTTACTGAGGAAGCGTTTGGTATTTTAGGAACCAAAGCTATGATTGTACAATTAATCTCACGAAGCAATCTACCTGATTGAAAGAAATCTTGAACCGCCTCTATGATGGATGGTCCCACTATATCCCAGTTCTTTTTAAAAAATTCAGCATTGAACCCATCAGCCCCAGGGGATTTGTCCCCGCTAGAGAGAACATAGCATTTCTAATATCCGAGAAAGAACCGGTTCGAGATAAGGATCTAACCTGGTCCTCATTCAAAGCACATGCTTTAAGACTTCCTTGACCTCCTCCGTAGTTGGTGTCAAAGCCGTGTTTGTCCGGGCCAAGAGATCTTGAAAATAAGATGTGAATGCATGCTGGACTTCACCTGGATTAGAGATCATATTACCCGCACCATCCTGGATTGTGATTATCTGGTTGCGCAAGTGATGCTGGTTCACCGAATGGTGAAAGAATCTTGTGTTTTGGTCACCCTCCCTAAGCCACATGATTCTTGATTTTTGTCTAAAGAACAATTCCTCAAGGGACCGAAGAGTGTAGTATTCCCGGGTTTGAGCCACCTCAGCTTCGGCCAATACACTATTCTAGGGATCCTGAAGAAGTGCCTCTTGGGTTGAGTGAAGTGTTTGTTTAACAACATTATACCGCATTAAGATATCAGAATACGCCTCCCTGTTTAACTGCTTCAGCTTGATTTTCAAGAGTTTAAGCCTAGAGCATAACTTGTACATAGGGGTGCCAAAAAGTCGGTGCTCCCACATTTGAGTTACTATGGATGTAAGGTTTGGGTGTGTCATCCAAAAGTTGAAGAACTTGATTGGCTTCTTCCGAGTCCGATTGGCTAAGATGCGAACTACTATCGGGGTATGATATGATATACCAAGGGGGAGAAAGGAGGCCTCTGAATAAGAGTATTCCGAACTCCACGTGTTGTTCACCAAAACCCAATCAATCTTCCGTTGTTTCCTATTTTCACCGGAATAAGAGGACCAAGTGAAATGAAAGCCAATATACCGAAGGTCATCAAGTCCAGCCTGAAGAAGACACTCCTTGAATTCATCAAACGAGGGGTGCCAAATATCCGGGCTACCTAGGCGATCGATGGATCTCGAATAGCGTTAAAGTCACCTCCCACAATCCAAGGGCCGTTTAGGATGGTGGTACTCAAACGGATAAGATCAGTCCAAAGGGATCTACGAGCAACAAATGTATGTTCAATGTAGATAGCCGAAAAGTGGAGGGTAGAACCCGAACGCAAAATCCTAATAAGGCCATGGATCATTTGACTAGATGCAAAATGGCTAGAGAACTCTACCAAAATTGGATTCCAACCTATCCAAATGTGACCCCTAGCCGAGAAATCATAGTTGGCTAGCCAAAGCCACACTGGGGAGGAGGCTAGAAGAAATAGGATCAAAGTGGTGAGGCGGGACTTTAGTCTCCATAAGTCCGAGACAACAAATGTCATGAGACCGCACAAAATGCCTCACTTCCGATTGCCTAACCGGATCCATAATACCCCGAGTATTCCAAAAGCCAAAGTTCATATATATATATATATATGCAAAAAAAGAGAAGAGAGACGCTTACCTACGTCTTCTAGACCGTCGCTTGCTATACGACGATTTTTAGGAGGGGACTTCTTCTTGGATGAAGAACTTGCTTTGCCCGTATCCCGCTGTTAGGGAGTAGATTGCTGAGAATGAGAACCCTCCACCGAAGTGTCCTTGGTACACACATTCGTGTCGGTCGATGAGGGCCATCTGGGCGACCATAGGGGTGACCACCTCCTGAATTACAGCCATCGAAGTGCTGGTCGTATCGCCAACCTCATCTAAATCATCATCTGATGAGAAAGAAGCATTACTTGAAATAGCCATCTGTTGCAGAGCATCATCAACTCGTATAACTTCCTTGTTGCGACTCCGAGGATCAATCTTAGGCGGGGAAGGAGCACTAGGCGATTTGGTCGGTGTGGATTCTTGAGTCCCGGCCTTATTTCAAGGGGCACACTTACTTGGTGCTTGATCACGCCTGTCCGGGGAGTCGGGGCCGAGCATGCTCTCCGGCTGGTGCAACACGTGTAAAGTTGGACAGCAGGCAATTGAGGCGTATCGGCTGGAGCCATTGGTGCAACATCTATCCGGGGCTGGACAGTGGATAAATTTTGAGACGTTTCAGCTTGTTCAGTAGGCTGAGCTTCGGAGGTAGGAACTGGGACCGCTTGGTTAGATGGGTTCTCGTAGGGCACCTATGGTCGAACGTGCGACATCGCGCACATAAGACCGGCCTCCATTCATATTTGACGGACACCATTCTGATCTCCCCCTTCATCCGCACTTTAACGGTCTTTGTCCGAGCCTTAGAGGCTGACAACTCAACACACACCTGTGCATAAGCAAGCATTTTCAGCTCCTCAGTATTCTGATCTACAAAGAGTGGTTTGCCAACCAAGCTAGCAATACTACTTATGCCCTTTGCAGACCATAACGCTAGAGGAATGTCCCTCAATTGAATCCACACCGGGACCTTGGAATGATTGTTTTTTTTTGAGTTCCAAAAGTGGTTCCCACTGCTGCAATATCAGAGGCACTCGAGCGACTGTGATGGGGCCGCTGTCCAGCACTCTTCTTCTATACTCCACATCAGGAATACGGAAAAAGAAGAAACCCTTATCATCCGCCTTTACCTCTACCAGCTTGGTTCCCCATACATGTTTAAGTGTAGCTCAACCAGCTGAAATGGAAGCCTCTTGCCCACAAGGTACCCGACCAGACATTGAGCCCACATGGGGTCCATTGCATCTAGAGTGTCATCACCAATATTAGCAATTTCTTCCTCGTCAATTTTCACTGGGTCGACATACGAAAGAGAGTAGCCTTTCACCGCTGTCCGGGCCACACTTGCCCAAGAGCGGGAAGTAGCAGAATCCTTGCAGTGCATACGTGCGGATGGTTGGATCCTCGGAGGTTGGGCACCGCTTTGAGGGGGAGGCGGGCCATTACGATCAGAGGGACCAGCTCCAACTTGTGGATGATCCCCCTCATTCACTGGATTCGGTGGAAGATCGGACCCGAGAGGTTCTAGGGCGTTCCGGACCACCCCGCCCCTATTTCCCACTGGACGGACGGCCACGGGACTTCGACCGGCGAAATGGAGGCTGGCTACGGCTCCTACGTTGACTACTCTCGCCCCATTTGAAGTATGAGTCGGGGAGGACGAGCTCTATCCATATCACAACGAGCGGCCCGACCAAGAACCGGACCGGGCGCTACTTGCAGAAACCCTACTCCGGATCCAAGATCGTGGCAAATCGGGAGATACCTGGCTCGAGTGCTTCGGTGAGATTGTTGTCCCTAGAAAGAGGAGTAATCCCTTCGAAAATTAGCTCCAACGGAGCTCTAAGGTGGCCGGGCAAAGTAGCTCGAAGATGGGCGGCTACGGTAACTCGGGATAAGATTTTGGGAGAAGATGAATAGTAATTCGGGAGCTCAAGTCCAAAAATGGGAAAATCATTTGAAAGCCCAATATTAGTCTCTACTAACTTTCAACATTTGGCCAAATGTTGAAATCCATTTTTTTTTTTTTTTTAAACTACTCTCATCAATTCTTCAAATTTTCGATTTTGCCCCTCATTATTTTCTTTTGTTCATTTTTTTTTTTTTTAAAATTATAGAAGGACCAAACCCTTCGCCTGGATCAAGGAAGGGCTACAACCACCATAAGTTTAGATTTGGCGTCGGTGGCCATTGGTTGAGGTTGCTCGAGGTTAGGTGACCTCTGGTGAGAGTCATGTGACCCTAGTGAAGGCCACCGGAGGTTGGACAACCTTGCGTGACCTAAACAATTGTTGCTTGGGTCACGTGATCCTCATCGAGGGTCACTCGAGGTCCTATGACCTCTAATGGCCCTCGATAGGGTTGCACAACCCTTGCCGGAGGTCACTTGACCTCGGACGACCTCGATCGATGGCCGTCGGTGCTAGATCTAGCTTATTGAATCGGCAAAGAGTTTGGTCTTTTTTTCTCTCTCTCTCTCTCTTTTTAAAATTATATATTTGATCTTTCCGACTATTATTTAAGTAAATAGATTCGATTTTTCCTACTATTATTTAAGTTTAATACATTATTTTTTGTCAATTTTAAATAAATAAAAATTAAAAAAACTAATATTAATCACCTTAGGGTTTTTCAAATGTGTTTTCTATTAAATGGCATTTCTTTCGAGGTTGCTTCTCAAAGTATTGTTTACCATTGTATTTGCTAAGCTACTTTACATTTTCTGGTTGGGCTTTCAAAATTCTGACCAGACGCACCCTTCATCTTGGACTCTCTCCTTCCACAATGGCTCTGCCTATCCTATGTGTAGTTGAAGAGGAGACTTTCAATAAGTGAAAATGGATTTGATCGGGTGATTCATATTCTTTTTCTCTTAGCAAGAAAAAGTGCTAAGCAATTTTTTTTTTTTCATTTGATAAGAAAAGGGGTTTAATTAAGTTTTATTAATTTAAAATAGATAATTCTTGAGAATTTATAAGATCCTATTCAAGTATAAAGATTGAAAAAATTCAGCTAATAACCTAAACTTTAATAGTCACCTTGGTTATTTAAAATTTTGACAAACTATACCAAATAAAATTATAAAATTCTTCTTAAGATAACAAAAAATTGAGATGCATTGTGACCAATTTTCCCCAATGAGACAAAAGTGTCAAAAAAAGTTTTAAATCTATTGTATTGATGCCAATTTAGTCCTAAACCTTTTAATGGTATCAATTAAGTCATAACCCTTTTGACTTATTACTAATTCAGTCATAAACCTTTTGAATTAGTGCTCAATTAATCCTAAAACTTTTGACTTTTTATCAATTCAATCATTTTGACTAATATTGGCTAAGTATTGAATTGGCACTAAATTAAAAGGTTTAGAATTAAATTGGCATTAATTCAAAAGTTTCAGATTGAATTAACATCATTAAAGTGTTTATAACCAAATTGACACAAATGCAATGAATTTATGATTTTTCTAACAATTTTCTCGTATAAAGTTCTATCTTATGAAAGGAAAAGCATTGATTTTCATCGGGGTCAATCCTTGCCAAACACTTGCTCGTAACCATTGGCCACTCGTAGCTCATGGAGTCAAGAGAATATGAATCACTTGCCAAACACTCGATCGTAACCGATTTGGTTGTGTTGCTGCCCCGCACCTTTCCTAAAATTTGATTTTTATTTAATATTGTTCCTAAAGGTATGAGATTATCGATTTCTCTAGAAAGGGATTTTTAAAGAATACAATAAGAAAATTCTATGAGAAAGATATTAGATTTAAGGAGTATAATTGAAAAGGAAAGTTCAATTAAGCACGAGTCATTAATGTTCAAAACATACCGACCAAAAAAAAAAAAAAATGTTCGAAACGTACTTTTATAAGATATTGAATATAGATTAATAAAAAGACAAAAAAATTAACCAAAGCATCGATAAGGGAGGAAATCAATTACGTTGGTCTGCCTCGCGATCACTTATGACACGATTGCAACCAATTTCTTTTTTTCATCAATTGTAACCTGTTTGAACTACTCTTTTTGAGCCTTTTTCGTGTTTTAAAATATTGGGGAGTTTGGTCAACAAAATTAGAATCAAGTCATCTTGAGATCGTTTTTATTTCAAGGTTGTAAAATGAGAACGTGCGGAGTGAAATCTAATTTCAACTTTCAGATTTTTAGATGTTAAAGAATTCACTCTTTGACATTTACTTAACCAATAAACATTTCAAAATACAAAACCTTTAGCATATGAAAACCATATATAATTTTTGCAATTCCTTACAACCATATACTTTTCCAGTTTTTGAAATTCTAGATGAAAGGTTTGAAATGACCTTTAAGTTAGGATCAAGCATATTGGACCGCCCAAATCAAGATTAGACCGGATTAAGTCTGGTTTTTGATTCCATTTTGAGGAGAAGCTGACTGATGGATTGGATCGATTTTTTTTTTTTTAAATATATTTTTTATTTTCTTAAAATAGCAAAAAATCTTCAAAAATATATATATATAAACTTAAACACAAGTGAAGTTTGACTTTTTTTAGTACGTAGAAATATATGCTATCAATTTTATTGGAACCATCTAAAAATCGAATAAGATCGATTGGTCAGGGCATTGCTATTATTTAGTAAAAAAAAAAAATAATCAGTTCCATTAGACCAAATTAAAACTGATAGTTCGGTTTGGTCCCCACTTCCCAAGATTGAAAACCGGTCCTCCTAGTCCGATTTCTAATTTTACTTTAGAACGATCACTTCTATAAGCGCAGGCGAACTGCCCACAAATCATATACGGGCAAAAAAGGAGGATCTTAAGAGGGAGGGGGCATAAATGTAATTTCACCGTGAACAAAATATTACAGGCTTAGCATCATTCAAAACGACGTCGAGGACCCATTTTCCTCGCTTTCCAACGCACGGCTTTGCCTCATCATCCATCTTCACGAAACAAGCGCCTCACCTCCGTTTCTCGCCGCCGCAGCAGCAGCAGCAGCAGCAGCAGCGAAGCTCCGAGAGTAAAACCCTAAAATCTCTCTCTCTCTCTCTCTCTCTCTATACCTCTGCAAAATCCGATTTCGATCCTGCTCGTCGCCCGTCGCCCGTCGCGCATACTCGGCGGCAGCTTGCGGCTCTGGTCCTGTGAGGGGGCAAAACCCTACGCGCGCTGATCTCGTCGTCTGGGAAGAGGGAGGGAGCGACAAGCAGAGGGAGGCAAGATGAGGATCATGATCAAGGGCGGTGTTTGGAAGAACACCGAGGATGAGATTCTCAAGGCCGCGGTCATGAAGTACGGCAAGAATCAGTGGGCTCGCATCTCCTCCCTCCTCGTCCGTAAGTCCGCCAAGCAGTGCAAGGCCCGGTGGTACGAGTGGCTCGATCCCTCCATCAAGAAGGTAAACGCGTGAACCGCGGCTGCCTCCGTTTCGCATGGTTTTTACATGTAGGCGCTTGTGGAATTATCAGGTCTAGTCATTTGATTTTGCTCTCTGGGTGTCCGTAGTGCACCTTCGGGATTGATACATTTGTTCGTGTTATTGCCTGTTAACGACTGCGAGGGAAGGGTTTTGAGTGCTCTAGGATGGTCCTATTTGCGCTGAATGAATGATTGCTCTAGTATATTTGCACAAGGCTTTGAGAAGTATATGGGTCTGCTTTATGGGCTGTCTGGATGAGCATACTGAATTTTTTTTTTCTGCTTTTAATTCTTGTAGACGGAATGGACACGAGAGGAGGACGAGAAGTTGCTGCATCTTGCCAAGCTCATGCCTACTCAGTGGAGGACCATTGCCCCTATAGTTGGCCGTACGCCCTCCCAATGCCTTGAGCGGTATGAAAAACTGCTCGATGCAGCCTGTGCTAAGGATGAAAACTACGAACCTGGAGATGACCCGAGGAAATTGCGGCCTGGGGAGATTGATCCGAACCCAGAGTCAAAGCCAGCACGACCAGATCCTGTTGATATGGATGAGGACGAAAAGGAAATGCTTTCGGAAGCAAGAGCTCGGCTGGCCAACACTAGAGGCAAGAAGGCTAAGAGGAAAGCTAGGGAGAAGCAACTGGAAGAGGCCAGGAGGCTAGCTTCTTTGCAGAAAAGAAGAGAACTGAAGGCTGCTGGTATCGATAATAGGCACAGGAAAAGGAAAAGAAAGGGGATTGACTACAATGCAGAAATTCCCTTTGAGAAAAGGCCTCCTCCAGGTTTTTTCAATGTTGCTGATGAAGATAGACCAGTTGAGCAGCCCAAGTTCCCGACCACGATAGAGGAACTCGAAGGTAAAAGGAGGGTGGATTTGGAGGCACAACTAAGGAAGCAAGACATGGCTAAGAATAAAATCGCGCAGAGGCAGGATGCACCTTCTGCTATACTTCAAGCCAACAGGCTAAATGACCCTGAAACTGTTAGGAAGAGGTCAAAGTTGATGCTTCCAGCTCCCCAAATCTCAGACCATGAACTTGAAGAAATTGCCAAGATGGGTTATGCTAGTGATCTGGGGGGTAATGAGGAACTGATTGGAGGGAGCTCTGCAACTCATGCACTTCTTGCGAATCATACTCAAACACCACATCAGGGAATGACACCTTTGCGGACACCTCAAAGGACTCCTGCTGGTAAAGGTGATGCTATCATGATGGAAGCTGAAAATCTTGCGCGTTTGAGAGAGTCACAAACGCCGTTATTAGGTGGTGAAAATCCTGATTTGCACCCTTCGGATTTTTCTGGGGTCACTCCTAGGAAAAATGAAATACAAACGCCAAATCCTATCATGACACCTTCAATGACTCCGGGAGGGGGCTCAACTCCAAGACTTGGCATGACTCCGTCGAGGGAGAATTTTTCTTTTGGTATGACACCAAAAGGAACTCCCATCAGGGATGAGCTCCATATAAATGAAGAGATGGATATGAACGATGGTACAAAGCAGGAGTTAAGACGACAGGCTGATCTGAGGAAGAATTTGCGCTCAGGCTTAAGCAATCTTCCTCAACCAAAGAATGAGTACCAAATAGTTATGCAACCAGTTCCAGAAGATAATGAGGAACCTGAGGAGAAGATTGAGGAAGACATGTCTGACAGGATAGCTAGAGAAAAAGCTGAGGAAGAGGCACGGCAGCAGGCACTGCTTAGGAAGAGATCAAAAGTATTGCAAAGGGAGCTCCCGCGGCCTCCTGCTGCCTCTCTGCAATTGATAAAGGATTCCTTGTTGCGGACAGAGGGAGATAAGAGTTCATTTGTCCCACCAACCCTGATTGAATTGGCTGATGAAATGATAAGGAAGGAGCTTCTCTCGTTATTGGAGCACGATAATGCAAAGTATCCTCTCCAAGATAATACGAGTAAGGGAAAAAAGAAAGCTGGTAAGAACTCTGCAAATGGTAGTACTGTTCCTGTGATTGACGATTTCGAGGAGGATGATATGAAAGAGGTATTTCTCACCTTTAAAGCCCTTCCCTCTGTGAATATTCAGCATTTCGTCCTTGCCATTTCTCTTTGTCTGTTATCTCCTTTAGACTGTTAACTAGATTTATTAGCATGTGCACAAGAGAAATGTCAAATAAAGGTGCACATGACAAATATTAAATCATACAATTCAGTCAAAACTGAATTGTGAAATTTTCTATTATATTGTCATGGTTATCACTTTTTTTCCTCATATATTAGCTTCTAAAGAGCATAGATTATCATTTAAGATGCTCAAAAGGCACTATAAGGCACTATGGTTATTTTATTTCCCTCTTTTTTACACATGTATGAGATATATTTGGTATTAATGTGAGAGACTTAATAGCTATACTTATTTCTCAAGTGTGTCACGAAAGATTAAGGAATGTTACTTCTTGCTTCATCCTTTATTTCTTTATGATTGGTAATAAAGATTGGTTCATCTGATCAATACTTAAGTTTTAAGTAATGAGAGATTTGACAGTATTGATTAAAAAATCTTGAGGCTAGGAAAGGACGGTGACTGTTCCATGACTATGATTATAGTAAATAAATAAAATAGAAAAAAAGTTGGAACTAGGAGATGTGTCACCAAAAGAGAGGACCAAATGTTAGCTTCTAATTGACTTCTCATAAGTGCACCATGATAGATATATTTAATTGGGTTTGATCTGAACCATCACACTACAATCATGCTTTGGTAATGATGGCGTGTTTGGATAGAGACTTACAAGCATTAACTTCTTAGTCACCATTGAGTCTCCCTTCAAAATAAAAATAACAGTTTAGTTCGCAAAACATTAGGGATATATATGGGGTGATTTTAAATGCTATTATTCATGTCCTCCTAAAGATTCTGGGAGTTTAAATGGGGGGTAAAAAAAGGAACTTGCACATCCAATGTTAAAAGTAAGAGAAAAAAATTCAAAAATGAAAACTACCCAAGCATCCTTTGGACCTTCAGGATTTTGTCTTGCCATGTGTTTCAAATGTTAAATTTTGCTCTCATTGATTCTAGGTCTCGGATAACTAGATCTGCATGCCGTCAAAAGTCTCTAGTTTTGGTAGATTTGGTTGCGCTAGCTGATTGGTTTGTTCCAGACCTTTTGCAAATTCCTTTGTCTTATTGTTGGGGATTCCTTTTATATTCTTTTAACTCTTGCACTTTTTTGGCCACTCTTTATGCCAGTTTCTTTTGTCTTGGATTACAAGGTAGTTCTTTGTTTATACCGTTTTAACTTGTTTTCTATTTTCATCTTTAGTGACATATACTGTTAATATATAGCACCGAATATTGGGCTTTTCACTTTTTCTAAATATCTCTAGTTTTGTTAGTGTGCATCCTCTGTTCTTTTCATTAAGTGATGGAGAACAATGGCAACAGCCTTTGAAAACTTACAAAAGGCATGCCAAATGAAATTTTGCTGATTATTTTCTTTGATTGATCAAGAATCTTCTGAAGTGATTGGAGTCTATTAGGATTTTAATAAGTTTTCCTTTGCTAGTTGGAATTGGATTTAATGTCTTTTTCCTTGTTGGTAGTGGATGTGTATCCTAGTTTTATTAGGATATGTTAGGTTTCCATGATGGACTACTTTAGAGAGTCTATATATACGGTTTTAAAAAAAAAAAATATAAATAGTCATAATTAATTGAATTTGGCAATTCTTTGCTTAAGAATTGTGTGATGCATTTCCTCTTAGGTGTGACGCTTAAGATACCCTAGATGTGACGCTTAAGAAAACCCTCGGTGTGACGCTTAGGAAGCTCTGGAGCCTAAAGATTTATTCTTTGCCCTGGGACTCGTCGTCCTATGTCATTAAGTCTGGTGCATCTTATGAAACTTATGAGTAATAATAAGATGGTCTACCCTGGCTTTCAGTCGTTGGATAAGAGATACTACAAAGTTTCTTTGGGTTGTTGGGAGAAAGCCAAATACATTTGACTCTCTTGGACACTCCAATGTGAGACTTTGGCTCTGGCCGTACCCTAAAACCATGGGTAGATATTTCTGTATGCTTGATAGATGAGTGTGGTTTAATTTTTCTGCTGACTGATCAAGTACAATATGTGAACTTGGTTCCATTTGGTATAGTTTGGAGGGGACCGACTTATTCTCTATATATTTGCGCACAAGAATCCAAATAATAGATGGCAGAGATGGTTCAAGAATCCCATATGCGCTAACATGTTTATGTGTCTTGCCTCCCTTAGTAACCGGTAGTTTGGAAATTTTAGAATTCTTTGGAAGTTAAGAAGGGAAGTTTCAAAACTATTCATGCGTGGGTTTGTAAGTCCCAGGTAAATTACTGAGAGGAGTTACCCTGCAAGTTAAAAAGTTACTGCAATTGGTATTTAATTGGACAAAATCTTTGAAATGACTTGGATATCTCAATTTCACTAAAACTTAAAGTTCAGCATTGTACATTTTCGACAATTTAAGAATTAAGAAAGTCCAAAATGAATTCTCAAACAAGAATGCTATCCAAGGACTATTTGACCAGCAGATTCAAATGATTCTCTCATTTTGTCAGTTTTCAGCTTCTTTTTAATATTTAATTTTCCTTTTGATTTGCCAACATGGTTTAACATTTATCCTTTATCTTTTTGGTGTTTGTCTACTTTCTATAATTTGAATGAGAACTAAGAAAAAGACAAGCTGACACATTTATAACGGAGTGCTATTTCTCTTGGAATGATAAACAATGCTTCTTGTGCAAAGCAGTTTCAGTAAGGAAGCCTTTGTAATTTTATGCACAATATCAACCACAAAAGACTTTGTAACTTTTGCGGCAAAGAAACATTTGAAAGTGAACTTGCCAATATCAATATACCAAAAGTGAAGAGTGTATAAACAATTATTTGAAGAGGATTTAACTCCCTGAAATGCCCTTGTATTTGTTTCTGTCCACATGAGCTTAAAAGCAAGACATGGTTTGTCTCGTGTCTGCAGCTAGAGATGGTTATCTCAACTTTGGTTGCAATGGCCAAAATATAAAAGGTATTTTGGCTACAATAGGATAGAGAGAGAACAAATGCTGTTTTGCTTGATTTAGTAAATTGAATATTTATTAATTTGGTTGGGTCTTGAAAATGTAATAATGAGGGAATTGATTTAGAATATCAAATTTGTTCTATTCGCTCTATCATTGTACAATATGGAGGGAATTAAGCATGCATTTTTGTTAAGCAGGAAAAAGGGGCGAATCTGTTTTGATGTTTTCTAGCTAATTTTTTCTGTGTCAAGGTATTAGACCTTTTACCTAAAAAGGGGACTGTGCATTTTGATCATTAAGTATTTGATTTGTTTTAGATGATCTTTCTGCTGAACATGGTATTGTCAGTTGTGATTTTTTGAGGCTTTATGGGGTTAAAATTCAACTATTTAGATGAGGATGAACATTCATAAATGTGAAGTATCTATTTTATCTTAGTTTAAGGGTACTCACAGTATTCCATGATTGTGTAAGGGCGATGCTGAATTAGGATTACTGCTCTTTTTCTAGTCCTGCATATTCTTTATTGTCTTCTCATGATTCTTTTTGGTCAAAATTCTATTCATGATTTGGTTTGTTATATTATCGGCATATCTACTGTTGCTCATCTGGCAAATTGTTAACTTAATTGTGTTTTTCCAAGCAGGCTGATTCCATGATAAAGGAAGAGGCTCAGTACCTTCGTGTAGCCATGGGGCATGAAAGTGAAGCATTTGAAGAGTTTGTTGATGCACACAAAACTTGCTTGAATGATCTCATGTTCTTCCCTACTCGTAATGCCTATGGACTGTCAAGTGTTGCTGCAAATGCGGAAAAGCTTGCTGCCTTGCAGAATGAATATCACTTTGTTAAAGCAAGGATTGATGAAGATCATGAGAAGGCCCAGCGATTGGAGAAGAAGGCCAAAACTCTCACGTTCGGCTATCAGGTATGCCTAAGATGTCTTTTAAACTTTGATTGCTCGTTGCTTACTCTTCCTTGAATCAAACTGTCCTAGGAATTTGAATAAATCTTTGACTGCTTGTTGCTTTCTCTTCATGCATAATAAATCAAGTAACTATTCATTGTTCTCTTCAATATCACCAGGATGTATCATGAAGAGTATTGTTTCTTAGTACCTTTCCGTTCCAGCTTTGTAACCAATCTAACATCTTTGTAGTATTTACTGGTCGACTCCTTTTGATTGTGTGGAGTTCCTAGTTTATAGTGAACTCATTATTTATAAACATACGTTGAGGTTTACAAGAAGGAACATATATTAATGTATCAATCTGATTCTATTTGGTTGACTCCTTTTACATCTTGTATTTTTTTTTTCTAACCATAACCTGAACTGACTTGCAACTGCAAAATAAGTAATCTGAAATGAGTTCATTTGAATTGTTGTACTTTGGTTTGTCCCTCGTCTTTGGAGTTTCTTCTTTCTTCCTCCTTTATGCTGTAAAAGTTGTCTGTTCCTTGTGATTTTTGCAAACTGTTTATTTTGTTTCCCATCACATTATAGAGAAACTTGCTTTTTTAATACTTGAATATTTTGTTGGTCATCAATAGTGTGATCAAACTGCTGTGGAATTGCCATGCATCTATCCAATAATTCTAGGATGTACTGCCATACATGTGATGAGGTCTACTTATTGCCTGGTGGACTATTTTTTTGATCAGATGAGGGAGAAGACTCTTCGTGACCAAATTGAGTCAACCTTTAAGCAGCTGGACACTGCAGGGACAGAACTCGAGTGTTTCCGAGCTCTGCAGAAGCAAGAGCAACTAGCAGCCTCACACAGAATAAATAGTTTGTGGGAGGAAGTTCAGAAACAAAAGGAGCTTGAGCGAACTCTACAGATGCGCTACGGTGCCCTTGTTGCCGAGCTGGATAGAGCAAGGCATCTCTTTGATGGTTACAGAGCAGAGGCGCAAAAGCAAGAGGAAATCGCAGCAAATAATCAAGCTTTAGAAATAGCCAATGCTGCCACAGATGAAGCAGTTCTGTCAAATCAAACAGAAGAAATTGAACATCCTATGGACTCTTGTCAATCGTTTGATGGAAATGTGGGCCAGGAAAGTCATGCTGCAGATAATGCTCATGCAGATGACAGAAATGTTTTGACTGTAGCTTCCTCTGAAGGCGCTGTTGATACGGAAGATGAAAAACCTCGTGAAGTATCGGTGGGAACAGAACTGATTTCTGAATCTGCTGAGCAGGTGGTTGTAGATAACACAGTGAGCGAGGAGAAATTGGATGTTGAGGAACGAGATCCTCCTTTGGAAGTGAGAAACTCTGATGGACCCTCAACCGAGCAGATTGACCATGGGAGCACAACCCCTCCCCATGCAATACTAGTGAATGAGAATTCAGTTCCGATTTGTAGTGATGTGGAGAGGTCAGTGGATGAATAAGGTGTCCAAGTCAATGGAAGGTGGGGTGAATCTACCCTTGGCAGAGGCAGAACTTTGTTAAAAGTGACTTCAATCTGTATGCAAACAAAGTTGTGTATTAGTTTGTGGCCAAGCTTATATATATATTTGGGGGACTGAGTGCGTTTTCATCCCAGGATTTAGTTCCCACTATACCCGAAAGGAGCATGGAATTGTGTTACTGATGAGGGGTTCAATCACTCGGACGACGATCTGTCTTTGAGGTGGTTTCCAATGTTTCTGAGATTTGTGATAGTGGCCATCAGCGAGTCTGCAGATGATAATTGAAATTCAATTGAGAAAAGCGGTCATGTTTCTTTTTTTTTTTTTTTTTTTGCAAGGTTTGGCAGCTACTCCTGTCGCAATATGTTGTCCGTGACGTCAAATGCGTTGCAGTCTTGTTCATGCAATGTATCAGTGGAGACGTTACCGAACTTTGATATTGCTTTTTGGACCGAATAAAATCGACAGAACTCTCCTTTTCTTCGGTTCCCATCTTTTTGGGTTTTCCAATGCTGGGCTGAGTGTTATGTATTCTGTTGTTCCCATCTGTACGGGGATGCAGAAGTTGTGAATGATAAACTCTTGGAAAAATGGCATTTTAGGTTGGTCTCGAGTCTCAAACTGATCATTAGGTTCCCTAGCATAGCGAATACAGCTGGTACCATACGACAAATAAGGTGAAAACTCTTAAGGAAACGATCAAGATACTAGAACATGTCCAGTCCCATCGGAACTTCAACTGCATCTGATCCCTGAGATCCGTCTCGTACGTTTCTTCTTACGGACGGTGACTCATTTTCATGGGCGGAAGAAGAGCATGATTCCTTGCCTTGCGGTTTTGATGACCTCAACGACGATCTTGTGGATGTACCAGAGTCCTTGGGCTTCTTCCTCCGTGATTTCTTGGGCAGATCGGGGAGGTGCGACGGGATGGTGTCGGTGGCAGCGGAGTCCATGGACTGTTGTTGTGTAGGCTTGCTTGCTTCCGATACCACCTCCCGTTCTTGGTGAGAGCCCTTGGAAGATCTTCTCGGTGGGTGGTGTTTCTCCGACTTGGCCTCGGTTGGTGATTCAGCATCACCGCATGATGATGAACGGTCGTGGCGTCTGGAAGATTTTGGTATTTTTAATGATTCGGGCGCTGGAGAGCTTTTGTGACTATGCGTCCCTGCAATTCCTCCACACCATTCTGAAGTTGAAGAATTGAAACACAATAGGAGTTTGGTTAATTATTAACTTGGGAACAATTAATTAACTTAAAACATTAAAATAATGTCAATTGTCGTGCACCTAGATTGCGCTTCTTAATCACGGCGTCCTAATATATTGAATTCCATTATATGGAATTTCGTTAGTTCCTGCACAATTTGTTCAATTTCATCTTCGCATCTTTTTGGGTCAATGTGGATCTTAGATTCCATTTATCTTAGTTAATCCTTTCAAAATGCAAACAGAGAGATGCTGACGTGGATTACCACATCAGCACTGACTGGATAAACCTAAGGCGAGATGGAATTTTGTATTGACTAGGATGACATTTTTTAATTGAAAAAGAAAAAGGAAATCTCAAACCCTACGAGAGAAGGAGAAGGAATGAGAAGGAGGGCGGTGGTGCCTAGGCACCGGCGAGGGCAGGCAAGTGCTCCCCGGCCACTGGCCGACCATGTCAAGGTTGTTGTAGCCGCCGTTGATCGACAGATATAGAGACAAACAGAGAGACAAAGCTTTGGTGGCCGGATCAAGCTGAAGTTGAGGTTGCACCACCTTGGGATCGTGCGACCTAGGCAAGCACTCATGCCACCGGTAGACAGTGGTGGCCGGCCCTTGCAGGTGTCGGGTGCCTATTCTTTCTATTCTTTATTTTCGTATTTTTAAATATATTAAGTTTGTTTAGTATCTTCATAAATAAAATTATAAGTGATGTAGATTGTGGCCGCCCTACGTGATTTAATTGCCACGTCGTCATTTTCGTTTGTACTTAAAAAAACATAGCGCCCCCAAAGATGAACATCGTTCGCACTAAATTGGCAAATTTCTCCGGCAAAAAGTCCGACATGATTTTAAATCAAGACGAAAAGGACTAGACAACATCCTGATCGTACCTTCGTTCTTGTCATCATCAGCGGCCGAGGGGGCGGGTGACGATTGTCTTGGCGACGAGGGATTGAAATCGTTCATCTGCATAATTTTTTCGTTCTTCGCAGGCTTAGAAATCGATCCGACGGCGACCTGAAATTCGATGAGAGACAGAGCAAGAATCGTTGGACGTACCCAGCTCGGCGAATTCTTCACGGATGGACCGTCCCAGCCGATGTGAGCGACGTGCTTTACATCGGTGGGATAACCGATCTTCATTTCCGGTTCCTTCCCATCATCTTCTGAATCTACACGCACGAGTTTATCAACTAGAGCCGACAAACACGCCGATATTACATCCAAGAAACGTAGGACGTACCGAATATCTGAGAAATGTATCTGAGACCTTTGAGGAGGCTTTTCATCTTGGTCGTCATCCCTGTCCGTCCCCTCGAATTCTCACACCATGCCTCGCTGCCACCGCCAGAGCAGCGCGAATGGTAACATGCAGCGGCGTTAATGCCCGAGAAGACGCTGCGAAAACCGGGTCGATGAGCACGGACGATCCTCGCGGGATTTGAAGGCAAACTGTCTTGAATCAGACGGGGAATGGGAAGAAGAAAAAAGATGGGCAGCTGACGAAGTTGAGAAATTGAGAAGAAGGCCTGCGGAAATCGAATTAATTTGCAGTGAGAAAGAGAAGAAAAGAAAACAAGGATAAAAACTACAAGGGTGGTCGCAATTTTAGGAAGATGCTAAAATTAGCAAACGATTCTCTTAACTGATTCTTCTCAACAACGGTCGGAGTTCAAAAGGCTTACTTCCCTTTAGTTGTTATTGGTACTCTAGGATTTTTCACATGGGAGAAATTGTCTTCTGTACAATAATTCTGGATTTTATCTCTCTTTTTTTCTTTCAATGTTCCAAAACCCACAACATAATATATATTCAATATGCACACCCTTTTAACACAAAAAGAAAGAAAGAATGATAATTATATGTGCATTGCAAAGCCGGAATTGTAGCAAAGAGGGGGTGAAAATTTATATGTACTCGTTTTAAAGGCTTAATGTATATCTGTCTTTTTTATGTGTAAAAAAGAATTTCATGATCCATATGAGAAGGGGTATAATTGATATATTTTTAATTCTTTTTATCGAGATAAAAGTAATAATAATTGAATTTAATAAATCTTGTGAATCCATTTTAGGAGACTTTTAGAACTTTTGGCTATCTTTTTAAGATTTTGTTAAAAGGAGTCCGAGGGATACTTGTTAAGAAGCCAATTAATGCTATTGTCTATATTACTTTCGAGCTTTTTATATCTAATGCTTTGAAAAATCAAAATATTTCCTATTAGATATGCTTTAACACTTAGGGTGCGTTTGGTAACGATTTTACTCTGGGGAACAATTTTTGATCAAAAATGATTTTTATTTATTCTCGCTCCCAGGAACAAATTCGAGCATTTAAGGTGTTTGATAAATTGTTTAAAATTTTTACTTTGGGAATAGAAATGCGTTTGGTAAAAATTTTAGATCTTTTGATCTTTTAATTTTTAATACCTTTTGTTATAAGTTTCTTTTTTTTTCTTTTTTCTTTTTTTCTCCCCTTCTTCCTCTTGGCTGCTTGCGCCAGGCATTGTCGGCGGCCGGCCGGCGAGGCTCGGCCTCGCGGGCTGGGCGAGCTCGAGCCTCGCCGATGGCGGCCGGGCGAGCTTGGCCTCGCACCTCCTAGGCGAGCTTGAGCCTCACTTGTGGCGGCTCGGCAAGTGAGGCTCGAGCCTTGCCCAAATCTGTGACGCCGAGCCTTGCTGGTGGTCAAGCGAGGCTCCGGCGAGCTCACTAGACCATGCTTAGTTGCTTGCCGGCAACGGTCCGGGGGCGATGATGGGGCGGTGATGGGGTGGGAAGAGGAAGAGGAAGAAGAAGAAGAAAGGGAAGGGAAAAAAAGAAAAAGACAAAAAAGAGAGAAAAAAAACTAATTCTCAAAATTGTTCTCGAGAGCGAGAAGTAACTTTTTTTGCTTCTTGATTCTACTCCAAATCTATTCCCTAGAACAAATATATTCCCTTGGAACAAATTTGTTTCGGGAACAAAAAATTTACCAAACGCATTTCTATTCCAAATATGCTCTAGGGAACAAAAGAACAAAATCAATTGTTTTCGAAAGCATTACCAAATAGAGCCTTAGTGCCCTAAGGACACAATGGTTAACAAGTTTTCTTGTTTCATTGATGAAACTAGCTTAGCCTCTATACTGTGGTTAAGCGCACATGATTGATTTTCTGCTGCCATGTGGGATGTTAATTTAATGCTTAGAATATTTTATGAAATTGAAGAGAGCCAAATCTCAAAGATCTATAAATCTTAAATCTTTTCAAATGTGAGAGTGAAAAATCTTGCCAATTAAACATTATCTATCATAAAAAATCCAAATTAAAGGCTTGGTGGAATCAAAAAAATTCATAATCAGAATTTGAGACTTTATAGAGTCAAGAAAAGGTGAGTAAATCTTGCCAACATTCAGAATGACTTTGAGATGACTTGAAGTGATGCAATCGAAATTGAAGACTTCAAGTAATTTATGGAGATATACGTAAATAAATATATAGAAAGGGTACAGAAATGATCCTGCACTTACGAAGGAGGGCAAATATAATAATCCTCCTCACATTTTAACCTGAATTGCCAAATCTTGTCCTTGTGGCCCTACATATCAAATAACATTCATCTTGATCAAATATTATGTAGGACAACAAGTGGTATTGCAAATAGTTAAAAAAAATGGAACAACTTTTATGAGTTTGTATTTCTTTTTAGGACTAATACCACAAAAATATCAAACCTGATATAATTGTGACAAATTTACCCATTATTAATTTTCATTAAATTTTACTATTAAATTATTAAGTTGGATGACATGTGACATGATATATTGATTTGGGATTTTACCTTCCATTTGTCCTAGATATAATGGTTTTTTGTGATACTAATTCAATTTAAGGGAAATTTACAATAGATAAATTTGTTACAAATATATCAATTTGGGGATTTTGACGATCAAAAAATTAATTTGAGATGAATTTGTCACATATATACCAATTTGGGGGGTTTTTTAGGGTCAAAAATTAATTTTGAATAAATTTGTCACATGTGTACTAATTTTGGGTTTTTCATAATGTTAACTTTTTTTTAAAAAAAAAAAAAAAAAAAAGCTGTAAAAGGTAAGATGACTTGTTTTTAATTATATATTTCTGTAACATGTGTAAATATGAATTTTTGCAAGAGAATGAAATAATCAATAAATGCAGAAGGCCAAAAACAAGCAGAACTACTCTTTTTATAAGCATCTAAATTGTAGTCCTAACATGTCATAATGTCTCCACACACTATGCTTGAGCTACAATGTGTGGAACTTTTGAGTTTTGTAATTTTTCAAATGGAGTCCTTGCACCGAAATCTTTCCTTTCTCCGTGGAAATTTTTTCAGTTATCACCTTTCCAACTTCCAGGGGCCATGATCGAATTGGCTCCACCTTTGGAGGATTTGGTCATTCCTGGGCATTATTATCCAACATTGCCGTTCAACTAGGGATAGGAACACTCCTTTATGCTTCCTATCGTTGGAACGAAACTTCTCTATCCCACTTCAGGAGATCTATTGCGTGCGATTATGCCACATTGGGATCCAAGGTTGGGTTTGGCACAGGTGGAAGGAGGCAAATGCCCGGCTAAAGCATGGCCTAGTTTGGTGTTGCCTAGAAGGCCAAGGTAGGAAGTGACATGATGGATCATTTGTGAAATAGAAAACTTTAATCTTTAAAAAGCCCGACTTTTCGTTTTGAAAGGAAGTGGGATTTTGATACGAAAGATCACAGACAATAAAAGATTGTATTCGTAATCAATATAATAGTAATAAAAATAAACATAACATAAATCAATATTTTGAAAATCGAAGAATATTATATTTGGAAAAAGTCTCATACTTTAGATACAAATGTTTATGTTTGCAAAGCACAGTTAACGGCCCTTAACAGGTGTCTTAGGGGCACAGTTAATGTTTTCCATTTGCTTTTATGATTTATATTGTGCTTACATTTTGGTGCATCTGCATAATCATTTGTCGATTCCCTTTTTGCCCTTTGCGTTTTTGATAATTGAGTTGCAGCATCGATGTGCAGAATACATTTCACTTCTTTATCCCGCTTTCCATTAATACTGCTACCATGATGGAACAGCAATTTAAAGGAGAAAACCTACAGAACCAGAAACACAACTCGTAGCTCAGCTTGAGCGTTACTCTTAGTTTCAGCAGACAAGAACATTGCGTACCAAGCAGAAGAGCATAATTCTATTCCAATGTGATTCCAAGTCCTCCACAGTGACCAGGCCCAGAAATGACAAATACATGTGCTGTATCATCCCACAAGAGTTAATGCTCGGGATCCACCTTGGGTAACGCCACAACATATTTAGGGAAATGACTCGAAAAACTGGTACTTTCACTATGATTGCTTTGTCTGCAAGATAAAAGAAAACCGTACATTCAACAGTGCTCTATGCATTCAGTTACGTGTGTGTGCATGTGTGTGCGTGCGCGTGTGTGTGCGTGAGAGAGAGAGAGAGAGAGAGAGAGAGAGAGAGAGAGATATGATTACCTTATTCAGGTACTTCTTTTGAATCTTTAATGCTGCTTTGCATGCCTTTTTGGCATCTAATTTTCCAGTTGTCTCATCCAAAATCTACATAAAATTATAACATAAGATGAATAACCCATTTAGAGAGAGAGAGAGAGAGAGAGAGAGAGAGAGAGAGAGAGGGAGGGAGGGACCTTGACAACATCATCTAGTCCTTTGGCCTCCTTCAGAAGGGTCTTATTCTTGGCCTCTAGCACGCTTGCAACAAGAAAAATAGCAAGTGCACTCTCATGGTCTACATGTCCGGTCTTTACCTTTTCCTTCTCAAATTTACCACATTGCTTTATTAGTAGCTTCTCATCCACCTTAAGTGCTGTCTCAGCTACAGCTCTGTCCTCTTTGTACATTGAGAATATATTCGGGTTATACTCCATGGCCCATATCAGCTGAAAATAGATTTCCTTCAAATTCTCAATGTGAAGACAAAAGCATATACACTAGAACAATCTCAGTGAAACCTAAACTTTCATAAACCGTTTTTATCAAGTGTAATCTATATAAAAAGCTGACAAAGTTCAAATTTCAAGCAGTCTCCTCACCTCCCAAAGGTATAAAGCATCGACAAATGAGAATTCCCTTCTAAAAAGAACCATTAGCATACGAAAGGCAAATAAGTACTCCCCACCATCCAGATCCTCTGCAAAAAAGTAGGAACATGTCAACCATTGGATGTTTTTCAACCTTTTCCCTCACCCCCAAACCTGGAAACCAAAGAAAGGGACATCAACAGAGGTAGCCCATGTGTTGATAATTACACTTGTAGTTTTCAAATATTGTACCTTTTGAGACTTTCCTGGCTGCTCTTAACAGCTTTGAAACTCAAAATCTCCAAGAATGTAAAAGTTCACAAAGGAAATCTGAAAGCAGCATTTGTATCTGTATATGATTCTTAAAATAGAAGACATTAATTCAAACATTTTCAGCACTTATAAGCTCAGTTAAGAGTTTTGCATCATTTCTTCAATTGAGCAATGATCTTTTAAGTCATCTGTTCTTGTTACAGAGAGGAACTAGAGCCACCAATAAGTAAATCAACTTATTAATATTAAGTCATTTGTTCTTGTCCTTGTTTACAACTCAAAGCTTGATTTGCTGACTGCTCAGCTGCCTGTGTACAACAAAACTCATTTTGAGTTTAAGCATTTGAAATTGACTAGCTCAAGTGTCAAATCTAGTTGAGCTTAAACTCGATAATGCTCGACTCTAGCAGTTTTGAGCCTAATTGAGTTGGTATACTCTGCTAATTCCATGCATGGTAAGAAATTATTAATATTAAGTATTCAATTTTCAGTTTCTATAAAATAATTTTTCATTTCCATTTGTGGCTAATAAAGTTGGTGTTAATGACAATTAAACTTCAGCTTCAGCAGTCACACTTAAACAATTTTCAAGCAAATAAACACTATAACTTCTTGACTAATATAAAGAAAGATTGTTATGATCCTAATTGCAAAGTCTTGGACTTGGATCCTACATTGAGGTATGGGAACTCAATATGTGGCTTATACGACCTTGGGTTGTCTCACATCAATTACTAGCTTTTGGGTGTGGTTCTTGTAAGCTCCATATCAAATTGGAATAAAGGCTGTCTGCCATCTCAAACGGTTACAATCTAGTGACATGGGTGGCGATGCCAATATTGCAATGTTTTCTCGGGATTAGAAAAAAGCTAGTGCAAAGCTTACTAGATATGGGCGTTGGGACCGCAAAGTGTGATGGATTGCTATGGGATCCTAATTGCAAGGTATGGTACTTGGATCATTCAATGATAGTATGGAATCTCAATGTGCGGCTTCTATGGCTTTGGGCCTCTCCCACCTCAATAGCTTTTAGGATCCTAAGGTTCATATCAAAGACATAGGCCCGGTTCTCCTTATGAACATACATGAACATAATACATTCACACGCATCCTATTTGGCTTGCATAAGGACAAGATGTACAAGTTTAAATAGAAAGAGATGACTGGCTTATGCAATCTTGCAGCTACATTAGTACAGGCATTGAGATCAATACACTTCAATCTATCATTCAGTTGCAGACGTGGGATCCAGCTTTTCTTGGAACTTATTTGGTACATATATGGAAAAGCTCACATGAATTTACTTTAATTACGTCTCTTTTAGGATACCAACTTCTAGTAAAGCCCAAAACTACAAATACAAAATGCCCACAAGAAGAAATAAAAGAAAAGCTAACATACCGAGATGTTGATGCAGTTGAGGGTCAAGAGTTTTGATAATGGTGGAGAGTGTACCAAGTTGAGATTGTACTCCTATTGAGCTTGTAGTGCACCTGAAGTTTTCCCTCTTCCCAAGGAAAAAGAGAAGGAATTAGATGTACTCAAATTCCAAAGAAAAGGTCCCACATAATACTGAAATAAATAAGGCATAAATGATGAACATCATTCACACATCCACTATTCTTGAGACTTGATAGAATTTTAAGAATATAAACAAGCTAGAAACCACAGATATGTAAATAAACCTGTCAATCATCTATGATTCTTTAAGAAGTTGTACTGACTCTACATTCACAGCATGCATTTGCAGAAAAAAAGCTAGTAAACAGTGAAATCTACATCTCATCATGTCTTCTCTTTCTCAATCTAGAAAGAGGCATTTCCAAAAATATGTTCAGTAGATAAAATAGCAAAAGTGACTCAGCATATTAAATGCTTTGTTTGGAAAAGTGTTTGTTGTACTGGCAGGCGAGCTATTTTCATCTTTATAACTTAACAAATAATATTACGTGTGCAACATACTTGGGACATCAAGAAACCAAACAGAGATTGTCAAACTTACAAATATGGAATACTAAAAGCCAAATCTACAACAAAGTCAACCGGCTTAGAGAGCATCAGCTAACTGACGTAGAAATTTCAAGCTAAAAATGCATACCAGTCTCCGCATCGCTCGCTCAAAGCACCAAAAAGCATCAGCTTCGTGTTCCAAAAGTATTACCATTGGTGAGCATATGTCATTCATTCCTGCTTAGAAATTATTAAAGTAAGATGATGAAATAAATTTTACTTCAAAGCATAAAAATAAAGGAGCATCTTTACCCACCTTGAACATATCCAATATCACTGTCTACCCAAGCATAAACAGCAAGAACATCCCAAAGTTTTGCCTGATTGATTTCACTTTCATAAAATGCAAGAGCTCGATCAGTTCGAACAACATCCAAACCTATCTCCATATTTAATAGCATATGTCAAGTTCCATGGAAAGAAGAATGCCATTGGAATAATAAATAATAAATACTCACAATACTCACTAGGAACAGCTTAGAAAAAGACAATTAGGACCCCTAAAAGTGTTAAAAAAATACCATCACTTCAAGCTCTAACTAAAGCAGCCTATCTTCCGTGGTACAGATGCAAGGTTGAGCTCACGTGACTACCAACATGAGAACACTTTATGTGAACAGTTCTGAAGCTACTGCATTGATGCCCACAAAACCACAGCAATAGAGTAGTCTTGCAGGAATTCTCTGGGGCAGCAGATTCTGCTTTTAAAAAGTTGCAGTAGCCCCACTGAAGTGTGTGATAAATTTTGAGATGTGGAAGAACGAGGAAGAAGAAATATTAAAATATCTAAATATTTTGTCGTTCCAAATATTGAATTTGAAGTTTTCTTTGTAGTTTCAGAAAGTTTCAATATCTAAATTGTTTGTTCTGAATCAATTAATGACTACAGCATATTAGAATATAATCTAACAAACACTTTTTATAGCCATACTTACAACATAGCATGAGAAAATTAAAGCCAACATTACAGCACCAAAAGCTACAGAACAACATTAGGCAAGCCAAGTGATATACCAATGATGGAGACCATAACAGTAGAACAACCACAGCTCCCAAGGATCCTTAGTTTCTAATCCACTAATTGATAAAAATAGATGACATCATGGAAGCACATACCAATTTGGGGCAAAATGAGTTTCCAGTTTGTCAGTTTCTTTTTGTTTGTATTTTGAACAAGCCCTTCATGACCGGTGGAGGGATCCAAAGACAATGTTGACACAGCTCCATTGCAATCCTTATCAGCATTCAATTGTTGGTCATTATCATTATTGATAGGTGAGGAGATGACCCTCCCACTGCCAATTAGTGGAACAATTTTCTGACATTCTGCTTTCCATAACCCATACTGCTCTCTGAGATTGACATAAGGTGCATAACTCACCAAGCTAAATGAGATTAAATTATGAGTAAAGAAAGGATAAAAGAACCAATTCAAAGGGTGAATACCATCCTAGGTTAGGAAGAAATCTAGAAGAATGCATAAAAGCAAATGCCCCACTCCATATGTCCAAAAAAAAAAAAATAAATAACACAAGTGTGTTAAATTAACGGAAGAGATTTTACTAACCATATTCAATTACACTGAGCCTCAGATAGCTAAGTGAGCATGCACTAGGTTATTATCCTTCAAGTTAAAACTTAACAACATAAGTCTAGTTGTTAAATGTGTATATTTTTCAAGCCCACTTAGGACCCACTTTTGAGAGGTTTCCTTGCCTAATTAAAATGCAAAATCAGTTTAAAGTAATGATCATACAGGTACTAATTGTCAATGAAAGAGTATCAAAAGCCAGTCAAAGTCATAAAAGGGCTCTATTTTGCTCTTAAATAAAAAGGACAACAGCTAATGGAAAATATTCTCCCCAGAAATAAGAGAGTTCAAAACCAGAAGATATTATGTTACTAAAAACCATAACTCACAACAACTTAAACATCACAACTTCCAAAAACATTAAGCTACAACATGAATAACTTCGATCTCCCACAATATCATTGCTTCCAATCCCAACTTCCTAAGTTCTATTTCTAAAACCTTCCTGCACAGGGAGGCCACAATGACAGACTCTTCTACCAAAACTGACAACAATGAGATGTGCCATGACATATCCTTAAGATGGTTAGCTGCTTACATGGGGAACCAATTAGTGTCCAATATACTAACCAATAATACAGATATTACATTGATGAACACTGAATACTCTGATCACTATATTATCCATGGACATGGTTATTTAGTTGATATGAACAAACTGAGCCATTGCTCTCTTTCTTGGAAACCAGAATTTAACTAATTCATGACTAATGCAGCACTTTTTTGCAGTGATAGTGAAAGATATATCAAAAGAAATGGGCCAGAAATTGTTGCTTGACCGATATTAACTTTGAGACTACCCAAAGTGTCAGTTTACACATCTTGTGAAACCACAGTTAGGACTTTGCAGAATGTTACCTCCTTTGTTGCCTTAGCTGATTTCTCTCATCAAAGGTGCTGTTGGGATCAAAGCATCCCAATAGGAACTCCCACACAACTCCTCTAATTGATGGATGGACCCCCTAATAAGGTTACCGAATGAAAATAAAGTCTTTACTTGATTAGGCACATGAACAAGAACTAAGCATACTGACTCTAGGGCATGCATCTATATATAGGCTTGACTACCACCCTTACTGGCATTAGAAGTTTCTTTTAAACTAATGCCAGTCAAATTTAGAGAATTTCTTTGAAGGGATGGAAGGCAAAGATAAGTAACAAAATATAAATTCTAGGATATGCAAATTGCAAGGCAGCTCATGATGACAGGCACCTATGTATCTCTTATTCCACTTTTTCTCCACTTTTTACTGTCTTCTTGCATGATATTGGATGATAACCCAAAAGAAAGGCTGAAAAATTGTCATTTCAGACTCTTGATTACCGTCATTTCAGAACCATGACGGAGATCATTTCCTTTGAAACCAAATCTCTGAGAAAGTAGGAAATACTTAAAGCCACAATCTAATCATTATGATGGCACATTTTTTAACTTGGCTCTGAACAGATCCAGCATCAAATGGATGGTTAACAGGATAAGAAATGTCTAAGTCCATTGATAAATCCTGGGTCCATACTTGATTGACCTTTTCAATTAGTTGCATTAGCTTTGCTTGAATATGGATACATAAATATACATACATACATACATCATACCTAGATTGGTGATTCCAATTAATCGACTCTCTACCAGACAAAGTTTGGCTCATCTCAATTTCCCTTTAGTTCATCCGATAGATGCACAGGCCACTACGGAAAGGAAGAAGATGAGAGGAAGAATTACCCCCGTTGGATGCGACGGAGCACTTTGGCAATGTCCAAGTGTCCGTTCTCAGAAAACGTGGCATGCCATTTCCTTGCACTCAGCGTCTTCCCAGGCTGCCGAAAACAAGAATTATAACAAGTACTGATCGTAAACCTTCCTCAAAAACAATTCACAATCATGGTCTTCCATATTAAAAAAAACACAAAACATGAAGAGCAGATAGATAGGCAAAATCTACCTTAACCTTAAAACGGGTCTTGCGAACATCGTCATTGCACTCCGGTCTGACTGGGTAGAATGCGTTCAAATCAACCCCATCAGATTTCTTCAGAATCATCCCACAAACAAACATTCGAATCCCTCAATCCAAAAACCTAATACTATTTCTCACCACCTGCGAATGCGCATCAACGAGAAGGGATAACGAAGGAATGAAAAAACAGGAGAGAGGAAACTGCAGATTCAATTCCGACATCAACCTGAATTAAATCTATCAACGCGTTCAACGAGCAAATCTAACCTGCGGAGTAAAGAATGGAATGATGCAGGATTTTTTCAGCAATTCGCGAGCATTTGGAATTTCGTATGTTGAGATTTGCAAGGAACTCTACGCGAATGAAGGAATGAAGCATTCTTTACGTGAATACACGAGAGAGAGGGAGGGAGAGATACATGTAGTGTTAGATGGAACGGAGGTCGCTGTCTAAAAATTAATTTACCATGCACCTATTTATGTTTTGTTCTCCGACCACTTGAGAGGAGGGGATAAGGTCCGACAGGATATATATGGGTTACAGGCTGATTGATTTAACATTTCTTTGACCCGTGTAATCTTAAGATTTCTCTCATGTAGCCTAAAATTTAGAGAGAAGCTCTATATTTGTATTTCACTTGCAAATGAGTTGATATAATGAGGGGAGAAGACCTTTAAATATGTAAGTACATGACAAATCGTATTCATCGATATCTCATCAATTATACGATGGGTATTGTATCTCCCAAATTACCACTCAGTGCACTCACCCGCATTTATTACATATTTGTACATTTACTATAGCGCATGCTCCTAGGAGTATTTTAGAACACTTGAGAAAACCTAGGACTTAGGACATAATTTGAGTGTCGCTTGTTCCAAGGATCGGTCACTCCCATCGTACAAAACCCTCTTGGATCGCTCCTTTCTTCGAGTTGTGACATTCTCTCTCACCTAATCAAGTAATGTCTCTCTTGTCTTCGGCATCGAAGCATTGATCTGCTTCTTGAATTGCCAAAGAGCTTCCGTGGATTCCTAACTAACTTCACTCTCTGGAAGACCCTTCCATCGGACCTAATATTCTCACTTTGGTGCACAATATCGCTTCTATATAACTCGATCGCCATGTATTTGACATCTCGATCATACGAGGTTTTTACTCCCAATGGTGCCCATTGCAATTTACCTCAATCCGAATCTTCCTCGTTTACATGAAAATGTTTAAGCATAATAAATGAAAAATCAGATTTACCTTTAGTTTGAGTGGTAACTTCAGCTTGTATGCAATTTTCCTGACCCGTTGTAGCACATGAAATGGTCCATCATAGTGACGGATTAAGCTTATGTGCACATCCTTGTACCGGAGGATCGTGTGTAGCTTGGCCAACTCTAAGTGAAATGGCCCCCTTAACTCGGGGCGTTGAGCTGCGGATTGATTTTGCGACGTCCCAAGCTTTGTCACTGTCCCAAATTCATTTGTCTCATGATTATGTGCAAGCAGAATGCGTAACAATACAATTTCCCCAACATACATACAATATGGGACCGTGAGATACCACATCACAACATATACTATATTTTTTTACATAAGTGGTGAGAGGTACATGGCTATTTTCGGCCTCATATATCGACATCAAAATTGGGCCGTTTTACAAACATCAAAAGCCAAGGTTTCCTTATCTCCGCTATGGAGGTACTAACCCAAAATCGGGAACCCTATGACTACTACTTAGCCGGTACATATCGGTCTAGTCCGAGTCTTCAGATGGGTCATCCTCATTGTCATGGTCAGGAATATCAAAACCTTGAAGTGGTTTGACCCAAGCTCCCTCGTACCATATATACCATGCTTCAAAATACATTGGGTCTCATCTAGTCCCTTTTCAACCTAAACCGTTGACGTGAGTTTCCGATATGTTATTTTAGTTTCTACATCTATAATGTCCGTGGATGATGCATCAATTTTCACATGACATCCAAAATAGATCATGGCCATTCTTTCTAAGTACTTGTAAGAAAATAGGGGTGAGTACTTATAATACTCAATAAGTATAGTCTTTATCTTTGACTAGCACATCACTAAATTATTAACTCCAGTCAAGCATCTCATGCAAATTATGTCGAAGGCAAATCAATTGCAAAAATGCGAGCATGCTTCTTGCACACATAATTGGCAATTCTTGCTATGATTCATGAACATGATGTGTCATGAGCTTATGCATTTTTAGCATTTCTTTCTTACTTATGCATGCCGTGTTTATTAATCTTTCTCTTGTGCTCGGGACTCAAACCCAAGCCTTCTTGGAGCCGTCTTGGAACTCGAACCCAATTCAATTTGGGCTTTTAAACCTGGCTTTTGGCTTTTTGTTGGCTTCTAGGACTCAAACCTAGTAATATGCTTGGGACTCAAACCAAAGTCTCTTGCCAGCCTTTGCGGACTTGAACCCAATTCTTGCCAGATTTTGGGGACTCGAACCCTGTTCTTATCTTTCATATCTTTGCTCAAGTACCTATCCCTTTTTGAGGGTGGACTCGAGTCTCATGCACGTGCCGTGAATTATGCATCACGTGCTCAAACATAATGCACATGCCATGAAATCATGAATTCTCTTGTCCAAAGTAACATGAAAGAGTCTAAGCCCAAGGCTCCACTTGAGTAACAAGCATGGAGGAACCCCGCACCAATCCAAGATGCGAACTTGGTACGCCTCAATACCGAATCACATCTTATGGTTATGGGCGAAGTTCGACTTGTACCAATCAAAAGTAATGAACCGTGACTTCATTCCGGTCATTCAGGAATCCAAATACATGAACAAAGCATAGAATACATCAACATCAATCGACCTACCCTCGGCTTGTTTGAGAGAGTTTCCTAGGGTCGAGGATATCATGAATGATACTAGAAAAAGGAAGAAACCATACTTACTTGGATAACCCTCGAACTAAGAATACGAACTAGAAGAGTGGGAGGTTTGCTTGGGAGCCGAAGAGGAGAGAGAGAGAGGCGTGGGATGAGAAGGAGGGTGACCAAGAGAGGTGAGGGAGGAGGAAATGGATGACAAAGGGTGAGGAATGAAGGGGAGTCCTCCTATTTATACTACCCGATGTCATCATTACCGGTCCAAGTGGTCCATTCTGAAGCTTCCAAGTGGCTTGCCTAAAAGTGTTAGGTGGCAAGTTTATTTCACCAATAATTGGACCTAAAAGTGAATGGTACGGCTAAAAAGGCATTATGTGGCGATCTACTCCATAGATGCCATTGATGATGGCCCGCCTTGCACTTTCTCATTGGACCATGTGTAATCTATCCCTTTCACATTCGTCAAGATATTTTTGACCACATCATGTGCTTTGAAAAGTAGAAAACATCCTTATCCCTTATCATTAATGAAGGGGTTCTAGAGAATTATTCTCTTTTGTCCTTTTCTTCCTCAAGAACATGGTCTAGATCGATACACCTCAAAAAACCGAATCACATATGCCCGAGGTTCGGGTCTTGTGCCCCAAACTTGCCCAAACCGTTCTGTGGGCGGTAGTTTGACCATAGAGGGTCGGCCCTGGGTGGCTCTAGACTAGCTCTCGGGTCTATCCCTAGGTTTACTGTTGAGCCTAATGCGACTTTCTCTCTTAAATTCAGTCCTTGGTCCTCGGGTCGATTAAAGGCCAATTTCAAGGCTACCCATGGCCTAGCACTAAGCCAAAGCACTTAGGATTGCAACGGAATAGTCGGGTCTATCTTGAGACTCCTTCCAATCGGTGCTTGATCCATCCATATGGTTTATGGTCAGTACATTATGATCCACGATCGGACATCACCAATTCGAGATTCCTTTTCGATCACTGAGAATTAAATAGAGAATGATGCATTTTTGGTCGGAAGACGATCACTTTTGGTCAAGTCGGATCGTCCATGTATCGATGCATAGTTTGGTGGAATCACTCATGGCCAAGCTCTATGACTGGTCGGATCAACCCATGACCATCTGCTGATCTAAAATCATCCCATGACCAATTTTCGTGATCCAAAAGTCATCTTACAAGCTAGGAATCTAAACCCATTGGTATGGTCGGTAGACTTTTCACGACTGACGCCTCGACCAATTCATGACCGATTGGTTGGTCGGACCATGGCCGATCCTTGATTCCTTACTGATCAAACCAGCCAATCCATGGCCAATGGCCTATGATCAATCATTTAGGGCCTTATGACTGATTCTCATGGGTCAGTTTTGAGGATGTTACAATTCTCCCCCCCTTTAAAAATTTCGTCCTCGAAATTTCATGATGTACCTAGGCATTCAAATAGGTGTGGATACTTGCACCTCATGATTTCTTCACTTTCCCAGGTGGCCTC
Organism: Angophora floribunda; assembly: GCA_014182895.1. Lineage (NCBI taxonomy): Eukaryota > Viridiplantae > Streptophyta > Magnoliopsida > Myrtales > Myrtaceae > Angophora > Angophora floribunda. The sequence continues at coordinate 14,513,255 of CM024706.1, forward strand.
TTTTGTTCCATGGTGTTTCCATAGGATCTTGACTAGGGGAATGGCCCTATTTTTGATTACTTGCTAGCGTTTGTCCATGATCCGCATTGGCTCCTCAATATACAACCCTTGGTTGTCTACCTCGATCTCTTTGAAGTTGAGCACATGTGTCGGATCTACCTCATACTTTCTTAGCATGGACACATGAAATACGTTATGCACTTGAGCAAGTTTTGGTGGCAATGCCAATCGATAGGCCATATTCCCTATCATTTCTAAGATTTCAAAGGGTCTTATATACCTGGAATTCTAGAGGCTTGCGTCTTTTGTTTGCATAACTCTTCTGCCTACTTTGGGCGGCTCTAAGTCTCTTTCTAATTACCTACAACGCCTCAGTGGGAAGTTGCACCAACTCAGGACCGGTAAGCTTCTTTTCCCCAACCTCATTTCAATAAGTTGGAGTTCTACAAGTTTGACCATATAACGCCTCAAATGGAGCCATACCAATGCTTTGTCGATAACTGCTATTATAAGCAAATTTGATGAGATGCAGGTACTCGTCCCAGCTTTCTTTAAAATCAATTGCATAAGTTCTCAGCATATCCTCTAATGTTTGAATAGTCCTTTCAGTCTGGCCATCAGTATGTGGATGAAAGGCTGTACTATACTACAGTTTCGTACCTAATCATCTTGAAGACTTCGCTAGAATACTAATGTGAACTTAGGGTCTTGATCGGAAGTAATCATCATAGGTACTCCATGTAGATGCATTATTGTTGTACATACAAGTGTGCATAGTCTTCTGATGAGAAATCTTTCTTTATAGCTAGGAAATGAGTTGACTTTGTTAATAAGTTGACTATCACTCAAATTGAGTCATTCCCTCTTTGATTCTTTGGAAGTCCCAAAACAAAATCTATGGTAATATGTTTCCATTTCCACTCGGGAATTTCAAGTGGTTACAATAATCCACCAGGTTTGTAACGTTGAGCTTTCACTTGTTGACATGATAAACACTTGGCAACATGTTTAGCCACATAGGCCTTCATACCGTTCCACCAGTAGTTTTGTCGAAGATTTTGGAACATCTTCGTATTACCAAGGTGGATGCTATAATTACTTCGATGTGCTTCCGCTAGAATCTCTTCCTTGAGCTTGTCATTATTGGGTACGCACCAACGCTTGCAGAATTTCAATATTCCGTCTTCTATAATGCGGAAATCCTTTCCTTTCCCATCTGTGGCTTGTTTAGGAAGTTTTTGAATCTCTTGATTAGTCTGTTGTAATGCTTTAATCCTTCGTATTATTTCTGACTCAATTCTAAGTGTAGCCAAGAGACTCGTAAGTTGTCCTATCTCGAACTTAAATTCAAAGTCTCGGATTTCCTCTAAAAGATTATGTTCTTGAACCATCATTTGTGCTAGAGAAGACTTATGGCTAAGGGTGTCAGCAACTCGATTTGCCTTGCCTGGATGGTATAAGATTTCACAATCATAATCCTTTAAGAGTTCTATCCATCGCCTTTGCCGCATATTCAGCTCCTTTTGCAAGAATAAATACTTCAGGCTTTGATGATCGATGTATATCATGAACTTCTCTCTGTAGAGATAGTGTCACCAAATCTTCAAGGCGGAAACAATTGCAGCTAGCTCTAGGTCATGAGTCGGATAGTTCAATTCGTAGGGCTTCAATTGCCTGGAAGCATATGCCACAACTTTTCTATGTTGTGTTAACACACAGCCAAGTCCTTTATGAGAAGCATCACTCTATATTTCAAAAGCTCCTAACCCAGATGGTATCATGAGTACGGGAGCTGTTGTAAGTCTCCACTTCAACTCTTCAAAACTCTGTTCTCATTTGTCTATCCGCTCAAACTTTACATTCTTTCTTAATACTTGAGTGAGGGGAGCATCAATACTGGAGAATCTTTCTACGAATCTCCGGTAGTATCCAACTAGACCAAGGAAACTTCGAACTTTAGCGACTGTAGTTGGTCTTGGACAATTTACTGCTGCTTCCACCTTAGCAGGATCTACCGATATCCCTTCACATGGCCTAGAAATACCACGCGGTTTAACCAGAATTCGCACTTACTAAATTTTGCATATAGTGCATGTTCTCGGAGCGTCTGTAGCACCTTCCTCAAGCAATATTCATGTTTAACCATAGTCTTTGAATAAACTAAAATATCATCAATGAATACTATGACGAAGTGGTCCAAGTATGGCTTGAATACTTGATTCATGAGATCCATGAAAGTTGTTGGTGCATTCATCAAGCCAAATGGCATCGCGGTAAACTTCGTAATGCCAGCATCGAGTCCTAAAAGCCGTCTTCGGAATATCTTCTTGCTTAATTCTCAACTGATGATATCTCGAACATAACTCAATCTTTGAAAACACTACCGCTCCTTGAAGTTGGTCAAATAAATCATCAATCCGTGGCAGTGGATACTTGTTCTTGACAGTAACTCTATTTAATTGTTGGTAGTCGATACAGAGATGTAACGACCCATCTTTCTTCTTTACAAATAGAACGAGCGCACCCCAAGGCGAGGCACTAGAGTGTATAAAATCCTTGTCAAGTAATTCTTGTAATTGTACCTTCAATTCCTTGAGTTCCGCCAATGACATCCAGTATGGGGCCTTAGAAATGGGTTTTGTTCCAGGAACTAACTCAATAGTGATTTTATTTCCCTTTTAGGCGGCAACCTCGACAATTCCTTAGGGAATACATCAGGAAATTCCCGTACTATAGGGATATCTTCTAATTTCGATTCCTCAACTGACTTATTCTCTACGGTTGCTAGATAACCTAGACAACCCTTCTTAAGGAGTTGTACGGCTTTCATGAAGGAAATTAAAGGTGTTGAGGATCCTTCCCCATTTCCAATGAATTGATAGTTAGTTCCATCATGTGGACTAAATTGGATTATCTTACCACTTTGGCTTGTTGTTTACAAAGCCATATTATTCCAATAATGGCATCGAAATCACACATATCCAACATTGCTAAATCTATCCTTCCTCTTGTCCACTTATGGCGATCCTACACTCCTTACATCCCATAGTGGACAACATTTCATGTTTCACTGAGGTGGAGATTACCGTAAGGGGTTCAGGTTTCAACCCTACTAAACGTATGAACCTTTCTGACACAAAAGAGTGCGTCGCACCCGTATCAAACAAACTATAGGTTGGATAATTGTGTAAAGAGACAGTACCTGTAATAATGGTCTTGGAGTTCTTCGATTCTTCTTGCGTCATCGTGTAGACCCATCCTCGAGCTAGAGGACAACTGCCTTGCAAAGGAACTCCATTGGATGACATTGGTTGTTGCTGTGAGGATAGCAAAGTTTGTCGCCTTTGAGGGCAATCCCTTAGCATATGGCTTAGCTATCCATAGCTATAACATTCTCCTTTCCAACCAAACAAGGAGCATTACCATGTTGTTTTCCACAATTACGGCATGCTTCAGACAACACCGCATTCACTTTCTGCTTCTTATTCTTTTTAAACCTGTGCTTTCCTCTTGGTGCGAATCTTTTTCCTTGCCGTTGATTGGGATGGAAGGCCGAATAAGAGGGTCTCCCTTGAGAATCCTTCTCAATCAACTAAGCCCGCTCATATAGTTCATTATAATTTTTGAGGTTCAGGGGTACCGGCTGACTTTGGATGTCTAGTTTAAGGCCATCTCTAAACCTTTTAGCTCGATCAATTGGATCCTCAATCAATCAAAGAGCATACGTCTACAGTTTGGTGAATTTTGCCTCATACTAATCCACCGTCATTTTTTGTTGTTGCAAGTACAAAAATTAAGACATCTTCCTATCTCGAGCACTTTCAGAAAAATATTTTCTGTTGAAAGCTTGCACAAAGGCATCCTAAGTAATTGGAGTGCCTTTGGGAATATCATCCTCTTGGTGGAAAGCCACCAGTGACTGGGATTACCCTGCAATCAATACATTGCCAATGTCACTTTATCCTTATCAGAACACCTTAAAACATTGAAGATCTTTTCAAGCTTTTTGATCCAGGATTTGGCCTCATCAAAATTTTCGGTTCTAGCAAATTTCAGAGGCTTTAGTTTCAAAAATTGTTCAACCAATCTACATTTTGGACGGTCTCCATTCCTGTTACCATAGACATTGGGGCATTAGTGGAAATAGAGGCTCGCTGCTGTTGAACTTGCTTTTCCATTAGGCTCCCAACATTAGTCAAGACTTGCAGAATTCCATCAAGTCAGGGGTCTTATCTCAATTTTCCCTTCGAAGCATTCGGGTCTTAAGATGATTTACCATGAGCAATCATTGGATCTTGGGAACTCATACTAGTTGCTAGGGATTACTGCTATAGAATTCTTGAGGAATTTCTATAATACAATCAAATTCAGTAATCACCACTTTCATAAGGAAAGAACAATCAAGCAAACAATCACATGCATGATGTGTTCTTCCTAATTTTTTGTCTCACGATTCCCAACGCACCTTATGACTCCAGGTAATAATAACCCTTGCTTTGATACCAAAAACTGTAATGACCCTCTTAACTCGGGGCGTCGAGCTACGGGTTATTTTGCGACATCCTAGGCTTTGTTGCCATCCCAAATTCATTTGTCTTATGATTATGCGCAAGCGGAATGTGTAACAATACAATTTCCCTAACATACAAACAATATGGGAATGTGAGATACCATACGCTGATATTTTTTTTACATAAGTGGCAAGAGGTACACTGCTATTTTCGGCCTCCTATATTGACATCGAAATTGGGCTATTTTACAAACATCAAAAGCCAGGGTTTCCCTATCTTCGCTACTAACCCAAAATTGGGAACCTATGACTACTACTTAGCTGGTACATATCGGTCTAGTCCAAGTCTTCAGATGGGTCATCCTCATCATCATGGCCAAGAATATCAAAACCTCGAAGTGGTCCAACCCAAGCTCCCTCGTACCATTTATACCATGCTTCAAAATACATTGGGGCTAACTCATCTAGTCCCTTTTCAATACAAACCGTTGACGTGAGTTTTCGATATGTTATATCCATTTCTACATCTATAATGTCCATGTATGATGCATTGATTTTCACTGGACATCCAAAATAGATCATGGCCATTCTTTCTAAGTACCTGTAAGAAAACATGGGTGAGTACTTAGAATACTTAGTAAGTATAGTCCTTACCTTTGACTAGCACATCACTAAATCATCAACTCCAGTCAAGCATCTTATGCAAACCGTGTCGAAGGCAAATCAATTGCAAAAATGCGAGCATGTTTCTTGCACACATAATTGGCAATTCTTGCTATGATTCATGAATATGATGCATGTCATGAGCTTATGTGTTTTTAGCATTTCTTTATTACTCATGCATGCCATATTTATTAATCTTTCTCTTATGCTCGGGATTCAAACCCAAGTCTTCCCAAAGCTGTCTTGGGACTCGAACCCAATTCAACTTGAGCTTTTTAACCAGGCTTTTGGCTTTTTGCCGGCTTCTAGGACTCAAACCCAGTCAATATGCTCGAGACTCGAACCCAAGTCTCTTGCCAGCCTTTGGAACTTGAACTCAGTTCTTGCCAGATTTTAGGGACTCGAACCCCATTCTTATCTTTCTTATCTTTGCTCAAGTACCTATCCCTTTTTGAGGGTGGACTTGAGCCTCATGCACATGCCATGAATTATGCATTGTGTGCTCAAACATAATGCACATGCTATGAAATCATGAATTCTCTTGTCCAAAGTAACACGAACAAGTCTAAGCCTAAGGCTTCGCTTGAGTAACAAGCAAGGAGGAACCCTACACCAATCCAAGACGCGAACTCAGTACACCTCAATACCGAATCACATCTTATGGTTATGGGCAAACCTCCACTTGTACCGAACAAAAGCAATGAACCGTGACTTCATTCTGGTCATTCAAGAATCCAAATACATGAACAAAGCATAGAATACATCAACATCAATCGACCTACCCTTGGCTTGTTTGAGAGAGTTTCCTTAGGTCAAGGATATCATGAATGATACTAGAAAAATGAAGAAACTATACTTACTTGGATAACCCTCAAACTAAGAATACGAACTAGAAGAGTGGGCGGTTTGCTTGAGAACCAAAGAGGAGAGAGAGAGGCATGGGATGAGAAGGAGTGCAACCAAGAGAGGTGAGGGAGGAGGAAAGGGATGATAGAGGACGAGTAATGAAGGGGAGTCCTCCTATTTATACTACCCGATGTCATCATTACTAGTCCAAATGGTCCATTCTGAAGCATCTAAGTGGCCTGCCTAAAAGTGTTAGGTGGCAAGTCTATTTCACCAATAATTGGACCTAAAAGTGAATGGTACGGCTAAACAAGCATTATGTGGTGATCTAGTCCATAGATGCCATTAATGACAGCCCGCCTTGCACTTTCTCATTGGATCATGCGTAATCTATCCCTTTCACATCCCTCAAGATATTTTTGAACATCATCATGTGCTTTGAAAAGTAGAAAACATCCTTATCCCTTGTCATTAATAAAGAGGTTCTAGAGAATTCTTCTCTTTTGTCTTTTTCATTTTGAGAATTCCAACATATAAGTTGGTTTTGGGGTCGGAAAGTGAATCATTTGGTACACCTCGAAAAACCAAATCATATATGCTGAGGTTCGGGTCTTCGCCTAAATCGTTCTTTGGGCGGTAGTTCGACCATAGAGGGTTGGCTCTTGGGGTGGCTCAATTGGCCCTAGGCGGCTCCAAGATTGGCCCTCAGGTCAGTCCCTAGGCCTACTACCAAGCCTAATGTGACTTTCTCTCTTAAATTCGGTCCTTGGCCCTCGGGTCTTTCAAGGTCAATTCCAAGGCTACCCATGGCCTACCACTAAGCCAAGGAACTTATGGACTTTAGGAATTGTGATGGAATAGCTCGGCCTATCCCGATGCTCATTCCGATCGGCGTCCGATTCATCCGTATGGTTCATGGTCGATGCATTACCAATCCACGATTGGACATCACTAATTTGAGATTCATTTCTGATCATTGAGAAGACAATTACTTTTGGTCAAGTCGGATCGTCCATGTATCGGTGCATAGCTGGGCGGAATCACCCGCGGTCGAGCGCTATGACCCATCGGATCGACTAATGACTATCCGTCGATCCAAAATCATCCCATGACCGATTCTCATGATCTAAAAGTCATCTTACAAGTTGGGAATCCAATCCCATCGGTATGGTCGGTAGACTTTTCACGACCAACACCTCGACTAGTTCATGACCGGTTGGTTAGTCGAACCATGGCCGATCCTTGATTCCTTACCAATTGAACTAATTGATCCATGGCCAATGGCCTATGGTCGATCATTCAGGACCTCATGGCCAATTCTCATGAGGTCGATTTCGAGGATGTTACACTAAGTCCCCAGCTTAGAACTCCACATGCTGTCGTTTCTTGTCGGCCTACTTCTTCATACGCTTTGAGGTCTTGTGTAGATACGCCTATGCCAAGTTTGCTTGCTCTTGTCAATATTTGACAAACTTGTATGTGGGAGGGCTATTCCCCCCAAAGCTAGATGTAACCGTAGTTGGGGTTTGTGATTGTTGCTTGATCGTAATCTGAAACGAGCTCTAGGTGGTAGACTCATTTCAATGCAAGTTGCATGAGAATTGGGTTACGTAGATTAGCTTTGCCTGATTCACTTGCATTGTGCTCATGTAGTGTCAAAGGTAGATCTCCAAGAGTGCATTCACCCTCTCCATCTTCATCGGTTTGGGGATGTAGACTTGTAGAGAAGTTCAGCTTTTACCCTAATAGCTTGAAGAGCTCAATTCAGAAAGGCTTCATAAATCAAGGGTTACGATCGATTATGATCATTTGTGGAACTCCTTAGTACTTGACAACATGCTTTAAGAATAGCTTGGCCGCATCCTCAATCAAACAATTGTTTGTCATAGACACAGGCGTCGCATATTTAGAGAACCAGTCCACCTCTGTCTGACCATCGGTTTGGGGATGTAGACTCATAGAGAAGCCCAGTTCCAATCCTAATAGCTTGAAGAGCTTGGTCCAGAAACGCCTTGTGAATTGAGGATCACGATTGCTTATGATCCTTGTAGAACTCCTCAGTACTTGACAATGTACTTCAAGAATAGCTTGGCCGCCTCATTGGTTGGACAATCTTTTGTTGTAGGCACGGACGTCGCATACTTAGAGAACCAGTCCACCATGACCATGAGAGTCTGACACCCTTCGGACTTAAGTAGGTTCATGATGAAGTCCATGGAGACCCTCTCCCATGGAGGGGTTGGGATAGGAGGTGGCTCTCAGAGCCTTGGTGACAATCATTGCTAGAGCTTGTCTTGTTGGCACACAAGACAGGTCTTTACATATGCTTTAATGTCATCTTGCATTTGAGGCCCATAATATTGATTTCGGCAAGAGCCAAAGTGCGGCGAATCTCCATATGACCCATCCATTTAGAATTGTGGCACTCGTGCAACACCTCCTTCTTCAACTTCCTATGGAGTGTCATATATAGTCCCTGTCCCTTAGTGTAAAGAAGATCATTCTCACACAAAAACTGTTGGGTTTGCCCTCCTGTGCGTACCTAAGGAGTTTATGAGCCTTTTAATCATGCTTAAGCCCCTCCTTGATACAGTTAATCCATGGGTAATTAGGTTGACTCACGAGGTTTGCCAGATTTGCTTTTGAACTAAGTGCATCGGCCACAGAATTAGCTTTCCCCAGCTTGTGGTCTAGCTCATAGTCAAATTCTGCCAAAAAGTCTTGCCATTGAGCTTGCTTCGGACTCAGCTCCTTTTAGGTATGGAAATAACTTGTGGTCACATTGTTCGTCCTCACAACAAACTTGGATCCTAAGAGATAATACCTCTACGTCTAAAGGCAATGCACCATTGCGGTCATCTCCTTCTCTTAAACGGTATATTGTTGCTTGGTATCATTCACCTTTTGAGGCTCGAATGCTACCAAGTGTCCATCTTGCATAAGAACGCCGCCTATTGTATAATCCGATGCATTTGTCTCTACCTCGTACGGCTTGGTGTGATCGGACAACCTTAGTATCGACTCCTCAGTCATTGCTTGTTTCAACCGATTGAACGCCTTTTGGCATCGGTCCGTCCACTCCCACGACTTCTCCTTTTTCAACATGTTTGTCAGTGGCATGGTGATGTTTGAGTAGTTCCAAATGAAGCATCGATAGTAATTTGTGAGGCCAAGGAACGACCTCGACTCTGTCCCTTAGTTGGTGGCTCCCATTGGACAATGGCTCGGATCTTTGCGCTATCTATTTGTAGTCGATCTTTCTTGACAATGTACCCCAAAAATGGAATTTCCTTTATGAGCAAAGGCACATTTCTCATGCTTAACATACAATTCATTCTTGCGCAAGACTTGGAAGACTTTAAGTGCTCGATATGTTCTTTGAGCGTCTGGCTATATATAACTATATCATTAAGATAAATCACTACAAACTGATTAAAGAATGGATAAGAGTACCTTGTTCATCAATGTGCATAAGGTAGTTGGAGCATTTATCAGGCTGAATAGCATGACGAGGAACTCGTACAATCCATAACGTGTCATGCATGCAGTCTTCGGCTTGTTCCCTTTCGCAATCCGAACTTGATAGTAAGCCGATCGGAGATCAAGCTTGTTGAACCACCAAGCTCCTCCAAGTTGATCAAAGAGATCTGTGATGAGTGGTATTGGGAACTTATTTTTGATGGTGAACTTGTTCAGTGCTCGGTAGTTTGTGCATATTCAAATTGACCCATCATGCTTCTTTTGGAAAAGGATTGGTACACCAAATGGAGCTATGGATGGCTGAATATATCCCACATCGAGCAGCTCCTTAAGTTGCTTCCTTAGGTCTTTCAATTCGAGGGTGCCATGCAATATGGCACCATGGCAGACGGTTGAGTGTTAGGCACAAGCTAGATCCAATGATCTACCTCCCTTTGAGGTGGAAACTTTTTGAACAAGTCAAGAGGCATTACATCCTTAAATGAATTGAGGACTTAGGTTACCTTTGTTGGGACATTGCTCCCTTCACCCTAGTTGTCTTTGGCCTTCGAGGGCGCTAGGATGGTCACCTCCCTTTTTTGAACTCCCTTTGAAAGTTGCATGGCCGATAGCATCTTTTGATAGCGTCTTGACATGCAATGGATTAGAACCATGCATTGATACCACTTATCTAGGATGCATATGTAATCCGCGAATGGCAGAACAATGGCACTGATCCTATTGAAGAATCCGAGATCCAACATGAAATCATAGTCATCTAGGGGGATTACCTTAGTGTCTTCTTTGCTAGTCCATGGATTAAGATGAAACTCCACGTCTCTAGCCACACTTCTAGTCGAGACCTCCTTAGAGTCATTGTCTTGAGTCACTTGGCTCCACTTTTCTCAACCTGAAGATTTAGCTTCTTTACAGCCTCTTGGGAGATGAAGAGGTTGGATGCCCCAGTATCCACAAGTGCGCTTATTGTGGTACTCTCGATCTTCATATCCACGAACATCATTCCATTAGGCTCCTTGGTCTTATTCATCTTGATAGAACCGAGGATTCACAACGAACCTAATCGTGACTTCTCTTTTGGCTCATCCTCCTTGCAAAGGGCTGCCAATTTGGCCTTGTTCAGACAATTTCGAGTCATATTTGGACCATCAAAGAAGAAAAATTTATGAGTGCATGTCTTCCTTTGTCCTCCACCACTAAACTCATGTGAGTTTCAGGAGGGCCTGTTGGCGGTTTGCCTCGATTTGGGTGATTGAATTTTCCTCAATCTCCCCCACCGTTGGCCTTGTCTCTTGGACGAGAGTTCAACTTGGATGTAGAAGGTGCCTTGTACTCTACAAGTGATTTGGCCACGGACATGACCAATGTGAGGCCACCACGTAAAACCATTTGAACTTTTGCTTGGTGGTACGGCTCTATCTTGTTTATTGATGGGATCTAGAGTAGCAACTCTGATAATTGCTTGACGTAGTCGCGCATTGTGGCCTTTTGCTCAAGATGTTTGAGCTCATCGTGATCCTCCTCCTTCGCATTAGTGGGATCGTATTTTCGTTGAAATTTCTTGATAAACCTAGCTCATGTCGTGATAGGATCCCTACACCTATCATTTGACTAACGATTCTACCATAACAATGCATTCTTACTTAAGTACATGGATGTAGTGTTTGCTTGTGATTGGTCATTATTGATCCCTATGGCTTAGAAGTACCGCTTCATATATCATAGGAAGTTATCCATGTCTCTAGTCACCCATGAGCCCTTGAACTACTTTGGCTTGGGTACATCCATTTGTGGACTAGCTTGCACGGTGATCTCCCCCTATTCATGTGTGTAGCTTCCGATTCATTGAACGTCCCCTTGAGCAACTTCGGTACATATATCTGCCATCATGGCCTCCAAGGACTCATCCTGTCGTTGGAGTTCTTTTTTCAGCTCCAACAAATTTTCTTGGAGTTCTCCCATGTTGGCCTTAAACTCTTGACCTCGATCCAAAACTCTTCCTTTCCAGCGTCCACTCCATCGATAGTGTGGGTCAGGTCATTGATTGATCCTTAAACTTTGGTGATGAAACTTTATCTTTGTCACTTGATGCTCTAGGTCCTCCATAGGATCTCTCAAACTTGAAATAGCATGGTTCTTCCTTTCCTTGGCAGTACCCTTATTGACGGTTCTCTTGCAATCATCACGGTCGTCACACGTGACAAGCGCCTCCTTAGAATGTGGATCAACCATGGCATTTGGAAATCGCTTACTTTGATACCATTTATTACGGCGGATAGATCTAGCATTTCCTTGACCTATGAGGCCTTAAGATTTCTCACAAGGATCTTAGAGAGAGAAACTCTAGAGAGAGAAGCTTTGGATTTGTATTTCACTTGTGAATGAGTTGATACAATGAGGGGGAGGAGACTCCTATATATACAAGTATAGGACAAATCGTATCCATAGATCTCTCCTCGATCATACGATGGATATCGTATCTCCTAATCTACCATCAAAGCATTTATTACATACTCATAATGTAACGGCCCCCATTTAGGGTCCGAGCTGTGGGTTATTTTTGCGACATCCTAGACTTATTGCCAACTGGATTCATTTTATCTTATTTATAAGCACATGCATAGGTGTAAACACAACAACCTTGACAAACATCATTGGAAGAACATAAGAAGTACGCATACAACGCACTACTATTTTTCATTAGTAGTTTCATGTACAAACTAACTTTCTACTTAGGCCCGTTTCAAATTATGCGAGAGGTTAGGGTAATCCCTATCTTTGCTATAGTTGTGGCTCTCGAAATTGGGAACCCTTCCCATTATTGGCTAGTATTACAAACTAGAGTCCATCCCATTAGACGTTATCCCACCACTTGGGTTTATCGACCCCTTAAGGCCATGAAGGGGATTGATAAAATCCTCATCAGACCAAACGTACTAAGCCTCGAAACGGTGAGGGACCAACTCAACCTGCCCTCATCAACCCAAATAGTGGTATATTTATGATATGTTATTCTTGCTTCAACATGTATTACATCTACAATCGACCCTTCCATCCTAATTGGGAGACCAAAACGTATAGAAGGTGGGTTAGCCATACTTACAAACCTATAAAGGTAAATGAGTGAGTTTTGGGAACTCAATAAGTAAATCCCTAACTCTTGGCTCGTAAGACATTTCTTCATCAAAGACTAGCCAGAATAACTCATGCAAATAGTGTTGATGATAGATCAATTGCAAATTCATATGCTTTGCCATGACTATATGCAAGAGTTTCACTTACTTACCTGTTGGCTAACACAGAGACATATACAACCTAAACTTGAGCATAACTTGCACCCGTATAGATTACTTAGCATTGTTCTAGCTCAACAAGCCCTCTTGGCTCAATTGAGGCTTCTAGCTTCTTACTAGGCTTCTTGGCTCAACTGACGCTTTTCGAGGCTTATGAGTTTACATCCGGGTATCCCATTGGCATGGGGGTATGATTGTTCTCATCTTTTATTAATTGATCACACAAATGCATCACGTATGCCAATTTTTGTCTTTTCATTTAGCTGACTCACTCTTGGCCCAACAAGGGCGTGCTCATACATAATTGTGTATGCTATGCTTTCTATGATCGGATAATGATGTCGTAAATGGCTTCACGTCTGAGGTTTAGCTCAACCACAAGAATCAAGGATCCCGTACCAATTCAAGACATGTGCTCGGTACACTTTGATGCTAACCAAGACTTTATGGCTTTGATGATCCCCATACGAAATGAGACTAGGATCTGACATGCCTCAATGCCAATTCAAGACCTTGCAGCCTTAGGTGACCCTCATGCCACACAATACTTGAGTTTCGAAACATCATCATTATTGGGTCAAGCCTTATGGCTTTGGGCATTCCTGACTTGCGTTGAGAACAAGCCACAAACCTTGGCATCATACCAGTTGTGAAAGACTCAAGCACATGCATAAGACTGCATACAAGTGAGTATATACATAATCTCCTATACAAATCACGGTTTGTCAAGAGAGGACGGCCTAGACTTAATGATAGAAATGGCAATACCATAGGGAAGTAGGAAGCTCTACCTCAAGAAACTAGAAAATAAATCGAGGGAGAGGGGCGGCTTTGCTTGGCCAAAGGAGAGTGAGGATGTGAGAGAGAGGAGAGGGTGTCCAAGGGAGAGAAATGAAGAGAGGAAGCCAGAGTGTTAAGAAATGAGGAGAGCTCCTCCTATTTATAGTTCTCGGCCTCATGATTACCAAGCCAAGCAGTCCAATCATTCTTTCCCAAATGGCATGCCTAACTTGTTTAGGTGTCAAACCTTTTTCGCAAATATCTTGCCTATAGAATTGAGGTGGCAAGCTTATTGGTCTTATTTGGCACTCTAGGGCCTAGATATCATCATTGGAGGCTCGCTTGGCATTCTTTTATTGGACCAAATAAGCAAACCTTGCATTTATAAACATTTAATGCAACTTGAAGAAGTGGTGCCTAATTTGCCAACTCGATACCTAGGCTTCATAAGTTCATGATGAGCGCTTGGGTGTCCTATTCTGATTGGTCCATATGTGTAGAGATTCTTTTCTTGGCTACCAAGGAGAATCTTTGACCCATCATTACCAAATCTTTAACTAGGACATCTAGTGGCTTAACTCATTCCCTTCATTAAATAAGGGTTCTAGAGACTTCTTTCCATTTGTTTTTTTTTTTTTGGGTCCATAATAAGGTGTTTCCAAGAAATCCATCAATTAAATTATTTATAGGGTTGAAGAGGGATTACTTAGTGCACTCTCAAAAATCAATTCTCATGCGCCCAAGGTACAAGTCATCGCCGCCCTTAAACATTTAAACCATCACCTTGGACAGTCGGTCAGCCTTGGAGGGTCAGCCCACTGGTCGGCACAATGGTCAGCTTTGTGGTCCACATAATTGAGTCTATCTAGATCCAAGACTGGCCCTCGGGCCGGTCCTTGGGCTTGATGCCGAGCTTGCATGACCGTCACCCTATTCTTGGTCCTTAGTTCAATGGTCGGTACAAGGGCAATCCTAAGGCTATATGGCCTGGCACTAAGGTAAGGCACCCACGAACCTTAGAATTAGTGACGGGATCGCCGGGTCTATCCTGAGACTCATTTTGATTGGTGCCTGATTCATCGCATGGTTTTATGATCGATAAATGGCCGATCCACTATTGAATATCACTAATTCGAGATTCCCTTCCAATTACTAAGAATTAAATAGGGAATGCTCTATTTTTGGTTGGAACATGATTGCATTTGGTCTATTCAGATTGTCCGTGTATCGGTGCATATTCGGGCAGAATTACTTGAGGCCGAGCATGACTGGTCAGGATTGACCCATGACCATCCGCCTATCCATGTCAGTCCGTGATCATCTTGTGACCCAAAAGTCATCTCATGAGCTAGTGACTCGATCCCACTTGTATGGTTAGTGGCCAATTCACGGCTGATACCTTGGTCAGCTCATGGCCAGTTAGTCGATCAGACCATGGCCAATCCTTTATCCCTTTCTAATTGAATCGATCAATCCCATGACCAATGGCCCATGGATGATCTATTGGGACCTCATGGCCATTTCTCACGGGCTCGGAATCAAGGGTTTTACACATACATTTATCGTATCACTCATCTTCAGAAGTATTCTAGAACACTCCTTAAAACCCTAGGACTTAGGGATATAGGTTGAGGGTCACTCGTTCCAAGGATCAGTCATGCTTGTCATACAAAACCCTCTTGGATTGCTCCAATCTTTGGGCTGTGACACATGTCACAATTTTATGTGGCAATATAACTAAAAGTAGAGGTAGATATTGCCCTATTTGTTTAAACTGCTCTGGGTCACTTGGACATGAGTTGAACGGGACATAAAATTTTTTTGGATATGAAGCTAGCCAAAAATTGCCTTTGGTAAAGCTAATATTTTGTATGGTAAAACAGAAGTATTTCGACGAATATTAGGATTGATCAGTTCTCAGTCTGGTCCGGTTCTAAGGTGGAACCGAGAATTGGACCGGGAGGATCAATTCCTTGTTTTTAGTACCAAAGATTGGACTAGCTAGTCATGGAATCGTAAACCTAAGTAGCATCAATATCAACATCGATATGCAACATGATACGACATGCCGACATGTTGTTTCTCAAAAAATAGAGAATTCCAACACATTGTATATTTGATGTATATTTTTATATAAACATGCTAAATTATCATTTTATGATTATTTTAATCAAATTAATTTGATTCAAATTCACAAAAAATAAATAATAAAAAAAGAGCTTAGAATGAATTTATACTAAAAACATTAAGCCACAATTTGTTAATCTCATCCATTGTTTTAATTTGAGAAATTCAACTCCATTCCAATAATTCATAAAACATGGAAGAAAAAAAAAGAAACCCACATTCTAAACTCGTGTGTCAAAGCATGTAAGACTAGAAGAGAAAAAAACAAATTTGTAGGGTAAATAGTGTGTCATGAGAAGTAAGAATTAGAAGAGAAGAGAAAATTAAAATTTTCTTATCTCCCCATTTATTATTTTTTAATTTTTACATATTTACATTTAGACTCCTCGCTTATTGAAAATTTTTAAAATTGATTTCATGCGTGTTGGAATCACACTTTGAAATTTCAAATTCTCATGTCAAAGAGTATTAGAAGAGTTGACAAAGTATTGGATTTTCTAACACTTGTTAATTGAGTGTCATACACATGTCGAGTGTCCAACATGACACAAAGGCCCCGAAGAGTGTCAATATTTCCTAGCCGGGAACCAGTCCACGTTTGGTTTGATTCGGTCCAATGTAACCTATCTCTATTTGACTTGTGTAGCGAATAACAAATGCATAAAAAAAAAAGAAGCTTAGCAAAACCCCTCCCTTGCCCCCTCTTTCTTTCTTTTGAAGACAATATTAACAAAACCTTCCCTTGCCCCTCTTTCTCTCCTTTGAAGGCAAACCAAGCCCATCAAGAGAAATAGAGCTAAATATGAAATCAATCAAGAGAGTTATACCTTGCCTGGATGCAAGAGAGAGTTGTCGTTATCGAGCACAAGACAAACTTGAGAAGGAGGGATTGAATGGTTGAGAGAAATTGTGAAAGTTATAGTTTATTAAGAGATTAAAAATATAAAAATATACAAAGTCGGTTTGGTTTCCACCCTAAAATCAGGAATTGGACTAATAGCCACCAGTTTGGGAGGTTCTCGTTACACACCCGTAACAAAGATGATGACTTTGATCTTTTGAAGTGTTTGGTGAATTTAGAATATGATGAGATTAAAAAAAAAGTCACATGAGTTACTTGAAAAAAAGAAGAAGAAAAACCCTAGATCTACTATAAGAACAAAAATTGCTTCTAAGATGGTTGCCTCTATGTTGGTGGTTCGACCGTATGCTTGAAATCCACGGACATAGAGGGGGTGAGATTCACGAGGAATTGGTTTAATGGCGACAGCCAATGGTCGTCGAGGGAGTGCGACCACCGTGGTCACATAGTTAATGTTGGATAAGATGTCACATTTCATTTGATATGGATTGATTGAATTGGATATGAATATAGGTTGAATAGGATCTAAAATTCTTCACATATAAAGTTAGCTAATGTTTCGTGTGGTAAAACAGTTTTTATTATAATGAAAATAATCGATTTTGATTCTCTAAAGTGTTTGATGAACTTAGAATGTGATTAGATAAAAGATAATGAAAATTTATATAAATTACTTTTAAAAAAATTTAAAAAAATTATATAAATTACTTTTGAAAAAAAATAAAAACCTTAGATCTACCATCAGGACATCAACAACTTCCATGTTGGTCGCCCTTATATAGATGGTTGCATTACGATCGAAATCCACATTCTCAAAAAGGGTTAGATGCATGAGGACCACTGGTCACCAAGGGAGTGCAACCACTACCGCAGTCGCATGGTCTCGATCGATCAACAATCTAGATTCAAGATTGCCTATGATCCCTTGGGGCGAAAGGAGGGGGAGGGGGTTTACGTAGGATAGGCATAATAGGGTAGGTACGACTCAAAAAGGGTTAGATGCATGAGGACCACTGGTCACCAGGGAAGATGTACCATTATAGTAGCGGCCACTTCCATGTTGGTCACCCCTATGATGGTCATTTCATTAGGATCAACATCCTTATAGACAGGGTGTTAGATACACGAGGGGTTGGTTGAATGGCAACCACCGTCACCAAGGGAGCAACCACCGCTATGGTCGCATTATAGACAAAGAGGGCTAAATGCATGAGGGCCACCGTCACCAAGGGATTGAAACCACTATAGTGGGCACATGATCTCGATCGATCAAGAACATAAATTTGAGACCACACACGACCCCACTAGTTGCCTTGGGGGGGGATTGTTGGTTAACGTAGGACAGAAATGATAGGATTGGGAAAGATGTCGCATTTTTATTTGACTATAACTGGACATGGATAGATACGACTATATCTATCTAAACTGCATCGGGTAGCTTTGATATGGATATAATAGAATATAAAACCCTTACCTTGTTGGCTAATATTTCATTTGGGCATATGATATTATAATGAATATGATCTATTTTGATACTCTCAAGTGTTTAGCAAATTCAAAATATGGTTAGATAGAAGATAATACAAAGTTATATAAATGACTTTAAACAAAGAAAAACCCTAAATCTATTATCAATAGAGTGACCACTTCCATGTTGGTCGCCCCTATGATAGTGATATCATTGCAATCAAAATCCTAAGAGACATGGGGGGTCGGATACACGAGGGGGTGGTTGAATGGCGACCACGGTCCAAGGGAGTGTGACCACCGCTGTGGTCACATTATCTCAATTAAGAACACAAATTTGAGAGAGAGAAGATGGTCGTTATGTTCGTCGAATTGCGGGAAATTATGAAATTCGTTGGACTATTGAAAAATTTAAGAGTCAAACAAGTTATTCACAAACTTTAGTTTAAATTTTTGATACAATAGAAAATATTACTACGGCGATGTTTTTTTTACACTTAACTAATAACTAGCCTCCTTTCAAGTGTCACAGGCCGATCGATCTAGCGTTCCCTTCAACCTATGTGGTCTTAGGATTTCTTCCATGCAGCATTTTGTTGAGAAAACTCTTAGTTTTGATGCTTACAAAACATTTTATGAATGATATTTTTACTAATCTCTTGAAGGAAAAGAACTCGAGAAAGACATAGGCTTTGAAGTCTGCTTGTAGCAGAAGATAAAGCATGAGATGTCTTAGAGTCTGTCCGTACCAGACGGAAGACTCGATCAGACTGAGATTTTAAGTCTGACCGTACCAGACTGAAAATCTAGGCAGACTCAGAACTTAAGACTGTCAGACTTAAGATGTATCTACAAGATAAGATCACCAACGGTAGAGTATTTCACTTACCTTATTTATGTTGATTCTGTTATGTTAATCGATTGACAGGATCGATTAGTGGACAACTTCCAAAGAAGAATAGAGCACTTGTGGAAGCCCAGATTCGATTGTATGGGCGAAACGAGAATCTAAGGGGATCGATCTACCCTCAACGGTCAAAAAGACTTGCCTTATAAAGTCTGTCCAAGAAAGGGAAGACTAAACTCTTAAGGAAAGAGCCAACGGTCGAGTGTGGCTTGGAGAGTATTTAAGGATAGGTTGAGACTTAGGGGGAAGCATAGATGAACATTATTCAAAAGCTGATTCCGTTCTTCAATTGTTGTTCATAGTGCGTATTCGAGTGATCTCGGTGTATTACAAAGAGAATGACTTAGTGAGACTGATTATCACCAAGTACAAACACTCGAGAGTGTGTAATCACCGTTGATCATATAGTGAAATACAGCCGATTGGCTGGTCGCCCGGAGAGTGGACGTAGGCTTGTCTAAAGCCGAACCACTATAAACAGTGTTTGCAATCTTCTCTAACTCTCTCTATTTACTTTCTGTTTGTGGATCAAAATAAATTGATATTACTTGCACGTAAACTTCCTCAATACCTATTCACCCCCCTCTAGGTGTTTATACTAGTTACATCAATTGGTATTAGAGCCTCGTGCTCAAGTTTTTGAAGTGTTTGTTACTTCTGAGTTAAAGATCCTCTATGGCTAGTATTCTTGCACCAGGTTTAATTGAGGGGCAGAGCAACACTCGTCCACCATACTTCGATGGCAAGGATTACAATATTTGGAAGAATAAAATGAAGGCCTTCCTCAGGTCGAAAGATCCACTGGAATGGGATGTGGTTGAGAGGGGAATCGAGCCCACCGATAACATCGAAAGACGTCAAAGAGTACCGATGAGAAAGAAATAGAATCATCAGCCACTCTCTCTCTCAGGAAGAGATAACAAAGAGACAAACTATTGATGCAAAGGCTATTTACTCTCTCTATTGTGCTTTATCACCTAATGAATATAATCGTATATCTTCTTGTGATACAGCAAAGGAAGTATGGGATAGACTACATGTGACATATGAAGGAAGCGATCGTGTCAAGGAGACCAAAGTAAATATTTTACTTGGTCAATATGAGTCCTTCAAGATGAAGCGAGGAGAGTCAATAGGAGATATGTTCGGTCGTTTTACGAAATTGTAAACGGTTTGGCATATCAAGGATAGCTGTTCTGGACCAATGAAGGTCAACAAACTTCGAGAGGATTGTCAAAAGAATGGAACAATGTGAAGACATCTATCGAGAAACTCTGCGGATTTCACCACTAACGGTCGATGAGCTCGTAGGCACTCTGCAGTCCTATGAGGCGAGAACAAATGAACGAGGAAGTGGAATCCGGAGGTAAAAAGTCTATTGCTCTTGAGTCTCATACGATTCTAATGATACATATTCGAGGAAGAGCTGGATCATGAGGAACTAGCACCGCGATCAAAAAGGTAAAGAAACTAAATAGAAAAGGCAGGAAATTCAACAACAGAAAACAAAAGCGGACAATGGACAACACGGGGCGATGACGATGATGATTACGCCAAAGAGGTAATTTGTTTTGAGTGTAAGAAAAAGGGACATATTAAACAGAATTGTTCCAAACTCAAAAAGAACAAAGGAAAATTTGAAAAATACAAGAAGGCTCTCAAAGCTGAAACATGGAGCGATACGAAGTTGAGGTTAGTGAAGACGAATATGGAAACATTTGTCTTATGGCACATTCGGACTCGGATTCAAACAGATTCGAGCTCGAGACTCGAGACAAAGAAATCGAGGTAAATCATTCGATATTCCTTTAGAAGTTTCAGATTATATAAATAAGCTTTGTTCTAATCTAAAAACTACTTTGAAAAGGATCTCCACATTAAAAAGGAAAATTACAAGTTGAATAAACGAACGATTTTTTGAAAGGAAATTTGGATGATTTCAAAAAGGAATTTTTGGAAATAAAGGAAAATCGAGAGGGTCTTTTAAATGAAAATGAATCTATCAAAAAACATCTTTTGAAAGCAAAGGAAAATCAAGATTCTTTGCAAAAAGAGAATGATTTTTTCAAAAGGAATTTTTAGATATTACCACAAAGTTTTCAAAAGGATCAAAAACTCTACAGCATATTCTTTCTATTCAAATTCCTTATTATGACAAGTCGGGACTTGGTTTTTATAAGGAAAATGATTCCCCGATTGATTTTCCTAAAGTCAAGGAAAGAATAAGACAAAGACCTCCTCGACAAGCTTACAAAAATCATTTCAAAAATAATTTTGTTAAACCTATTGGTAAAAACAATCTTAAATGTTCTAATTGTGGAGAAAAAGAACATTTTGAAAACAAATGTCCTAAAGTCGGAGACTTGTTCAAAAGAAATGGATAGAAAAAGCTTATACTACTAACTATAATGGACCCAAGAAAATTTGGGTACCAAAGAAAAAATGAATACTTGTAAACATTGCAGGTAAGCTTCAAAAGAAAGAAGAAATGGTATTTGGACAGTGGATGTTCAAGACACATGACGGAGATTCAAAGATGTTCATTGGATTCGAGAAAATCAAGGGAGGAACAGTTTCGTTTGGAGGAAACACTAAAGGAAACATTATAGGACATGGAACTGTCATGATTGGTAGCCTAATCATCAACAATGTTTCTCTAGTTAAAGGATTAAACTACAATCTTCCGAGCATCAGCCAGTTATGTGATGCTGGTTTCAGAATAAACTTCAAAGAGAACTTATGTTCTGGAACAAGCATTGACTCTTCACAGACTTTTACTGGACGAAGACATGGGAACATTTATCTTCTAGACATAAATGAAGACACTACAAAATGTCTATTATCAGTCCAAGATGCAGCGGATATGTGGCACCGCAAACTTGGCATGTCGGCATGAAACAAATTTCCAAGCTTGCCAACAAAAGGCTTGTTCGTGGCTTACCTTCACTAAATTACAAGAAAACGAGCTTTGCTCTGCATGTACATTGGGAAAACAGGTAAGAAGTTCTTTTAAGTCTATAAAGCAAATTTTTACTAACCGTGTGTTATTCTGACTTCTTCACATGGATTTGTTTGGACCAACCGAGAACTTATAGTATTGGAGGTAAGAAGTACTGTCTTGTGATTGTAGACGATTACTTTCGATTTACATGGGTATTTTTTCTTGCTAATAAAGGAGATACATTCTCATATTTCTCAACATTCGCAAAGAAGGTCCAAAATGAAAAAGGGTACTCTATTTCTAGTATCAAAACAGATCATGGGAGAGAATTTGAAAATCAAGATTTTTCAAACTTTTGTGATAAAAATGGTATACATCATACTTTTTCATCTCCTTACACTCCGAGAACAAAATGGAGTTGTGGAAAGAAAGAATAGATCTTTGCAGGAAATGGCCAGAACATTGCTTATAGAAAGCAAGGTGGCAACTCGGTTATGGGCAGAAGCAGTTTCTACTTCTTGTCATATTATTAATAGAGTATTTCTTAGACCTATTCTTGAGAAAACTCCCTATGAGATTTTGAACGGAAGAAAACCTATTGTTTCATACTTTCGAATTTTTGGTTGTCTATGCTATATTCTTAAGAATGTTAATCGTCAACCTAGTAAGTTTGAAGAAAGGTCGATGAAGGTATTTTTCTGGGCTATTCAAACTCTAGCAAAGCATATAGAGTGTTCAATACAAACACTCGGACGGTAGAAGAATCCATGAATGTAAAGTTTCGGAGACTGAAGTTTCAAAACAAAGCGTTACGGTGTATGAAGAATCGAATCGAGAATCGGATGCGTGCACATGAAAGATCATGTTTCAACAAGCGAGAATCTTCCCAGAAAGCTTGTCAAAGAAGGAATTCATGAAGAACAATCAACTCAGCCTAATATTTCTGCATCTACAAACAGACTACGATAATAATGAAGTTCCAAACAGAAAGCTGGAAGCATAAGTCTAGTCATCCTAAAGAGCTCGTGATTGGAAACATCAACGAAGGAATTCAAACCAGATCAAGAAACAAAAAGGACACAGGTATTGTTGCACTTATTTCTGAAATTGAACCCAAAGGCATTAATGAAGCTCGGAAAATGAAAGTTGGATAGAGGCAATGCAAGAGGAGCTTCAACAGTTCAAGAGAAATTATGTATGGGAATTGGTCCCTAAACCAAAAGGACGGACTATTATTGGTACCAAATAGGTCTTCGAAACAAAGTAAATGAACTTGGAAAAGTTACAGAAATAAGGCAAGGCTTGTGGCAAAAGGTTATTCTCAATCGAAGGAATAGATTATGATGAAACCTATGCTCCGGTTGCAAGACTAGAAGCAATCGACTATTACTTGCCTATGCACATTATCGAACTTCAAACTATTTCAAATGGATGTAAAGAGCGCCTTTCTAAATGGGTTCATCAAGGAAGAAGTCTATGTGGAACAACCACCGGGTTTGAGGAAACAAGAAAGCCGATCATGTTTTCGAGACCGAAAAAGGCTCGTATGGACTGAAACAAGCGCCTCGAGCTTGGTATGAACGACTCAGTAAGTTCTTATTAGACAACAATTTCAAGAAAGGTATGGTTGATACAACTTTATTTATCAAGAAGGCAAGTAAGGACATCCTTTTAGTACAAATTTATGTAGATGATATTATTTTTGGTTCTTCTAATGAAAGTTTGTGCAAGAACTTCTCAAAGTCTATGCGGGAGGAATTCGAGATGAGTATGATGGGAGAACTTACTTTCTTCCTAGGACTTCAGATCAACCAATCAAAACGAGGAACATTCATCCATCAAGAGAAATATACCAAAGATTTAGTTAAGAAGTTTGGAATGGAAAACTGCAAGAAGACCGAAACTCCAATGTCAACTTCCATTAAACTCGATTAGGATGTATCGGGAAAGAAAGTTGATCAGAAATCTTATAGAAGTATGATTGGGTCTCTTCTCTATCTTACTGCATCTAGACAAGACATTATATACAAGTGTGTGTGTATGTGCTCGTTTTCAAGCGAGATCCAAGAGAATCTCATCTTACAGCAGTAAAGCATATTATTAAGTATATAGCAACTTATCCATCTCTAGGTCCGTGGTTCCCTAAAGAAACAGACTTTACTCTCATTGGCTACTCGGATGCGACTTAGCAGGATGTAAAATAGACGGGGAAGAGTACATCTGGAACATGTCGTTACTTGGACAGATGTTGGTATCATGGTCTTCTAAAAAGCGAGAACACCGTGGCTCTATCAAGCTGCGAAGCGAGAATATGTTGCTCTTGGAAGTTGCTGCTCACAGATTTTATGGATGAAACAAAGAACTATTGGATTATGGAAAAGAAGAAGCTCGCACTGAAATAAGATGTGATAATACGAGTGCTATAAACCTCACCAAGAATCCAATTCTACATTCGAGCAAAGCACATTGAAATCAAACATCACTTTATTAGAGACCATGTGCAAAATGGAGATATATATGTTGAATTTATTGATTCTAAGAATCAATTAGCGAGATATCTTCACAAAGCCGCTGGACAAAGGTACATTCGATTCAATATGTGGAAGATTAAATATTATTAACCCTTTTTATAAATTCTATGAGAATAGGACAAAGTCGAGAAAAGGAATCGTCCGGACAGACTATTGAAAAAGGAAATAATGGTATTTTAGGTAGGTATGTTATTTCCTTGATTCAATCTGGTCAATCTTTAGTAAGTTCTTTTGATCGCATGATTGATTTGTATATTGTCACGCCCGACCCTCGAGCTCGCGACAACCCCTTCTCTTGGTTGATAGAAAGCGACGTCCCAGGACTCGTCGACGACTATTCATTTTAATCTTTCGTTATGCGCAAGCGGAAGACGAATCATCCCCACCCAACAAACAATCAAGCAATCAATCGGGGATAGAGGGATGAACAACAAGAACAACCATCACTACTCATTTATAAAATTTACTAGATTAACCAACGGAGGATCGTTTTTCTGATTTACAAGCCCCGACAACGGGGCCGATCCATCCTCTAAGCCAAACCAAAAAGGAACTAGGCTAGGCTAATCCAGCTGTACAAAATGAACCCTCGGGTTCAGCACCATGGTCACTCGGACCCATCGGACTCGACTTCGTCGGGTCGATCACTGGAGAAGCGAGGGCAGGATTCTCCACTGCGGGTGCGCCATTCTAGGGGCCTGAAAATTGTTAACCACGACGGGTTGAGATAAAATCTCAGCGAGTTCTTCCCCTAAGCCTCGGTTAGTACACCAACTCAACCCGGGGTATCTCTCCAGAACCACCCCTCACTCAACCCAACCACAAACAACCAGCAATCAGCAATTAAACCACAGACAGGGTCAACCAACAATCAAAAGTCGGTTCGCATGGAACCTTACCCGATATGCCATACCCTGCACGTTAAACCTCATTCAATGCAAGCAATGCAACCAACAATCACATAGTCGGTTCGCACGCAACCTTACCCGGTATGCCATACCCTACACGTTATAAGTCAGCACAATACACGCAATGCACATGGCCGTTAGATGATGCAATTCATCAATCACATGCGAGTCGCGTCACAAGCGATCTCACCTGGCCATTGCCACAACCTGCACGTTATCAATTCATGCGTGCGTGCCATAAACGATGTGATCATCTCATGCATAATCGGAACCAATGATGCCATGTTTTCTCATGC
Source organism: Angophora floribunda (assembly GCA_014182895.1). NCBI lineage: Eukaryota > Viridiplantae > Streptophyta > Magnoliopsida > Myrtales > Myrtaceae > Angophora > Angophora floribunda. Next base: position 14,538,863 of record CM024706.1, read on the forward strand.
ACTCTCGCATCCACACGTGTTCCGATTATTACTGCCCCACAGGGCTACAACCAAGGCGCAACGGCGCTACGACGCCCTTCCTCCACAGAGGCACAACCGTGCCCTTTCGTGCCCAAAAGATGTCAAGGGATACTCTCCCAAGACCGCATGCCCAACGAACGTCAAGGGATACTCTCCCGAGTATCCCTTGACCGCATGCCCAATGAATGTCAAGGGATACTCTCCCGAGACCGCATGCCCAAAGGATGTCAAGGGATACTCTCCCGAGACCGCATGCCCACAGAACGTCAAGGGATACTCTCCCGAGACGACGGTTTCAATTTAGTAATCATGCAAGCAAACCATCACAACCCACTTATTATCTTTGAGCATTAGCCAATGCACACATGCTTGCATATGAAACCTCAAATCATTTCTCACAAAAGCGGTCCATTTCCGGTGTCCCTCGGACAAACCATTTTTCCCACCTTTCTCATAAAAGCGGTCCATTTCCAATGTCCCTTGGACAAATCACTTTCTTTCTCATAAAGGCGGTCCATTTCCGATGTCCCTCGAACAAACTATTTTCTTTCTTTTGTGAAAATCACACAATTCAAGCGGATGCTTATGCAATGCCACATCCAATTCACTTCATATGATCAAGGCACATGAAATTATGCACAATTTCACTTAGGATGAACAAAGATGCCGTGAACGCATGCAAGTGAAGTGCACATGAACAAAGTGAAATTCGGAATTTAATAATTAAATAATTTAATTCATAAATCACATAATTTAATCAATAAATGCAGAAATTAAATAAATCAATTAATTAAAATAATTAATCAATTTAATCAAGCAAAGCATGCTTAATTAGCACATTACACACAATTAAGCATAATTAAACAAGATTAAGCTAATCTAATCTTAACCCTTAATCTAACCACCTATCTTAGGGCTAATGCACTTAATTAAACATCTTAACCAGCCCTTAGTACTAATTAACCCAACCCTAAGCAAGTTTAGGCTCTAAATAGGGATTAGGGGCTAAACTCACCCGTTAAGCGGGCCGGAGACACGGGCGTGGCGGCGGCGATGAACCCGACACCCGAGGACTTCTCCCACGACACTCCAAGGCGGTCCCGGGCTCAGCACAGCAGCAACAAACTCGGATTTCCCCACTGAACTTCACAAAACAGCACTGCAGGAGGAGGACAGGGGCTGATCGGAGCAAAACGGCTTGGCCGGAGCTCCGGCGAGCTGGTGGACGGTGACCGGAGGCTCCTGGGGGTTGAGGGGGAGTTGTGTGTGGCTGGTGTGGGCATTGGGTAGGCCAAAAATGGAGAGAAACGGAAGAAAAGCCGAAGCTGCACAGGAGGCGCTGCACAGTGACGGACGGAGGACCGCCGACTTCAGGCGGCCGTACGGATCGTCCGGAGGCTTCGTACGGCAAACGGCTGATGCCATCTAAACTATTTTTCTGTGCTGAACAGATTGATAGGTGGAACGGCCCGAGATTCCACCGGGAAGGCCATGAACAACTCCATTTTCGGCGAGAGGTCAGAAGCTGAAATTTCAGGAAAGCAAGGGAAGAAGGGGAAAGAGGGGCTGCGATTTTGGAGGGCTGAAGGAGGAGGAGAGAGAGTGCATTGAGGGCTGCTTCTAGGCCTCATCAATGCCATTAAAGTCTTGGCTCAAGTCCGCACAAAACATGACATCATCTTCTCTCTCTTCCTTTGACTTTTCTCCAAAATATCCAAGGGCATTTTGGTTATTTCCACCTTGCACATTTCCCAATCTGTCATTTGGCTGAAAATGAAAGGCGGGCCTAGGAAACGGGCTGGAAAATGAATAGGAACGGGCTCGGGAATTTGTTGGGCTCGAATCGGCTTAGGTTTAGACAACGAGCTCGGGAGGGTTAACGATCGGTTTTGGCCCAACGGCTCACTCATTGTCTCGGTCTTCCACGGTGGCCATCCCACCTTGGGCGTGAGGCCCTCACTGTTCTTGCCCGGCCCACATCCTCATAAGCTCGGTTCCTCGGTCCGAAAATCCCTTTCCCAAAACTCGGCTCAACCGACACTTTGTCGACTATCAAGGAAGCATCGTCCAAAAGTCCGTCCCGGATGTTCCCGAAAATTCGAAGTCCAATCTTGGATTCTCATGCCTTGTCAATTTTGCCCAAATGTCATTTTGGTATAATTCAAACTAACAGGCGGCTTCGAGGATTCACGCGTAACCGACTCGTGCCAAACCACGTTCAAGACTTCTCGACACATGGACGTCCTTGACGATATGAAATTGCGAAGGATAGATTCTTATTTCAAAGTACACGATTATCAAGGATCGACATAGGGCCGTTCGCGGGTTCAATAATAGTAGACGGAATCACCCGCCGTCCCATTATTTCTGTCCGCGAATCGACTTCTATTTATCCTTGAAATCGGCCTGCATGACTATAGGATCGTCCTTACGCAAGTCTCACGGTCGAGTCGTTTTCCCAGGTCAAGTTCTTTAGTCGCACGAGTTCTGTCCTTAGTAGCCTTTCCCCTCAAGGTCAGTATCTCGGCAATGATTGGGTCCGAGCGGAATCAACCAACAATGCATTGGCGAAATTCACGTTCACTCATCCCTAAAAGGGCTCGAATTTCAGGGACGTCACATATATTTTTGGCATATGTTTATGATAATTGAATATTCTTAAGTTTTGAATAACTGCCATTTTAATTTGTTTTGAATTGCGACTGTTCATTTGTTCTTCTAACGGGGGGGTATAAAAACGTCTAAAAGTCGGGTCTTTTTCTCATAACTCTTCAGAACGTTTTGTTTACAAACCCTAACAAAGAAAAATGCTTTCTAAATCAATCTTCTCCAAAACCAAATTTCTTCGAACATGGCCTCAAGATCCTCCGTATCCAGATCAAGATCTTCATCTCCAAGAAGAAGATCAAAAAGGATTGCTGGGAGAGGAGGAAGAAGAGTCGATAGAGGGTAGACGCATTTCGACCTCACACAGACTTCCGAAGATACTCAAGGACATTCTCCAAGAGTTTCTTCTCAAAATGATCCTGAAGAATCTCCAAGAGCCATCCGATCACAATCTGAAGAAAGAAATTTCTCACGAAGAGGTACGTCTGGACTAACTCTACCCACATCGATCGAAAGCCCTCATGTAGTAATGAGGAGATATGAGAAATTAGTCCAAAGAAATGTTAGGGATGATGTCAAACTGTTCTTCTTGAGAAAGGAAGGGTATGCGAATGAACTCCGTCTCATTCAAGCAGTACAAGCCACAGACTCACCATCTACTCGTACAGAACGAGTAAGTGATAAAGGGAGAAGCAGAGATAATGTGAAGGAAGATGATGAGAACATATACAGAAATTTTGAAGTTAGAATGGGAATAGCCTTTGTAGTCCGAAACACAACCGGGAAATTATTTCGATCCGTAGAGCATAAGACTTTATTTAACAGATTGATGGATCGAGGAATCATGAACCACAGAATTGTGGATTTTGATTATTTGGATCTTTGCTGAAGTAAATCTGCAAGAATGCTTTGAAAAATTGCAGATGGACCAATTTTGCACCGATTCTGCTCCTGTTTATTCTGAATTAACAGCATATTTTTACTCGAATTTGACATTTCTATCTCCGGACGAGAATGCAATTCGGTGTGAATGACAAGTTCTATGATGTTAGTACGAGACACGGTTGACATTATAAAAGTTGAAAGAGGAGCATTCAGGCCAATAGACGTCTCTTATAAAACAGTTTGCAAGTTTTTTACAAAGTCCGTAAGGGCCACTATAACTTATCTTCTTCTAACTTCGCAAGAACTATTTTGCATAAGATAATTATCAGCTGTATTCATCCAAAAGCCTCATCAAAGACTGATGTATCTAAATTTGAGGCAAAACTGATGTGGGCTATTGAAAAGGGAGTACTGTTCTCACTGCCTCACACAATAATATTGCATATGTATCGGACAGTGTCGAAGGACAAAGGACAGCTACCCTATGGAGCTTTAGTGACAAGGATCTTTGAGCATCTTAAAATAGACATACCCAGAAGATTCAACACTAAAACTCTTTCCACAATGGCCATTGACATGAAGATGATCAATAAGATGAGATCGAAGGATGTTGCGAGAGACTTGGAGACGAAAAGAAAAGGAATTGGCTAGAGCAGAGACAGCAAAAAGAAAAGGTAAAGAGTTAGCTCTTTGTTGAGCCAAGTTTTAAAAGGAGAAGACAACTTCTACCGGTAGATGAAGAAGAAGAAGAAGAAGAAAGTATCTCCGCAATTATGGCAAATATGCGTCAAACTTCTCGAGAGAATGTCGAACGAAGCGAGAAACAAATGCGAAAGCATTCTCAGCACTGTAACATGAGAAGAATGATGAATCTGAATTGGAAGAAGATCCGAAGAAGATCCGAAGAAGAGGAAACAAAAGAAGAAGAAGAAGGAGATAAGGATGGGGAAAAAGAAGGGAAACAAGGACAAAATGAAGCATCAATTCGGGGAGCATCTTTCTGAACATATTGAAAATCAAGTACCTGAAGCTTCATCTGGGAATGCTGATTATCAAAAGATCTTAACACTTCTAACTGAGATCAAGGATCGGCAGATAGAAATGGAAACCTCCTTCACTAACAGACTGGAGACTCTCGAGAAGACGGTTAATAATGTATTGACAGGATTGAGAAGTCTCGCATCGATATGGAGGATTTCACCCTTGTTCGGGCCCCAAACAAGAAAACTTCTTAAAAACATCTTCTCGCTTTAGAAATTGGTTTGTTTTCATTTGAACCGACTAATTCTTTTTGAAGTCGACAAAAAGGGGAGAGTAATATGGCTTTTGACTTTTGATGGTTAATTCTCCGACATTTCTAAACTTTTGACTGTTGATGGTTGGATGCATGACATAGTTGGCTTTATTATGGTGTTAATGCATGATACTATGATGTCTAATGATATTTTCTTATATGCTGATTACACTGATGATATGAAGTTATGTTGCTGCTGTATTGTCTATACAGGGTTGATATGAGCTATTCTTATGAGTTGAGCAGAATAGTTGGAAGTAGGCTCTATCTAACCATATTTTGCAGGGACATTAAGCCATATGTATGAAATGTTTTGTCATCATCAAAAAGGGGGAGATTGTTGAGAAAACTCCTAGTTTTGATGCTTACAAAACATTTTATGAATGATATTTTTACTAATCTCTTGAAGGAAAAGAACTCAAAAAGATATAGGCTTTGAAGTCGCTTGTAGCGAAGATAAATCATGAGATGTCTTAGAGTCCGTCCGTACCGGGACGGAAGACTCGATCGACCGAGATTTTAAGTACGATCGTACTGCATCGAGATTTTAAGTCCGACCATACCGGATCGAAAATCTAGGCGAGACTCATAATTTAAGACTGCATCGGACTTAAGATGTATCTACAAAATAAGATCACCAACGGTAGAGTATTTCACTTACCTTATTTATGTTGATTCTGTTATGTTAATCGATTGACGGGATCAATTAGTGGACAACTTCCAAAGAAGAATAGAGCACTTATGGAAGCCCGGATTCGATTGTATGGGCGAAAGAATCTAAGGGGATCCGATCTACCCTCAACGGTCAAAAAGACTTGCCTTATAAAGTCTGTCCAAGAAAGGGAAGACTAAACTCTCAAGGAAAAAACAAACGGTCGAGTGTGGCTTGGAGAGTATTTAAGGATAGGTTGAGACTTAGGGGGAAGCATAGATGAACATTATTCCAAAGTTGATTCCGTTCTTCAATTGTTATTCATAGTGCGTATTCGAGTGATCTCAGTGTATTACAAAAGAGAGTGACTTAGTGAGACTGATTATCACCAAGTACAAACACTCGAGAGTGTGTAATCACCGTTGATCATATAGTGAAATACGGTCGATTGGCTGGTCGCCCGGAGAGTGGACGTAGGCTTGTCTAAAGCCGAACCACTATAAACAAAGTGTTTGCAATCTTCTCTAACTCTCTCTATTTACTTTCTGTTTGTGGATCAAAATAAATTGATATTACTTGCACGTAAACTTCCTCAATACCTATTCACCCCCCTCTAGGTGTTTATACTAGTTACATCACATTTCTTACTCAACTCACAAGGATCTTAGAGAGAGAAGCTTTGGATTGTATTTTACTTGTGAATGAGATGATGTAAATGAGGGGGATAAGACCCATGTATATATAAGTACAGGACACATAGTATCTATAGATTTCTCCTCGATCATATGATGGAGATCATATTTCTCCAACTACCATCTAACTGCATTTATTACAAACGCGTACAATTACCATATCGCTCGCACCTGGGAATATTTAAGAAACTCAAGAAAACCCTAGGACTTAGGGATATCAGTTGAGGGTCACTCGTTCCAAAGGATCGGTCATGGTGTTGTACAGAAATCCTCTTGGATCATTTACGTCTTTGAGCTGTGACATTCTCCCCCACCTAATTGGGTGACATCCTTGTTGCGTCTTTAGCATGGTATGCATCAATTTGCTTCTTAAATTGCCAAAGAGCATCTGCGGGTTCCCAACTAGCTTTACTCTCCAAAAGACCCTTCCATTGGACCATGTACTCTCATTTCGGCGCACAATACCACTTCTGTGACTCGATTTGCCATAATGCAGCTGGCGTCTTGGTCATATGAGGTCTTTGCTCCCAATGGTGCTCGTTGCGACTCCCCTTGGTCCGGATCTTCCTCATCTATATGGAAATGTTTAAGCATACTCATATGAAAAACTAAATGTACCTTTAGCTTTGGTGGCAACTCCAACTTGTATGCGACCTTCCCGACCCATTGAAGCACATGGCATGGCCCCTCGTAGTGATGGATCAACCCCTCGTGCACGTACTTGTATTAAAGAATCGCGTGTAGCTTGGCCAACACTAAGTCCCCAACTTAGAACTTCACGTGTCATTACTTTTGGTCCGCTCATTTCTTCATGTGCTTTAAGGCCTTGCGTAGACATGCACACACCAAGTCTGGTTGCTCTTGCTAATCTTGGGTGAACTTGTATGTGGGAGAGTTACTTCTCTTGTAGCTTGATGCAACTGCACTTGGGTTTGTCGTTGTTGCCCCCTCACGATCTCGAATGGGCTTTGGCTAGTAGACTCGCTCCGATGTAAATTGTAGGTGAATTGGGTCACATCGATCAACTCCGCCCAATTCGCTTGCGTTGTGCTCATGTGGTGCCAAAGGTAGATCTCTAAGAATGCATTGATCCGCTCCATCTGACCATCAATTTGGGGATGCAAACTCGTAGGGAAATTTAGCTCCAACCCCAATAGCTTGAAGAGATCTGTCCAGAATTGCCCCATGGACTTCGGCAAGTTGACGATGGAGTCCATGGAGACACTCTCCCATGGATGTGTGGGGATGGGAAGTGGCTCCAAAAGCCTCAGTGACAATTGTTGCTTAAGCTTGTCTTGTTGGCACACTAGACAAGTCTTTACATACGCCTCAACGTTTTCCCACATCTGAGGCCAATAGTATTGTCCTTTGACAAAGGCCAAGGTATGGTGAATCCCTAGATGACCCGCCCACTTTGAATCGTGGCACTAGTGTAGCACCTCCTTCCTCAGCTTTCCATGGTGTGGCACGTATAGTTGTTGCCCCTTTGTGCAAAGGAGATCATCCTCACACTAGAATTGATGGGTCTTGCCCTCTCCCATGTACCTTAAGAGTCCTTGAGCCCTTTGATTGAGCTTGAACCCCTCCTTGATATGGTTGATCCATGGACAACTTAGTCGACTCACGAGGTTTGCTAGCTTCGCCTTTTGACTAAAGACGTCTACCACGAAGTTAGCCTTCCTCGGCTTGTACTCCAGCACATAGTCAAACTTTGCCAACCGTCGAGCTTGCTTCGGACTCATTTTGTGTGTGTTTGAAAGTAGCCCGTGGTCACATTGTTCGTCCTCACGATGAACTTAGATCCAATGAGATAATACCTCAACGTTTGAAGGCAATGAACCATCGTGATCATCTCCTTCGCTTGAACGGTATACTACCGTTCGGTATCATTTAACTTGCTTGACTTGAATGCAATCGGATTGCCATCTTGCATGAGAACACCACCAATAACATAATCGGAAGCATTAGTCTCTACCTTGTAAGGCTTTGTACGATTGGGCAGCATGGGCATCGGCTCCTCAGTTATCACTTGTTTCAACCGATCAAATACCTTTTGACATCAATCTGTCCACTACCATGGCTTTTCCTTCTTTAGGAGGTCTGTGAGTGGCACGATGATGCTTGAGTAGCTTTGAATGAAGCACCGATAATAGTTGGTGAGGCCAAAGAACGACCTCAATTCCATTACCTTGGTCAGTTGCTCTCATTCGACGATAGCTCGGATCTTGGCCCCATCCATTTGAACTTGACCGTCCTTAACAATGTGCCCCAAGAACGGAACTTCTCTTTGGGCAAAGGCACATTGCTTGCGCTTCATGTATAGTTTGTTCTTGTGCAAGACTTAGAAAACTTACCTTAAATGCTTGACGTGCTCTTCAAGTGTTCGGCAATATACAACTATATCATCAAGATAAACCACTACAAACTGATCAAGGAATGAATGGAATACCTTATTCATCATGGTGTAGAATGTAGTTGGAGCATTGGTTAGGCCGAATGGTATGACGAAGAACTCGTATGATCTGTATCTTGTCATGCATGCGGTCTTTTGCTCGTTCCCTTCAGCGATCTACACTTGATAGTTACCCAATCAGATATCAAGCTTTGTGAACTATTGAGTTCCTCCAAGTTGATCGAAGAGGTCAACAATGAGGGGGATCGGGTACTTGTTCTTGACAGTGAGCTTATTTAACGCTTGGTAGTTTATACATATCCGGAGTGATCTGTTGTGCTTCTTTTGGAACAAGATCGACCACCGAATGGAGCCTTGGACGGCCGAATGTAACCCGCATCGAGCAACTTTTGATTTGCTTCCTCAATTCTTCTAACTCCAAGGGTGTCATGCGATATGACGCCATGGTGAGTGGTTGAGCGTCGTGCACCAACTTGATTCGATGATCCACCTCCCTTTGAGGTGGAAGTTTTTTTGGCAACTCGGGAGGCATGATGTCCTTAAACTCATTGAGGACTTGGGTCACATTCATTGGTACATTGCTTCCTTCACCCCTTTTGTCCTTGACTTTCAAGGCTATAAGGATGGTTATCCCACCTTTCCTTGTTCCTTTGGTGAGTTGCATTGCTAAGATTATTTTCCGATCTTGACTTGATTCGCGATGGACTGTAACCATACATTGACACCACGTATCCGAGATGAAAATGCACTCATCGAAAGACAATATGACTGGTGGATCCTATTTAGGAACTTCAATCCAATGACAAAGTCATAGCTGTCAAGTGGAATTACCTCGATAGTCTTCTTGCTCTTCCATTGCCCGATTTGGAGCTCCACGTCCTTAGAAACACTGAAAGTTGGGACCTCCTTAGAGTTCATGGTTTTGAGCCACTTGGCTTCTTTCTCGACCCGAAGGTTGAGTTTCTTCCTGGCTTCCTCCAATATGGAGAGATTGGATGCCCTAGTGTCTACGAGTGTACTCATCGTGGTTTCTTTGATCTTCAAATCCGTGAACACAAGTCCCTTAAGCTCCTTCACCTTCTTGGACTTGATCGTGCTAAGGATTTGCAATGAACCCATTCACGATTCCTCTTTAGGCTCATCTTCCTTGCAAAGGGCCACTAACTTGGCCTTATTCGGGTAATCTTGCGCCATGTGTGGACCATCACAAAAGAAACACTTATAGGCGTGTACCTTCCTTTGTCCTCCACCACTCGACTCTGCATGAGCTTTAGGAGGGGCTACTAGTGGTTTGCCTCTATTCAGGCGATTGAATCTTTCTCGATTTCCCCTACTATTGGCCTTGTTCTTTCGGATGAGATTTCAACTTGATGTGGAATGCGCCTTGTAGTCCACGAGTGATCCGGCTACGGCTATGGCCGATGTGAGGTCTCCTATGTTGCACCGCTTGAGTTCTTGCTTGGTCTACGGCTTGAGGTCACTCATGAATTGGTGATACACTCCATCATCACTCATGGAGGAGATTTGGAGTAGCAACTCCGAAAATCACTTGATGTAGCCATGCACCATTCTCTTTTGCTCAAGCCATTTTAACTCATCACGAGCATCCTCCTCCGTATACTCGTTGAAACTCCTCGACGAACTCATTCCACGTTGTGATAGGATCCTCACTCTTACCATCCAACTAACGACACTACCATAACAATGCATTATCAACTAAGTTCACAGATGTGGTGTTTACCCATGTTATGTTGTCATTGATCTCGATGGCTTGGAAGAATCATTTCATGTACCACAGGAAGTTGTTCACATCCTTGGTCACCCGTGAGCCCTTGAACTTCTCTAGTTTGGGTGCATCTATTCGTGGACTAGCATGCACCATGACCACCCTATTCACGTGTGCCGCTTCTGATTCGACGGGCTTCCCTTTGAGCTTTGGTATCTTCGTGCACATGGCTACCATCATGGCCTTCAAGGATTCATCCCGCTGTTCCAGCTCTTGTCTCAAGGTCCCTAGTAACTCGCCTCGAAGCTCTCCCATGCAGTCTTGAGCTTTTCCACTTCAGTTGCGAGCTCCTTCTTTCCGGCTTCTACTCCATCAACTGTCTGGGTCAGATCATTGACCGAACCGTGAATATCGGTGGCAAACAACTCTACCTTCGTCACCTTATGCTCCAGATCCCCTATAACATCCCTTGACTAGAACCGGCACGATTTTTCCTTCCCTTGTTGGCTTATCGATAGCCCTCTAACGATCCTCGTGATTCGCCTCCAGTGCGATCAACACCTTAGTATGGGAATAAGCCATTGCACCTTGGAATGAACTTGCTCTGATACACTTGTCACAAAGTTGATCGATCTAGTATTCCCTTCAACCGGTGTGGCCTTAGGATTTCTCCCAACTAGTCTTTCTTACTCAATTTACAAGGATCTTAGAGAGAGAAACTCTAGAGTGAGAAGATTTGGATTATATTTCACTTGTGAATGAAATGATACAAATGAGGGGGATTAGACCCCTTTATATACAAGTATAGGACACATCGTATCCATAGATCTCTCCTCAATTATATGGTGGAAATCGTATCTCCTCAACTACCACCTACCTGCATTTCTTACATACGTGTACAATTACTATATCGGTCACCCTAGGAGTATTCTAGAAACTCAAGGGATACCGATTGAGAGTTGCTTGATTCAAAGGATTGGTCACGATGTTGTACAAAAACCATCTTGGATCATTCACGTCTATGAGTCATGACGCAAGCATTACACATGTGCACAATTCACTAGACAATGTCTACTATTATTTAATTATAGAGAAAATTTCAAATTGTTGAGAAAACTCCTAGTTTTGATGATAACAAACCATTTTATGCTTATCGAAATTCTTATATTTTCTAAGGAAAGTCATAGGGTGACTTATGCTTCTGAGCCTAGATGAAGCAGATGGAGAAGCACAGGAAGCCTCTGAGTCTAGATGAAGCAGGCGGAAAAGCATAGGAAGTTTCTAAGTCTACTTGGACCAGACGGAGAACACAAGCAGACGTGGAACCTCGGTTTGGCATATCCAGAATGTATTGTCAGGACCAGATGGAAAACAAGATCACCAACGGTAATGATTTTCACTTACCATATTTATATTGATTTTGTAATATCGAATCGATTAGCAAGATCAATCATTAGACAACTTCCAAATAAGGATGAAACACTTACGGATGCCCATATTTTGATTGTATGGGTGAACAGAATCCAATGGGATCCAATCTACCTCCAATGGTAAAAAAGACTTACCTTATGAAGTCTGTCCAAGAAAGGAAAGGGAAGACGAATCTCTCAAGGAGATAGCCAACGGTCAAGTGTGGCTCGGAGAGTATATAAAGGGAGGATGCGACCAGGAACCACTATAAACTGTGTTTGCAATATTCTCTACTCTCTCTATTTAGTTTCTGTTTGTAGATTGCAAAAGTTTTATATTACTTGCGCGTAAAATCTCTCTACACCTATTCACCCCCCTCTAGGTGTTAGTATTAGCAATATCAATTGGTATTAGAGCCTTGTGCTCAGTGTTTTTGAAGTGTTTATTACTTCAGATTAAATATCCTCTATGGCTAGTATTCTTGCACTAGGTCTGATTGAGAGACAGAGCAACACTTGACCACCATACTTTGATGGAAAAGAGTACAATATATGGAAGAACAAAATGAAGTCTTTTCTCAAATCAAAGGATTCACTAGAATGAGATGTAGTCGAGAAAGGAATTGAACCCAACACCGAAGCTGGAAAAACCACAAGGAAAGATGATGGGAAAACAACAGAAACATCAGCTACCATCTCTCAAGAAGAATTGACAAAGAGACAAGCTTTGGACTCTAAGGCTACCTACTCTCTTTACCGTGCTTTATCTCATAATGAGTATAATCAAATCTCTTCTTGTGAAACAGCGAAGGAAGTATGGGATATGCTGCATGTTACCTACGAAGGGATTAATCATGTGAAAGAGACCAAAGTAAATATTTTACTTGGTCAATATGAATCCTTCAAAATGAAACAAGGGGAGTCCATAGGAGATACGTTCAGTCGATTTACAGAAATAGTAAATGGGCTTGCATATCAAGGACACCTGTCCCAAGACCAATGAAGGTCAACACGCTTTTGAGAGGTTTATCAAAAGACCGGAATAATGTGAAGACCTCCATACGAGAAACTCTGTGAATCTCACCTCTAACAGTTGATGAGCTTGTTAGAACCCCACAATCCTATGAAGCAGAACAAATGAACGAGGAAGTGGAGTCTAGAGGTAAGAAATCTATTGCTCTTATGTCTAATGTTGATTTTGATGATACAGATTCTGAGGACAAGCTGGATGACGAAGAACTTGCTCTATTAATCAGAAAGGTAAAAAAGTTAAACAAGAAAGGCAGGAAGCAAAATAGACAGTCTGGACAACGAAGGACATCGGATGAGGAAGAGTCTGTCAAAGATGTAGTTTGTTTTGAATGCAAAAAGAAGGGTCACATAAAACAAAACTGTCCTACGGTGAAGAAGAACAAAGGAAAGTTTGAAAAATATAAGAAGGCCCCGAAAGCTGAAACATGGAGTGACATTGAGGTTGAAGATAGTGAAAATGAATATGACAATATTTGTCTAATGGCACACTTAGACTCGACTCTAGAGCACTGAATCAGACTTAGACTTAGACTCGGACAAAGAGATTGAGGTTAGTCATTTTGATATTCCTACGAAGTTTCAGATTATATAAATGAGCTTTGTTCAAATCTAAAATCCACTTGACGAGATCTCCGGACTAAAAAAGGAAAATTACAAGTTGAGTCAACATAATTTTTCTCTAAAAGGAAAGTTTGATGATCTCAAAAAGAATTTTTGGAAACCAAGGGAAATCGAGATTCTTTACTAAATGAGAATGAATCTCTCAAAAGGAACTTTTGGAAACAAAGGAAAATTGAGATTCTTTACTAAATGAGAATGAATTTTTCAAAAGGAATTTTTGAATATTACTACAAAATTTTCTAAAAGATCAAAAACTTTACAGCATATACTTTCCATTCGATTCCTTACTATGACAAGTCGGGACTTGGGTATTATAAGGAAAGTGACTCTTTAATTGATTTTCCAAGAGTCAAGGAGAGAATTAGATAGAGACCTTCTCGACAGGCATACAAAAATCATTTCAAAAAAGAATTTTGTGAAACCTATTGGTCAAAACAATCTCATGTGTTCTAATTGTGGAGAGAAAGAATATTTTGAAAACTAGTGTCCTAAAGTCCGGAGACTTAGAAAAATTGGATAGACAAAGCATATACTACTAACTCTAGTAGACCCAAGAAAGTTTGGGTACCAAAGAAAACTTGAGTATGTGTTTTAATTGCAGGTAAGCTTCAAAAGCAAGAAGAAATGGTATATAGACAGTGGTTGTTCGAGACACAGGACTGTAGATTCAAGAATGTTCATAGGTTTAGAAAGAATAAAAGGAGGAACTGTTTCCTTCGGTGGCAACACTAAGGAAAATATTATTGGACTAGGAACAGTAAATATTGGGAGTTTTATCATCAACAATGTCTCTTTGGTTAAAGGACTAAACTACAATCTACCGAGTATCAGTCAGTTATGCGATGCTGGTTCCAGAATTGATTTCAAGGAAAACTTATGTTTTGGAACTAGTTAAGACTCATCTCAATCATTTACTGGACGAAGACATGGAAATATCTATCTTCTGGATATTAATGAAGATATGGCCAAATGTCTCATCTCAGTTCAAGATGAAACAAACCTTTGGCATCGCAAGGTTGGACATGTTAGTATGAAACATATCTCAAAACTGGTTACCAAAAAGCTTGTTCGTGGATTGCCTTCTCTAAGCTATAAAAAGTCAGAACTTTGCTTCGCATGCACTTTAGGGAAACGGGTAAGAAGCTCCTTTAAGTCTGTAAAACATGTTTCTTCTAATCATACTTTGCAGCTTCTTCATATGGATCTTTTAGGCCAATTAAAACTCAAAGTATTAGAGGTAAGAAGTACTGTTTGGTTATTGTAGATGATTACTCTCGCTTTGCTTGGGTATTCTTCCTTGCTAATAAAGGAGAAACCTTCTCTTACTTTTCAAAATTTGCAAAAAGAGTTCAAAATGAGAAAGGTTACTCTATTTTGAGCATTAAAATAGATCATGGTGGAGACTTTGAAAATTAGGAATTTGCAAATTTTTGTGATAAGAATGGTCTTTAGCATATGTTCTTCTCACCCTACACTCCAGAACAAAATGGAGTTGTAGAAAGGAAAGAAGGTATCTACAAGAAATGGCTAGAACTTCCGCTTATTGAAAGCAAAGTAGCAACTCGCTTCGGGCGAAGCAGTTTCTATTGCATGCTATATCATTAACAAAGTTTTTCTAAGACCTATTCTTGAGAAAACTCCCTATGAAATTTTCAAATGTAGAAAACCAATTGTTTCTTACTTTCATGTTTTTGGTTGTCAATGCTTTATTCTTAAAAATGCTAACAGTCATTCGAGCAAGTTTGAAAAAAGGTCAGATGAAGGTATTTTTCTGGGATACTCAACCACAAGCAAAGCATACAGAGTGTTTAACAAAACTACTCAAACATTGGAAGAGTCTATGAATGTGAAGTTCCTGGAGAAAGGTCTATCTAAGTAGGATAAAACATCATTCGAAGACCCATAACCTACTATAGATCTTGAGAAATCCTCTCTCAATAGAGAAGCTGAATCATCTTAGAAAGTAGTCACAGAAGAACCTCAAGATCAAAGCATCATCTAGATGGACACTACTCAATCACCAGGAAAATCTAATGATAATGCAGCGTAGAACAAAAACTGGAAGCATAAATCCAGTCATCCGCAAAATCTTGTTATTGGAGATATCAATGAAGGAATTCAAATCAGATCAAGGAACAAAAAGGAAACAAGTATTGTGGCACTCATTTCTGAGATTGAACTAAAAGGAGTGGATGAAGCTCTTGAAAATGAAAGCTGGATAGAAGCAATGCAAGAGGAACTCCAACGGTTTAGAAGAAATGATGTATGGGAACTAGTACCCAAACCCAAGGGAAGGACCATCATAAGGACCAAATGGGTTTTTAGAAACAAAATGAATGATCAAGGCAAGGTGACCAGAAACAAGGCAAGGCTTGTAGGTAAATGATACTCACAATCAGAAGGAATAGACTATGATGAAACTTATGCACCCATAGCAAGATTGGAAGCAATTAGACTACTATTTGCTTATGCCTACTATCATAATTTCAATCTATTCTAGATGGATGTGAAGAGCGCCTTCTTAAATGGATTCATTAAAGAAGAAGTCTATGTAGAACAACCTCCTGGATTCGAGGAACCAAGAAAGCCAGATCACGTATACAGACTGAAAAAGGCACTGTATGGTTTGAAGCAAGCACCACGAGCTTGGTATAAAAGACTGAGTAAGTTCTTGCTGGATAATGGCTTCAAGAAAGGTATGGTAGACACAACTATTTTTATAAAGAGGGAAGGTAAAGACATTTTACTTGTTCAAATATATGTAGATGACATAATATTTGGTTCTTCTAATGAACGTCTTTACAAGGATTTTTCAAAGTCTATGTGGGAGGAATTCGAAATGAGCATGATGGGAGAATTGACATTCTTCTTAGGTCTTCAAGTCAAACAATCAAAAGATGGCACCTTCATCTTTCAAGAAAAATATGCCAAAGACTTGATCAAGAAGTTTGGAATGGAGAATTGCAAAAAGATTGAAACTCCAATGTCAACCTCCATCAAACTAGACTAGGATGAAATAGGGAAGAAAGTTGATTAGAAAACCTATAGAAGCATGATCGGTTCCATTCTCTATCTTACTACTTCTAGACCTGATATTCTATACAGTGTGTGGTTATGTGCTAGATTCCAAGTAGACCTTAGAGAATTACATCCGTTTGCTGTAAAATGTATTCCAAAGTGTGTTGCTACTAATCCAAAGTTGGGTCTGTGGTATCCAAAAGGAACAGACTTTACTCTTCTTAGATACTCAGATGCTGATTTAGCTGGATGTAAAGTGGACATGAAGAGTACTTCTGGAACATGCCAACTTTGGGACATATGTTAGTCTCATGGTTCTCCAAAAAGTTAGTCTCATGGTTCTCTAAAAAACATAACACTATGGCTCTATCTACAGCAGAAGCAGAATATGTTGCTTTTGGCAATTGTTGCTCACAAGTTTTATGGATGAGATAATAGTTAAGAGACTATGGAAAGGAAGAGGCCTGCACCGAGATAAGATGTGACAACACAAGTGCTATAATCTCACCAAGAATCCGATCTTACATTCGAGAGCAAAGCGTATAAAAATCAAGCACCATTTTATTAGAGATCACGTGCAAAATAGTGAAATATTTATGCAATTTATTGATTCAAAGAATAGTTGGCAAATATCTTCACTAAACCATTGGACAAAGGTACATTTGATTCGATTTTAGACAAAGGTACATTTGATTTGATTTTAGTAGATTAAATATTATTAACCCATTTGCATAAAGTCTCGTGAAGACAGGGCATCTTCTCGGAAGAAATAATCGTGCGCGAAGCAATCTTTGGATGGACCAATTTTCTGGGGCGCACTCGTAAGGGCTTAATGGTATTTTTGGAAATTTAAATTTTAGCACGTAAGTTATTTCCATATATTAATCGAGCATGGTAAGTTAATATTTGCAAATATTTGATTTGCTTAATTTTCGGAGCATGCCTATATTATTTACATATATTTTTATCAAGTTTTGAATTTTTGAATAATTGCCATTTACAGTTATTTTTATTTCCAAAAATCATGTCTATTCATTTGCTCATCTTCGAAGGGTATAAATACCTAAAACAATCGAGTCTTTCTTTCATCGTACACTTGAATACTTTTCGAAACCCTAAAAATCCTATCTTTTTCTCAAAACCGAACCAAATCCTCCTCTAAATGGCTTCAAGATCCTCCATATCAAGGTCTCCCTCTTCTCGAGATGATCAAACCATATTGCAAGCAGAGGGCCAAGGAATATCGAAGGAGCAGAAACTCATTTCAACCTGACACAGTCCTCTGGAGAGGAATCCTCAAGGCATTCTCCAACTGAATCTGTTCAAAGGAATGTAAATGAAAGAGGTACGTTTGGGTTAATTTTGCCTAAACCTTCGGACTCGAACAAGGTCTTGAAAATGTATGAAGTAGTGAAGGAGATGCTACTGATAGTTTTAAACTTGAATACCTGAGGAAAAATGGGTATGCAAATGAGATGCAATTGGTTTAGGCTGCATCGAGTGTAGAACGTCCGCTTGCACAGGTTGGTTAGACAAATAAAGTAAGCAGAAGTGCGGAAAGTATCAGGGGAGGAAAAGACGATGATGAATGTTTAGGAACTTTGAGGTTAAGATGGGTGTTGTTGGGGTTGTTCGTAATCCCACAGGAAACATGTTCCGTTTCAGAGAACATAAGGCATGTTATAACACTTTGCTTGATCGAGGCATAATGAATCACAGATAGCGGATTTTGATTTTCTAGATACCACTGATGTGACTCTTAGAAGTTGTTTTGAAAGATTGCAAATGGATCATTTTTGCACTAATTTTGCCGCCGTATATCCATAAGTGACAACCTATTTTTATTCAAATTTGTCGTTCTTGACTCCAAACAAGTTGTAGTTTAGTGTGAACGACAAGTTTTATGAACTTGATGCAAATACCTTAGCTGGCATTATGAAGGTTGAAAGGAGTGAGTTTAGGCCTATTGAGGTTTCCTATGAAACCGTATGCAAGCATCTTACAAACTCTCTTAAGGCAAACATCACTTACCCCTCTATGAACTCAGCAAGGATAATACTGCACAAGATTATCATTAACTGCATTCGTCCTAAGGCATCATCTAAGACTGATGTCGCTAGGTTTAAAGCAAAGTTGATGTGGGCAATTGAATAGGGAGTTTTGTTCTCACCCCCTCATACAGTTCTTCTACACATGTATATAATAGTTTTGAAGGATAAAGGACAATTTCCCTATGGAGCCTTAGTGACAAGAATCTTCGAACATTTCTAGATCAATCTACTTGAGAGACTCTACACTAAAGTTCTTTCAACAATGCCTATTGGACTCAACATGATCACCAAGATGAGGCTGCACGATGTAATGGAGACTTGGAGGAGAAAGCAGAAGGAACTTACTACGACATCAACCAATGGAAAAAGGAAAGACAAGGAAGTGGCTTTTGCAGGGCAGAGCACTAAAAGAAGGAGACAACTGCTGCCGAGAGATGAAGATGATGATAAGAAAACCATTTCAGAGATCCTTGCTTCTATGGGTCAAACTCATGTCACTGGACCCAGAATAACAGGAGAAGAAGGGACTGCACCAAGTACAGCAGAGGAAAATCTCCATAGTACAGAACCACAACCTGCAAATAATGTGGTTATGACTAAACCAGAGGCAAAGCAAGAATAGGAAGAAGATCCAAAAGAAGAAGCATCGGATGCAGATGAAACAAGAAGGGAAGTAGGACAAGGAATAGATGAAAGTCAGACTATTCCAGAGATAGAAGATGTTAATAGGGCAGAGGACAAACAGACACCATAGCAAGCATGAACAAGAAGAGGCATCAATTCAGGGGGAGCATCAATCTGAAAGAGCTGTAACACCCCTCCTGAGCTTCTACTTGGATCAGAATATGATCATTCTGATTATAAAAAGATATTAGATCTTCTTGTGCAAATCAGAGATCAGCAAGTTGCCATGGAAACCTCCTTGACTACCAAGTTTGAGACTCTTGAGATGAAGACTCAGCAGCAGATGGCACGAATGGAGTCAGCAATTCATCAGTGTCTTAATAAGATTGAAGAGTCGGCTAAGGATATGAATAATTTCACCTTAGCCCGAACCCCTAAAAAGCCTTCGTCTTAATATGCTTTCCAAATTTCTATGCTAAATTTTTGCTTGGACCCTTTATTTTTGATACTAACAAAAAGAGGGAGTAAAAGCAGATACTAGTTTTGTTGTTGAACATGGAATTGTGTGGAACTGTGTGTGAACTGATTAAACGTTTGAACTTTTGGTGTTTGATCTGAGTATTGTATTGACCATGTATGACTGATTTTAGTGCATAATTAATGTGTCATACATATACTATGTTATGCCTAACCATGTTATGCAGGTACAACAAACCATTTGCATAAAAAGTTTTGTTACCATAAAAAAGGAGGAGATTGTTAAGAAAACTCATAGTTTTGATGATAACAAACCATTTTATACTTACCGAAATTCTTATATTTTCTAAGGAAAGTCATAGGGTGACTTATGCTTCGAGTCTAGATGAAGCAGACGGAGAAGCACAGGAAGCCTCTGAGTTTGGATGAAGCAGATGGAAAAGCATAGGAAGTTTCTAAGTCTACTTGTACCAGACGGAGAACATAAGCAGACGTAGAACCTCGGTCTGGCAGATCCAGAACGTATTGTCAAGACCAGACGGAAAACAAGATCACTAACGGTCATGATTTTCACTTACCATATTTATATTGATTTTGTAATATCGAATTGATTAGCAAGATCAATCATTAGACAACTTCCAAAGAAGGATGAAACTCTTATGGAAGCCCGGATTCTGATTGTATGTGCAAACATAATCCAATGGGATCTAATCTACCTTCAACGGTCAAAAAGACTTACCTTATGAAGTCTGTTCAAGAAAGGAAATGGAAGATGAATCTCTCAAAGAGATAGCCAACGGTCAAGTGTGGCTCGGAGAGTATATAAGAGGAGAATGTGACCAGGAGATAGATAGGATGAATACATTCCAAAGTTTATTCAATTTTTCACAAGCTGTTTGAAAAAGTGCGTAATTGAGTGATCCTAGTGCATTACCAAGAAGAGTGATTTTGTGAGACATATCATCACCAAGTGCGAACACTCAAGAGTGTGTAATTACCTTTGATCACATTATGAAATCCAACCTATTGGCTGATCGCTTGGAGAGTGGACGTAGGCTTGCCAAAAGCCGAATCACAATAAACTGTGTTTGCAATCTTCTCTACTCTCTCTATTTAGTTTTTGTTTGTAGATTGCAAAAACTTTATATTATTTGCGCGTAAAATTCCTCTATACCTTTTTTACCCCCTCTAGGTTTTAGTACTAGCAATATCACAAATAAAAACATCAAGTGAGGTTGTTTCCTAAAAAAAAATTCAATGTGGATCTTTTACATACATACATACATACATATATATTTATATATAGTGATGCACATGTGTGAAACAAGCCAAAGAATTTCATGTCCAAAAACCAAACCTTTGAAAATAAAATGTCGTGTGGCTTCTTTTTCATGTCCTTCCGCGTCCCGAAATCTATCGCCAGACCCTTTCTTTTAGGAAATTACGTTGGAAATGAACTTTCCAAGATAAATTAATTTAATTATGACAGAAAAATATGGGTATCTGAATGTGGCCGACTATGCTACTCATAAAAAACAGTGTGATATTTGACTTGTCGAAAGCATCTCATTTTTAGAAGTCGTAAACCTATTGCATTGGTGTCAATTCGGTCTTAAAAATTTTAATGGTGCCAATTCAGTCATAAACCTTTTGAACTAATGTCAATTTACTCCTAAATTTTTTGACTTGATACTAATTCACTCATTCCAGCTAATTTTGATTAAGTACTGAATTGGTATTAAGTTAAAATGTTTAGGACTAAATTGACATTAGTTCAAAATGTTTAGAACTAAATTGGCACCATTAAAATGTTTAAGACTGAATTGGCACAAATGTAATGGGTTTATGACTTAATTGACATCATTAAAAGGTTTCGGACAAATTGGCTCAAATGCAATAAGTTTATGGCTTTTCCAACACTTTTCCCTGTTTTACTAATAGTGTGACGTATGATGGTTTTAACCATAGATAATGATTGAATTTTCTTGATCAATAATAATTTAATTATATACTAGCCTTTTCTAGTATAATAGTTTTTTGGCTACTATGAAAATAATAGTTTATTGTGAATCACAAATTCTTAAAAAAGTGACCCCACAACAATTTATAATTATTTATTATTTGATTTTTGTGGTCGAATAGATTGCTATTCTCACAAGTAGATTAAAAATTGTCACATAATCATTTTTCTTATATACCCCACTTCATTTATTAAGGGAAACCATAGATATGGTCTTTATTTCTCTCTCCCATGTGCTCTTTCCATACTTATGACCCAATTTGGTTCAATTTTTTTTGGAGGATTTTGGCCAAATGCAATTACATCTCCAAGGGGCTCTAAGGGCCTTTAGTCCAAAGTGGGTTCGAAGGTCCTTTAGAAAGTTGCATCTTTGGAATGCAAGTTTCGTTGTTATTCACGGCAAGTACTGTTCATCTTTTTCGGAGAAGTGAACGAGGTCAATGAATGTCGGTCAATGGGTCACTTGCATTGGTGACCGCCAATTGAGGGGTTGCCCGACCCGACGCTTCTTGAGGTCGTGCGACTTCGAGGCGAGATTGTTTAGTGGCTAGCGGCCAATTTTGGCTGCTAGTGGCTAGATAAAAAATATATATAGTTAAAACTTTTTTTTTATAAAAAATTTAGTAAAAGTCTTTTGCAAAATGTAGTTTTACCAAACAACATTTATGCTAAAATTATTTCACAATGCAATTTAAAATTATAATTTATCAAATGTTATTTACATTTCGAAAGGCTTTTTTTAACTCAAAAGGTATTTGCATTTTTCTAAGGATATTTGCCCAAAGCCAAGCCAAACAAAGCCTATGTCTCTTGTAAGCAGGATGGCTTAAGTTGATAAACTTGACTCAAGACCATGAAACTGAACTGAATATGAGACATGACTATAGGTCCCTTGGCTACAATGAATTACATTCGACATAATCCATCCAAATTAATCATCAAACTACAATTTTGGTTGAGGTCAGTGTATACGTCCCGCGAGGTGATAGTATATATCTGATGTGTCTTTTCTTTCTCAATCCAAGAGCTGGAACTCTTGAATTAATTGAGATGTCTAAATCTTAATTTATTTCCTTTCTTATTTATTGAAATGCTCTAGTGATCGAAGGATTAAACTAAGTTTTAGGGCCTACATGATAATCATTCCGTTTCTTTATTTTTCTATTTTTTAGTTCCAAGAAGAACGAATTTGGAATATAATTCAATTTGGTAAAAAAATTTTATTTTTCTATTTTTGGTATAAATTTTTATTCTAGAAATACATTTAAAATATAAATGAAAAGTAAATTTTTTTACTTTTCTTTTTTCGGAACAAAATTGAGAAATTAAAATTTTTTTCATTGCTCACTCTTGCTACTAACTGGTTGCCCACTCGTCACCGCAGCTTGGTTGACTTGTTGTCCGTTGTTGCTGCTTTTCACCGTTGCTCGAGAGGAAGAAATTTTGTGTTATTATAAAATGAATTTCTATTTCGGAAATAAAAATTTTGTATAGTTATCAAATGCGTATTTTTGTTCAGAAATTCATCCGGAGGATATAAATAGAAATTTCAGGCCAAAAATTGATTTATGGAACAAAATAGTTATCATTCGTGCTCTTATTTTCTGTAAAGCAACCCAATCAACAGTAGGAGGAGTTACATTGAAGAACGAAAGGACGTGCATCTTTTGAATTTTAAACAACGGATACTGTTCATCCTCCTTTTCCTTCGCATCACCGACTCTTTGTTTTGAGAAAATTACTAAAATAGTCATAAACTATCACAATTTTTTCAATTCAATCATAATTTTTTTTTTTGTCAATTCAATCATAAATTTTTTGCAATTGTGCCAATTCAGTTCATATTGCCAAATTTAGTCGGCCGAGTGCCGATGTGGATGCCAACTATTCAGCGACCACTAACGTGGCAATTTCTTAATAATATTTTTAATATTTATTCTTTTTTTCTTTTCCCCTTCTTGCCCCTTCCTTTAGCTACTCACCACCAGCCACCGACTAGGGTGAGCCTTGCTCAGCGACGGCGAAGCCACTGTTGCTGTCACGCCCGACTCTCGAGCTCGCGGCAACCCTTTCTCCATGGTCAATTGAAAGCGACGTCCTAGGACTCATCGACGACCATTCATTTTATCTTTGATTATGCGCAAGCGGAAGACGAACCATCCCTAGACAAACATACAATCAAACAGGGATGAGGGATGAACAAGAAGAGGGAGAACAACAACAACTACTAAATTATTCAATTTACTAGATTAACCAATGGAGGATCGTTTTCCGAATTACAAGCTCGACAAAAAGGGCCGATCCATCCTCTAAGTCAAATCAAATAGAAACTAGCCTAATCCAATTAAACAAGAAGAACCCTCGGGTTCAACACCACGGTCACTCGGACCCATCGGACTCAAGCTCCATCGGGTCGATCATCGGAGGAGCGGGCGGGGATCCTCCATTGCGGGTACGCCATTCTAGGGACCTGAAAATGGTTAACCATGACAGGTTGAGATAAAATCTCAGCGAGTTCTTCCCCTAAGCCCCGGTTAGTACGCCAACTCAACCCGGGGTATCTCTCTAGAACCACCCCTCACTCAACCCCACAACAGACAACATACAACCCGCAATCAAACAACCAACAACAAACAACCCACACTCAAACAACCACCGGGGTCAACCAATAAACACTATTCGGTCCGCATGCAACCTTACCCGGGTCCGCCATACCCCGCACGTCAAATCTCATACAATGCAAACAAGGCACATGGCCGTTAGATGATACTGATTCATCACTCACATGCAAATCGCATCACAAGCGATCTCACCCGGCCATTGCCACACCCTGCACGACTGTCAACTCATGCGTGCGTACCATAAATAATGCAATCATCACGACATTAAGAGCATGCGAATCATTAGAGCATTTCACACAACTTTCTCATGCCTCACATCCACACATATGCTCCGATTATTACGACCACTAGGGCCACGGCACAACCTTATGGTTGGCGGTCTACCAGTCAAAGACCAGGCATCGTCCTCCCCCATGAGGCACGGCGACGTCACGGGCTCTCTCCCATCGACGGTATTCCCTATGGAGCATGGGGCCTGCTCACTGCCGCAGCCCCGCATTTGACCATTGTCAGGCGACCCAATGGTCACGGCACAACCCCAATGGGGATTGGCGGTCATTCGGCTCAACCGGACTATCAACTTTAATCTGACCATGCAACACATCAACAAATAGTTCATTCTTGTCTTTGTTTTTGCTTGGTCGTGAATGCAACATTGCTCATGCGCTCATGTTCATGCGACATGCCATTTCAAATAACCCACGCAATATGTCATGCGGTATCACTCGACAATTCCAAAATCCAAAATCCAGCCAACACTCGATCACGCATTTCATCAATATTCACGAGCATAATTAACAATCGGCACTCCAATTAATCACAACAATTAAGAGCACATCAAAATAAGACTAAATTTAGCTTCTGCATGAACAGTGCCATGAACAGTAATTGTGAACAGTAATCGTGAACAATATTTATGAACAGTGATTTTTTCGAAATTCAATTAATTAAAACATTTAATCCAGAAATTAAACAAAACATTAATTAAAACAATTAATCAATTCAATTAAATCAAATCATGCTTAATCAATCACATAAACACAATTAATCCCAAATTAAGCACAATTAAGCTTAATAAGCAAAATTAAGCTAGTCTAATCTTAATCATCTATCTAACCACCTATCTTAGGGCTAATACAACTTAATTAAACCCCTTAAACCAAAATTAATACTAAATAACCAACCCTAAGCAAGTTTAGGCACTAAATAGGGATTAGGAGCTAAACTCACCCGTTAAGCGGGCCGGCGACACGGATGCGGCGGCGGCAACGAACCCGACACCCGGGGACCTCTACCACGACGATCCAAGGCGGTCCCGGGCTCAACACAGTAGCAACAACTCGGAATCCCCACCGCAACTCGAAAAACTGCACCGCTTGGAGGAGGAAGAAGCCGATCGGAGTTGAACGGGCCGCTCGGAGCTCCGGCGAGCTGGTGGCCGGTGACCGGTGGCTCCTGGGGGTTGAGGGGGAGTTGTGGGTGGCTGGTATGGGCGGTGGGTAGGTCGAAAATGGAGGAAAACAGGTCAAAATGTAAAACTGTGCGCACCGCATGAACAAGAGGCGGTTTGCGAGCAGCCGCCTTCCGGCGGCTGTACGAATCGACCGGAGGCTCTTTCCGGTGATCTGCCAATGCTATCTGAATGGAAATTCTCTTCCGAACACAACGGCAGGTGGTACAAGACGTGATTCAAACGGGAAGGCAATGAACAACTCGATTTTCGGTAAAAGGTCAGAACTGAAAAAGCTGAAGGAAGGAAGGGAAACTAGGGAGAGAAGGGTGTGCGGTTTGGGGAAGATGAAGAGGAGAGAGAGAGTGAAGTGAGGCTGAAGATAGGCCTCAATTAAGGCCATTAATGCTTGGCTCAAGTCCCCAAAAACATGACATCATCTTCTCTCTCTTCCTTTTTGACTTTTCTTCAAAATATCCAAGGGCATTTTGGTCATTTCCACATTGCACATTTCCCAATGTGCCCTTGGGCTGAAAATGAGAGGCAGGCCTAGGAAATGGGCCGGAAAATGAATAGGAACGGGCTCGGAAATTTATTGGGCTCGAATCGGTTCGAGGTTTGGATAACGGGCTAGGAAGGGTAAACCCCTTTCCAATGGGGCGACTTGTTTGCCTCGGGCCTTCCATGGCGGTTGTCCCACCTTGGGCGTGAGACCCTCACTATTCTTGCCCGGCCCACGTTCTCATAGGCTCGGGTTCTCGGTTCGAAAACCCCTTTTTCAAAACTCGGCTCAACCGGCACTGTTGACTGTCGATGAAGCATCGTCCAAAAGTCCATCCTGGACGTTCCTGAAAGTTCGAAATCCAATCTTGGATTCTCATACTTTGTCAATTTTGCCCGAATGCCATTTTGGTACTACTCGGGCGACGGGCGGCTTCGAGGATTCATGCATAACCGACTTGTGCCAATTCACGTTCAAGACTTCTCGACACATGAACGTCCTTGACTACATGAAATTGCGAATGATCGATTCTTATTTCAAAGTACACGATTACCAAGGATCGACATAGGGTCGTTCGCGGGCTCGATAACAGTAAACGGAATCACCCGTCGTCCCATTATACTCTGTCTACGAATCGACTTCTATTTGTCCCTGGAATCGGCCTGCATATCTACAGGATCGTCCCTACGCAATTCTCACAAGTCAAGTTGTTTTCCCTGGTCAAGTTCTTTAGTCACACGAGTTCTGTCCTCATTAGCCTTTCCCCTCAAGGTCGGTATCTCGGAGTGATCGCCCGAGTGAGATCAGCCAACAATGCATTGGCGAAATTCACGTTTTCCTCCCTCAAACGGCTCGAATTTCAGGATGTTACGGTTGCTATGGCTGGGCGAGGCCTCGCCAGATCTGTGACATTCGGGTTCCCGCTAGCTAAATCATGTGTCTTAGGAAATTAAGCTGTTTTGCCATATTATGAATATTTACCCATATTAAAGTAACATTGCCGAAATTATATCAGGTAATTTTATTTTCATCGCACTAACAAGCCATGTTGTTAAACTTCGTCATGATTATGCTTTGTCGATACGCCAACTTGGAGGGATTAGTCGATTTTAACAAACGAGCCTCGGCCCCTTTTATTTGAATTCATTTTCTCTTCAAGAAAATGTTTGTATTTCTTTTGCTTAAAATTTTTTTGGTCCGATACTAATTAGTCTGTATCTCACTCTTTTTTTCTCAGTGTACTCTGCCCCATGCAGCTAATCTTCATTTTTTTTTTTTGGGTGTGTGACGTGGATGCATCTGTTCGATTTAATCACCCAATTTAATTTTAGGTTAATTTCGTGTAACCGAATTCACGATGTAGGCCTAAGATCATTCGATGAAAATGAAAATAAATGGGGAGAGTTTAAGCAAGGGTCAAAAATAAGGTGCTGATAAAAAAATTGATGTTGATTGAGGATAACTAAAACTATTAATTTCTAATCATGCGTGAATTTATAATATTTAGGTGTTTTTAGCAAGGTACTTGGAAAAAATTAATTGTCGTCGATACTTTTCTATTCAATGAAAATTAAATAATGCCTTCCTTACTTATCCGGATAAGTGATTTTTTTCGTTTAATTAATCGAATCTTTTAATCGATGTTTGTTATGGTTGTCAATCAAGCTTAATCTCTTTAATTGGGTTTCAAACAGACGGTTAAGTTTATCTTATCAAAATAACTTAAAAAGTATATTTTTTTTTTTTTTATCACGACTATTTGCACAACACAAGATGTTGATCCTCGATGGGATAAAATAAAAATTCTGCATTTCCCTATTAATGTCTATATAAATAGATCAGAAATCTGCCGAGCCGATAATCACAAATAGGTTCGACCAAAAAAAAAAAAAAGAAAAATCACAAATAGGAAAAATCAAAATTCCAATTCCCGCCTTCGCCTCCTTGAGCGTAGTAGCGTACCCTTGAACCACCGGTTCACCCAGTCGGGCACCACCTCCAGCAGGGGCACGCCTCTCACCGCTGGGTCTCAACCCCATCGCCGCCCCCCTCCTGTTCCCTCGATCGCCAGCTGACTCGACCATGTCCGATTCTAGCGTGATGGGTTTTATTAATAATGGGCCGCCCATTTGAAAGGGCCCATGAGAGAGGTAGTTATTTTTGTGGAGAATAGAAAAGTTGTGGGGAAGTTAACATTTGGAACTCTCATACGTTGAGAAATCTCCCCGCACAAAAACAAAAAGGAAAAAGCTCTCTTAAGTGTAGATTTTCGCCCCGAAATCAAGAACTCTCGTTGTTGCAAAGGAAGAATTTAATCCATGGATAATAAGGTATGTCCATTTAAGTGATATGCCTTCCGATCGGTATTATACGTGTCCTTGGGCCGTTTCCGCATTTTTGATTGATTGATATTCGATTAGTTCGATATTCGTTTTCCGGAATCCGTTTCCATCATTGGTATCAGAGCCTAGGATTATTGTTACCGATCGTTACTGTAGTTTATAATTGTTTTTATGGCTGAAATTCAAGTTTTGATGATCATGAGTGATTGAGAGCAAAAATCCCGACACCCGCACTATTCGTTCCCTTTTTATGACTTTTCGTATGTCAAAATTAGTTTTTGAATACACGAGGTCGTAGTTCTCGTCGAGACGAGAAAAATGAGTGGTGGCACGCCGCCGAGGGTGGCCGGACGCGCCGCCACGCGCGGATAGAGGTGGTCGTCATTGTCGGGCGCGTGCGTTTTTCCCATACGCGTGTGCCGCATGCGCGCGGGCAACCGCTCGCGCGCGTGGGCCGCACGCGCACGGGTAACCGCCGCGCGTGCGGTGCACGCGCACGGGTAACCGCCGCGCGTGCGGTGCACGCGCACGGTAACCGCCGCGCGTGCGGTGCACGCGCATGGTAACCGCATGCGCGTGGGGTGCACCCGCGTGTGGATGACGTCGTCCTTCCATTCGGGCGGTCGGTTTGTCCGACCCAGACCCACCCCATGACCCGTTGACTTGACCCGGTCATCCGTTGACCATTGACCCTTGTTGACCGTTGACTTTGTTGACCGTCGTTGACCATTGTTGACTTAAAAAAAAAAAATCTCAGTATGGATTATGTGTAGTCCCTTATGTTCTACATTTGTTGCAGGAACAATGGCTCCCATTCGCATGCGTACACCTATTCGCGCAATTTCAAGAAGACAAAAGAGGAGACTTCAAAGGTCGATAGTTAAGTTGGCTAATTATCGATGGGAAAGTGGTGATATAAGGGTACACGTGTGCAAGGTCAATAGGAAAATACATAAAGTAATTTGGAAAGGTTATCCCATGCCAGCTTTTGAGATGGTGCGATCCATGATTAACACTCTTCCATTGGAATGGCAAGTGGTGTTCAATCGCCTATGGGATGTTAACGTGGTTCCGGATTATAAAAAGCTTGTAGTGGCTTTTGTGAGGGAATACTTTAAGATTGAGGCCTCGAGGACTTCGATCTTAGGGATGAATATGACCAGGCGGGGAATGAATGTGCGTGGGAGAAACCCTAGGGGCATTCCCTCTGTTTTTCCATGGGTGCCAAATAAGAAACTCAAGCTTTCAAAGCGCTTTTATAAGTCTTTCCCTGTTCATAGGTTGTTTTATTGATTAGTTGAAGCTATGTTTGTTTAGGATGTTTTATAAATATCTTATGTAAATAGTTTCTTCCATGTTGATGTTGTTGTGACTTCTAATGTATTAGTTATGTTATGTAAGAATGTTTTTCATTAATGGATGTTCAATGTTAATTGTTTTTTATTACTATTAATTCTTGTGGGTAGTTATGGAAGTTTAAGTAGCTTCAAATGACTTATTTTTGCATAGAAGGTTATATTAATGATAATTTCAATTAAGGTCCTTGGATGATGATTGGAAACAATAGTGACCTTTTGATTCTGAAGTCTTATTTGAAATTATTCATTAATATGATTAGTCTATGCAAGATAGATGCATAAATGATAGGCATTAATGTTTCGTGCATGTGTGTCGATATGTTAAGATCAATGGCTTCAGCAACTAAGAGTATAGTCGCTGAATTGAACAAAGGAGAGAAGCTCAACGGTGATAATTATGAAATATGGCATATGAAAATCAAGTATGTGCTAGAAGAGCAAGAGGCTCTTGAAGCTCTTAACCTGGTTATGGAAGAGCCTAAAGAAGGGAACATTGCACAACACAAAAGAGATAATGATGCATTTGTTGCATGGAAAAGAAAGAACTCCCTTACTCGCATCACATTGCTGAGTAGCATGGAGAATGATGTCGTGCGAGAGTTTAGGCGTTTTGAGAATGCCAAAGAGATGTGGGAAGCACTGACAGCAAGATTTGGTCATACATCGGTGACCAAGCTGAGACAGCTCACTATAAGGTTTGACTCATACAAGAAATCTCATGGTCAGTCCATGAAACTACACTTAAGGAAGATGTCAAACATGATAAATGAGCTTAAGGATGCTGGCCACGTTCTAACTGATGAACAACAAGTACAAGCAGTGATTCGTTCCTTGCCTCAAAGTTGGGAGCATATGAAGGTGCACCTGACCCACAATGAGAACATCAAAACCTTTGAGGATGCAGTACGCCATCTTGAGCTAGAAGAGGATCGCTCTTGGCGGCAAAGCCGAAACGATATTTATTATGCAGGTTCTAGCTCACAAGGAGCTTCGAGCTCTAAGCGTAAGCATCCTGACTCATTCAAAAGGTGGAAAGGCAAAGGAGCGAGCTCTTCAGGGAAGAAACCAAGAGTTGACCAACGTGAGAGAGAAAACCGTCCTCGTATGAAGAAAGTGTCAAGGGTTAAGTGTTAAAATTGTGGCAAGAAAGGTCACTATGCTTGCAATCGTAGCGAGCCAAAGAAGGTAAACACCCCTTGTATTCTTGAGAACTCTATTTTTGTATCAAGTTTTGTACTTTTGACTGAATTTGATCCTTTGTGGACCGTAGATTCGGGAGCCACAACCATGTAGCGAAGGACGAGAGGTGCCTTTGTGGAGTTTCGACAAATTCCAATTGGAATGAAATGGATTTATGTAGGGAACAACTCCAAAGCTGAAGTAAAAGGGATTGGCACTTGCCAATTAAATATGCGTGGTGGACGCACTTTATTCCTACATGATGTATTATATGCTCCGGAGATTCGTCGAAATTTGGTGTCTATGTTAGTGTTGGTTAAGTTTGGTTTTAATTTGAACTTCCATAATAGTGGTGTGGACTTGTTTTTAGGAACGAGTTACTATGGTTGTGGTTACTTTCTAGATGGTTTTATTGTGCTAGATGTTGATTCTAGTAATGTTAATGTTTGTTATTCCCTCTTCACATCTTCTAATTCATGTGATAATGATGTGAATGTATGGCATGCTAGACTTGGTCATATAGGCCAATAACGAATGAATATATTAGCTAAAGAGGGCTTATTGGGCAATATCAAAAAAGTTGATTTGCCCACTTGTGAGCATTGCCTAGTTGGGAAAACAACAAGGAAACCATTTGGAAAGGGGACAAGAGCTGAATTTCCTTTGCAATTAATCCATTATGACATTTGTGGTCCAATGAATGTGAGGGCAAGGCATGGAGCTGTTTATTTCATCACGTTTATTAATGATTATACTGGTTTGGACACGTGTATTTGATTACTCATAAATCTGAGGCTTTTAGTTGCTTCAAAAAGTTTATGAGCTTAGTAGAAAATCAATTAGACAAGAAAATAAAAGCATTAAGATCTGATCGAGGTTGAGAATTTCTATCGATGAGTTCAGAAATTTGTGTGATGAAAAAGGAATAGAAAGACAATTGTCTATTCCCTATACTCCTCAACAAAATGGTGTTGCGGAAAGAAGAAACATAACTCTATTGGAAATGTTTAGGTCCATGATGGCACAAAGCTAACTTAACCATCACCTTTTGGGGTGACGCTTTGTTAACTGCTGCCTATATACTTAACCACGTGCCTTCTAAATCAGTTATTTCCACTCCATATGAGTTATGGATAAGTAGAAAATCGGATTTGTGTTTTCTCAAACCTTGGGTTGTGCTGCCTATACACATGAATCATCTCACAAGTATGGGAAATTGGGTCCTAGAGGTAAGAAGAGTATTTTTATAAAATACTCAGAACACTTGAAAGGGTATGTGTTTATAGGTGAGCAAGAAAGTGGGAGTATAACTGAATTTGAATCACGAGATGTCACATTCTTAGAGAATGAATTTCCTAAAAGGGCGAAATAGGCGAGGACTACTCATTTGAAACCTTGGATCAAGATGATGGAGTTCGTCCAAGTGGGAGCAATATGAGAAGTGAAGAATTAAATTCGGATCAATCTCAATTGCAACCATCTAAAAGGATGATATCGTCATTATCTTATCCGAGTGGGAGCATAATGAAGAGCAATGTGCAAAGCATACAATTGCCCATACGGCGAACAAGTCGCAAAAGTATTCCCCGTCGACGTTTTGACATTGAAGGGGAAACTTTTATGGTTGCTCCACGAGATGAAGATGAGCCGAATAATGTAAATGAGGCTCTAAATTGCCCTGATAAGGAAAAATGGATGTATGCAATGGAAGAGGAAATGGAGTCAATGAAGTCAAACCATGTTTGGGAACTAGTTGATCTTCAAAAGGACGCAAAGTCATTGGGAACAAATGGGTTCTCAAACTAAAACGCAAAGCTGATGGCTCAATAGAAAGATATAAGGCATGCCTTGTGGCGAAATGATATAATCAACAAGAAGGAATTGATTATGAGGAAACATTTTCTCCTGTGGTGAGATTTACCTCAACCCGCCTTATTTTGGCAATAGTGGCAAGTATGGATCTTGAACTACATCAAATGGATGTTAAGACTGCTTTTCTCAATGGAGAATTAGAAGAAGAGATTTATATGGAACAACCTAATGGTTTCATTTTAAAAGGTCATGAGCAAAAGGTATGTCGACTTTTGAGATCAATATATGGCCTTAAGCAGTCATCGAGACAATGGTATATACGTTTTCATAGTGCCATAGTGGCATATGACTTTACAATGATTGATGAGGATCATTGTGTATCTATATCAAAAGGTCCAAAGATCAATTTGTGATTATATCATTATATGTTGATGATATACTAATTGCTGGAAGTAATTTGGAGTTTGTCAATATTGTCAAAAGTTGGTTATCTTCCAACTTTGAGATGAAAGACATGGGTGAAGCTGCATATATTCTTGGAGTTAGAATTTTAAGAAATCGTTCGAAGAGAATATTGTCTCTTTCGCAAGAAACTTATATAAATAAGGTTCTTGAACGATTTCGTATGCAGGATTGTAAACCCGTAGATACTCTTATTGTAAAAGGTGAAGGATTGAGCTATAGATTGTGTCCTAAGACTCCACAAGAGAAGGAACAAATGCAATGTGTTCCTTATGCTAGTGCTGTTGGAAGCTTAATGTATGCCATGATGTGCACAAGACCCGACATATGTTTTGCAGTTGGAATGGTAAGTAGATACCAATCCAATCCAGGTCAAGCACATTGGACAGCCGTCAAAAGAATGCTGAGGTATCTAAAGGGAACTGTTGATTATATGTTGAGTTATTAAGGAAATGATATGCGGCTTGAAGGCTACTTAGATGCTGATTGGGGAGGAGATTTAGATGAAAGGAAATCTACCTCCAAATTTGTTTTCTTACTAAACAATGGCGCCATATCTTGGAGTAGTAAGAAGCAAATGTGTGTAACCTTGTCCACGATGGAAGCCGAGTTCGTGGCATTATACAAGAGGGTGTTTGGCTTAAGAGATTTTTGGATCATTTAGGTGTCGTTGAGAATGCTGCAAACTCATTGTTGGTTAATTGTGATAGCCAAGCAGCGATAGCGTACACAAAGGATCCAAAATATCATGCTAAGACCAAACATATAGATCCCAAGTATAACTTTGTCAAAGATATGGTTGCACGAAAAGATGTGAACTTGTAGTACATATTTACGCATAGAATGATAGCAAATCCTATGACAAAGCCGATACCTAGAGATGTTTTCGCTGGTCATGTAAAATCTCTGGGACTACATAGATCTTGATGTATTAAATGATGTATTTTCCCTAAATGTTCACTGTTGATGATATTTTCTATCATTATTAATGCCTATGAATTCCATTTAACATTTATGCATCTCAATGCTTAGTGCATTATGTTTGAGAAAGTATGTCGAACAGATAAGAGATTAGCCCACTCACACGGGTAATCGCCTCCATTTACTATGTGAAAAATGGAGATGAGACAATTTTAAGCTTATTATTTGAGTGATAATTGAGAGCTCAAGCTTAAAATATAAATGTCAATTTAACTGAGTGTTAAAATGAGGATATACTATTTACTATGTCCGAAAGTAAAATAACCCACATATTTTACTTTATCTATTTTTGGAGCCAGATGTGAGTTCTAATGGATTCTTTGAAAGAGTAGATTTGTGAACTCAAGTTAGACATTAAGTATGTCTGAACTATCATCTGTATGGTATTTAAGTGAAGACATACGCTCTATGGGAAAGGAGTTAATACCATAATACGTATTTCATACTACGTATGCATAAGACGACCAATAAGAGTGGCAAAAGTTTTGATCTCAACTTTTAAGCCGTGTGAGACTCTTGAGGAAAAGAGTTCCTCAATTTAAGTGCCCTCATGACTCTTACTTATTCTCAAGATTTCTATTTAATGTTTGTTGTCTTAGAATGTTGCCGATGATCAAGAATTGATTCGATCTAACGGGACATTTCTAGAATAGCAAGTTGAATTGAAATTGAGAGTTTTAAGGAAAGAGGAAGATCAATTTGTTATTGATGTCACATTTTGTTTGTATTCACCGGTCGACCAATTGTGATTAGTTCATAATTGTGAATACAATATATAATAAATGCAAAGAGATCAAGAGAGATATAAATGTGACTAATTGATCTAGGGTACTACATACTATATCTACTCGAAAACATCATGCCCAATTTGAGCTACTATGTATTCCTAACAGATGCATGGTAATGAGCTCTCAAAGTATGCTGGTCGCATGGATTATTTTTCTTGTATGAACTTTGCAAAAAATGAGAGAGTTATGTTTCCACCATGTGCGAGTGGGAGATGATGGGTTTTATTAATAATGGGCTGTCCATGATGGGCTAAGCCCAGCCCATTTGAAAGGGCCCATGAGAGAGGTAGTTATTTTTGTGGAGAATAGAAAAGTTGTGGGGAATTAACATTTGGAACTCTCATACGTTGAGAAATCTCCCGCACAAAAACAAAAAGGAAAAAGCTCTCTCAAGTGTAGATTTTCACCCCGAAATCAAGAACTCTCGTTGTTGCAAATGAAGAATTTAATCCGTGGATAATAAGGTATGTCCATTTAAGTGATATGCCTTCCGATCGGTATTATACGTGTCCTTGGGCCGTTTCCGCATTTTTGATTGATTGATATTCGATTAGTTCGATATTCGTTTTCCGGAATCCGTTTCCATCATAGCGTTTTGGCAGCGGATTGCAGCTTGACTCCCGCCTGTTTCAGACCCCTCTTTCTAGGGTTGACGAGCTGGTTTTCGTTTCAAGTTGAGAGAAGAAGAAGGCGGCGATGGGAAAGGTGGGAACAAGTATTACCCAACGGATTTCGTCCATTCAAAACTGCCTAGGCTTCGGAGGTCTAAGAATCGACAGAATAAGGTTTGGATGATGCTTCCGATGAGCATCCTATGCAACGCCTGCAGGAATTACATTTACAAGGGCACCAAGTTCAATTTCAGGAAGAAGGACGTCAATTGCGAGGTCAGTGCTCTTTGATTCTGTTTCCCATTCATAGTTGTCGACTTTGTTCTAGTTCTTGGTATTCTTTTGTTTTTGCAAGCAGAAACGTATTTGGGTATCCGGGTATTCAGATTTTACTTTAATTGCTCTTATGAGCTCACCATCAAAACTGATCCACGCAATTCTGATTACCTCGGGGAGTCAGGGGCCACGAGAACCTTTGAGCCCTGGCGTCTTTAGGATGAGGCACGAGATCGTGTCTTTTGAATTTTTGTGTTTTTTTTTAGAGTTTATTGGACTTTGGGAAGTGTGTGACTCGGGCCTTTCCATTTGGGTTTGGGCAGGTGGTGGAGGGTGAGGATAGAAAAATGGAGACTGAAGAGATGAGTGATCGCATCAAGTACTTGGAAAGAGGGAGATGGACATTCCGTCCGCGCTTCATGAAATGCAATCTATGAAAGTGTGTTTCTTGATTTGAATATGTATTCGTACAGATGGTATTTTATGCAAATTGATTTCCTTGTTTTTCTGTTGCTTATAGTAATCTTGTGCTGCTAATGGCCAGCATTATTTTTTCCAGTCTAGGCATGCAACCGTGAGCTTTGATGCAATTGTCACGGCTCGAAAATATGAACGCTCCAATAGGGTTTTGCATGACGCCATGACCGATCCTTGGAACGAGCGACCCTCAACCGATATCCCTAAGTTTTATGGTTTCTCGAGTCTTCTAGAATATTTCTAGGGGTGGGCAATACAATAATTATATACCTATGTAATTAAGGCAGGTATGTGGTAGTTAGGAGATACGATCTCTACCGTTAGATCAAGGAGAGATCTACGGATATGGTTTGCCCTATACTTGTATATCTAGGGGTCTCCCCTCATTTGTACCATCTCATTCTACAAAAGTAATAGAATCCAGAACTTCTCTCTCTAGAATTTTTATGAGTTGAGTGGGAAAGGTTGCTTGGGAGAAATCTTAAGGCCGCAACCAAGGCTGCATCCTAAGGCCGCACGGGTTCGAAGGGAATACTTGGGAGAAATCCTAAGGCCGCACGGGCATAGGTTTGAAGGGAATGCCTATATATAGGGCTCTATTTTCCCTCGTTTGTACCATCTCATTCTATCAGAACAATATAATTCAGAGCTTCTCTCGCTAGAGTTTCTTTCTCTAGAATTCTTGTGAGTTGAGTGGGAAAGGCTGCTTGGGAGAAATCCTAAGGCCACATGGGTTCAAAGGGAACGCTAGATCGATTGGCTCGTGACATAATGTTGCAGGTCTTACGACGGACATCTGCTACAAAGGTATGAGTTGTTTTCTATCTATTTTGAATTAACATTTCTACAAATAAGTTAATTCCCAAAATACAATTTTGTGATGGTACAAATTAATGCACGGAATAATGTGTTGTACGGTTATAGAATTAATGACCTAGTTAGTATTTGAAATAGCTTTAGAACTTATGTCCAGATTCAATGTCTGAAACGAACTCAAACGTTACAGTTGAATCAATTCTCTAAAATGGGTTTAGAGTAAATGAGCCGATATGGGACTTATTAGAAAAAGTGATTGAGAGAGTCATAGAAACGATCGATGATTGACAAAGAGAGTGATGATAGTGATCAATCATCTTATTCACACAAGAAAGCAATTGCTAACACAATCATAGTGGTGGGCTTTCTCAATTTTCTCTCTATTGTTCGATGCAAGATTGGTGATGTATTTGAACTAGAGGCTCAATATATAGGAGGCTGGATTTGAAGAACGTTAAAACCTACGTTACAAGTAGATTGAACGTTTGTAGTATAGATCTTTTGAACATCACAACCGGAATACTTTAGCATCACTACGAGGAGATCAAACATTTGTGATTAGAATATGAAGAATGTCAGAATCAATATTGCGAGGAAATCAAATGTTCATGATCAAAATCTAAAAAATGTTTGAACCAAAATTTTTAAGCACAATACAAGGATAATGTGATTAATATCATTTTCACTTCTATGTACTATTGGGTTTTCATGAATCATTTATAGGCAAATTAATATAAACGCAGCGGAAACAAGATGTAATATTTCTATACATGTATCTTCAAAGGCGTTGTTCGTGCGTTTTAATCAAAAATCCGATTATAAGAAGGGAGTTAAACAAATTACCTCTTGAAGCGCGCTTTAAACGAATTGGTCCAAATGTTCTACAGTTCAAGCCCCACAAATGTCGGACCTCTAGTTCAGACACACCACCAATGGACGTCGAACGAAGAAAGAACTCACGGATAATCACCACTTGGATTGTGCTAGCAACTTCGTGGAGATAATCTTTCGTATCCTTGATATTTTCAGCCACGGCCCAAATGAGAGAATCCTTCTTTTCTTTTTTTTCGCTTGTGTACATACATCCGCGCACAAAAACGCACATTTACGCCTTTTATAAGAACTATTCCACGTGCGGTTACGATCGGCAATGGTTGCCGATCGTGGGAAACCATCCCACGATCCCACGACCAGCAACCATCGCTTGATCGTGGGAAACTGCCCCACGACCAGCAACCGTTGCTGGTCATGGGTCATGCTTGCTGACCATCATGCCCCACAATTAAAATGTGCACATGAGTGCAATGCACACGTTCAACAATTGTTGCTGACCGTGTGCATAATTTAATTGATTAATAAATTAATCAATTCCAAAAATAAATAAAAGGACATAATCTTTATGTGCCCATTTAGGGTACATTAACATGTATCCACT
The DNA here is from genome assembly GCA_014182895.1 of Angophora floribunda. NCBI lineage: Eukaryota > Viridiplantae > Streptophyta > Magnoliopsida > Myrtales > Myrtaceae > Angophora > Angophora floribunda. The sequence continues at coordinate 14,577,515 of CM024706.1, forward strand.
TTGGGTATGCATGTGCATCATATGCACGTAGGCTCGTGACTATAATACAAATTAAATTAAATCACATTTAATTTAATTTCATGTTGACTCAATGCGATCTGTAGTAATTGCAAACACATTTGCAAAATTATTTCTCTCTTGTTCCACGTTATCCTAATTGGTTGTGGTGTGTGACATCCTTAGGTTCATTACTAAACTGGTAGTAAGACTTGTACTAACACATTAGTACTCTCAAAATAATTAATTGTCCCGATTAATCTTTGGGTCTTACAAGTCATGGCTACCCAGATAGTGTGAATGCTTTAAGAACATAATAAACTTGTCAGTTTTGGCTACAATGTAATTTAATCTCTCTGTCTTACTATGCCCCGATCGAACAAAGACCATGGAATATTTGTCAAGTCATCAATTCGATCATATGCACAAATCTAATTGACATGTGTTTTATTCGAGACATAAACAATTTATTCTCGGTTATGACCTCGGCCGAGGATTTCAATACATTGTCATAATCAGATTGCATAGGACATCATTTTTATACCTTGTATGTAATGAGGAGACAGATTCCATATTGCGTACACATGTAACTTCGTATATGAACAAACTATGACTATCAGGTATAAAGACGGATCAACGACCCGGCATTATGTGCACCCGTGAACCATTAAGTTAACACTGTACCTCAGGTCTAAGAATTATTTACACAAGACTAGAGCATGAACAATTAGACATTGACCACGCTAAAAGCTTCCATGTTGCTAATCGTTCTATATATGTCACGTTCAGTGAATTTGTCTAATACAAATACATGTGTTCTAACTCAGGTATCATAATACCTAATGACTTGCGATTCACCATTCCCTTAAGTATCCAATACTTAATGGTGAAGTTAAGAACACATTGGTCTCAACGGGATTATAAATATCCACTCGATAGTCCATTGACCAGGAACAGTTTAAAGATTCAGTCTAACTATGAACCCATCACAATATTCTTGACGTCTCAAGAATAGGTCTAGTTACAACTAATCTTATGGAATTATTCATAAAATAATTGGACAAATGAATGAATACGTCATTGCCATTAATTAAATAATAATAATGATAGTACTACCGAAATCCCTAATATGTAACTATTACATAGTAACTTTAGGGCATACATCCAACACGTACTTCTCATTAAAATGTACTAACATTATAAATAACATTTATGGGCATTTTTACATCCGCTACGAATTGTTTTTATTTATTTACTTATTTTCTAAACAAAATTCCAACAAAATGTCTCTTCTGTCCAAAGCCAAAACATGTTTTTATGTCTTATTCCTGCAGGTGATTTAGATAAAAACATTAAGCAAATTAACTTCTTCTGAAGGAGCCAAACAAACCAAGAATTTTCTCATTGCATCTTATGCACAGCCCGACAATAACCAGAGTCGAACCCTTATTCAGATAATGAACGCATTGAGATTTCCTTTCCAAACGTCGGACAGCAAAATCACTTCCTCTCCAATCGAAATCGATAAAAGCCTATATGGCCTTCTCATCTCAGACCTCAGACCACACGTCAGAAAGAGGAGGGGATGGTTGGCGAACATCCGATTCACCTAATTATGTACCTTTTTCGTTTGGTCCGGAATTTTGTCTTTAACAATTTATTACTTTGTTTTATATATGTTTTAATCTTGCGATAAGAAATAATAGCTATTTTATTAATCACGATAATATGAGTAAATACCTAATTTTAGCGCTACTCTTTAAGATAATCTCAATCCTACTTCAAGTGGTAGATTTTTCTAGAAAAAGAAAATCTTAAGTGTTGCTATTCATCTCTCCTCATGTTTCATGTAGAATAATCTTTTTCCTTTTATTCAAAAGCCTAAACATATTAACAACATATGCGTAGCATATTTCTTCATTGCCTAATTGCAAAATTCGTCACTGAGTCGACCATGTCTCATTATGTTTTTGCTCCCTTAAAGAAGAGATAAAGTTAATGAGCAAGTGGGTCATCCATCACTAATCGGATGCCAATATATTTTCGTGTTTTGAAATGGCTAATTAACATTGGTTCTTATAGGCACCAGAGGAGTTAGCATCATGTTGCTTAGCACATAAGACCCGCCAAAAACAAGTCTTTCTTCCTAATTTAAAATAAATCATCAGGCAATTTTAACACGCATATATGATAGAAATAGCACATCTACAACCACCTTATTATATAGGTTTTAGTAGAATTTACATTACAAGCGTTCTTCTTACCATCAAAATCAGAAAGAAGTCCGTCGTTATTTAGATGATTTAGTTTAGAGGGAGCGCAAAAATCGACTAAGGAAGCTAGTTTAAATGATGTAGGTCAATCTCATATCTTGTACTATTCCAAACTATTGGTTAGAGGGGATACTTATCATCCTCATGAGACTATTATTATCCGCTGAGTTCCAATTGAATCTATGAATGACTAGTGTGAGTTCTTCTTCTTGTCACGTGTTTCACGGAGGAGTCCGTGACCAAAATACGTCTATCAAGAGAGATGGAAATTACATGTTTATCGAACCAACCTCGCTTGCTTTTGGGTCATTGCAACCTTGCTGATCTCGCTGGGCATTTCTGGAGAGAAAACCTTGCAAAATCGCAAGGCTCTCGTCTTAGATTCCCTCCAATATTGCTTTTACAATGATACTACTTCTTTTAACTGAAAATAATATTGCCGATGTTGGACCAAATCATTATCTTTCTCAAGCTTGCAACTGTGCCTATGCGAGGTTAGATCGGCCTTTTTGTTCAGAGAAATCATCCTACGCTATGGGACAGTGATCGGGATGCAACCAATTAATCGTCATTGCCTGCTTTAGCATGGGCCATGAATCTCATCCTACTTGGCACTATATGTGTACACATCTCACTTTCAATTGATCAGTGATACATGATGTATCATCATAGAAGATATGTTGCGGAAAGGGCAAGCGATTGAACAATAAAATAGACAGAATAAAGAAAATAAATTGGACACCAGATTTACGTGGTTCGGTCGTAGAGACCTACGTCCACGGGGAGAGCAGCGATGAATTCCACTATAGAACAAGTGATACAACGGAGATTATACTCTCGAGTCACTCAAATACTTTCAATGTTCCCAAGCCCCAATTATACCAAATAACTCACGCAGTGTTTAGCCCCACAATTCCTAGTGAAATAATCTCTCAATCTCATAAAGGAATTATACACAAATTCTTATCACAAGAATTTAATCGGCTACAAACACTTGAATCTTCTTGGCGTAATTGCTCGAACGAAATCAATGGAAAAAACTCATCCCAAGCACTCGATGACGAATTGGCGCTTCAAGACCTCTTGCATCAACAACGGCCTAATTTTTTTCCACGCATGACCGTACATATATAGTGGACTTGAGGACTCTCTAATTCTTGAAAGCCACTCCTACTTGGAGTAAGAATAAATTAAGAAGCCCACACCTACTAGGATTAGGAAACAAATCAAACTTTTGCTTTGGGCTCAAACTCGAGACATATTTTCAACAATCTCCACCTTGGTTCAACGTTTGAGCTAAGTGACAATCGCTTCAAAATTCGAACTCGCCGCTTCTTCTCTCCCATAGCCCCCGATGGGCTCAACCACCACATATATCTTTCAAGCCCAAGTCCCGCTTGAACTTCGCCATAGTCGAGGACCTCATAAGAACACCAACTCCACATGCACCTTTAATTGCTACGCAAGGATTTCTCGACACAATCTCCTTAACCACAGATAAAGCAAAACCATTGTTGCATCTATATCTGTCAGGAGATCGAATACGTACCTTCTCAATATCAGCAGTTACAGCAACCGTTGGCTTTACAAACTCCACCTCGTTAAAGCACCATTTGTGTTGATTACCACATTAGTACCCGCTACCTTAGGAGTTTCTGGTTGCAACTTCACCTCAAGTTGAACACCGTTCAGATCTGTATAAGCACTGCTATTACCACTCTTAACCAGAAGTACTGGAGACTCGTCAAACGTAACTTTTCTACTGATAACAGGTGGATTTAACTCTGGGCACCACAACCAATAACCCCAATCACTTTGTGCATAGCCTAGGAATATGCACTTTCTTGCCCTTCTATCGAGCTTACCATCACTCGCTCGAACATAACACGGGCAACCAAATATTCTAAGAATAGAATAATCAGCAACGTTACCTGACCACACTTCTTAGGGAGTCCGATGTTTAATTGCAGTCGATGGGGATCTATTCATCATGTAACTGGTCGTACTAAGCGCATCCGCTAGGAATCTCCTAGCCATACCAGCACTAGAGATCATTTTATGGGCCATCTCTAGTAATGTTCTACTCAACAATTCTGCAACATGTTGTGATTCGTTGGCAGTAGTGCGGTGTTTCACTATGCCTTCCTTCATATAGAATTCATTTAACAGCTTCGAGCAAAACTCCATACTATTGTCAGTTTGCACCTGTTTGATCGTCTTACCAGTCTCCTTTTCGATCAAAGCTCTCAATTGCATGATCCTAACAATAGCATCAAACTTGTACCTAAGTACAAACACCCATGTCTTCATCGAGTAGTCATCAACAACTATTAACATATATTTGACACTCTTCCTAGAAGGAAACTGCGACAACTTGCAAACATTCAAGTGAAGTAACTTTGCAATTTCCGTGGTTTCTTTGACTATCGTACTGAACTGCACTTTCCGCCGTTGATCTAAATCACAGCACCTGCATACATTTAGTTCGTTAGCAACATAACCATATAGCAGATTTCTTTCACTTAAAACCTTTAGGCTTCTCTCGTCAATGTGCCCCAAACGCATATGCCACAATTCAGACTCTCGAACAAATGCATTTGACGTCTTTGCAGCGAAATCTATCATTGTCTCACCTTGAAGCTCATACAGGCCATTATGCTTGATTCCTTTCATTATCACTAAAGCATCTCGAACAACTTTCAGAATTCCACATGTTGAAAAATACTAACACCCAACTGAATCCAATGCACTCAAGGAAATTAAGTTTTTCTTCAACTCTGGAATGTGCCTCACTCTAGTCAATATCCTCACAATACCATCATGCATTCTGATTTTAATATCGCCAACACCTACAACATCGCATTCAGCGTTGTTCCCCAACTACACTTTACTACCATTCGTGCACTGATAAGTAGTAAACCAGTTTCTATTTGTATAGCATGAAAAGAACAACCAGAATCCAGAATCCATCCATCAAACGATGAATAATCAGTGATAGACAAAACATAATAGGCACTATCTGAATTACCAACAACTATACTTGTAACATCATCTGCAGTATCAACTAAGATTTCCTTACCCTTTTCATTCTTCAGCTTAAGGCAATTCTTCGAAGATGCCCTCTTGCCACAGTTCCAACAGACAGCACCATCAGTCCTAGATTGGCTATGTCTATTCATGTTCATACTACCACGTGTACTAGTTCTTCATTTGTTTTCACCTACTAAAGTAGTAGATACGGGTTCACCAGATTCTCTTCTACAAATATCCTCACTTAGAATTAAATCTTGAACCCCATCAAACGTTAAGTTTGTTAACCCAGAGGAATTACTAACAACAGTAACAATAGTATTCCAACTATCAGGCAATGAGGATAACAAAATCAAAGCACATACCTCATTTTCAAAGTCAATATCAACTGAACTCAATTGACTAACAATCACATTGAATTCATTGATATGATCTGCAACTGACGCACCTTAGACGTCGCATCAAATAGACCTTATTGATTGCAGAGGGCTTCTCGTACATATCCGATAGGGCTTTCATCAAACCCGTAGTGGTAGTCTCCTTCACGATGTTAAACGCGACGTTACGAGCCAACGTCGCCTGAATAACACCCATAGTTCGTCTATCCAGCAAATCCCGTCAGCTTTCTTTATCATCTTTGGTTTCTCGCCCGATAAGGGTGCGTGCGTTTCATCGATGGAGATAATCTTCAATTTGCATCTTCCGTAAAACCGAAATCCTTCTCATCAAATCTGTCGATTCTCACTTTTACTTCTTTTGTCACCATCGATTCACTTCAGCTTGGCCAAGCCCGGCTCGATACCAATTGTTGTGGAAAGGGCGAGTGATCAAACAATAAAATAAACAGAATAAAGAAAATAAATCGGACACCAGATTTACGTGGTTCGGTCGTAGAGACCTACGTCCACGGGGAGAGTAGCGACGAATTCCACTATAGAACAAGCGATACAATGGAGATTACATTATCGAGTCACTCAAACACTCTCAGTGTTTCCCAAGCCCCAATTACACCAAATAACTCACGCAGTGTTTAGCCCCACAATTCCTAGTGAAATAATCTCTCAATCTCACAAAGGAATTATACACAAATTCTTACCACAAGAATTTAATCGGCTACAAACACTTGAATCTTCTTGGTGTAATTGTTCGAACGAAATCAACGGAAAAAACTCCTCCCAAGCACTCGATGACGAATCGGCGCTTCAAGATCTCTTGCATCAACAACGGCCCAATTCTTCTCCACGCATGACCGTATATATATATATATATATATATATATATATATATATATATATATATATATATATATATATATATATATATATATATATATATATAGTGGACTTGAGGACTCTCTAATTCTTGAAAACCACTCCTACTTGGAGTAGGAATAAATTAAGAAACCCACACCTACTAGGATTAGGAAACAAATCAAACTTTTGCTTTTGGCTCAAACTTGAGACATATTTTCAACAAGATAACTCCTCCGTCGATAGAGTCCGCTCGTCAAATCTCATTCAATTTAATTGTTGAATTTCTGGGCTTGGGTTAATTATGAGAATGTTTAGCTCAAGCCTTCCAGATGCCGGCAGGCCTCTTGGACCATTAGATGGTCAAGCCAATGGAAAAGTAGTTAATAATAATTTCCAAACCTATTTATTTTCGTCTTAAATACCGCCAAGGTCCAACTCCAAGAAGTTCATGGAATTCAACAAGCTTTGAAGATCTCTCATTGACTTCCCAAGATGCGATAGATTTGACATAACTTGCTGTTCTATTATATGGAGCAAACAAGAGAAGGAGAGTAGTCCACTTAATAAGGATTTAGCTTTAGTTCGTAACAACTTTATGAGTCGGTGTACTGTTTATTTTGTCTCCTTTTCAATTCTAGATTCTCATGAACAATTTGATGGCTTGAGCCCACGGTTAGCATTAATGTTGGGATTTTGTTTTGAAAATAACAACACGTGCATAAATAAATACAAAACAATTCACAGTGAAAGTAAAACGCTTATACAAGAATCTCCTTGACATTGTTTGTACATTTTAATAAGCAAACATAAGTGATAAATAGGCTAATCACATTACTCTTGTAGCGTACTCAAAAAGTTTGGTCTTGACGTTTTTCAAGTTTTGACCATGAATGTCTAAATCTCATGTTACTACTGGTTTTGATGTTCTTCAGTTCTAGCTTGACAAATGTCGGCTTCTAGTTTAAACACACAACTAATCTCATGTCAAATGGTAATGGTAAATTGAGAGAACTCATCACTATAATTGTGCTAACAATTACTCTCATGTGTGAATAACTTGATTGATCGCTATCATGACTCTCTATCTTCGATCATCAATCATCTCATGATCCTCTCTCTCTCTCGTTGCCTTTTATAAATAGTCCTAGATCTCATTCAATGCGGCTCATTAACTCTTAAGACCATTTCCGAGAATTAATTCGGTCATAACGTCAAAGCTCGCTTCAGAGTTTGAATCTGGACGTGAGTTCTGAGACTGTTTCATACACTAATTGGAGCATTAATTTCGTAACCATTATAGAGCATATTCTGGGCATTGATATGAAATCATTACAAGACTTTGTTATGGACATTCACTTTTGTAGTTGTTACAAAACTTTAATTTGACCGTTTAAGTCTAAAACCATTTTAGAGCATTAATTTGGTCATTTAAATCTGAAATCATTTCAAATTATTAAATTGCCTGTTTATTCTGAAATCGTTTCAGATAATTAATTAGTCATTAAGTCTAAAACCGTTTAAGAACTTTAATTTAGCTGTTAAGTCCAAAACCATTTTAGATCTTTAATTTAGCTATTAATTTTGAACTCACTTTAGATCATTAATATAACCATTGATTTAAAGTTACCTCAGATTATAATTGCGACTATTGACTATGAAACTTCAGATCATTAATAAGGCATCAATTCTAAACTCATTTCATATCATTAATTTGGCAATTGAATCTAAATCCACTTGAGATCTTTAATTTGGCTGTTGAATGTAAACTCGCTTCAGATCTCTCGACATGGCCATAAAGTCTCGAAACCCTTTTTAGAACTTAGATCTTCAACCCGACTTAATCTAATTGCCTCAATTGCAAAAATATTTGCAATATTGTCTTTCTCATTCAAACATCATTCTGAATTAATTATAGTGTGTGACATCTTTAGGTTCATCACTAAGAATGTGAGAAAACTTGTATTAACATATTAGCACAACCAAGAGAATCGATTGCCCCGATCAATCTCCAATTTTTACAAACTATGAGTGACATCTAATAATATATCACCACTATCGAAACAGTGTGAATATTTCAAGAACATAATGAATTTTCAGCTTTGGTAATTATGTAGTTCAATCTTTCTACTTCTCCATGTCTCGATCGAGCAAAGGAATTGTTTGTCAAGCCATCAATTCGATTATATGCCCAAATCTAACTAACATGTATTTCTACTAAACATAAACCATTCATTTTTTTATTACAACTCCAATCGAGGACTTCAATATAATGTCACAATTAGATTGCATATGACATCAATTTTATATCTTGTATATCTACATATACAACAAGAAGACATATTCCATATTACACACGCATGTGCCTTCGTATGAGAACAAACTATGACTATCAATATGCGCACCTGTGAATCAAAGCCATCCAACATATAAGTCAATAATTGTGCCTTATGTCTAAGGATTTTACACAAAATCAAAGTATGAACAATTAGTCACTGACCCTACTAAAAAGCTTCTATGTTGGCAATTGCTCTATACCATGTCATGTTTAGTGAGCTTGTCTAAGACAAGTATCTATGTTCTAGCTTGGTATCACCATACTCAAATATTTGTGACTCATCATCCTCTCAGGTATCCAATACTGAATGGTGAAACTTGAGAACATACTGATCTTAACAAGATCATCAAAATCCTCTCAATGATCCATCAACCGGAAACTGTTTAAAGATTTAGTATAACTATAAAGCTGTCACACTTATTCTTACTACCTTAATAATAGGTACAATCGTTATTGATCTTTTCGACTCATTCATATAAATAGGATGATGCATGAATTTTTTTTTTGCCATTAAATAAACCCTAACATGTGACTATTACATGTTAACTTTATGGTATATAGATAAGAGTAACTATATTAAGATTTTGGAAAGAACTTATGTAACATCCTCGAAAACCGACCCCATGAGATCGGCCATAAGGTCCTGAATGAGTCGACCATGGGCCGTTGGCCATGGATCGATTGGTTTGATTAGTAAGGATCAAGGATTGATCATGGTCCGATCGATTGACCGGTCATGAACTGGTCGAGGCATCGGTCGTGAAAAGTATATCGACCATACCGATGGGATTGGATTACCGGCTCATAAGATGACTTTTTGGTCATGAGAATTGGTCATAGGATGATTTTGCATTGGCGGATGGTCATGGGTCAATCCGACCGATCATAGCGCCTGGCTGCGGGTGATTCTGCCCGACTATGCATCGATACACGAACAATCTGACTTAACCAAAAGTGATTGTCTTCTGACCACAAATGTATCATTCCTTATTTAATTCTTAGTGATCGGAAATGAATCTCAAATTGGTGAAGTTCGACCATGGATCGATAATGCATGGCCATGAACCATGCGGATGGATCGGGCGCCGATTGGAATGAGCCTTGGGATAGACCCGACTATTCCGTTATAATTCCTAAGGTCCATGAGTGCCTTGGCTTAGTGCTATGCCATGGGTAGCCTTGGAATTGGCCTTGAATCGATCCGAGAACCAATGATCAAATTATGAGGGAAAGTTGCACTAGGTTCGGTAGTAGGCCCAGGGACCGGCCGGTCCCAGAGCCACCAGGAGCCAACCGTAAGCCGACCCAAGGGTCGACCCTCATGGTCGACCAACCGCCTAAAGGAAGCAGTTTGGATGAAATTGGGGTGCAAGGCTCAGACCCCAAGCGTATGTAATTTGGTTTTTCAAGGTATTTAATATGATCCCTTTTCTGGCCCCCGAACCAACTTGGATGGTGGAATTCTCCGGACCGCCTTCTTGAGGAAGGAAATGTCAAAGAGAAGAATTCTCTAGAAACCTTATCGGATAAGGCTTATCCCTTATCTTATGATTATGGTCAAAAATATCTCGGGGGCCATGAAAAGGATGGATCACACATGGCTCAATCATAAGGCGACACCCGAACCCTCATTATGAGCCTATGGAATTTTAGAGACCTAGTTGGCAAATTAGGCATATTCCTAGTCAAACTTTCATAAATGCCAATAAATGAGGGGAAACAAGTGGTCCAATAGGAAAGTGAAAGGTAGGCCGTCGTCGATGACATCTACAAGCTAGACTGCCAAGTAGAACCTTTAGCCGTGCCTAGTCATCCCTGAGGTGCAATTATTGAGGAAATAGGCTTTCCACTTAAGGATTCTAGGTGGGCCACTTGGAAAAAGAGGATTGGATGGTTAGAAGTGCAATGATGAGCTCGGGACTAAAAATAGGAGAAGCCTCTCCTTTTCCCTCACCATTTGCACCATTCTCCTCCTTCCTCCTCCCTTGGCCGTCCCCTTCCTCCTCACGCCCACTCTCTCCTTTGGTTTTCAAAGAAACCGTTCTCTCTCTCAAGTAGCTTGTCTAGTCCCATGAGGTTTGTCCAGGTAAGTAAAATCTCTTACTTCTCCCTAGTATGATCATTTCTATCATGAGGACTAGATGGTATTCTCTTGTTGACCGTGATTGTATGGAAGATTAAGTGTACATTTGCTTGTACGTGAATCATATGCATGTGTGTGATTATTTCACGACCAAGATGATGCTATGGTTTGTCGTGGGTGTTCAATGCAAGTTGGGAATGCCCAAAGCTATAAGGCTTGAGTCGGTAACGAAGTATCGGAACTCAAGTCTTGCGCAGTACAAGGATCGCCCAAGTCCACGAGGTCTTGGATCGGCTTCAAGACATGCCAACTCCTAGTCTCATTCGGTACGGGGATCGCTCAAGCCCACAAGGTCTTGGTTGGCATTGAAGTATGCCAAGCTCATGTCTTGGATTGGTGCGAGATCCTTGTTACTTAGCGTTCGAGCCAAACCTCGGATTTAGAGTTAATCATGGCATCATTAGACTCGGGTCGTATAAAGCACGGCACACATGATTATGTATGAGCGTGATATTGTTGTTGAGTCATGAGAGTCGGCTTAAGGAAAAGACATGGACCGAAACAAGTGATGCATTTGTGAGATCACCCCATGAAAGATGGGAACGATGATAATACCCTTGCAACGGGGATGTCTTGGGTAACCCCCGGAAGCCTTGGGAAGCTGGCCTCGAGAAGCCTCAACAAGAGTCGAGAGGGCCTGGCTGAGCCAGGACAATGTCAATTGGTACCCCGCAACGGGATGTCCCGGCGTTACCATAAGAGTTCAGAGGAACCCGCGTGCATGGCCGTGAGTGAGGTCGTGAGGCGTAGCGGTGAGGTCACAAGGATGTTCGGTGATATTGGGAGTCCATGAGGTTGATTGGTGAGGCCGTGAGGGCCACAAGGTTGTTCTGTGAGGCCGTGAAGGCCATGAGGTTGTTCGGCGTGGGCCGTGAGGGGCCAAGTGAAGGCTTAGTGAGTTGCGAGGCCAAGAGGGAGTGCGATGAGTCATGTGTGGCCATGAACAATTCTTGGGTTATAGATGTGCGTGAGAGAGGATCGGTGAGGACCGTGAGACTATGTGGTGTTTGATGAGGGCCTTGAGGTCGTGACGTGTCGTGCGAGCATGAGGGCAGTGAGGAGTCTCATGATGATGTGAGGGCTGCTAGCTAGACTATATGAGGTTCGGTTTGGTAGTGTAGGTTTGGATTGCTAGGATGAGTTTTTGATTATATGGTTGGCTGGTTGAGTCCTGCATAGTACGGTTTGGTCTAGGATTTCGAGCCGTCGAGTTGTGGCTCGATGGGTGCACTAGGCGAATAAGTTTGCGAGTCAGCCTGTGTCATTGTCAGGTTTGTAAGTCTTAATACAAGTGAGGCTGTAGGATAGTCGATCCTTGTGTCAGTTCATTTGCATGATTAACGCAAAGATGCTTGTGTTTGTATTGTTTGTTTAAGACACTATTGAATACTGTCGGAGAACATACTAGCGATGCCTAGGGATAGCCAACTGTAGGTGCTCCAAGAATTTGATTAGGATGCTGTGGTTAGTAGACTATGAAGCTTGTGTGGGCCTATCGACACTTGATTTTAAGTCAACGTATCAACAAAGGTAAGAAAATCAAAATTAGGATTTCCGATTACGACGGAGCCTTTTTTTTCGAACCAAAACAATCATTTTTCACTTCTTTTTGTTTAGGATGTCATTTTAAGTAATTTTAAATTCATTTCCATTAAAAACTAGAAAGAGTCCAATGGTTAACTTTCGAGTTGACTTTTGATAAGCTCTTTGACCATTGACCAAAAGTGAAATCCACGAGTCAAAAATTGACTTTTTGCGCAAAAAGATCCTTTTAATTTTAATTTGATTTTGGCATTAAACATTTTGCAAAAATCAATTGACAAGAATTTTTCGATTTTGGGTTCAAAGTTGATAAAAATAAAATTAATTTCATTTTAGTTATAATTAGGCTTAGTTTCTTTTATAACATTTGATCTAGAGACAATTACTCATTTACTTGTTCAACCAATTTTGAGTCTAGCAAGTCGGAGCGCAAATTGTCAATTTTACCCCTAATCAAGGGTCTAGATCGGTTCAACACAATTTGTGAACAAACGGTTCCATTTTAATTAATTTTATAAGTTAAGTTCAAATCCATGATCAATTTTGGGAAATTCACTTGGGAACTACTCAATTTGAGGAATTTAGATTTCTTAGGTTTAAGAAAATTAAGTTAATGAGCTTCAATTCATGAAATTCGAGTTAACAAATTCAAGACTAAGGTTTAATTTTCGAAATTGATGTTCGATTTCATCAATTAAACCTCAATTGAATTTTGACATAAAAGTCGCGCCATCAATTTGAATGCAAGTAAACTAGGTTTGGTCAATTAGTTCCATAATATCTTGCAATTTTAATTGAATTGAAGTTCAATTAATTTGCAATTTTTTGTATGGAATTTCATGAAATTGCCTAATTTAGCCTAAAAAGTCCAATTAGTTGCACTCATGGCATAGTCTCTATATCTTTCATGACAATTAGGTAATTAGGCCAATAAAATCATGGGATTGCATTTGCAAGGGTTAATTAGCCTAATTAGATTAAAATTGGACCATTTCTCTTCAAATTGGACCATTTTCCCCTTAAATTAAGTAAAATTTCCTTTCAATTAGAACTTGAGGGGCTAACTTGCATAAAATCTGAAAGGGAAAGGACTAAACCGTCCCAAAAGGAACCAAACTAGTCGAACCGGTTAAGATTGGTCCAATCGGTTGTTAGCGGAAGAGGTCTGCTCGGCCCTCCTCGATTGGTTCTTAGTGGCTAGCGAACACTGTGTAGTGGTCTCCTGTGCCCTCTAATTTTTCAGATTTTAGAAAATTGCCCCGTGTTTTGTGAAATTATGAAAATGCCCCCAATGAAGCCTTAATCGCAAAAGTGATCTTGCCTATTGGTTTAGGTAAATCCTAGCCATTCAAATTAGCACATGTCTAAATTGATCTTTGCTTAACCTCCAAGGAATGGATGAGATGAAATATTAGCCCTCAAATCGAAGTAACGATCAAGATTTGATCTTATGGGTTTATAAAACCTAATTTCCCCTCCAAAAAATTTGGAGAGGGGCCATAATCTACATTTATGCAATTTGAAAAATCTCTTTCTCAAATTTTCTCTCTCTTTCTCGTTGATTTTCCTCCTAACCCATTAAAATGCTTCACGTAGTTTTCTTCCACCACCAGCAACGGCCTCTCGCCAACGGTCTTCCAATTGGCACCACCCCTCACCACCTCCCTCTTTCTCTCCTTGAGCCCCTTGAAGTAGCCATTTGTCTCGAAGGTGACCGAAGCTTCCTATCTAGCTCCTCCTTTCCATGGTGGTCCAAATCGGGTTAAACAAAGTCGATCCTTCAAGCTGGCAAACCAACGGTGATCTGACCTCATCTGATAACTCTCCAGTGTTTCTCAAGTCCTTGGACAGTCCTTAATAGCTATGATATTCCAGAGTCCATTGATCGATGCAAGTTTGAGCTCAAATGATCGTTGTTGAGGCTTAAACGTAAAAGGTAAATATTGAATCTCGAATCCAATGAAGCGAGGTCAAAATAGTCGACCAAGGCTAGGATCCTTAATATGCTTAGAATGGATGATTAGGAGTGTTTGAATGATCTATGATGGCTTTGAGTGATAGTTGGTTGCTTGTTGATATTTCGCAAATTTTGGAGATGCTACACAAGTGTTTTGTGATGGGGGATTTGTGGTTTTAGACCTCATTTTTTAAACTTTGATACCTTCTAGATTTTCAAAGCATTTAACAAGCTTCATTTTGATATATTAAATGTCCCGAACAGACGTTGTTTACTGTTTGAGTTAAATCTTATAAATCAATGATCTCTTTTGAAAATATGAAGAACTGATGTTTATTATTTACATAATGTTTGTATTTTTATCGATTTTTTTATTAATTTTTGTGTTGAGATCTTGACTTTGATAAAAGTTGCTCAAAATTGTCTTGGCTATAGGTCGTTCTATCAGTTTTATCCAATTCTATCTCATTAGTTTGCCTATTTTGTGCTGATTTTTATGTTGTGATTAAGAGGTTGGTGTCTTCATGAAAGTTGTTCGAAATTGCTTTGGTCATAACATACATTGTTTCCAAAAATCTTGGAGAAGATTTAGTTAGTGATAACCTCAAAAAATAGTTCCTAGGCATGTTTTGCCCTGTTGGAACCCGACTTATATTTGCTTTGATTTGCATGTGTAAATGTAATTTTCATCCTCTGAAGTCTTCATGAAAGTTGAAGTCCACTTCAGCACCTTTCAAATAATGTATGGTATACCTTAATTGGACTTTGTTTGATGTATTAATTGCATGTCCATAGTCCAATTCAGAACCCGTTTTGATGTGTTCATGTGTGAACATGTTGCATTTGCCAATTTTGTGCCAATTTGTGTGATTAGACTTGGGACCTTCCACGACTTAGGAACCTCATGTTTAGGTCTATTTGTGCAATTATGTCATTTAGCGATAAAAATTCATCCGTATGCATGACATGCTCTACGGTAATTCTTTGTTGTTTTGTCTTCTTGTAGAAAATCCTCTGATTTGAGCTCTTGAAGAGTCCAATCATTGTACGAACCCTTTCAAACATCCTTCAGAACGCTCCAATCTTTGAAATGGTGTATTGCATGCCTAATTTGAACCTCGTTTACCATGTGAAACCCACGTGTAAAGCTCATACCTCGATTTTGGAATTTAATGTGTTTGTCATGGAAAAAGGATTAGTTAATCTACTAGCATACATGAAGTTATCTTAGTTTGTGCGTGTTGATTCAAGGTCAAATATCTTCCTCAAATTTGTTCATTGTGTTTAACCCTCAGTTATACCTTAATATCATAATTTTCATATAGATAGCTTGGTTATCTTATCTTCATGCATCTTCTACCATGTTGATTGATGATTTGTGCACTTCTACAAATACTATTGTTTGAGCATGTAAATAACTTTAATGTAATTTGATATCTCTTAGGAAGTTTTGGAATGCACCTTAGGCTTTCCAAAGACACCAAATTTGCATCATTTGCAAGTCTTTAGTCCCATTTTTCATTTTTGCAAAGTTTACTCTGAAAATTGCTAATTGATAAAATTTGGAGGGCTATTCTGTCTCTATTGAACTAGACCTTATATTATTTTTTAATAAATTTTTCCTTAAGGATTTTGTTAGGTCAAATTCTGAATGGAGTTTGATCGTCATTCATATGTCTGTGTTTTGGTGAATTTTCAGAATTTTTGGACGTCATTAATATGACAAATTGGCATAAATATGCGTTGATGTCTTACTGTGCTCCCTGCACCATCTCTGATGTGTTGTTTTGTGTTCATGAATTTTTATAAATTCATACGTGACTCGTCTTAAGATACTTCCTTCACCAAAATTGTTTCTTATTGTGTACTTGTGTCATAAATATTTTGGGACCGATTTTTTTTTTTTTTGGTTGGATTTCGACTCACGGCTCTTGTTTCAATTGCTTGCATCTTAAATCCCTTGTTTTATCTTGCCCTGTTTTTCTTTTTGTGACATGTCTCTATTTTAAATTAATGCTGAATTTGCTTCCGATGTCTTCACAACTTTTGATCCTCACTTTCTGACCTATGTTCACAAAAATTCTCAGAAAACAAATAAGTCATTCGATGATTTTACCGAGCCCCTCAAAGTGAAGTGAATTCCGAAATTTTGCATTTTCTCAAGGTTTAGTTTGAATTTCTATTCATATGGTGCCTATTTGTAATAAAATCATTTTTAAGCATCATATGAATCCTTTTAACACCTCAATCTCGCTTGTTTGGTGCATGTGTTTGTGATTAACACACATGGTGAATGAATGAAGTGACTCGATGTTGGTTCACTAATTGATTGATTGATTAAGAACAAAGGTCTTTGGACCTGCATGCTTGTTTACTTTCAAGCTTTTGTATGTGATTTCTAGATATATCCTTAGGAACGATACATGTACCATGGGATATCTTGGGTAACACATAGAACGCAAACCTAGAAACTCATGGTATTACTTACCGTAGGTGAATGCCAATGATGGCTAATTACTATAAGTAGTGTTTAAAATTAATGGGGTGGATATTTCTGTGGCTCGTTGCATGCATAACCTCAAAGGCCAACTCAAGGCCATTCTTGATTCTTTTTGCGAATTGTTTTATTCAATTTTTTAATTCCTTGCTTGCCATGAATGGTTGTGCTTGTGTGAACTACCTTTTTATTTTAAGCATTAGACTAGGGTTATAATATGCCCAAGAAGGCAGCCCCGGAGATGACAATTTTGAAGATGATGATCCTGAAGATGGCGATGGTCAATGTCCCGTCCGACCCATTTCTTTTGTATCATTCATTCATTATTCAATATATGTCTCAGGTTTTCTATTGCATTGTATAAATAATCAACAAGGTGCGGGTTTTTTTCCTTTCTCTCATTCTTCTCGTTCTCTCAAAATTAAATTGCATGATAAGATTTTATTTGCTTTCCTTAAATTGTTCAAAGGTGTTTACTTCCCATCTTACACTTTAAGTTTCAATTGTTTGCCTTTCTTTTTTCTTTTAAGTAGAATTATAATGGTATGAAACTGACATTCACACATGATCACATCTTTGTAATAAATGGCACAAAAATGAGAAAAAACATGCATGATCATTTTAGGTAATACGATGATTGTTAGGTATGAAAATGACTTTAGAAACAATATTAATGTAACCAAGTCTTCAAACCCAAAAATCTTTGGTAACATGGATAGAGGGACCACTTCCGACTCTCGATTATGCTTTCTAGCTGGCTTTCGACTCTCGATTGTTCTTTCTAGTTGGCTCCCAAACATGAGGCTAGTGGCGAATCCAAGATGTCATATTAGGTTGTTTAAATATAGCTAATAAAATGAACCCATCATACGAGGTATGATACTTTAGAAAAAGTTTCATAAGCTACGATTTAGCATACTCAACCCAAAAGTGAATTGATGTCATCTTTTGGGAGATGCCATTTGAAATGGCTATCGTAATGGAAGTACACCTAAATCAGTCTTTCACACCTGATCTCCTTTTTAAGGTGTACTATACATGTGAAAGCAAGTCATGGCACCGTCCTGTTGTTGTACAAGGTATGGGTTTGGAAGAACTTGTGCTCATGTAGACCTCAAGCTTAATGGCCCAAAACTAAAGGCGAGGTGATGACGCATTTGATGGACATGACCATTAGTGTGAACTCGCAAGCAAATACCCCTAAGCTCTGTCCCTACTGACATCGACTGTCATTGAGGATAGGTTGCAATAGGGCTGGAGATTATACCGACATACACTGCAATAGATCAAAGAGTGCATTGGATCCTACAAGATGGGAGTTGTTCTTCCTTGCATGATCGGCGAGCACACCAAGCATGTATCTTGGAGTGGAAACCTAAAGTGCAAGTGAAAAGATTAATTCTATGTGCAGTACATGTGTCCTTGTATGATTGCTTCTTAGTTCTATAGTTAAGTCATGATATCATGAATCTAGATTATGAGGGTTAAGTAGCGTGTAGTCTTAGTGTGTTCGGGTCATCTGCTCTAATCGTGTATTTGGAATAGTTAATTTCAATTGCATGGCAAGTGATTCGTCTAGTATAGTATTGTGGATATTTCATTACTAAGTCATTTCTCGCTCTTGTGGTCATTCATACTTTTTAGATTGATAGATATGGCTGCTTCTCCTAAGGTTCCTATCTTCGACCAAGTCATCCCTCTAAGTGATTCATCTAGTATAGTGATGTGGATATTTCATTACTAAGTCATTTTTCACTCTTGTGATCATTCATACTTTTCAGATTGATAGATATGGCTGCTTCTCCTAAGGTTTTCTATCTCCGACTATAGTGCCTCGATTTTCCGTCTATGGTTTTTGTCCGCTACACGGCTATACTATGGGCAGATGTAGGGTCACCCGCTAAAAATGTGCCTTACCATTTCGTTTCTTTGTACTTTAGGGTATGAAAGCGCATGTTGGGTCTAGTGCCATTCTTAGATGCTGACGGTGCTGATGATGGTGCGAGTACAATGGAGTAGGCTGACTTGGGCGGTCAAAAGTAGTGGGGACCATTTTTGGAGGGCATAACTTGTGACGCATTGTCACACCTCCTCGACTCAAAAGTTGAGCTGTTGATTATTTTGCAACATCCTAGACTTTATTACTGTCCCAAATTCATTTGTCTTATATTTAAACACATGCGAAACACGTGAACATGAAAAACCACGACATACATAATGTTGGGAATGTGGGAGACAAGTATCACAAACACAGTTCATATATTACATGAGTAGTGAATACCACATCACTTTGTCCAGCCACACCTACTTTGTTACGTCAAAAAGGGCCGTTTTTTACATATATCATATGACTATGGTATCCCTGATTCCACTATGGTGGGTACTATCCAAAATCGGGACCCCTTATCCTATTTCAAGCCGATACATAGAAACTTAGTCCAATTCTTTGGACGGGTCATCATCATTGTTATAGTTTGGATTGTCGAACCTACGGAGAGGTCCGATCCAAGTGTCCTCACACCACCTAAATAAGGCCTCGAAGTAACATTGGAACTAGATCATCCAATCCTTGTTCGATCCATACAATGGATGAGACCTTATGATAGGTAATATCGGTATCTATATCTATTACATCCACATTAGTAGTATAAAATTTTACAGGACAACCAAAATGCACAACAACCATATTTTAAGCACTTGCAAAAGAAATAAGGAGTAAGTACTTGGGATACTCAGTAAGCATAGCTTCTAACCTTCAACTAGCACATCACTTAATCATCAACTCTAGTCAGACATCTCATACAAACCATGTCGAACGCAGATCAATTGCAAAAATACAAAATATGCCTCTTGCGCGTATAAATGGCAATTCTTGCAACCATCCATGATGCTTGATACATGCAATGAACTTATGCATTTCTAGCTTCTAGCTTGCAAGCCTTATCCATGTATGCTATGCAATTTAACTTTTTTCTTATGCTTGGGACTCGAACCCAAGTTTTTCCTAGAGCTGTCTTAGAATTCGAACCCAATTCAATTCAGGCTTTTATCTGGGCTTTTGGCTTTTTGCCGGCTTTTGGGACTCAAACCTAGTTAATAAGCTCGAGACTCAACCCAAGTCTCTTGCCATCATCTGGGACTGGAGCCTAGTTTTTGCTAGAATTTTGAGGACTCGAACCCCATTCTCATCTTTTCTTATTTACTCGAGCACTTGTCCCCTTTTGAGGGTGTACTCAAGCTTCATACATGTGCCATGAAACATGAATTCCATGCTCAAACATTATGCATGTGCCATGAAATCATGAATTCCTTTGTCAACAATTCCATGAATGAGCCTAAGCTCAAGGCTCTGCTTGAATAACAAGCATAAAGGAACCTCGCACTGATCCAAGACGTGAAACTCGGTACGCTTCAGTATTAAATCACATCTTATGGCTATGGACAAATTTCGACTTATACCAAATATAGCAATGGACTGTGGCCTCGTTATGGTCATGCAAAGAACTCGAGTGCATGAACAAAGCTTTAAAATACATAACATGCACAAACATCAATTAACCTACCCTCGGTTTGTTCGAGAGAGAATTTCCTAGGGTCAATGATATCATTATGGATACTAGAAAAAGGAAGAAACCATACTTACCTAGATGAACCTTGAAACTAAGAACACAAACTAGAGAGGAAGGAGCAACTTGCTTGAGGCAAGAGGAAGGAGGAAGGAATGGCAAAAAATGAGAAATGAGGAGGGTTCCTCCTATTATACTCCTCGACACCGTCGTTACTAGGCCAAATGGTTCACCCTTTTGTTTCCAAGTGGCTTGCCTATGTTGCTTTGGTGGCAAGCCTACTTGACCAATTATCATTCCTAAGGAATGAGTTGGCATGCCTATTGGATTTTACTTGGCAATCCTAGGTCCTAGTTGTCATTGATGAAGGCCCACTTTTCATCCTCTCATTGGAACACTTATACCTCCACATTTATGAACAATTAATGTAACTTGACGATGATGGCATCTATTTTGCCAACTTGGTACCTAGGCTCTTTAAGTTCATGAAGAGGGGTTCGGGTATCACTTCCTGATTGGTCCATGTGTGCGGCACACCTTTTCTTGGCCAACAAGGAAATTTTTTACTCATCATTGCTAATCTTGGACTTTGACTATTCAAAGCACAACTCACCCCCTTCATTTAATGAGGGGTTCTAGAGAATTCTTGCCTTGTCCTTTTCTTTCCTAAGAAGGCGGTTCGAAAAAATCCATCATCTAAATTGGTTTCGGGCCCGAAATAGTAAGTACTCCCCAAGGTTCAACCATCACACCCCTTGATTGCCCAAACCCTCCTCTTGAGTGGTTGGTTGGCCTAGAGGGTCGGCCCACCAGTCGGCACTTTGGCTAGCCTTGTGGTCAGTACGGTCAGCCTTGGTCAAGTCTAGGACTAGCCCTTGGGCCGGTCCCTAGGCCTATCACTGGGCCTACCACGATCATTCCTCAAATTTTAGAACTTGGTTCACCAATTGGTTCAAGGACAATCCACGATCAAACATCACCAATTTGACCTTTCACTTTTTAACATGATAAGCATTTGGCAACATGTTTGGCAACATCCGCCTTCATGCCATTCCACCATAGTTCTATCGAAGATTCTGGTACATTTTAGTGTTATTAGGATGGATACTATAATTACTTCAGTGCACTTTCGCTAGAATTTCTTCCTTGAGCTTATCATTGTTGGGTACATACCAATGTTCACGAAATTTCAAGGATTCAGCTATAGAGTTATATGGAAATTCTCTACAATATAGCCAAAGTCACTAATCACCACTTTCATGAAGAAAAAACAATCAAGCAAACAATCACATGCATGGTATGTTCTTACTAATTTTCTATCACACAATTTCCAATGACCCTTATGACTCTCGGTAATAACCCTTGCTTTGATACCAAAAACATGATGACGCATTGTCACACCCCCTTGACTCTGAGGTCAAGTTATGGGTTATTTTGCGACATCCCTAGCTTTATTGCCATCCTAAATTCATTTGTCTTATATTCAAGCTCATGCGGAACACGTGAACATGAAAAACCCCGACACACATAATGTTGGGAACTTGGGATACAAGTATCACAAATACACTTCATATATTACATGTATAGTGATTACTACATAATTCCGTCTGGCCACACCGACTTTGTTACATCAAAAAGGGTCATTTTACATACATCATATGACTAGGGTATTCCTAACTTTGCTACGCCAAGCACTATCCAAAATTGGGACCCCTTATTCTACTTTGGGCCGGTACATGGAAACTTAGTTTGATTCCTTGAATAGGTCATCATCATCGTTATGGTTCGGATTGTCGAACCCACGAAGAGGTCTGATCCAAGTGTCCTTGTACGACCTAAACCAAGCCTCGAAGTACATCAAACTAGTTCATCCAATCCTTGTTCAATCCATACGGTGGGTGAGACCTTGCAATAGGTAATATCAGTATCTACATCTTTTACATTCGTGGTAGTAGTATAAATTTTTACAGGACAATCAAAATGCACAATAAACATATTCTAAGTACCTATAAAAGAAATAAGGAGTAAGTAATTGGGATACTCAAAAAGCATAGCTTCTAACCTTTGACTAGCACATCACTTAATCATCAACTCTAGTTAAGACATCTCATGCAAACCGTGTCGAAGGTAGATCAATTACAAAGATACAAAATATGCTTCTTGCACATATAAACGGCAATTCTTACAACCGTCCATGATGCTTGATGCATGCAATGACTTATGCATTTCTAGCTTGCAAGCCTTATCCATTTATGCTATGCAATTTAACTTTTTTTTCTTATGCTCGGGACTCAAACCCAAGTTTCTCCTAGAGTCGTCTTAGAACTCGAACCCAATTCAATTAGAGCATTTATCTGGGCTTTTGGCTTTTTGCCAGCTTTTGGGACTCAAACCTAGTTCATATGCGTGGGACTTGAACCCAAGTCGAGCCAGCATCTAGGACTGGAGCCCAATTTTTGCTAGGATTTCGAGGACTTGAACCTTGTTCTCATATTTTCTTATTTACTTGAGCACTTGTCTCCTTTTGAGGGTGTACTCAGGCCTCATGTACATGCCATGAAACATGAATTCCATGCTCAAATATTATGCACGTGCCATGAAATCATGAATTCCTTTGTCAACGATTCCATGAATGAGCCTAAGCCCAAGTCTCCGCTCGATAACAAGCATAAAGGAACCCCACACCAATCCCAAATGTGAAACTTGGTATGCCTCAATACCAACTCACATATTATGGGGCATAAGTACAACCCAAGTGCCAAAACTTGGCATGAAGGGACACTTAAGTGCCAAAAGTTCAAAAAGGTACACTTAAGTGTCACTTTTTTGAAAATTGGATCACTTAAGTGCTAATTCCGCGAAGGCTACCGGAAATCCAACGCGGCTTATTTTAATAATATAAATTGCTTACGTGGCTCGCCGGAAACTGAGTTGGCAAATACTTAGCCAAAACAACGTCGTTTTGGCTACCGTGGCATTTTAAAAATATATTAATTAAATAATATTAAGTAATTTAATATTATTTATTGTTAAATTGATTAAAAAAAAAAAAAAAAAGAGAGAGGAGGAAGGGGAAGATCCGGCGAGGGCTGTGTAGCCCTCACCACGCCACCCGTCGTTGCCCCACCATCGCCGAGAAGGGCCAACGACGGTGGGCAAGGGTCGGCCGGGGTCGCGGGCCCCGGCTAGTGGCCGGCGACCTAGCCAACTTGCGGCAAGGGCCTGCGAGCCCTCGCCTAGATCTCGGCATGAGGGTCGCGACCCTCCCCTAGATCTCGGTGAAGGTTGCCGGCCCTCACCCGGCTAGGCCAAGGGCCGTCGACCGCCCAGCCTAGGTGTCCCTAGTTGGGCAACCGGTGGACCTTGGCTTGGCTAGGCGAGGGCCTATGGGCCCTCGCCACAGGTCGGCTAGGGTCGTCGGCCACCGGCCAAGGCCCGGTGATAGCAAAGATGGGTGAGGGCTGTCGAACCCTCGCCGGATCTTCCCCTTCCTCCCTTTTCTTTTTTTTTTTTAAATAAAATTGATTTTTAATTTTTTTTAAAAGTAAAATTGACTGACTTGGAAAATTTAAAATTGCTACGTGATTTTTTATTTTGAAAAAAATTCTTTGTCAACAAATAAAATCGCCGTAAAATGGACACGTGGCGTTTGGCTAGATTTTTCGCCTTAGTACTTAATTGATCCATTTTGCTCCGATTTGGCACTTAAGTTTCCCCCTGTGCCAAGTTTTGGCACTCTAGGGGTCTGTACATCCATCTTATGGCTATGGGCAAACATCGACTTATACCAAACATAGCAATGAACTATGGCCTCGTTATGGTCATGCAAAGAACTCAAGTGCATGAACAAAGCTTTAAAATACATAACATGCACAAACATCAATTAACCTACCCTTGGCTTGTTCAAGAGAGAATTTCCTAGGGGCAAGGATATCGTGATGGATACTTGAAAAAGGAAGAAACCACACTTACTTGGATGAACCTCGAAACTAAGAACATAAACTAGAGAGGGAAGGGTGACTTGCTTGAGGCCGAAGGAGAGAGAGGTGAAAGGAGGAGGAGGCATTCAAGAGGAGGAAGGATGAAGTAAATGGCAAAGGGTGAGAAATGTGGAGGGTTCCTCCTATTTATACTCCTAGGCACCACTATTACTAGGCCAAATGGTTCACCCTTTTGTTTCCAAGTGGCTCGCCTATGTTATTTTGGTGGCAAAACTACTTGACCAATTATCATTCCTAAGGGATGAGTTAGCATGCCTATTGGATTTCACTTGGCAATCCTAGGTCCTAGTTGTCATCGATGAAGGCCCGCTTTTCATCCTCTCATTGGAACACTTATACCTTTGCATTTATGAACAATTAATATAACTTGAAGATGATGACATCTATTTTGCCAACTCGGCGCCTAGGCTCTTTTAATTCATGATGAGGGGTTCGAGTATCACTTCCCGATTGGTCCATTTGTGCAGCACATCTTTTCTTGGCCAATAAGGATATTTTTACCCATCATTGCTAATCTTGGACTTTGACTATTCAAAGTACAACTCACCCTGTTCATTTAATGAGGGGTTCTAGAGAATTCTTGCCTTGTCTTTTTCTTCCATAAGAAGGCGGTCCAAATAAATCTATCATCTAAATTGGTTTCGAGGATGAAAGAGAGAGTACTCCTCAAGGTTCAACCATCGCACCCCTGATTGCCCAAACCGTCCTCTTGGGTAGTTGGTTGACCTGGAGGGTTGGCCCACCGATCGGCACTTTGGTTGGCCTTGTGGTTGGCATGATCGGCCTTGATCAAGTTCTTGGACTAGCCCTCAAGCCATTCCCTGGGCCTATTGTTGGGCTTGCCGCGACCATTCCTCAAAATTCGATCTTTGGTTCATCTGTCAGTTCAAGAACAATCCTAAGGCTATCCATGTTCATCCGCAAGGTTCATCCACGGAGGGTGAGTTACGTCCTAAGATCAGGCCGAAAGGCATAGTCAATGGACAACAGGTGAATATTCCTGTACTACCCCTTGTTGGTCTCAAGGGACGGAGGAGGCTAGGTTAGTCAAAAGATGGTTATCGGTTCAAGGACACAAGGTGCCCCTTAGTACTAAGCCAAGACATCTATGGACCTTAGAATTAGTGACGGAATTGCTGAATTTATCTTGGGGCTCATTCCAATCGGCACCTGATCCATCCATATAGTTCCATGGCCGGTGCATAACCAATCCACAATTGAACATCACCAATTTGAAATTTCCTTCTAATCACTAAGAATTAAATAGGGAATGATGCATTTTTTGTTAGAATATGATCACATTTGATTGACTTGGATCGTTCGTGTATTGGTGCATAATCAAGTGGAATCACCTACGGTTGGGCATGACTGGTCGAATCGACCTATAACCATCCGCCAATCTATGATCATCCCATGCCTAATTCTCGTGATCCAAAAGTCACCTCATGAGCTGGTGATCTGATCCCACTTGTATGGTCGGTGACTAATTCACAGCCGAGACCCCTTGCCAATTCATGGCCGATTGGTCGGTTAGACCATGATCGGTCCTTGATTCCTTACCGATCGAACCAATGGATATCATGGCCAATGGCCCATGGTTGATCTCTTAGGGATCTCTTGGCCGTTCCTTACGGAGTCGGAAACGAGGATGTTACACAACTTGCTATTTTTTGAGATATAGTCGTGTAGGATGGGAGGTATAGTTTCTGGAGTTGTTGTCACGCCCCGACTCTCGAGCTCGCGGCAACCCCTTCTCCATGGTCAATTGAAAGCGACGTCCCAGGACCCATCGACGACCATTCATTTTATCTTTGATTATGCGCAAGCGGAAGACGAACCATCCCCAGACAAACATACAATCAAACAGGGATAGAGGGATGAATAGCCGAAACAACAGCAACTACTCATTTATTCAATTTATTGGATTAACCAATGGAGGATCGTTTCCGAATAACAAGCCCGACAAAAAGGGCCGATCCATCCTCTAAGCGAAACCAAAAGAACTAGGCTAATCCAATTAAACAAGAAGAACCCTTAGGTTCAGCACCACGGTCACTCGGACCCATCGGACTCAAGCTCCGTCGAGTCGATCACTGGAGAAGCGGGGGCAGGATTCTCCATTGCGGGTACGCCATTCTAAAGACCTGAAAATGTTTAACCACGACGGGTTGAGATAAATCTCAGCGAGTTCTTCCCCCTAAGCCCCGGTTAGTACGCCAACTCAACCCGGGGTATCTCTTCAGAACCACCCCTCACTCAACCCAACAACCCACAACCAGCAAACAGCAGGCCAAACAACAGACAGGGCAACCAACATAGCAATATTCGATTCGCATGCAACCTTACCCGGTATGCCATACCCTGCACGTTCAATCTCATACAATGCAAGCAAGGCACATGGCCGTTAGATGATACAGTTCATCACTCACATGCAAATCGCATCACAAGCGATCTCACCTGGCCATTGCCACACCCTGCACGACTGTCAACTCATGCGTGCGTACCACAAATCATCACGTCATTAAGAGCATGCGAATAATCAGAGCATCTCACATAACTTTCTCATGTCTCACATCCACACATATGCTCCGATTATTACGACCCTCTAGGCCACGGCACAACCTTATGGTTGGCGGTCAACTGGTTGTAAACCAGGCATCGTCCTCCCCCGTGAGGCACGGCGACGTCATGGGCTCTCCCCCACCGACGGCATTCCATAAGGAGCATGGGCCCGGCCTCAACCGCGACTCCGCATCCGACCACCGTCGGGCGACCCAATGGTCACGGCACAACCCCGAAGGATTGGCGGTCATCCGGCTCAACGGGCTATCAACTTTAATCGACCATGCAACACATCAGCAAACAGTTCATTCTTGTCTTTGCTTTTGCTTGGTC
This sequence comes from Angophora floribunda, assembly GCA_014182895.1. NCBI lineage: Eukaryota > Viridiplantae > Streptophyta > Magnoliopsida > Myrtales > Myrtaceae > Angophora > Angophora floribunda. The sequence continues at coordinate 14,605,004 of CM024706.1, forward strand.
GTGAATGCAACATCGTTCATGCGTTCATGCTCATGCGACATGCCATTTCAAATAACTCACGCAATATGTCATGCGGTATCACTCGCCAATTCCAAAATTCAATTTCCAATCAGCACTCGATCAAGCATTTCATCATCAATCACGAGTATAATTAACAATCGGCACTTCAATTAATCACAACAATCAAGAGCACATCAAATTAAGACAAAAATTAGCTTCGCATGAAAGGTGCCGTGAGCAGTAATGTCGTGAGCGAATGTGCTCGTGAACGCAGAATCGTGAAACAGTGCCCGTGAACAGTGATTTCCCGAAATTCAATTAATTAAAACATTTAATCCAGAAATTAAACAAAACATTAATTAAAATAATTAATCAATTCAATTAAAGCAAATCATGCTTAATTAATCACATAAACACAATTTATCCCAAATTAAGCACAATTAAGCTTAATAAGCAAAATTAAGCTAATCTAATCTTAATCATCTATCTAACCACCTATCTTAGGGCTAATACAACTTAATTAAACCCCTTAAACCAAAATTAACACTAACTAACCAACCCTAAGCAAGTTTAGGCACTAAATAGGGATTAGGAGCTAAACTCACCCGTTAAGCGGGCCGGCGACACGGACGCGGCGGCGGCGACGAACCCGACACTCGGGGACCTCTACCACGACGATCCAAGGCAGTCCTGGGCTGAGAACAGCAGCAACAAACTCGAAATCCCTCTGCAACTCTGAAAACTGCACTGCACAGGAGGAAAGTTGCTGACCGGAGTTGAACGGGCTGGCCGGAGCTCCGACGAGCGGCGAGCCTGCGACCAGCGGCTCCAGGGGTCGAGGGGGAACCACTTGTGGCTGGTATGGGTGGTGGTTTGGCCGGAAATGGAGAGAAACGGAAGAAAAGGCGGAGCTGTGCAGAGGGCGACGCTACAGTGACGGACGGAGGACCGCCGACTTCAGGCGGCCGTACGGACCGGCCGGAGGCTTCGTTCGGCGAACGGCCGACGTCATCTGAACGGTTTTTCTGTTCTGAACAGATTGATAGGTGGCACGGCCCGAGATTCCACCGGGAAGGCCATGAACAACTCAGATTTCGGTGAAAGGTCAAACTGAAAAACAGAAGGAAGGAAGGAAAACCATGGGAGAGAAGTGTGCGGTTTTGGAGAAGATGAAGAGGAGAGAGAGAGTGAAGTGAAGGCTGAAGGATAAGCCTTATCCAAGCCATCAAGGCTTGCCCCACTTGCCAAACAATGACCTCATCCTCTCTTTCTTCTTTTTGACTTTTCTTCAAAATATCCAAGGGCATTTTGGTCATTTCCACCTTGCACATTTCCCAATCTGTCCTTGGGCTGAAAATGGAGGACGGGCCTAGGAAATGGGCTTAAAAATGAATAGTAATGGGCTCGGGAATTTATTGGGCTTGAAATGGCTCAAGGTTGGACAACGGGCTTGGAAGGGTAAAGGGTCGGTTTGGCCCAACGGGCTCACTCGCTTGCCTCGGGCCTTCCATGGCGGCTGTCCCACCTTGGGCGTGAGGCCCACGCTGTTCTTGCCCGGCCCACGTCCTTGTAGGCTCGTTTTCTTGGTCCGAAAATCCCTTTTCCAATTACTCGGCTCAACCGGCAGTGTCGACTGTCTAAGAAGCATCGTCCAAAAGTCCTTCTCGAACATTCCCGAAAATTCGAAGTCTAATCTTGGATTCTCATGCCTTGTCAATTTCGCCCGAATGCCATTTTGGTACTACTCGCATCGACGGGCGGCTTTGAGGATTCACGCGTAACCGACTCGTGCCAATTCACGTTCAAGACTTCTCGACACATGGACGTCCTTGGCGCATGAAATTGCGAAGGATCGATTCTTATTTCAAAGTACACGATTATCAAGGATCGACATAGGGCCGTTCGCGGGTTCGATAATAGTAGACGGAATCACTCGTCGTCCCATTATTTCTGTCCGCGAATCGACTTCTAGTCGTCTCTAAAACCGGCCTGCATATCTACAGGATCGTCCTTACGCAAGTCTCACGGTCTAGTCGTTTTCCCAGGTCAAGTTCTTTAGTCGCACAAGTTCTGTCCTCATTAGCCTTTCCCCTCAAGGTCGTATCTCAGAGTGATCGGTTCGAGTGAGATCGGCCAACAATGCATTGACGAAATTAACGTTCGTTTCCTCCCTAAAAGGACTCGAATTTCAGGATGTTACAACTCTTCCCCTCTTATAAAAATTTCGTCCTCGAAATTTGCAGCTACTGCCAAATCCTTAAAAAGATGAGGGTACTGATGCTTCTTCACTTCTTCACTTTCCCATGTAGCTCCCTCTGTTCCACGATACTGCCAAATCACCTTAACTAAGGCGATAGTCTTAATTCGAAGTACTTGCTCTTTACGGTCCTCTATCCGTATCGGCTTCTCCACGTACGACACCCTGTCGTCTATGTCCAGTTCCTCAAAATTCAAAACATGCGTCGAGTTCGGTTCATACTTTCTTAACATGGACACGTGGAAACATCATGTACTTGAGCAAGCTTCGGTGGCAACGCAAGACGTACGCTAAAACCCCGATCATTTCCAAAATTTCAAAGGTCCAACATACCTCGAACTTAACTTTTCTTTCTTACCAAATCTGAAAATACCTCTCATCAGCGATACTTTTAGAAACACACGATCGCCCACTTTAAACTCCAATGGTCTACAATGCTTATCTGTATAACTCTTCTGACGACTCTGAGTGGTCTTTAGTCCGTCTCTGATAATCTGCACTGCATTCAATAACTGCTAAACCAATTTTTGAACCAGCAATTCCCAGTTCTCTGACCTCATTCCATATACTAGAGTCCCACCAACTCCACCATATTTCTGCTATACCGCTCCGATAAAATCTTATCCCACAAACACTCTCTTTTTGCACAAGTGCGTAGTTCAGTTCATTTCTGCCCCTTTCGACATCCTAGAAGCTGCCAGAGTCGCTCCTTGCTCGAGCACTCTAGCCCCGGCGACCACTCCCGCCCTCGTCGGATCAATCGTTACGGGCATCTTCGAACCGTACCACTACTAGCAAAAGTCCCTTTTAGACATGCACCATCTCGTAGAGGTATTATCCGCTTTGGCTTGTCCCATACCAAGCCTCACGGTTTTAACCTCGTCCACCTCAAAGTTTAAAACTTGCTCTAGCTCATCAATCTATGAGCTCGTTTCCACGGGGTCACTTATCGACACTTGAAATCTGATTCACCGAACTTCCATCAAATCGCTGTCCGAATTCTACAAACCACTGATTTTTCTCTCAACATTCCTTTAATCCACCAAAAACAAAAATCCATTCCTCAAATCCCTATCTTATATATCTCCTCAAATAATCCACCTTGGTAAATTCACATCTTAATCGAATCTAAGACTTCCGAGCAATAAATCATCCACCGTAATTCTTATCAAAGATTATTGCCATTTAATAGATCATATCTTATGATCCCATACCTACAACTCCTCAAATCATTAAGATAAAACTTATCTGACTTCCATTAAATCCAATGACCTCAATTGTCATGACGCGTAAGCAACCAATCTTCCTTGTTGCCTTACTACGCAGTCAAATCCTTTATACGACACCTCACTGTAAATCTTGTATTCTCCAATATTAGACTAAATCCTCAAAACTGGTGCGGTAATCAGCTTATACTTAAGCTCTTAAAAATTTCACTTATTTGTCCATTCAAATTCTTACGTCCTTCATTAACCTTCGCATCGAGACGTAGATATCGTAGAGAACCTTTCTACGAATCATCTGTACTAACTTGTCCGACTTAGAAAATTTCGAACCTCTCGTCACCGTCATAAGCCCCGACATATTCATGATTGCCTTGATCTTAGCGGATCCTTAGAAATTCCTTCATCCAAAATCACACGATAACAAAAGCAACGCGAGTAAACCCAAACTCGCACGTATTAAACTTGGCATACTTGTTTATGCTCTCGAATGGTCTATAGCACCACCCTTAAGTGCTATTCGCGTTCTTCTAATTTCCTCGAATATTCTAATATATTGCTCACAACACAATTACCATTTGCTCCAAATACGCCTTAATCACTCAATCCATCGAATCCATAAAAGCAACTGGCGTATTAGTTAATCCAAATGGCGGTACAGTAATCTCGTAGTGACCAAATCACACACGATATGTCATCCTTAGTTTTATCCTCCTTTTTAATCCTCAACTACTGATAGTCCATCCTTGGGTCTATCTTGGGACACATCGAAGCTCCTTGAAATGGGTCAAATAAGTCATCCATCCTTGGTAATGGATACTTGCTCATGACCGTCCCTTGGTTGAGCTAATGATAAGCGATGTATGAGTGCAACGATACTAACCAATTAATCTCAGTTGTCCAATAACCTTTGTAACCTTCGTCCAATAAAGGAGTTACTTCCAACGACGAATTTCAAACGGGTCGAGGGTCCTCCTCGATTTCCCACAAACTCAAAACTATCACCCGCTACTGGGTTAAACTGAATTGTCTTTCCATGACAATCTACTTTCTGTTGGGTGGGATGGGATTCCTTCTCCCCATCATCGATCCCTTTCCAAATCGACAATTATCTCTGTTAGGCACGATCCGCAAGCCAAATGCGGTCGCCCTCTCGATCATATCCTTCTCTATCATCTAGGCCCTCTCGTACATCTCATCAAAACTCTTTAAACTCAAGGGCACTAGCTGGCTTTCAACTCCAGCTTCAAGCCATCTCTGAACTGTCTCGCCCTATCCAAGGGTCCTCCACAAATCTCAGCTATTACTTGGCCAACTCAGCGAACTTCGCCTCATACTGATCCACTGACATCTTATTCTAACAAAACTGTTGGAACTCTACCATCTTTGACTCCCTCGCACTGTCTAAGAAGTGCTATCCAATGAAAGCTTCACGAAAGGCACCTCGAGTCTGAACCATGCCTTCAGGGAACACTCTTCCTTGAGTGGCTTCCCACCATGTATTGACATTACCTTGAAGCGATAAACCGCCAAAAACACTAGATCTTCCTCTCGAACTCCTCAACACCGTAACGTCCCTCGAAATCCCTTATCCAAAGGGTTGCGGCTTCGGGGTCGCCCACGCCACCGACCTCGGTGGCTTGGTCTCGGAACCGGCTCTACCGCCTAGGTATCGGTCTCTCGAGGCCTCTCCTCTCACTAGGGGAACCACAAGAACCACAGCAAAAGCACACAGCTTGCTGTCCTAACAAGGTCTCTAGCGCAAAGCCAAGATCCCGTCTAACTTAGGATCGCACGTGCGCTACCTCTAGCACTGGCCTGACCAGACGCTACCCTACGCCTAGGGGCTGACTGCTCAGGATTGCTCATCACTCTGGACTATGAGCAACCCGCCACCACACGAAACCACAAAAGCAATCACAGGCATGTAATATAAAAGCCATCCCTATCTCACTATCCCAAAAATCCCACGCACCTTATCACTCCAAGTCTCGACCTCGCCCGATACCAAAACCGACGGGGTTGTCACGCCCGACTCTCGAGCTCGCGGCAACCCCTTCTCCATGGTCAATTGAAAGCGACGTCCCAAGACCCATCGACGACCATTCATTTTATCTTTGATTATGCGCAAGCGGAAGATTCAACCATCCCCGGACAAACATACAATCAAACAGGGATAGAGGGATGAATAGCCGAAACAACAGCAACTACTCATTTATTCAATTTATTGGATTAACCAATGGAGGATCGTTTCCGAATAACAAGCCCGACAAAAAGGGCCGATCCATCCTCTAAGCGAAACCAAAAGAACTAGGCTAATCCAATTAAACAAGAAGAGCCCTTAGGTTCAGCACCACGGTCACTCGGACCCATCGGACTCAAGCTCCGTCGAGTCGATCACTGGAGAAGCGGGGGCAGGATTCTCCATTGCGGGTACGCCATTCTAAAGACCTGAAAATGTTTAACCACGACGGGTTGAGATAAATCTCAGCGAGTTCTTCCCCCTAAGCCCCGGTTAGTACGCCAACTCAACCCGGGGTATCTCTTCAGAACCACCCCTCACTCAACCCAACAACCCACAACCAGCAAACAGCAGGCCAAACAACAGACAGGGCAACCAACATAGCAATATTCGATTCGCATGCAACCTTACCCGGTATGCCATACCCGCACGTTCAATCTCATACAATGCAAGCAAGGCACATGGCCGTTAGATGATACATTCATCACTCACATGCAAATCGCATCACAAGCGATCTCACACGGCCATTGCCACACCCTGCACGACTGTCAACTCATGCGTGCGTACCACAAATCATCACGTCATTAAGAGCATGCGAATAATCAGAGCATCTCACATAACTTTCTCATGTCTCACATCCACACATATGCTCCGATTATTACGACCCTCTAGGCCACGGCACAACCTTATGGTTGGCGGTCAACCGGTCGTAAACCGGGCATCGTCCTCCCCCGTGAGGCACGGCGACGTCATGGGCTCTCCCCACCGACGGCATTCCATAAGGAGCATGGGCCCGGCCTCAACCGTGACTCCGCATCGACCACCATGTCGGGCGACCCAATGGTCACGGCACAACCCCGAAGGATTGGCGGTCATCCGGCTCAACCGGGCTATCAACTTTAATCGACCATGCAACACATCAGCAAACAGTTCATTCTTGTCTTTGCTTTTGCTTGGTCGTGAATGCAACATCGTTCATGCGTTCATGCTCATGCGACATGCCATTTCAAATAACTCACGCAATATGTCATGCGGTATCACTCGCCAATTCCAAAATTCAATTTCCAATCAGCACTCGATCAAGCATTTCATCATCAATCACGAGTATAATTAACAATCGGCACTTCAATTAATCACAACAATCAAGAGCACATCAAATTAAGACAAAAATTAGCTTCGCATGAACAAGTGCCGTGAACGAATCGTGAAGCGTGAATAATTCGTGAACGTAATCGTGAACAAAGTGCCCGTGAATTAAATGATTTCCCGAAATTCAATTAATTAAAACATTTAATCCAGAAATTAAACAAAACATTAATTAAAACAATTAATCAATTCAATTAAAGCAAATCATGCTTAATTAATCACATAAACACAATTTATCCCAAATTAAGCACAATTAAGCTTAATAAGCAAAATTAAGCTAATCTAATCTTAATCATCTATCTAACCACCTATCTTAGGGCTAATACAACTTAATTAAACCCCTTAAACCAAAATTAACACTAACTAACCAACCCTAAGCAAGTTTAGGCACTAAATAGGGATTAGGAGCTAAACTCACCCGTTAAGCGGGCCGGCGACACGGACGCGGCGGCGGCGACGAACCCGACACTCGGGGACCTCTACCACGACGATCCAAGGCAGTCCTGGGCTGAGAACAGCAGCAACAAACTCGAAATCCCTCTGCAACTCTGAAAACTGCACTGCACAGGAGGAAAGTTGCTGACCGGAGTTGAACGGGCTGGCCGGAGCTCCGACGAGCGGCGAGCCTGCGACCAGTGGCTCCAGGGGTCGAGGGGGAACCACTTGTGGCTGGTATGGGTGGTGGTTTGGCCGGAAATGGAGAGAAACGGAAGAAAAGGCGGAGCTGTGCAGAGGGCGACGCTACAGTGACGGACGGAGGACCGCCGACTTCAGGCGGCCGTACGGACCGACAGGAGGCTTCGTTCGGCGAACGGTCGACGTCATCTGAACGGTTTTTCTGTTCTGAACAGATTGATAGGTGGCACGGCCCGAGATTCCACCGGGAAGGCCATGAACAACTCAGATTTCGGTGAAAGGTCAAACTGAAAAACAGAAGGAAGGAAGGAAAACCATGGGAGAGAAGTGTGCGGTTTTGGAGAAGATGAAGAGGAGAGAGAGAGTGAAGTGAAGGCTGAAGGATAAGCCTTATCCAAGCCATCAAGGCTTGCCCCACTTGCCAAACAATGACCTCATCCTCTCTTTCTTCTTTTTGACTTTTCTTCAAAATATCCAAGGGCATTTTGGTCATTTCCACCTTGCACATTTCCCAATCTGTCCTTGGGCTGAAAATGGAGGACGGGCCTAGGAAATGGGCTTAAAAGTGAATAGTAATGGGCTCGGGAATTTATTGGGCTTGAAATGGCTCAAGGTTGGACAACGGGCTTGGAAGGGTAAAGGGTCGGTTTGGCCCAACGGGCTCACTCGCTTGCCTCGGGCCTTCCATGGCGGCTGTCCCACCTTGGGCGTGAGGCCCACGCTGTTCTTGCCCGGCCCACGTCCTTGTAGGCTCGTTTTCTTGGTCCGAAAATCCCTTTTCCAATTACTCGCTCAACCGGGCAGTGTCGATTGTCTAAGAAGCATCGTCCAAAAGTCCTTCTCGAACATTCCCGAAAATTCGAAGTCTAATACTGGATTCTCATGCCTTGTCAATTTCGCCCAAATGCCATTTTGGTACTACTCAAAGCGACAGGGCGGCTTTGAGGATTCACGCGTAACCGACTCGTGCCAATTCACGTTCAAGACTTCTCGACACATGGACGTCCTGACTGCATGAAATTGCGAAGGATCGATTCTTATTTCAAAGTACACGATTATCAAGGATCGACATAGGGCCGTTCGCGGGTTCGATAATAGTAGACGGAATCACTCGTCGTCCCATTATTTCTGTCCGCGAATCGACTTCTAGTCGTCTCTAAAACCGGCCTACATATCTACGGGGGATCGTCCTTACGCAAGTCTCATGGTCTAGTCGTTTTCCCAGGTCAAGTTCTTTAGTCGCACAAGTTCTGTCCTCATTAGCCTTTCCCTCAAGGTCGGTATCTCGGGAGTGATCGGTTCCGAGTGAGATCGGCCAACAATGCATTGACGAAATTAACGTTCGTTCCTCCCTAAAAGGACTCGAATTTCAGGATGTTACGGTTGTGGTGATGGGCAGGGATGAGGCCATGGATTGGCTATGCTGATAGGTTGCCGGTGGGAGTAATATATCCCTTTTTGTTAGCCTCCTAGTTGTATGCCCCTGATGTAAAACACTTTTGTTAATAAATAAGAAAAGAAAGGTTGTTCATATGTTGTATTGTTTGCTTGCGTTCATTCTTCTCAAGTGATTGTCAAGCGTTGTTATACATAGCTATTTTTCGCTTATGCATGTGCTACAAGTGAAAAGATTAAATGATATGCATTTGAGTAAGGTGACGCCCAAGACATCACGGGTCCGATTGCTGGTTCCAGGAGTGAAACCACAGGCCCGCCAACTTGGACTGAACCAATAATATATTTAATATATTTAATTTTTAAGAAAAATTCTGACATAAAAATTAAGAAAAATGAAAACTCTATAATCCCTAATTTGAAGCTCAACAACATGCATTGACTAAGTAATCTTTTCATCTCACTCTCACTTCATCTGAGTTGTATCTCTATTTCTCACTCATGACCTTGACTCCCAAGCTCAATGGCCATCGACTCCCGACTCAATTTTCAACATGAATCCAATCTTTTCATTGATCTTGTAATTAAGAATAAGGAAGTCCTTTATTTTTGTTTTACTTTGGCTTGCTGAAAAGCGTTGCACTAAGTGTGTGAAACTTGGTGGGACCATTCCATGATTTGGTTTTTAAGTGGATCCATGGAATCAACAAACGGTTCTAAGTTCTAATTTTTTGCAACCGGTTCTTAGTGTGCGGCTCCTAGTTCTAGGGTGAGTACTAGGGTGAGAATAGCCCACCCGTACCATACTCACCTAAGCGGTAATGCCTCATTACCAAATTAAATACGAATTGATTTTGCCTAGGGCCGAATACAGGATGGACTGCGGCATGCTGCGCCCCGTAGTTAGGTTGTATCATTCGGTGCACGTACTATGGCATAGGTTGTGGCAACTGTTGTTGTGGCGGATATGGCTGCTGGATTTGCAATTGTAAGGGTTGGAGAATGTTTCATGGAACCGGTTGAGCAATCGATTATTGGGGTAAATATTGTTGTAATAGTTGGTTATTTTGAAGAACTGGTTGAGGCTTGTTGTGGAAACGGTTGTCAGATAGTTTGAGGAACTGGTTAAGGGGCTTGTTGTGGCAAATATGGCTGTGGTAGCATATCTTACCCCTAGGTGGGGCTAGAGGTATCCTTTTATCACTGATAGCGAGATTATGCATGAGTACGGAATTCGGCTGAAGTAAAAAGACCAAAAGGTTAAGCATTTTCAGCGGATGGGAACGGAATATTTTGTTGGGGACCTTGATTCACCGTTCCATTATTAGCATTCCCAACATTCACTTGGATCAGACTAGACATATTTCCCCCATTAGCTAACGTTGTCCCACAGGTCTGGGTCATCCCAGCGGTTTCATTTCTTTGCAAGGAAGCTAAACTGTTGTTCTCATAAGCTTGCATTGGTCCACAGGTATTGTCGTCCCAACGGTTTCATTTCTTTGCAAGGAAGCTGAACTGTTGTTCTTATTAGTCAACATTGGTCCTCAGATTTGAGCTGTTGTAACAGCTTCACTCGTCTGCAAGATTCTAAATGGTGGAGCGGGCGGCAATGCCTGACTAATTATGACGGCCCAAGTGATGGTGTGCGGGGAGGAGGGATGGCGGTGCGTCCGCACCTCGGTTCTCGAACGTGTGCATGGGAGGGAGAGACATGTCTCTTGTCCCACATCGCCTAGGGATGGAGTCCTGGACTAGCTTATAAGCTTATGGGTTCTCTACTTGTACATACGTGTTTTAAAATTGTGCGGGCCTCAGTCCAAGCGGATAATATGTGTATAGTAACGAACCCAGGATGTTATACTAATAGTGCCAAAAGTAACTTAAGCATTAACAGGTGAATCCCCAAAAGACAGCGACGGGATCAGTTTGAGGTTGAGTTAAGCTATATGATATCGCATGCCATCCTTATGTACATTCATAATAGGCGTTGATGACCAAAGATTTGACCACAACGGTCATGCGTTTGGTGGCGTGGTCAACGAACATGTTTTGGTATTCTTCCAACATTCTTCTGTTGGTCAACAACATCACAGGAGGTAGTGGTGGAGAACTGTTAAAACTTGATCCAAAGGAAGAGGTGGTGCCGAATGTCCCATATCTTTCACCAATCAGTAGTGGTGGAGAACTGATAGTAGTGTTGTCGAGATTAGATCGATTCCTAGTATAGCTTGGTATCCTCTCAAATCAGCAACAGAAGGTCCCAACGTGTGTGTCAAAAAAATGTTTCTCCAGAATTGCTCCCACAAAGAAATATCCTTCACCCAAAGTCATTCTTCAATTTTATTGAAAGGGACAAGGGTTCTGCACTAACTTCGAACAGAGGATATCTCATGTAATAAGGAATCAAACCTCTTTAGTACAAACAACATTGTACAATCTTAGACCGAGCCGAAATTTAATTGAAAACAAAGCCCAAAAGTTGCAAGATCATTCTCGAACTGCACTAGATTTTAAGCGATGGCACAAGTTGAGGATGGTAAAATACATCGGAATTTAATCAACGATGAGGTAATAGGATAAAGAAATGTGTTCGAATCTAATCAACAAGCTATAACTAAGGAAATTTTAAGTTCAGTGAAGGAATAGTAAAGATAAAAAAAGAATAACATTTTGATTGATTTTGTGAGGGAGGGGGTTCTTGTCGGATGGCTGGTGGTACATATAGTGAAGGTCCGACAACCGCTTGGCCGATGCGTCTTCTCTAGTAACCACCACTGGCTTTGCCCATATTCCTTTATTCTTGTAGACCCACTTGCCCATGCTTCATATAACCGTCTTCATCGTGTTTTTCAAAATTTTGTAGCTATTGATGACCATTCCAAGGCTGGGTCTCTGAATAGCAATTGTTCTCTCTACAAGGTGCGTCTTCGATGCTAACCATTTGGCGCTTTGAGTAATATTTAAGACGCTTGTAATGGGAAACTGCCACTAGTGTTCATTCAAGCGGCTACCAATCGTTTGTCATTGTATTTCAACAACTAGACACGTGGCATTTTTTTATATTATCTTCGATCACCATGTGACTGCTCCTATGTCCATCAATGGTGTGATATACATAAGATAGCATTCATGTGTTATGTGCGTGACTGTAGCTTATTTATGCCCAAATGTTCCATATTTCTCGACATGTCAAGTAGATCAATAATGGGTGTCAACAATAAGAAAGAAAAATTAACTTTAGACAAAAATGCCCTTGACCATTACTTGAAAAGTGGCATGTGAGTTGCATGTTCTCACTAGGGCCCTTATTTGAGAATGTGTGAGTCACTTTAAGCCCTAATTTAAGATAAACTTCACTTTAGGCATTCTTCTGAGAAAATGATCATATTTCATGCCATTATTAAAAAATTTCTCTTTTAATTTAATGCTTCATGTATTGTAATGATAGAGAAGAGAAATGGGCTTTACTGGTACAATAGTCTTTGGATTACTTTAAGACTAACAATATGTTGTGAGTCACGGATTCTTAAAGGAGTTGATTCTATAATAATTTATTATTATTATTTTTACCCAGAACAAGCTATTTATCTCACAATAGACTAAGAATAGTCACTTAAGCACTTAAGCATTTCTTTGGAGAAATGTTGTACATTCACCCCGAAAGGCATAATATAAAAATGGAACAAAGTTTTTTCATAAACGAAACGCAGTAAATTTGTTTAATTAAAGCAAAAAAACAAGGTCCGTTAAACAGACAAATGGTTTTGTCGAGAACGAAAACTTTTAAATTCTCGTTCAATGCTTCACTGGCAACATTTTCCGTGGTCCTGCGAAAGAAATTAAGTAATGTCAAACGAAATAATATTATGCAGTCAAAATGCTTCTTCTCAATCGTGCGACACAATATATTCGAACCGGTTGACCTTAAAGCACTGTAAAATCCAACTAGTAGGAGACATCTTATTTTGTATTTCTCTTTAGAATATGCCTAGGTTTTCTTTTGCCTGGAGGATAAAACATAAATTAATAATTGTGAGCAGGTATACGAAATAATTAATATGTTATTGATTTGTATTATAAACTCTTTCTCTAATTATGTTTTTATGTGTACTCTCAATGTAATTAATAACACCAATAAATACATATCCTCTAACCCTAACTGGATCAAGATGGTACCAGAATAGGAAAAAAATCAATTTCTTCAACATCTATGCCCCAAATCAACAATTCTTTTTTTCCTATTTCTACCTCAACAATGGATAGGAGACTTGTGGGATTGACGTGACGGATAGGGATGGCTCCATTTCCAAGAGCAAACTCTAGGCGAAAGGATAATTATACAAAAAATCATTAACCAATATGGCAACCAATTTAAGTCTAAAATTTTCAATTTCACCAATATAATCCTAAACATTTTGATGATTTTGCCCATCTAGCCATTTTTGGCTGGAAACTGCTCACATAGTGGTTTAGTTAACGCCATCTATCATGCATGGCACGGTTGACACCGATGATGATGACTTACATGAATTTTTATGAAATTTTCTGAATGTTTTTTTCATTTTTTCTTGTTTCTCTGTCAATTGTCGGCCACAAGCAAGGGCTGTGAGGCCATCCGATGAGGACCATGATGCCCTTGCCACATGGTCCTCGATTGTAGATGGCGATATGCATAATACGTGCAACTTGAACAGGAAATGGTGTTTCCAATGGCAAACGGGTGAGTACCGTGTAAGAATCTACCTTTGGGATGGGAACAATAGCTAGAAGCAGCTGCTAATACCCCGTGGGGAGCAAAAGAAGAATCCAAAATAAAGTAAGAAAAGTTGTCTTATTTTTTAAGGCTAATACCATTAAAAAACCTTACATTATTTTTTATTTACATTTTAAATTATTTTGTACAAATATTTAATATGATACATAAGGAAATTAAAGCAATGAAAGAGATTCATTTCATTTAATATTCTAAAAGTATGGATTAACTTAATTTTTTAAATGTATTGTTTATGGACAATTTCAATTTTTGAGGTTTAACTTGAAAAGAATAGATAAAGATAAAATATTTTTAAATGTATACAAAGTGCATTTGTTCATGGAAAACATTTTCCGGTGTTTGATTTGCTTAGGAAAATGAGTCAACGGAAAGTGTTTTTTACCAAAGCTTAAATTTAGGAAAACGATTTCCCCTTTAAAGAATTGAAAAACATTTTCCAAAATGTTTTATTAGTCCTGGAGTACTTGGTTATTGAAAAGTTTATCCTAATAAAATAATTTTTCTAAAAAAATCGTTTTAAAAAAATATTGATTTTTTATTAATATTGATTTTCCTTTCCTTTCCTTTTTTTCTTCATTTCTCTTTTCTTTCTTTTCCATTCTCCTTCTTCCCCCTTCTTCCTCACCGTTGGTAACTATCGATAGCTCGGCATGCAACCAAGATGAGGGCCAGCAAGCTCGGGGCTAGACCAATCCCGGGAGAGCCCGAGCTCACGGTGCAAGCTCTATCGAGGCTGGTGATCTCGCGGCTCGCCAAATCCTAGCGAGCTCGAGCCCGAGCGAGATCCATCAAAGCCGACGAGCTCATAGTTTACCAGATCTAGGTGAGCCCAAGCTCGGCTTAGGTTGCGAGGTCGTGGCTCAACCGTACTAGCAAGCTTGGGCTCCACCGAGGTTGATAAGCTCGGGGCTTGCTCGATCTCCATAAGGCGGAGCTCGCCTATGATTGTCATTGGCCAATAGCAATGGAGGAAGGGAGAAAAAAAGAAAAGGAAAGAAACAAAAAAAAAAAAAAAAAGAGAGAAAATTAAAATTAAAAAATAATTAAAAATTCACTTTTTTGAAAAAAAAAAAAAAAAAAAAAAAATAATGTATTTAAAAGTTACTTTTTAAGAAAATTAAAAACAAGATAAAACTAAAAAAATTGAACTTTTTTTCTTGAAATAAAGTCAATAGATTAAAATCACTTTCCAATAATATCCAAACATCGAAAATATTTTTGATCATATATTACCAAATAAGGGAAAATTAACCATATTCTTGGAAAATGTTTTATAGGAAAGCATTTTACTATATCATTGAGGGGCCCAACCTCGCTTGGGGTCAGCAAGCCCTCGCTTGGCCCGTCTAGCAAGGGTGTTGTGGCCCTCACCAATTCTAAGTGAGGGCTCGCGTGCCCTCGCTTTGGTCGGTGAGGGCATTGTAGCCCTCGCCTACAGCTAGCCTTGCTTGGGGCCGGCGAATGTGGCCGGCCAACTCTCGTCGGCCTTCTCTCCAAAAACCTTTTTAAAAAAGACAGTGAAAAGGGAAAAAGAAGGAAAAAACATTAAAAAATTTCACAATATTATTAGAAAAGTGCTGCGTTAATGCTAGCCATCAAAGTCAACAATTTCGATCAAAATTAGTCAAATGGATTTAATCAGCAAAAGATGAAAAGGTTTAGGATTTAATTGGTAAAATTAAAAGGTCTAAGACTAAATTGGCAAAAATACAAAAAAATTTAAGACTTTCTGGACAATTTTTCCATTGGAAGTATATGATATGGGATTTAAAATATAGCCTATTTCTTTACATTAGTCTCATTTGGTTAATTCACTATAATTTCTAGTATTTAAAACATTCTTGTATTATTTCAAGTATAGCTTATACCATTAATTAAAGAAATCCCACTACTAATATATATGTATCGATAAACATATTACTAATTAAAGTATAATCGATATTATTAGGGTAATTTGATTTAGTGTAGTAAAAAATATTACATTGAATAAATAAATTCACTTAGTTTGAATAATAAATATATTTAATAAATTATACCAAATTTATAACACAACTTCATAAGTTTTTTTACTTTTAATTCTGAGGAAATTTGACAGAATAAATAACTCACGTTACTTTAACAGTACAGAAAAAATTATTTATCTCAAAATTGCAATAAAACCTTTAAACAAAAGTTGGTTAAGCTACAACAGAGTGAAACATGGATAATTTCATGTTTTGTTTGGGTTTTTTTTTTCCCTACTATTTTAATGGTTTATTTCAAATCCAACTTCCAGTATCTTACACTAAAAAAAAATTATCTATGTTCTACGGGCTGAGGAAGCATAACATCATAACATCTTCTCTGTGACATATTAATGTGTCAGGCCTTCACTAAAGTGATGATATTCTTCAACAAAATTATAGAATATTACCATAATATAAATATAATTATTTCTCTTGCATCAGTTAAAAATTTAAAGAATGCTTGGCGCACAGAAGTAACTGATAAAGTTATGACATAGTAATGGATTGCCAACGATTCAAAGATACGTGCGCTCAAAGCACCGGCTAAATAATTAATAAATAACGAATGTTTGGCGCACAGAAGTTTATATAGGATGACCCTCATCGTTGCCAAGGTAAAGTTCAAAGACTCGCCTCAAATTCCGTGATTAACAAGAAAAGCAAGGGGAAATTTTGTCCATCACTCATAAAGAATTTGACTTTACATCATTTATTTACAATATTCCATATGCTGTGTATTATATGTAAGGGAAAACAAACCAACCTACCAAACCTAGGACAAGCTCTCTCTCTCTCTCTCTCTCTCTACCCTAATGTGTAACCAAACAAGCATGATTAAGACCACCATAGCATCACACGCCAGAAAAGGCTGTCCTCTTTTTTTTCAAATTTTCTTTTGTAGCCTAAATCATGGGAAACCCACACTATTATCCATCTCAAATCTCACGTTCTCTCTGCCTAGGTTCGAGGAGACCCCGTCGCCGATGCTACTCTCTTCTAGGTTGGCGCCCCATAGGAAGCCATACTCGTCATCGTCGATGACCTTGGAGTCAATGTCCAACATCATATTGGAGACCAGGGGCATGTTTCTTTCTTGATTGTTATTTGAGTAGTGAAGAAGATGAAGGAGAGAATTCGAGTTGTGGTTGTGGTGATGGTCTTGGTGGTGGGTTGAGCTTGAGGATAGTGATGAGGTGAGTATTGGGGGATAAGAGTGGTGATGATGATGATGATGATGATTATAAGGCATGGTCGGGGCTGGGTCATTTGGAGGAGATTTGAGAGAAGGTGGAATATTGAAGGAAGTGGTGATCGTGGATGGTGCCTCAAACATGTAGGGTGGGCTTAGCTTGTCACTGCTCTCTGCCTTGCTTCTGTGAAACGCTCTGCACAGTACCCAATCCTCCTGTGTGCAATATATATATATATATATATATATCAAAAGATGTGTGAGGATTCTTATTTGAAACAGGAGCGATACAAATATTAACAAGAGTTATTGATTTGCGTCGCTATGTCATAGGCATATATAGACAATCATAGTTTGATAAAGAAAGAGACACCTTTTTTTAAGAACAAAAGGTATTCAGATTTATTCGGTTCGACTAGTTCTGGATGCATGATGATCGCACTGTCCAAATGTTTTGAGAGAGAGAGAGAGAGAGAGAGATGGTAAGAATTACATGTAAGTTGATATCCCCAAGAAAAAGAGTGACACCATTATCAACTAGGGTTACCCCTCTAAGGGAGATTCAAGCAATGACTTCTGTGAGACATGATCATGTGACCACTTGGGAGACAAAAGATGGACAAGAGGGGCAATTTCCTGCAACTTTCCTGGCAATGACTCTCTCTCTCTCTCTCTCTCTCGTGTAACAACGTAAGTGGAGAATCAATGGGAGAATGTCTAAGGTTAGTTTCCTATTTAGAGAGCACGATGTTTTCATTTCTCGAATTGTCAACCTCAATCTTATCTACGCCTACCCCTCTCTCTCTCTCTCTCTCTCTCTCACGCGCTCATATGCGTAACTTGAAAGCACCGGAACCACAATAAGAACAATGGAAATAAGGAAACGAAAATGGTTTTGTATTAGGCCGATGGATGACCATTAGATTTTTCCAACAGACACCCTTGATTTTAGGATTCATGTACGACAATTGAAAAAGGAATCGAATCTTATGAACGGTGCTTGCGTAGACCATTTTCTTTCGCTGAAGTAGTAATAATAAAAGTCCAATAATCATAGCAAAAATAAATAAATAAATAAGGAAAGCCTTTGCACCTTAGGAGGCATGTGTGGAGTCTCCAGGCGGAACTCATGCATAATCCACCCTGTTTTGATCCCATTGGGAGCTCGGTTCCTGTAGAACACCAACGTCTTCCTCATCCCAACGATTTCGCGGGTCGCCGGATCATGCACCGTTCGATCCTTCCCTGTAGCTTTCCAATATCCCGATATCGTGGCACGGTTGGTCCGGAACCCGGTCGCATACTTGCGGTCCCGAAAGCTGAAGAAGTACCACTCAGTGGCATTGAGCTTGGCCACATCTGTTGGTCCACATCACAAGTACAGGGTAGTAACACATCATTCATAAAGAAGGAATAGGTGCTCTCAAAATGAACCCATAATTTTGTACAATTTAATTAAAATAGGAAAAAAATGTTCTTTAAATTGATCTTATCAAATGTCTCTCTTTTCCATCATTTATAATCAAAGTTATCACCTTATGTAATCATATAATATAATTGGCCACAATATTAAGATTGGATATGCGTAAACTCATAGAAACCACGCTTTGATCATAGTCGATCTCAGTAAGCCCATGTCTTATTTATGCATATGATTATTAAGCGCAGATTAATTTAGGATCCTATAAAGAAAAAAGCATGCTCCATATGTTTAAGTGACAGATCATATACGCTCTTTGTATATAATTAAACTTTTAGAGCCATAAATGAGGTGGCGACTGTTTTGGAAGAAATTAATTAACACTACGCAGGATATGAATCTTGGGTTACAAGCTCAAGTGGCCTGTTGATGCTTTTGAAAGAATTGCTTTTTCTCGACAACTTTTCTAAAAGTTGTTGACCTTTGTGGCTCCTTTTTCTCTGTTTGCAAACTAGAAGCTTTGGGCTGAATAAAGAAGAGAAAAGGAAAAAGAAAGAAAAGAAAAGAAAACCAACCAGGTTTTTGAGACATAGAGTATACCATAATATCGTGTCTTACAGTGATTTCATAACAAGTTTGAAAAAACCAGAAACAACCAAATATTCTTCTACCTGTCGATATATCTAGATACTTTTGAAATTTTCTAAGTGTTTCGTGTCAAATAATATATTATATAGTTCATGATTATGGTAACACTATACGAGTATATTGATATAGATATGTTATGTATCTATGCATATCTCCCCCAGTAGCCCTCTAAAAGGCAGTGCCTAAAGATGCCAAAGAAAGATAACTGTAAGAAAAACAATCTGCCGTAGGAGTAAGATGCTAAAATGCCCAAAGCAATAAAGAGAGAATATTAAGATATATATACTGTCTAGCAGACATGTTTCTTTTCTCTGTTCTGTTTGAGTTTACATATATTATAAGGGTGGAGTGTGTGTGTGGTTCTGGCAAACAATATAGAGAAACACAAGTCAATGGTTCCTTCACATCGGAGAATAGAAAGTTAATAATGAAAGAAGCAAAACAGGTGAATTATAATAGTGACCAATAATATACAGCGTCCGAATCCAACCATCCAAACAATCCGTGTCTCTGTTCCACCATCCCCCCCCTTTCTCTCTCTCTCCGTGGGGTGAGGTTGTCTGTGTGTCAGCGCATTTCGAGTGCAAAAAACCAAGAAATAAGGCAGACATGATGGGCTAAAACTTTCAGAGGCCATGAAACCAAGCACATGCATGCGTGTCTCGAGCTTATCCCATCGAAGGAAACAGAAAACGATAATAGAAAGAAAAGAAGAAGAAGGAACCAATACAAAAACCAGATAAGAAAGAAGTACCAGGAAGCTGCCATGGCTCACAAGTGTGCAAGTCAATCTCGACCAAAGTGCCCTTCAGGCTCTGCTCATTGGCGATCTTCTTGTACAGATAGTGACACACCAACTCCTCATCACTTGGGTAAAACCTAAACCCAGGAGGCAGTGTTGCTCCAATGTCTCTCAACCCCATTGCTCCAACTAAACCCTCGCTTTTCTTTTGTGGGTTTGAATTTGGTGATTGCAGATGATGGTGAGGATGATGAAGATGACGATCATAAAAATATTAAGGAAGCTATGAGGGAGGGGAAGTTTAAACTTCTTTTGGTTCTTGGGATTTGGAAATATTCTAAAGACCACAAAGCGATGGCCTTTTTATACTGCAAGGGCAACGGTGCATGCCTTTGCCTATAAGAAATTTTCCACATTATTTTATTGAGAGAGCATTTCTTTATTTTTTTTAATTAGGGCATGAAGTCACAAGAAAAACCAAAGTTACAAGAAATCTCTCTCTAGACAGAGACAGAGACAGGGACAGGAGGGCACTGTTCAGTGGTGCAATTGATGCAACCTATGTACAAAAGCCAAGCCCAATTTTTAATGAGAAACCTTCCAAAATACTCCTTTTCATCTACGTAGTTAATTATCGTTATATTATCTCAAAAAGATTATGATCTCAATATCTTGCCAAGTGCCTTAAAATAACATGAATTTTCTGTGGACGATAATTCGCTGGCAGCATGCAAAATTCCAAAATATCTTGCATGATTTTGCTATTGTTTCTTTCCCCTTCTCAATAATGTATATGTGATTAATTTCTCTATTCCTACTTAGATAAGTTCAGGTGTTGGATCAGCTTCTTCTTTTCATCCCCCACTCTTTTTGCCGTTACCTTATATCCATGCAAGAAGATCAATTTACAAATTAAAGAGCACGGACATGAATGTTTGTTGCTATGTTCAAATACGTCAAACACCCTCCAAAAACACTAGAGATACTCTAACAAATGATGTGCCGCTTCCAAACATATTGTCTCAAAGATTCACATGCTTAAACAAGGAAAAATCCAATAGCACCTGTTGGATAATATATGTTAAACCTTTGTGGTCCTCAGTACTATTTTGATTTTGATTTTCATCTTTATCAAGCAAGATATAATCTTTTGGATAGCGTACCCAGCTACAAAACATAAAAACAAGAAAAATAATAGAAAAAAGTTTGCTAACACTTAAATCTTGTAAGGGATTGAAGTGGCTTCTTATTCAATTGGAAGAAAATCTGCTAACCTATTTACATTGTTGTCGTACGTATATGAAGTTTGGTGTCTTTATTAAGCCAAATCAGGATTAAAAAAATTGGCTATTAGTTTCTAAGTAAGTCCGTGATTAAAGTTACCATCACAAACGTGGATTTGATAATCAATTTGTCTGGCCATTCTTATGTGGGGTCCATCCTCTCTTCGACAGTACGTTCGTCCAAAATAATATGGTCCTGAGGCACGTGAACCATTTGATCTAAGCTGCGACAGGAACGACCATTGACGGAAACAAATCATCCTATAAGCTGTAAAAATAAAAGTGATTATAATATGATGGAATTAGAATAACCCCACGTCAGCTCGATTTTTCAATCACACAAGGATAATCGAATCAGTCTGATGTTAAGGCGCAACCATCCTCTTCGATCACCCATCTCCGGGTCCACCTCATGATCTATACTCTCTCTCTCTCTCTCTCGGGTGTTCAGTTTCATTGGTGGTGAGTACTGTCTAGGAGGCAATAATAATGAAAGTATGGACAAAAGCATGGTTGTCACACCTATGTATCATCTCATGATAATAATTGGGACACATATACTGAGGATGATAGCCCGACTGGGGTCTCTATAATCAGAACAATACATAGTCGGGGAAATAATTGGAGCTCAGTTCTTCGGTGTGTATGAGCGTGACAGAAACAACCACGCAATATAACTTTGCTCTAAATGATTAAGGAGTGGATACATATACTTTCTATTTCAAGGAGGATCAACATAGAGCTATATTAGCTAGGTTGGTGGCCCCTGCAAACGTCGCATCCTTTTCATATCATTTGTAGACAGGTGTGCATTATGGAACTTGGAAACATCTACCTATCGTCGCAGTTGCTAGAATAGTATATTTTCTTCTTTTTGATTTCTGCCTTTATTTCTGGGAATGACATGGATATAAGGAAATAGTATATGCTGTAGCTGATGATTATTTAGTATATTCCGCACGAATGGATGTTATGAATCTGATAGTGCTAAAGGGGCCTAATAAAAGTTTCAGTGGTCCTTCTGTTTTTCTTTTCTGGGTCACGCGTATAAACTAAACGATAACAATATATCAAGTTGAAAATAATTACTTAATAACGGAAGCAGCATCCTTACGTGCATGTATGATTCAAGATTCTTTCATTTTCTTTCATTTGGCTTCGGTTTCAGTCTTGGATGGTCCTTGATCAAGTTGACACTATACTGCAAATAAATCAAGATTCAGAGAGAGAGAGAGAGAGAGAGAGAGAGAGATAGTGGAAATGACTCGGTTCTTACCATGAAAATTTGATGATGAGAACTAATTCTTCAGCAAGATAGCGATGGAAAAAGTAATCCATCATCCACGGGAGTTTAACACGCCGGAAGACCAGCTGTGGCCTATGAGCAAGGCTACACGTAATCGGAAGGTGACGAATGTGATAATAATCTAGAAAAGAGAATGAAATTGAATGATTACGTATAGCCCAATCCCATGAAAGCGAATTTTCTTCATAATGATTGAAGGTTTTGAAAGGGTTAGGGTTGCATTTTATTTTATTTTATTTTATTTATCTATTTATTTTTTGCCGCTATTAGCTGCCGTGGACGATGTTGGAGAATGAGTGACGGCTTGATATTTCCCCCCTCTCTCTCTCTCTCTCTCTCTCTCTGTGGGGTCGTTTTTGTTATTTGATCACTTCCATAAGTTATGGGCTCTGATTTATAGATGGCTCTTCTCATAAGCTTAATGACATGTTTTAATAATTATTGAACATTATCTTTCAAATTACAAGTGCACCCAATTCTAGTCTAAGAGGAATTATGAAGAGCTTAGTTTAATGCATGAATGCTACCAGAGCAATAGTTAAGTAATCATTGAAAGACGTTTCAACTATCCACACATTGATTCTCGTGCTGTAGACAATAACACTTTTAAAATTGAAACCTTGATTATTAATATACTTAACAAGTGCTTTAAGAACACCTATTAACCTGATCCTATTTTGAGGAGCCTCTTTGTATATATTTGACTTGATCCATCTCCTCATCTTGATTAAAAGTATTGCCGCAACTAAATAAATATTAACTATTGATTATTGCAATAAGATTTACACAATATCCACATTGTCAATGCAAAATCAATTTTCAGCGAGGTATTGCTTTTTCTACATTGAGAGAAAAAAAAATCACCTTAGGCAGTAGAATTGGAGAGAATGAAATTGAGCCTTGCTAACCTCATAGAGTAGGTAATATGTGAGCTTCGGTCTAAGTGGGTGGCACAAATATGGGATTGCGCTGCACTTGGTGTCGTGGGGAATACAATCCACACCATATATTAAATCGATACACATCAATTCCCTAACAATTAAAATATATGCAAAGAGGGTAATTCATATAGGCGGTGGTGTATGTAAGCACCATATTATGCAGGTCAAAGTGTGTGTCATTAGACCAACTTAGCATCACTCATTTGTGAGAAATTATGTTTCTGTAACTGCACAATGAGCTAGGGTTTATTATGTGATCGTGCCCGCACATGATAAAACCCTAAATCATCTCAAATTTTCAAGCACTTCCACTTATCCAGAGTGTGCCAAATTGCATCCCCCCACGAGAGCATAGACTGCAAATGGACCCACGTACGCGGAGTCCACCTAATCAGATGTTGCCATAGGCCACTTGGTATATTAAGAGCTTGAGTGTAGCATGCGATGCCATGACAACGTACTTAAATAATTGCGGGAGAGACGTACAAAAAGATGGATCGTGTCGAGGATTATATCCTAAGCTCCCCAGCAAGTTGACAAGAATCTTTTTAAGTGTTTCTGCTGTTTCTTTGTTGTGCTTTCAGTTAATTAACAAAACTGGTTTATTTTATGTCACTGCTGTAAGATTTCCTCCTCCTCCCACTTCTTCACGGACCCTAAGTTAATTACATCTGGAAACAAATCAGTTTCAAAACATTAAGTAGATTCAAGTTATGGGTACTGTCATAAATAGAGTTACTCATCACCAGATACGAGATAATTATCCCGAGAGAGAGAGAGAGAGAGAGAGAGAGAGAGAGAGAGAGAGAGAGAGAGAGAGAGTCTCAAGCCGGGTGTTTATGTATTCCAGGAGATAGTCTTTCAATTCCGTTTAATTAAGATGGTAATTGATTAGAGACAGAGAGAGAGAGAGAGAGAGAGAGAGAGAGAGAGAGAGAGTCTAAAGCCAGGTGTTTATGTATTCCAGGAGATAGTCTTTCAATTCAGTTTAATTAAGATGGTAATTGATTTTGGTTTTTTTGGGGTTATATTTGCATGTGTTATTTTCAGAAATTTTCGTCATGTTTTTAGCCTGAGAACGTATGTGGATGCCTCTATTACTTTTCAAGAAAAGTATGCCACTCACTTTTAGATTCCTTTTGGAAAATATGGCAAGCCAAGCAGAGATGAGTGTCATGTCTCATTGGAGAGCGAATCTCACTTTTGAAGGAAATTTCTGTCTAGTGCTTTATGCGAGATAAGATGAAGGCTTGCATCATCAACATAATCCGTTAAATCAACCCAAATAGTTCAACATATCTTTTATAAAGTGACGATTTCCTAGAAATACAACATTTTATCTACCTTGAATCAATAAAAATAATTGGGTTCTTGAAAAGTTTTAGGGGCGGAAATACTAAATTTGAGACGATTACAATGCAAGATTCAAAACTTGTAGTTTTTGCAGAGTTATATTATGAAACTTTGAGATCATGAATTTAACTTTAGAACAGCAATTTTAATATACTTTGCCCCTCCCACTGACTCCATCCGTTTTAATTGAATGAGGACTCAAATGCATCAAAAGTGCAAGTTTTAACAGTAGATGAACAAAATAAGTATTAAGATTCAAGTGCATCGAATTTACAAGTTTTAGTATTTACACTGTTATTGTCCTTTAATTTTCGAGTGCTGAAAAGTGATATGTTCTTTCCCCTTTTGCGACCTCTGTTTCTCTAATCTCAGCTTTCACACACCGAAGGAGAAGAGGGGGAGCGAGGTAACCTTAAAGGTGTTAGTAGTCTCATCAATCGGTGACCGTGACTTTGCCCAAGGTTCCGACGACAAGCAACGAAGGGAAGAATAGAGAGTGCGTGATTCCTATAAAATATAGGGGCACTTTAGTGATGTGATTTCATCTAGATCCTTGATTGCTAATACGCCAACTATTTGAAGAGACTAAATTTAAGATGTAACTTAGACTCCTAATATTAAAGGATCTCCATCTTCAATGAAATTATCGGGAATAAAATAACTATTTATGTGTATATCCAATCTACGTTGACACATAAATAATCTCACATTAGATATTAATTAATCATTGCTAGAGCACTTAGTTTATTAAAGGAAAGTTCTACTTTCGTCCCTGAACTTACACACATATCCTGATCAAATCTTTTAAAGATTTTCCATGATGTGGCTTGTCAACGGAGGCCAAAATTGCAGTTTTTTTGCATGATCGTTTGTCTAAGTAGGAAAAATCTTTCTCCACATCAAACTTTAACATGGTTCAATAGAAAATTAATGCAAATTCAAAATTTTGATTAGAAAATTTGAAAGCTAAGAACTTGATTGGAAAAAAAGTGCGTAAATTCAGAGATGAAAGTAGAACTCTTCTTTTAATTGACTCATAATCAATGGTTTAAGTTTTCTTAGAGGCATAGAGAGTCGCGCATCGAACAATAAGTTATGCATCGATAGGTTAAATACTAATATATCATATTTCATAAATTCTCTCTTTTCTCTCTCTCTCTTTTTCAATCGACCTTTCTAGCTTTTATTTTTTATTTTTTTTGTCTTGTGTTTCTTAATAATTGAAGGCAAGCATCCAGGGATAACTTTTCCGTTTTGTTTTGCCACTTGCTTTTTATTATTAGATTATTTTATTTAATCATTAGATTGCAATAATCTCCGTCAGCCTCTCTCCATTTTTCTTGGAATAGAACTGGGGTAGTCGTCCATTTTGTTTTTGAATTTCATTTGTTTATGAAAAAGACAAGAGGAGATATTTTGGCTCATAATCTAAATAATTTTCATCAGTTAAATTGGTTCTTTCAAGCTCTCATGAAAAAGGGTTTCAAACACGATCAATATAATTGACACTTGAGAAACTTGTCCAAAACGTTTAAATATATTGTACGTTTGCAAATTCAACTCTAAATATTTTAATTATATCAATTGAGTCCTAACACTTTTATGTTTTGTCAATTAAGTCCATTCAACTAATTTTGGTATAAAATCACTAATGTGAATGTCGGTTGTTCTACGTTGCATGGCAAGAACAAATGGTTAACGCCGATGTTGACAATTTTTGATAATATTTTAATATTTTTGAAATTTTGAAAATTTTATTTTTCCTTATTTCTTATTTTTCTTTTTTTTTTAATTATTAAGAGTTGACGAGCAAGAGGCCACCAACCAAGGCTTGGGCACCCTTGTCGGGCAATGGACTTGGGCCTATGAGCCCTTGTAAGCTCAGGCAAGTGCTTACCAACCTCACACACATCGACAAGGGTTGCAAGCTTTCTACCAAATCTAAGCAAGAGCTGTGTGTGAGGGTAGTGAGCTTTGGCCAACCATGCTAGGGTCATGGCCCTTGCCCAACTATGAGTGGGGGTTGTTAGGGGTTGTAGGGTCGTGGCTAGTGCTGATAGCCCCTACCAATTCTTAACTATAAAAAAAAAAGTAAAGAAAATAAAAATACAATTTTAAAAATATATTAAAATAATAAAAAAAATGCATTTATAAAATATATATTTTGTTAAAATGTCCAAAAAATTTATAACTCAAAATGTAAAAAAATTTATGATTCAATTGGAAAGAAAGGTTTATGGTTGAATTAACAAAAGTGTAATATGTTTAAAATTTTGAACAATTTTTCCATATAATTGAGATATTTGGAATCAAAAATCCTTTCCTCTCTTCAATTGGAGCAATCTCTCATTCTATTTTGTATTCTCTCTAAATTCCCATGAATTTACAAATAAAGATTATAGAATAGAAGCTCTTGAAATATCTTCTAGAGTGGGGGACTATCGCCCTATCACATTTAGTGAAGTTTGTTGAAGAAAAGGGAGCCTGTGTTTTTGAGATTGATATAGCACGTGAGGAAAGAGTGCATAGGATGCCAATTTTGGATACCCCTCAGAAAATAACGACAATGATGCATTATCGCCGGTTCCAAACATAAATGGCGAGAATGATGGTGAAGACACGGACACATGTTCTTGGAATGTCTATCTTAATTACGCCTTGCACTTAATGTTATCCAGAAGACCCTTACCAACTCAGCGTGACATGGAATGCATTAAATTTTAGACTCGCAAAAGTCACCAATTTCACATTGTATAC
The DNA here is from genome assembly GCA_014182895.1 of Angophora floribunda. Lineage (NCBI taxonomy): Eukaryota > Viridiplantae > Streptophyta > Magnoliopsida > Myrtales > Myrtaceae > Angophora > Angophora floribunda. Next base: position 14,632,322 of record CM024706.1, read on the forward strand.
AAGTGTCTTAAAGATCTTTATCATTTCAATTTGATCATGTTTCCACTTTTGTCAACAAAAGTTAATTCTCATAGTGGTCAAGACTCAAGAAAGAATATCATGATGATGTCGTTAGACGGTGATTATCCACAGAAAGCGAGAAAGCCTGTTAATTTGCGTTCATATTACCTCTAAAACAAAATAAGAAATTAGAAAAATTAGGAAAATTTGATTATATGGATAACATTTTAGCATGTCATGTAATACAAGCATTACAAAGCATTAAGGAAAGGAATACCACAAATATCATGATTATCATACGATGCTCACTAGAATGCCAGAATGAAAAGTTAACTTTTCAATTAATCATTTGAATGTTATAATTTTTAAATTTTTTTTACATGCTAAAAATTCGACATGACATGATACTTGTGGTTAACGTTTGTTAAAATTTATGATATTAAAGTGATTAATTAAAAGTAACAACACTCTAGTCAATCATTTTTGAAAATCATGTTACTCAAATGATCATTTAAAAAAGTTATAACACTCAAATAAGCACATTATAAGAATAAAATACCTATAACATCCTTATCTTTAATGCATGGTATATCTTCACGTCTAGAAGGAATATTTAGCATTAGTAAAGTCAAAGTGAATTTGTATAAAAATAATAATTAGAGCGAATAAATGACGTATGCACAAAAGAAAAATAATGGTTAACTTTATGTCCTTGTCAAAGTAATTAAATTTGGGAAAAAGGGTCTCCATATCAGAAGATTCGTTGAATAACTTGTGAACATGGAAATGGTGTTCTACAAGCACAAGCATCATTGGACACGGAGGTGTGGATGTTGATTGGGAAAACCATCATCGAATTAAAGCAAATCCCATCGGACGACCCGAGTCTTTCCCCTTCGTGCCGATGCGTCAACAGTGAAAAAGCAGAGAATTTTCCCGGGAAAATGTCACCTAAGATTTGCAGCTTTTTCTCTCGCCTTTCCTATACAATAATGGAGGAAGAGAGAGAGAGAGAGAGAGAGAGTTACAGTATTTTTTCTGTTTTTTATATGTCGGCTGAAGCTGAAAGCCAACGATGTATAGTGATAGGGAAGAAAGGTTGGTGAATGATTAGGGGATTTAAGAAATTTTAATTTGAAAAAGAAAAAGAAATTTGGAATGTGGCAAATGAATGGAGAGAGACAGTACAATAATTAAGGCGGGGTGGGATGTGACACGTAGGCAATCATGTATGACGTTTCAGGACTCGGGCTGTGGGGGTTCGAAAGCGACGGGAAGAGGTGAACGTGACGAGAAGGTAGAAAGAAAGCGTGTATGGAAAGGGGTGGGAGGATGGAGGAAATGCGTTACATGCCAAACTAATTCCATGGCGCCGCAATTGCCATTCGACCCCACGGAGAGAGACTAGACAAAGGTAGAAAAATTTAGGAAATGTTCAGTTTCCTTATCGAAATTGTCCAATTTTTTTTTTTATCTTTTTTTTTTTTTGTGGTTGAGATTTTGGTGGTATGTACGTTGCCGTTCAGATACATGGCCAGAATGATGATATTTTTAAATTATCTATACTTAATAATTAATCTTAAAAGCACATTGTGCATTTTGAATGGCTCGTCGCTTGTCCAAAATCATGTCCCCTCCTCACCTCTCTTTCTCTTTCTCTCCACGAAGCTAGCGGGCGCTAATCTCATTTGATGAGACGTTGAGTTTTGGGTTCACCATCCCCTTTCGAGCTACGTCTCGCTCTTCCCAAGGTGGCAGGGACGGATTTGACTTTGTTAGCCGGGGTGGAGCCCAGATCTGTCCTGCCATGGCTTGAATCTGGGTGGCACGCCCCCACCCCCACATACACATAAAAGAGAGAGAGAGTTATGATTGGTTTTTAGGGCTTTTTTTTTTTTTTTTTTTAAGGGACGGGGAATTCGGGTGGTACCATCCCTAACCCGGAGCTTAAAACTTGTATTGGCAATGTATTACCCAAATTCCCAAAAGAAGCCCTAAGAACCAATCATAATTCTCTTGCATTAGCCATGATGAAATATGAGAAGTAATACTTTAATACAAGGTACGTTAATAGGCTAATGTAATGAATCTTAATAGTTTTAATACTCCTAGTGTTCTTATTTCGTCTCTAATTAATATTCTTTATTCTGAATAATCATCCAAAAATCTTACACCTATTATACAGTGACCAATTTAGACCAAAACATTTCAATATGGTTGATTTAGTTATAAATTTTTTGACAATTTCTTTGATATAGTTTTTTGTGCCGAAATTGGTTAGAAAGCACTAATATGGTTACTAGTTATCCTATATGACACGACCAGCACCAACAATAATAATTTTTGCAATTTTATTTTAACTTTTCTGAACTTTTAATGTTTATTTTTATTTTTATTTTATTTTCTATTGTTCATCTTCCAAGAAATTCGATGGATTCGATGGTAGCTGGGACCTTGGCTATGGCGGTCAACCCTCATTAGCAAGATTTGGCCATGGTCAAAGAGGACTTCGTATCCCTCGCTTGTAGCTACATAGTCTAGCAGCCACATTAGCTGTTTCTAAATTTGGGTTAAAAGTACTAAAATGAAAAATCGTCAAAAGATTTAAGACTAAATTGATCAAAGTGAAAAGTTTAGCATTGAAATTGATAGTCGTCTAGTAGGTTTAGAATTTTATGGATAATTTTCCATTCTTAATTCATTCGCTACTTTACTAAGTAATAGTTTTCATATACATTATTCCATGTATTTATCATTCTAAGAAGTATGGTATCATTTATATCCTCAAGAACTTTCCAAATAAGTACAAAATGTCATACATATTCTCAAGAACTTTCCAAACAAGTTTAGCCATCAACTGACTTATTAAATATAGTAATTAAAATTTTTGATAAATTATTTTTTGTCCCTTTGCTAGTTAGTGCCCCGCTTAGCAACAAATGGAGACTACCCTGCCCTACATGGAGGAAAGGCAATGGCTGCACACAAAGCTCTTGGAGCTGGAACGGGGAACGTAGTTGGTAATCTTGTCCCTCCCCAAGCCTATCCCTTTGATTACATGAATAGCTATTCATTACCTAAAGGATCACGTAAAAGCTATCTTGGCAAGAAAAAACACCCTAAGGCTTTGTTTGGCAATGAGAATAAAATTATGAATATGATAAAATTTATTCTATCCAACATTTGGCATCTGCTCAAGATAGAATAAATTTAGATATAAGAAGGTTATAACTTGGATAAAATTATTTCATGGGGAAGGTAGGAATTGGTGATGGGATTTCTAATATGAAAATTATTTTTCTTCAATAATCAATTTTCTTAAATTAATAAAATTAAAATTATATTTAAATATAAATAATAGTTGAATTCTAATATAAAAATTTCAAAATAACAAAATCAACAATTTATTTTTTAATACATTTTATTTTTATTTATATATTCAAATTTATTCTTATAATATAAATTCAATATATATTTATATTTATTACATATTTTAGGCATATTAGTACAATTTATTATTTAATAAAATTTTTATTAGAGAACAATGGGAGGGAAAAAATTAAAAAAAGAAGAAAATAATTAAAAAGAGAGGGAAAAAAGAAAATAAAAATAAAGTGGATAGAGGTGTCGCAACATTTTTACCATCTCTGCTTGTGCAAATTTTAGGATCATTTACACGATATACCGATTTATATTAAAAAAATGCACATGATATAATGTGAATATATTTGAATTTATTATTGTGATTTACTAAACAATCAATATGATATAGCAAAATCATTAGATTTTATATTTTATCATATATAGTCCTATCTTGATTAGAAATCCAAATGGCCAAATGTAGCCTAAAGGATAAAATTAAACTCTCATCACCTTAGGTTACTCAAAGGCGCAAATAAGCAGGAAATTGTTTAGTTTTTTGCCTTTGGTAAGCTTTTCATCTAAGATTGTACCTAAGGTGACAAAATTAGATTTTCTCGTCAAAAGTTTTTTTCCCCGGTGAGACCCTAAAGTTAAACTTGAACAATTTGTATTTTGTCGCCATTGATTCAATCAAAGGTCAAACAATTTTGAACCTATAGTAACAACCATGAATTTTTGCCACTTTACGTTTGAGCTAAAGCAACAATCAAGGTTTGTCGCCTTAGGTTGGACATAAAACAGATGGTTTTGACCTTACGTTTGCCATCGAGGAGGGAAAACTTCAAATGCGTTGCCTTACAGTACATCTAAGAGCAGCAAAATCTTTTTTTTTAATTTGGGTATGACTACGGTGACAAACCTGGGATTCGGCCAACCCTATGGCAACAAACCTAGTGTTTGCCGCCTTTGATTAATCCTAAGGTGACAAAAAAGCAAAAAATTAAAATAAAATCGTCGCCTTTGAGTATGACTAGGTGGAAAATCGTCGCCATTGACTGCAATTTAAGTTGACAAAATTTATTCCTTTTTGTTGCCTATGGTAATCTGGCGATGGAAATTTTGTTTGAATAGTATATAAAATAGTATCACAATTCAAATATGTAGGTCATGTAAGTGGTTTGAATTGTGCTTGTCATCACAGACAAAACATTTGATGCTAACATATAGGTTGCAAACATTAATTCAGTATCTTTTTTTTTCTTTTTACTTTGTCAACAAATACTACACCCACGGTATCATCAGTGAAATGCAAATATTTTGTAGAATGACTGGATATATTAGAAGTGTAATTTTAGTAACGGTTTAACCAATTACTAATATATATAAGTAAAGTTGGAATAACTGCTAATTGTATAATCAGAAATACTAGTGCATTGTTAACAATGATAAGTCAGACAGACAAGTTTTGAGGTTATTTAAAAACCAAAGCAATCAATTGCATAAACTTTATTTATGCATTTGATAAAATTCTCTTCACTAGATTTGCAAATTGCTTATGAACTTCAAATAATTCTTTACACCGGGTTATAGGTTTGCTGTTATGTTATTATTTCTTACTACATTTTTCTAAAAATTAAGAAACTTTGTTCTTGTAAGTAAATTAATATTGCTTTTATTCAACTATAAAGAAACATGGAAATGCTAATATAGGTTGCAATAGTACTTGAATGTTTATTTCAATTTTGTCAATGAATACCACACGTGGTGTGTATGTGTATATATACATATATTATGTAGTACAATTTTGTTTTAAAATTGGAATTATTGCATTCTAATTATCAACTTAAAAAGGCAAGCCATTATTAATTACATACCAATAATCTTTGATTTTGTCCATATATTGTTATGTATGGTTATAATGTATATTTTAAATGCATGCATTGGTTGTATATCGATTTTTTTTGCAAGAGTTTAAGATTGATAATCATTGGATTTGATTAATTAATAATATAGATAACTAGTTTTTTTAGTATGAAAATTTTAACATAAATGTTTTTTTGAAAGAGTAAAAAAAAATTATGTTGGCCCAAAAAAAGAGCAAGAAAAATACCCCTTTTGGGCCCAAAAGTAAAATGCGGGAGATTTTTCTCGATCATTGGGTCACAAAAGAAAAAAGAAAAATACTCAAGACACTTCCCCCGTTGATGTTGGCCTTTGGGACCGGGGAATCTCCAAGTATTGGAGCAGAAAATAAAATGGAAAATCTTGATTTTGGACATTGAGGTCTCCATAAGAGAAGAACGCGTATGCACAATTTCCAAGCCCGGATGAGGAAACATTTTTTTGGCAAACTGGGAATAGTGATGAGCAACAACATCACATGAGGGAATTCAGCTCCAATAAAAGCCAATAATGAGAAACGTAAGGGATTTCAGCAAAATAATTCCTGACCCACATCATATCACGATGTCAAAGTACCCCATCACAGCTTGGCGCATACGTGGAATGCCATGCCACCACCTGAAATTGCTCCGTTTTCAATTGATATCATTGGAACCGTTCGATGGAACGTGAACCAACCCAATCACAACACACAGAAGTCTTTACGTGCGATGGAGATGTGCTTTGAGCAACGATGGGACTTTTGATAGATAATGATCACCATCAAAGGATAAAAGTTACACCATCAGCTAAGAATAAATATCGAGATTGGTGGATTTCTTCACCAAAGCCTAACAGGGCACCACCGACCAGTGATAAATGATTTCATGATAGGAGAAATTTAACATTGAGTTCCAAAGGAAACCCACTGATTAAGGAAAAAGAACTTTTGGTTTACTATCAGTTGAGGAAAATCTTACTTATATTCAAATGCAAGTCTTGTCTACATACAAATGAGAATACATATTTTATGGAGAGATTCCATTAAAAAGAAAAAGAAAAAGACTATTGACATTTTAGAAATCGAAATAACTCTTGGAGTATTCATATAAAAACTAAGATCATAACAAAGAACTAGGGCTAAATGCAGTTAAGTAAAACCAAATGCATGGAACTAATATTAGACCCTCCAAATTCGTTCATCTGCCTTGGAAGCCGAATAGCTACCTTGGAAGATCAACCGACTAGGATGGAACTCAATCAAAATAGCCTTTGGTTGCTAGTTATTCCATTATGAGACTTGGAGTCGACACCAAACATGTAAATTGATATCTTAGTGGTTGATAAGCATCCTCATCGATATTAGTCCATTGAATTGACAATTTTTGATATTTTAAACCTTGAACTCTTGAACTAAATTGTAGCCGAAATTGGCTTTTGCTTGCAAGAGTAAGGATTGGGCTAGATCAATCGAAGAAATATGAGCTGAGCTTGATAATTGTTGAATCAAATCTGATGTTTTCACATCAATTCTAGACTCTACTTAACATTTCATACATGTAAACGTGTTAAAGAGATTATTTTTTCCAAAACTCTAAGCTTTTTGGATAATGAATTAACCAAAAAAACCGTGCTTGTTTTTTATTTTAATTCTTACCCTCATCTGCAGTGCGTGATATACAAACCGAGTTGAACTAGCCCTCGAAAGTTGGACTATGTTATCTGGGTTTTGCTTTCTTGTTAATCAACGGTCTGTCTTAGAATAATACAAGAATGCTTCATCAAGCAAAGTCCAATGTCCTTCAAACCCTAGCCCCAAGAAGTAAGTACTAACTTTCGAAAGCTATTTCCCACCTAGGCAATTTCCCTTTTTCCCATTATAATTAATATGTTGTTTTCACTCCCTGCTATTTAGGCTTTCGAGCTGTACTTGACCACATTTCTAGGGGTTCATTTCAAAACAATAATACAAGGGAGGCTGCTAGCAACGTCTGCTGTCAACATTGGTGATATATGAGAATCCGTGATCCGCAAGTCAATATTTGTCCAACTCCAGTACTTTAACGCAAAAGATAACTTCAGCTTGTGCCTCACTGAAGAGACAATTATGTCGTATTTGATCAGTTGTTTCAAACACGTTCTCTATTTCTTTTTCTTTTAGTCTTAGTTTTGACACTTCCTTCTAGAGAGGATCCGTGTCATTTGCCGCATGGTTGGAACATGGATGTCTCTGACGACGAACATAACCAATGGCTCACTTTGAGCTACCTTAAACAAACTAAAAAGATTCTTCGATGGGTCCAAATCAGTCTTGTTTCCTTTTATTTTACTTCTTTATGCTAGGTTTCAATTTAATTGGTTTTCTGCGGACCTTAAGTCAAAAGAATCGAAATAAAAAAAAGTGATATCGGATTTGATTGATCATGGGTCACTACATTCAATCCAATCCGAAATTATTTCCTAAATATTTATGTACATGGAGGACGACAACAAATACTAAAAACCTTTTACCCATATTTAAATCTGTTCTCAATAAAACTCTTAGCCTACAGAAAACATTAACTTTGATCTAAAGTTTTTTTTGTCGAAAAATATTGTATTCATGACTCAAAAGATACATAAGAAGTACATGGACTTTCACGGTAGAACAAATTAAAGCAGAACAAAGGTCAAAGTAATACAAAACAAAGAGGAATCTAAAAAATAAGGAGGATCAATAAAGTACTGATAGGGTTAAGCACACACTCGTTCCAAGTGGTACACACCAATGATCAATAAAGTACTGATATTGTCGCCATCTCGAATTCATTTGTCTCGCATTTATGTGCATGCAAAATATGTGTATTTCAAGTGGTTGTAATAATCCGCCAGATTTGCAACGTTGAGTTTAACTTGTTGACATAATAAACACATGGCAACATGTTTGGCAACATCTGTCTTCATGCCATTTCACCAATGGTTTTGTCAAAGATTTTGGTACATTTTAGTGTTGCCAAGATGGATACTATAATTACTCCGGTGTGCTTTTGCTAGAATTTCTTCCTTAAGCTTATCATCATTAGGTACACGCCAATGTTCACAAAATTTCAACGTTCCATCTTCTACAACATGAAAATCACTTCCTTTCTCATCCATGGTTTGTTTTCAAAGCTTTTAAATCTCCAGATCGGTCTCTTTTGTAATACCTTAATCTTCTCTATTATTTGTGGCTCAATTCTAAGTGTAGCTAGTAAACTTGTAAATTGTCCTATCTTGAACTTAAATTCATAGTCTCAGACTTCCTCTAAAAGATTCCATTTTTGAGCCATCATTTGAGCAAGAGAAGATTTGCGGTTGAGAGCGTCAGCAACTCAATTTGCCTTGCCTGGATGGAATAATATTTCACAATCATAATCCTTCAGAAGTTCCATCCATCGCCTTTGCCGCATATTCAACTCCTTTTGAGAGAACAAATATTTCAAGTTTTGATGGTCGGTATATGTAACAAACTTCTCTCTATAAAAGAAATGTCGCCAAATTTTCAAGGCGAATATAATTGCAGCAAGCTCTAGGTCATGTGTTGGATAATTCAATCTGTAAGGCTTCAATTTCCTGGACGCATATGCCACAACTTTACCATGCTGCATTAACACACAACCAAGTCCCTTATGAGAGGCATCATTATATATTTCAAAACCTCCTGATCCAGACGGTATTGTGAGTATAGGAGCTGTTGTAAGTCTCCGTTTTAACTATTGAAAACTCCGTTCGCATTTATCTATCCACTCAAATTTCACATCCTTCCTCAATAATTGAGTGAGGGGAGTAGCAATATCGGAGAATCGTTCTACGAATCTCCTGTAATATCCTACCAAGCCAAGGAAACTTTGAACTTCAGCCATGGTAGTTGGTCATAGCCAATTTATCACAGTTTCCACCTTGGCAGGGTCTACTAATATCCCTTCACCAGTCACCACATGGCCTAGAAATACTATGCGATTTAACCAGAACTTGCACTTACTGAATTTTGCATATAGTGCATGTTTTTGAAGCGTTTGTAGCACCGTTTTCAAGTGTTGTTTATGTTCTACCGTATTCTTTGAATAGATCAAAATATCATCAATAAATACTATGATGAAATGGTCCAAATATAGTTTGAACACTCGATTCATGAGGTCCATGAAAGCTGTTGGTGCATTTGTCAAGCCAAACGGCATAACCATGAATTTGTAATGTCCACATTGAGTTTTGGAAGCCATCTTTGGAATATCTTCTTTCTTGATTCTCAGCTGATGATATCCCGAATGTAAATCAAACTTGGAAAATACTACTGCTCCTTGAAGTTGATTGAACAAATCATCGATCCATGGTAGCGGCTATTTGTTCTTGACAGTAACTTGATTCAATTGCCGGTAGTCGATACGAGACGTAATGACTTGTCTTTCTTCTTTACAAACAGAATTGACGCACCCCAAGGTGATGCACTAGGGCATATAAAACCCTTGTCAAGTAACTCTTGTAATTATACCTTCAATTCCTTGAGTTCCGCCAAAGACATTCAGTATGGTGCATTAGAAATAGGTTCCGTTCCGGGAAGTAACTCAATAGTAAACTCTATTTCCCTTTTGGGTGGCCACCTTGGTAACTCTTTTAGGGAATACATCAGGAAACTCCCACACTACAGGGATATCGTATAACTTTGGTTCCTCAACCAACCTATTCTCCCCGGTTGCTAAATAACCTTGGTAACACTTCTTAAGAAGTCGTATTGCTTTCATTATGGAAATTGGGGGTGTTGAGGGTCCTCCCCCATTTCCAAGGAACTGATAGTTGGTTCCATCGGATGGACTAAACTGGATTACTTTGCTAAAGCAGTCCACTTCAGCTCGTTGTTTATAAAGCCAATTTATTTCGATGGTAGCATCGAAATCACACATATCCAACAACGCTAAATTTATCCTTCCCTCTTGTCCACTTATGACAATCCTACACCCCTTACATTCCATAATGGATAGCATTTTGTGTTTCATTGGGATGGATATACTAAGAGTTACTGTAAGTGGTTCGGGTTCCAACCCCACTAAACATATGAACCTTTCTAATACAAAAGAATGCGTTGCATCCCTATCAAACAAAACATAGGCTAAATGATCGTGTAAAGAGACCGTACCTACAATAATGGTCTTGGAGTCCTTCGCTTCTTCTTGTGTCACTGTGTACACCCGTCCTTGAGATGGAGGACAATTATCTTGCGAAAAAACTATGTCGGGTAACATTGGTGGCTATTGCAATGGTGGCAAGGTCTGTCGCCTTTGAGGGCAATCTCTCATCATATGACCGGGTTGTCCACAGCCATAACATACTCCCTTTCCAACTAAACAAGGAGCATTACTATGCTGGTTCCCACAACTACATCATGCTTCAGACAACACCACACTCGCTTTTTGCTTCTTATTCTTTTTGAACACACACTTTCCTCATAGTGCAATCCTCATAGCGCAAACCTTTTGCCTTGTCGTTAATTCAGATGGAAGGCCGAATGAGAAGGTCTCCCTTGGAAATTTGATGCAACAACACGTTCTTGCAAATCCTTCTCAATCAACTGAGCCCACTCATATAATCTTTGAGGCTCAAGGGCACCGGCTGACTTTGAATGTTAGCCCTAAGACCATCTCTGAATCTCTTAGCTCGATCAATTGGATCATCGATCAATCAGGGAGCATACTTCAATAATTCAGTAAATTTGGCCTCATATTGATCCATTGTCATATTTTGTTGCTGCAAGTGCAAAAATTTAGTCATCTTCCTATTCTGAGCACTTTTAGAGAAATAATTGCTGTTAAAAGTTTGCACAAAGGCATCCCAAGTCATAGGAGTGCCTTCAAGAAATATTATCCTCTTGGTGGCTTTCCACCAATGATTGGCGTTACCCTGTAATCGATACATTGCCAAAGTCACTTTATCCTCATTGAAACACCTCAAGAGATCAAAGATCTTTTCAAGTTCTTCAATCGAAGACTCAACCTCATCAAGGTTTCCGGTTCCAACAAACTTTGTAGGCTTCAGTTTTAAGAACTATTCGACCAATCCACATTTTAGACGATCTTCGTTCTCATTTCCATTTCCAAACATTGAGGCATTAGTGGAAATAGAGGCTCGCTACTGTTGTACTTGTTGTTCCATTGGGCTCCCAACATTGGTCAGAACTTGTAGAATTTCATCAAGTCAGGGGTCTTGTCTCGATTTTCCTTTCGAAGCATTGGGGTCTTGAGCTGATTTTCAATGGGCATGCACTAGGTCTTGGGAACTCATATTGGTTGCTAAGGATTACAACTGTAGAGTTCTATGAAAATTCTCTACAATATAGCCAAAGTTACTAATCACCACTTTCATGAAGAAAGAACAATCAAGCTAACTTTACATGCATGATATATTCTTCCTAATTTTCTATCCCACAATTCCCAACACACCTTACGATTCCTGGTAATAATCCTTGCTTTGATACCAAAAACACTATAATACCCCCTTTACTCGAAGGCTGAGCTACAAGTTGTTTTGCGACATCCTAATCTTTGTTGCCATCTCGAATTCTTTTGTTTCATATTTATGAGCATGTGGAAAACGTGACATACAATCCCCGACATGAATATCATAAGTAGTGATGATTACATGGCTACCTCCGGTCCCATGCATTCTACATACTTTAAAGCTCTATTTACATACATCAAAAGAGTTTGGGTATCCCTATCTCTACTACAGTGGTTACTAACAAAAAATGGGAACCCTTTTCTACTACTTGGGCCAGTACATAAAAGCTTTGTCCGATTCCTTGGACATATCATCATCTTCATAAGGTTAGGTTTGGATTGTCAAACCTGCGAAGAGGCCTAATCCATGCATCCTCATACCACCTAAACCAAGCTTCAAAATACATTGGAATTGGCTTGTCTAGGCCCTTCTCAATCCAAATTGTGGACGAGACCTTGTGATAGGTAGTATCGTTTCTACATTTATTACGTATGAAGTAGTAGTATAAGTCTTTATAGGACAATCGAAATGCACAATAACCATATTCTAAGTACTTGTAAAAGAAACAGAGGTGAGTACTTGGAATACTTAGTAAGTATAGCCTCTAACCTTCGATTAGAACATCACTTCATCATTGACACTAGTCAACACATCTCAGGCAAACCGTGTCGAAGGCAAATGTCTGTGAGCTTGCCTTTCTTACTCTTCCATGCTTATGTATAATAAGTTTTCTCTTATGCTCGGGACTTGAACACGAGTTTCTCACTAGCCTTTAGGACTCAAACCTAATTCTTACTAGGATTTCGGGTACTCAAACCCCGTTCTCATCTTTCTTATCTTACTTGAGCACTTATCCCCCTTTTAGCGTGTACTAAAGCTTCATGCATGTGCCAATCATGCATTTCATGCTCAAACATTATGCACGTGCCATGAAATCATGAATATTCTTGTCCATGACAACGTGAATGAGCCTAAGCCCAAGGCTCTACTCTAGTAACAAGCATCAAGAAACCCTACACCAATCCAAGACGTAAACTCGATACACCTCAATACCGAATCACATCTTATGGCTATGGGTGAACCTCGGCTTGTACCAAACATAAGCAATGAACTGTGGTCTTGTTCTGGTCATGCAAGAGGTCAAGTGCATGATCAAGCCATAGGATGCATCAAAATGCACAAACATCAATCAACCTACCCTTGCTTGTTCAAGAGAGAATTTCCTAAGGTCAAGGATGTCATGAATGATACTAGAAAAAGGAAGAAACTACACTTACTTAGATGAACCTCAAAATTGAGAACACGAACTAGAGAGGAAAGGGCGGCTTGCTTGAGGCTGAAGGAGAGAGAGGCAAGAAGTAAGTGGAGAAAGTGTCCAAAAGGAGGAAAGGAGGAAAGGAGGAAGTGAATGGCAATGGGCGAGAAATGAGAAAGGTTCCTCCTATTATCGGCTAAACGGTCCCCTCTTGAGTTTCCCAGTGGCCCGCCTAAATTCTTGGGCGGCAAGTCTATGTAATCAAATATCTTGTAACATCCCGAATTTCGGTAAGCCCGAATTATTGGAAAAGGATTCAACGGGCCGAGTTTTGGAGCCAAATATTTGGAATTTGTGCTTCAGGGGTAAAAAGACCAAATTACCCCTCTATATGCTTGTTTAGATATTTGTTTTATTTTGTCTTGTTCTCTTTTCTTTTTCTTTTTCTTTTTCCCCCATTTCCCCTCCGCACGTTTCTCTCTCCTCCCTCTTTTCTCTCTTTTCCCCACGTTTTCCTCCCCTTGTCGACACCCACTTGCTCATCTTATCTTCTTTTCTTCCCTTTGACCGGTCTTCTCTCTCTCTCTCTCTCTTCGGGCAACTTCCCCGCACGCGAGTCCCATTCCCAGCTTCTTCTTCTTCTTCTTCTTCTTCCCGCTTTGTTCTCCCTCGCCGAAGCTGCTGCTGCCTTGCTTCCCCACCGGCGAGACCCAAAGCAACCACCTCGTCGTCGCCGCCGCCTTGCCGGCCCCGTCGCTCCTCCGGCGCCGCTGCAACGCCGACCGCCGCTGCGAGCCACCGCCTTGCTGCTTTCCACCGCTGCTGTCTCTCTTTCTCACTCTCGCTCGGTTTCAACCGAGCCGGCACATCACGCCCGAGCTCCGCCACCCACGCCGTCGTCTCTCCGCCCTAGCCACCGCCCGGACCTTCGCCCGACCACCCCGGCTCGAGTCACCGCTGCCTCCGCCTGTCTCTTCCTTTCGGCCCCTCGGCCGTGACTTGGACACGCGGCCCAGCAGCCTCGCCGCGCACGCCGCCGCCGGTCACCGCCGTAGGCCGCCGGGGACCGTGCTCGAGCTCCTCCGCCGCACCGGAGCCACCCAGCCTGCTTTGTTCCCCCGAAACCAGTTGCACCACCTCCCTCTTCCCTCTCCAGCTTCTGTCCAACCTCGCCGGAGCCGCCGCTTGGTCGCCGGAGCTGCTGGCCGCCGTCCGGAGTCGCGGGCCGCCCACCGGCCCAGCCCCGTGCCGCTGGTTCCTCCGTTCCTCGCTTGTCGCCGCGTGGACAGCCGCCCTCGGCCGAGACTCGGTCCCGGGCCGCCTTGTCCCGACGCGCCGGAAGTTCCCGGACGTTCCCCTCGCCGCCGCCGTCGTGCTCGTGTCGTCGGAATCGACTAACCCGTGAGTTGATTTTCTAAACCTTGTTTAGGGTGCTAAACTCCCTTAGGGTGATTAGTTTAATATTAAGCTTAATTAGTGCTTTTGAATGATGGATGATTAGTGTTTTAATACTATTTGATTAAGCTTGCTTGTGTTAATCATGGTTAGTATTAATAAATATTATTATTATTATTTTTGGAATAATAATAATAATAATTTATTATTTTCGGAATTATTAATTAAATTAATTTATAATTTCGAATTATTAATAGTAATATTGTCATTACTATTCATTGCTGGAAATTAATTATTTTTGGAGAAAATAATTAATTGTGATTATTTATTGGAAATGGTTTTAATCGAGTAATTTTGGGAGAAAATTACTATGTTCTATTTTTCCAAAGTCAATAGTATTTATATACTATTTTATTAAATGACATTGGTTTATTGGAGAATGGTTTTACTAAATGGAATTATTTGGGTTGGATAATTAATTATGGGATTGAAAAACAATTATAAGTATTTTGTGGGACTTGAATTATTTTATCGGAACAATCGACTATATCGTGCTTCTTAAATGAGTATTTTTTGAGTATAATTATAGTTTATAATTATTTTTGGGATAATTGAATATTGAGATGTGTGTTTATTTATTATTAAATATACGTGATTATTTGGAAAAGTGCGCAAGTATCGTGAGGTGGATTAGTCGGAATTGATTGACAGACTGTGACTTGAGTTGTTCCCAAGAGTTAGGGAATGTGTGGGATTGAATGCTGATTGTAAATTGAATTTTGGAAATTGTCAAGTGAGATCGCATGACATATTGCGTGGGTTATACGAAATGGCATGTCGCATGAGCATGAGTGATATTTCATTCACGACGAGCAAAGATATAAATGGATTGCTTGATGATGTGTTGCATGGTCACATTAAGAGGAGAGCCGGCGTTGCCGGAAGACCGCCAATCCCTATGGGGTTGTGCCGTGGCCAGTGGGTCGCCTGACTTCGGTCGGATGCCTGACAGGGAGGGGTTCTATGTGGGACCGCGGTATGGGGGCGGGTCCCGGGCCTCTGTCAGTAGCGGGACTGCGGTAGTGGGCGAGTCTTGTGCTCCTTCGGGAATGCCGTCTTGGGAGTGAGCCCTTGACGTCGCCGTGCCTCGAGGTAAAGAGGACGAAGCTGGTTTAGCAGAACCGCCAACCATAAGGTTGTGCCGTGGCCCGGGGAGGAGGGGTCGTAATAATCGGAGCATGTGTGGGTGTGAGACATGAGAAAGTTGTGCGAGATGCTCGATTATTCGCATGCTCTTAATGTCGTGATGATTGAAATAACAGTTTCTGCAGGTTGCGTGTGCCAAGGCCAGGTAGGGTCGCCTTTGTGATTGCGAGTGTTAACGGTTAATAATCGCATATGAGCCTTGGTCTAAGCGTGCGTCTGTTAATGGTCGATTGGGTGTTATTCTCGTTGTTGAATTGTTGGCGATAGAGACATTGCACGTCGGGCGCACTCGAGGCGAGTAGGTCTCCTAACCGAGGCTTAGGATTTTGGACTTGCTGAGATTTATCTCTTTGGTTATTGAATAACCATTTTCAGGTCCGTAGGATGGAGGATCGACGCGTGTTTCGGCTCGTGGCCGTTTTTGAAGGGAGTAGATTAACCCCGGCCTGTTAGTTTCATTGGCTCGATAGGAAGATGCCCGTGGTGAGGGCTTGTATTTGTAAACTTCCTAGGGTTAATCGGTTAGTTAATAAAGCGATACTTTTGATGTGTTCTTATTGAGTTTTCCTGCTATCCCCTGTTTTTGTAATTGACCGGGATTGTGTTTCGCTTCCGCATGCGTTTAATCAAAAGATAAAAATAACGGTCGGCGACGGATCCGGGGGAGTCGCAAATCAAATGACCGCAAGAGAACGGGGTTGCCGCGTGCTCGAGGGTCGGGCGTGACAACCCCGTCGATTTTGGTATCGAGCCTGGTCAATGTATGGAGTGATAAGGTGCGATGGGTTTTGGGATAGTTAGTTAGGAAAACACCCCGTGCTTGTGTTTGTTTATTTGATCCTCTGGCTTTAAGCGGGTCGTTCATGGTTTCTAATTCCTCGTGGGATTGGAAATAAGGTTTCTGTGATAATGCTATTAGACGAACGATCCTGATTCGAGAGTCCTTGAGGAAGGTTTTGAGATAGGGCAGTGAGCTCAGATTCAAGATGTTGTTGCTGTTGCCGTTGTCGTTGCTGTCTCGCCTTGTAAGTTTCATTGGTTGGAAAGAGGATTGACGATCAGTCGGTGTGTAAGTTGGTTGAACCGTTCTTGGAGTTTGAGTTGTCCAAGTTTGCTAGGATGAGTAATCTTGAGGTCCCAACCTTCGGATCAAGGAATTGGAGTAAGTGTTTGCATTATTGGAATGTTCGAGAGAATGATTGAGAATTTAGTAGCGAGTCGAAGGTTGGAGATGGTTTGAAATCGAAAATCAAGGAGGACCCTTGATCCTTTTGATTTTATCATTGGAAGTAATTCGTTTATTGGACGAAGGTTGCTAAGGTTGTTGGACAATTGTGGTTAATTTGTTGATTGATGAATCAAGTATGGATTGTTGCACTTATGCATTGATTATCGGCAAGTGTAACCAAGGGACGGTCATAACGAGTATCAATTACCAGGACGAGATGACTTGTTTGACCACTTCAAGGAGCTTCGATACGTTCCAAGATAGACCCAAGGACGGGCTATCGTAATTGATGATTAAAAAGGAGAATATACCGAAGATGACACACTTTGGGTGTGATATGGTCACTAAGAGATTACCGTCCCGTTGTTTGGATTAACTAATACGCCAGTTGTTTTTATGGATTTGATGGATTGATTGATTAAGGCGTATTGGATTGATTTGTAATTATGTTCGTGAACGATATATTGGAAATATTGGAGGATTTAGAGGAACACGAACAACACTTGAGAATGATGCTGTAGATTTGAGAGCATAAAAAGTATGCCAAGTTTAATATGTGCGAGTTTGGATTTACTCGCATTGCTTTTGTGGGTCGAGTGATTTTGGACGAAAGAAATTCTATGGACCCACTAAGATCGAGGCATCAGAAATTGACCAAGACTTATGACAAAGTGGAGAGGTTCGAAATTTTCTGAGTCGGACAGATTATTACGGACGATTCGTAGAAAGGTTCTCTACGATAGTTACGCCTATGATACGAAGGTTAATAAAGGACATAAGAATTTGAATGGACGAATAAGTGCGAGCATAATATTTAAGAGCTTAAGTATAAGCTGATTACCGCACCGGTTTTGAGGATTTAGTCTAGTATCGGAGTTTACGAGATCTACGGTGAGGTGTCGTATAAGTGATTTGACTGCGCGGTAAGGCAACAAGGAAGATTGGTTGCTTACGCGTCACGACAATTGAGGTCATTGGATGTAATGGAAGTCAGATAAGTTTAATCTTGATGATTTGAGGAGTTATTGGTATGGGATCATAAGTGATGATTTATTGCTCGGAGGTCTTAGATTCAATTAAGATATGAATTTATCCAAGGTGGATTATTTCGGGAGATAATTAAAATAGGGATTTGAGGAATGGATTTTTGTCTTCGGTGGATTAAGAATTAATTATCCCTTGATGTTAGGTGCATAAATGGTGAAGCAGCATTATCGATGATTTTCTTCTCGAGGTATTAGTAAGGATTTCTTCAGATGGTTGAGGTGATATTTTGAACTAAGTATTAATTGGACGTGAAAGGAACGTTGAAAGGAAAATCCGTGGCTTGTGAAATTTAGACATCGATTTGATGGAAATTCAGTGGATCGAATTCAAGTATCGATAAGTGACCCCGTGGAAATGAGCTCATGGGTTGACGAGCTGGAGGAAGTTTTGTACTTTGGAGTGCTCGGACGAGGTTAAAACCGTGAGGCTTGGTATGGGACAGGCCAAAGCGGATAATACCTCCATGAGATAAGGCGTGTTTAAAATGGACTTTTGCTAGTAGTGGTGCAGTTCGTAGATGCCCATGACGACCGATCCGACGAGGGCGGGGAGTGGTCGCCGGGGCCGAGTGCTCGAGCAAGGAGCGACTCGGCGGAGCTTCTAGGATGTCGAAAGCGGCGAAATGAGGCGAACTACAACCGGCAAAAAGAGAATGTTTGTGGAACTCCAATCTATTGGAACAAGGTCGAGAAAAGACGATCACCGGTTCGTAGATGGTTTTGCGGTTGATGGATGTTGTGAAGATATCGGGGACGGTGCAAGGTCGCTAAAAAGTTGATGCGAGTAAAGGAGTAAGGCCTTTGGAATTTTAAGTAGGGAATCATGTTTTCCTTAAGGTGTCGCCGATGATAGGGACATCTCAATTGGTTAAGAAAGGAAAGCTGAGCCCTAGACATTTCGAACCTTTCGAAATTTGGAGCGAATAAAGATTTTTGGCTTTAAATGGATAAAGGAAGCAAGTTTGAGCACCGTCGGCGCTTCTAGCCGAGTGGTATCGCGGGATGAAGCCGCAGGTCCGAGAACGGGAGTTCGAGATCCCGGAAGCGGCAAAGTGGCCGCATAAGAAAAAAAAAAAGGAAAAAAAAAAAAAAAGAAAAGAAAAGAAAAGGAAAACCAACTTTTTGCAACTTTTTTTCTTTTTGCAAAAGTGGACAAGTGTTTAGCCTTTTGGAACCAAAGACAGTTTGGGCAGGATTGGAAGTTTTGGTAGCATTGAAAGTGTTTGACAGAATTATGAGGCAGAATGAACGATTTGGGAATAAGAGAAAGCAATGAGGCATCAATACCCCATAAGTTTAAGGATGCAGAAAGTCCTGCAAATTTCGAGGACGAAATTTTGTTAAGGGGGGAAGAGTTGTAACATCCCGAATTTCGGTAAGCCCGAATTATTGGAAAAGGATTCAACGGGCCGAGTTTTGGAGCCAAATATTTGGAATTTGTGCTTCAGGGGTAAAAAGACCAAATTACCCTCTATATGCTTGTTTAGATATTTGTTTTATTTTGTCTTGTTCTCTTTTCTTTTTCTTTTTCTTTTTCCCCCATTTCCCCTCCGCACGTTTCTCTCTCCTCCCTCTTTTCTCTCTTTTCCCCACGTTTTCCTCCCCCTTGTCGACACCCACTTGCTCATCTTATCTTCTTTTCTTCCCTTTGACCGGTCTTCTCTCTCTCTCTCTCTCTTCGGGCAACTTCCCCGCACGCTTGACCCCATTCCCAGCTTCTTCTTCTTCTTCTTCTTCTTCTTCCCGCCGTTTCTCCCGCCGAAGCCGCCGCTGCTGCCTTGCTTCCCCACCGGCGAGACCAGCAACCACCTCGTCGCCGCCGCCGCCTGCCTTGCTTCGGCCGGTCGCTCCCTCCGGCGCGCCGCAACGCGACCGCCGCGCGAGCCACCGCCTTGCTGCTTTCCACCGCTGCTTTGTCTCTCTTTCTCACTCTCGGCTCGGTTTCAACCGAGCCGGCACACCGCCCGAGCTCCGCCACCCACGCCGTCGTCTCTCCGCCCCTAGCCCCACGCCCGGACCTTCGCCCGACCACCCCAGCTCGAGTCACCGCTGCCTCCGCCTGTCTCTTCCTTTCGGCCCCTCCGGCCGTGACTTGACACGCGGCCAGCAGCCTCGCCGCCGCACGCCGCCGCCGGTCACCGCCGTAGGCCCGCCGGGGACCGTGCTCGAGCTCCTCCGCCGCACCGGAGCCACCCCAGCTGCTGTTCCCCCCTGAAACCAGTTGCACCACCTCCCTCTTCCCTCTCCAGCTTCTGTCCAACCTCGCCGGAGCCGCCGCTTGGTCGCCGGAGCTGCTGGCCGCCGTCCGGAGTCGCCGGGCCGCCCACCAGCCAGCCCCGTGCCGGTTCCTCCGTTCCTCGCTTGTCGCCGCGTGGACAGCCGCCCTCGGCCGAGACTCGGTCCCGGCCGCCTTGTCCCGACGCGCCGGAAGTTCCGGACGTTCCCCTCGCCGCCGCCGTCGTGCTCGTGTCGTCGGAATCGACTAACCCGTGAGTTGATTTTCTAAACCTTGTTTAGGGTGCTAAACTCCCTTAGGGTGATTAGTTTAATATTAAGCTTAATTAGTGCTTTTGAATGATGGATGATTAGTGTTTTAATACTATTTGATTAAGCTTGCTTGTGTTAATCATGGTTAGTATTAATAAATATTATTATTATTATTTTTGGAATAATAATAATAATAATTTATTATTTTCGGAATTATTAATTAAATTAATTTATAATTTCGAATTATTAATAGTAATATTGTCATTACTATTCATTGCTGGAAATTAATTATTTTTGGAGAAAATAATTAATTGTGATTATTTATTGGAAATGGTTTTAATCGAGTAATTTTGGGAGAAAATTACTATGTTCTATTTTTCCAAAGTCAATAGTATTTATATACTATTTTATTAAATGACATTGGTTTATTGGAGAATGGTTTTACTAAATGGAATTATTTGGGTTGGATAATTAATTATGGGATTGAAAAACAATTATAAGTATTTTGTGGGACTTGAATTATTTTATCGGAACAATCGACTATATCGTGCTTCTTAAATGAGTATTTTTGAGTATAATTATAGTTTATAATTATTTTTGGGATAATTGAATATTGAGATGTGTGTTTATTTATTATTAAATATACGTGATTATTTGGAAAAGTGCGCAAGTATCGTGAGGTGGATTAGTCGGAATTGATTGATGATGTGACTTGAGTTGTTCCCAAGAGTTAGGGAATGTGTGGGATTGAATGCTGATTGTAAATTGAATTTTGGAAATTGTCAAGTGAGATCGCATGACATATTGCGTGGGTTATCGAAATGGCATGTCGCATGAGCATGAGTGATATTTCATTCACGACAGAGCAAAGATATAAATGGATTGCTTGATGATGTGTTGCATGGTCACATTAAGAGGAGAGCCCGGCGTTGCCGGAAGACCGCCAATCCCTATGGGGTTGTGCCGTGGCCAGTGGGTCGCCTGACTTCGGTCGGATGCCTGACAGGGAGGGGTTCTATGTGGGACCGCGGTATGGGGGCGGGTCCCGGGCCTCTGTCGCAGCGGGACTGCGGTAGTGGGCGAGTCTTGTGCTCCTTCGGGAATGCCGTCTTGGGAGTGAGCCCTTGACGTCGCCGTGCCTCGAGGTAAAGAGGACGAAGCTGGTTTAGCAGAACCGCCAACCATAAGGTTGTGCCGTGGCCCCGGGGAGGAGGAGGGGTCGTAATAATCGGAGCATGTGTGGGTGTGAGACATGAGAAAGTTGTGCGAGATGCTCTGATTATTCGCATGCTCTTAATGTCGTGATGATTGAAATAACAGTTTCTGCAGGTTGCGTGTGCCAAGGCCAGGTAGGGTCACCTGTGATTGCGAGTGTTAACTGTTAATAATCGCATATGAGCCTTGGTCTAAGCGTGCGTCTGTTAATGGTCGATTGGGTGTTATTCTGTTGTTGAATTGTTGGCGATAGAGACATTGCACGTCGGGCGCACTCGAGGCGAGTAGGTCTCCTAACCGAGGCTTAGGATTTTGGACTTGCTGAGATTTATCTCACTGGTTATTGAATAACCATTTTCAGGTCCGTAGGATGGAGGATCGACGCGTGTTTCGGCTCGTGGCCGTTTTTGAAGGGAGTAGATTAACCCCGGCCTGTTAGTTTCATTGGCTCGATAGGAAGATGCCCGTGGTGAGGGCTTGTATTTGTAAACTTCCTAGGGTTAATCGGTTAGTTAATAAAGCGATACTTTTGATGTGTTCTTATTGAGTTTTCCTGCTATCCCTGTTTTTGTAATTGACCGGGATTGTGTTTCGCTTCCGCATGCGTTTAATCAAAAGATAAAAATAACGGTCGGCGACGGATCCCGGGAGTCGCAAATCAAATGACCGCAAGAGAACCGGGGTTGCCGCGTGCTCGAGGGTCGGGCGTGACATATCTTCCCTAAGGAAATGAGTTGGCACACTTAACTGATGTTGCTTGGCAATCTAGTTTGTAGATGTCATCAATAGAAGCCTACCTTTCACTCTTTCATTGGACCACTTATACCTCTGCATTTATGAATATTTAATGAAATTTGAAGATGGTGGCATCTAATTTGCCAACTCGACATCTAGGTTCTATAGGTTCATAATGAAAGGTTTGGGCATTGCTTTCCGATTGGTCCACTTGTGTGCCATCCTTTTCTTGGTTGCCAAGGATATTTTTTACTAAATCATCACCTTTGAAAGTTCAAAGCACACATAATCTCCTTCATTAAATAAGGGGGTTCTAGAGTCTTCCTTACCTTGTCCATTTCTTCTTAAGAAGGCGGTCCGGAGAAATTTATCGTCTAAGTTGGTTCCGGGGTTGAAAGAGGGATTACTTGGTGCACTCTTAGAAATTGAATCATGCGTGGCCGAGGTTCAGCAATTGTGCCTCATGATCACCGAAACTGTCCCTTTAGGCAGTTAGTCGGCCTAGAGGGTTGGCCCACTGGTCGGCACTTTGGCCAGCCCTTGGGTTGATATGGTTAGCATTGGTTGAGTCCAATACTAGCATTCGGGCCAATCCCTGGGCCTATCGCCAAGCCAACCGCAACCATTTCCTTTATTTTGGTCCTTGGTCATTCGATTTGTTCAAGGCCAATCCTAAGGCTATCATGGCCTAGCACTAAGCTGAGGAACTCATGGACCTTAAAATTTGTGACGGAATTGCTAGGTCTATCCCGGGGCTCATTTCGATTAGCACCCTCGATCATCCACATGGTTAGTCGATGCATAATCGATCCACGATTGAACATCATCAATTCAAGATTCCCTTTTGATCACTAAGAATTAAATAGGGAATGATGTATTTTTGGTCAAAAGACAATCGCATTTGATTGAGTCGGATTGTCTGTGTATCAGTGCATAGTTGGGCGGAATCACCCACGTCCAGGCATGACTGATTGGATCGACCCATGACCATCCGCCAATCCAAAACCATCCCATGACTAATTGTTATGATCCAAAAGTCATATTATGAGCTAGTCATCTAATCCCACTTGTATGGTCAATGGCCAATTCACAGCTAACACCTCGGCCAGTTCATGATCGATCCTTGATTCCTTACCGATCAAACCGATCGATCCCATGGCTAATGGCCTATGGTCGATCTATTTAGGACCTTATGGCCATCCCTCACGGGGTCGATATTGAGGGTGCTACATTTTGCTTGAGGCCGAAGGAGAGAGAAGCGAGAAGGAGGAAAATGCGTCCAAGAGGAAGGAGGAAGTGGATGGTAAAGGGTGGGAAATGAGGAGGGTTCCTCCTATTTATACTTCTCGGCACTATAATTACCAGGTCAAATGGTCCATTCTTTTATTTCCAAGTGGCCTGCTCATGGTTCTTTGGTGGCAAGCCTACTTGACCAATTATCATGCCTAAGGAATGAGTTGGCATGCCTATTGGATTTTGCTTGGCAACCTGGGTCCTAGTTGTCATCAATGAAGGCCCACTTTTCATCCTCTCACGGACCACTTATACCTCTGCATTTATAAACAATAAAAGTAACTTGAAGATGTGGCATCTACTTAGCTAACTCAATGCCTAGGCTCTTTAGGTTCATGATAAGGGGTTTGAGTATCAATTTCCGATTGGTTCATTTGTGTGGCACTTCTTTTCTTAGCCAACATATTTTTGACCTATCATTGCCAATCTTGGACTTTGACAATTCAAACCCTTCATTGAATGAGGGGTTTCTAGAGAGTTCCTCACCTTGTCTTTTTCTTCCCTAAGAAGGTGGTTCAAAGAAATCCGTCATTTAAATTGGTTTTGGGGTCGGAAGAAGGATTACTTGGTGCACCCTTAAAAACCGAATCGCGTGTGTCCGACGTTTGGCCATCGCGTCCCTTAATTGCCCAAACTTCGTCTTAAGTAGTTGGTCGGCCTAGAGGGTCGACCCATTGGTTGGCACAATGGTTGGCATAATGGTTGGCCTTGTGGTATGCACGGTTAGCCTTGGTCAAGTCCAGGATTGGTCCTTGGGCATGTCTTTAAGCCTATTGCCGGGTCTACCATGACCGTTCCTATATTTTCTCAGTCCTTGGCTCACCAATCGATTAAAGGACAATCCTAAGGCTATCCATAGACCTTAGAATTAGTGATAGAATTGCTAGGTCTATCCTAAGACTAAGCCAAGGCACTCATGGACGTTAGAATTAGTGATAGAATCGCTAGGTCTATCTTGCGGCTCATTCTAATTGGCGTCTGATCCATACACATGGTTCCATGGTTGGACATGATAGAATCATTAGGAATGCTGCATTTTTGGTCGGAAGACGATCACATTTGGTCAAGTTGGATCGTTTGTGTATCGAGCCATGGATGGCCGGTTTGGATCGAGCCATGACCATTCGCCAATCCATGATCATCCCATGACCAATTATTATGATCCAAAAGTCATCTTATGAGCTGGTGATCCAACTCCATTTGTATAGTAGGTGGCCAATTCATGGCCGTCACCTCGGCTAATTCATGGCCGGTCGGTTAGTCAGACCATGATCAATCCTTGATTCATTACTGATTGAACCGATCGAGACCATAGTCAATGGGCATAGTTGATCTCTTAGGGACCTCTTGGCCGTTCCTCAAGGGATTGGAATCGAGGGTGCTAGAATACTCCCCCTCTAAAAAAAAAAATTTCATCCTCAAAATTTCATAACGTACCTAGGCACTCAAACAGATGCATGTACTTTTGCTTCATGATTTCTTCGCTTTTCTAGGTAGCCTCTTCTATTCTATGTTGTTTTCATAGGGGACTTTGATTATGGGAATTGCCTTACTTCTAATTACTTGCTCTCGTTTGTCCACGATCCACATTGGCTCCTCAATATATGATTCTTGGTCATCTACCTCGATCTCTTCAAAGTTAAGCACATGCGCTAGATTTGGTTCATACTTTCTTAACATGGATACATGAAATACATTGTGTATTTGAGCAAGTTTCGGTGGCAATGCCAATCGATAGGCCATGGACTCAACCAATAGGCCATGGATTTGGTTTCCAATTCTTTCTAGAATTTCAAAGGGTCTCATGAACCATGGACTCAACTTACGTTTCTCACCAAAACAAAACGTATCTTTTAACGAAGACACCTTAGGGAATATGTGGTCTCATACTTGGAATTCTAGAGGTTTCGTCTCTTATCAGCATAACTTTTTTTGTCTACTTTGGCGGGCTCTAAGTCTCTTTCTGATTACTTGCACTGCCTTGGTATTAAGTTGCACCAAGTCAGGACTAGTAAGCTTTTTTGTTCCCCGGCCTCATTCCAACAAGTTGGAGTTCTGCAAGCTCGATCATATAACGCCTCAAATGGAGCCATACCAATGCTTTGCTGATAATTGTTATTATAAGTAAATTTAACGAGATGAAGATGCTAGTCCCAGCATCCTTTAAAATCAATGGCGTAAGCTCTTAGCATAACCTCCAATGTCTAGATAGTCCTTTCTGTTTGGCCATCGATCTGTGGGTGAAAGGTTGTACTATTGTAACATCCTTGAAAACCGACCCCGTAAGGATCGGCCATAAGGTCCTAAATGAGTTGACCATGGGCTATTGGCCATGGATTGATTGGTTCGATTAGCAAGGATCAAGGATCAGTCATGGTCCGATTGATCGACCGACTATGAACTTGTCGAGGTGTTGGCCATGAAAGGTATACCGACCATACTAATGGGAACGAACTACCAGCTCATAAGATGACTTTTCGGTCATGAGAATTGGTCATGGGACGATTTTGGATTGGCGGATGGTCATGGGTCAATTCGACGGTGATAGCGCTTGGCCGAGGGTGATTCCACCCGGCTATGCATCGATATATAGATGATCCAACTTGATCAAAAGTGATTGTTCTCCAACCAAAAATGCATCATTCCCTATTTAATTCTTAGTTATCATAAAGGAATCTCGAATTGGTGATGTCCGACCATGGATCAGTAATGCATCGGCCATGAACTATGCGGATGGATAAGGTGTCGATCAGAATGAGCCCCAAGATAAACTCGGCTATTCCATTGTAATTCTTAAGGTCCATAAGTGCCTTGGCCTAGTGCTGGGCCATGGGTGGCCTTGGAATTGACCTTGAATCGATCGGAGGACACTAATGATCAAATTATGAGGGAAAGTCGTACTAGGCTCAGCTGTAGGCCCAGGGACCGGCCCGAGGGCCTATCCTAGAGCTGCCTAGGGCCGATTGTGCCAACCTAAGGGCTGGCCATTGTGCCGACTGTAGGGCCGACCCTCATGGTTGACCCACTGCCCAAGGAAGCAGTTTGGGTGAATTTGGAGTATGTAGCTCGAACCCCGGGCATATGTAATTTGGTTTTCGAGACATGTCATATGATCCATTTTCCGACCCCGGAACCGACTCGGATGGTGGAATTCTCCGGACCGCCTTCTTGAGTAAGAAAAGGACAAAAGAGGAAGAATTCTCTAGAAGCCCCTCATTAATGTTATTGGATAAGCCTTATCCCTTTTGAAACCTTATGATTATGGTAAAAAATTTCTTAGGGGATATGATGAGGGGGGATTACACATGGACCAATGGAAAAGTGCAAGGCAGGCTATCGATAATGACACATAAGAGCTTAGACCACCAAATAATACCTTTTTAGCCCACCTATTCACTTTAGATCCAATTATTAGTGGGGTAGCTTGCCACTTAAGATTCTTAGGTAGGTCACTTGGAAGCTTTGGAATGGACCACTTGGACTGGTAATAATGACACCGGGTAGTATATAATAGGAGGAGAGCTCCACTCCTCACTCTTTGCCATCCATCTTCCTCCTCCTCCACTCTCTTGGCCGCCCCTCATCCTACGCCTCTCTCTCTCCTCTTCGGCTCACAAGCCAAACCGCCACTCCTCCAGTTGTGTTCTTAGGTTGAGGGTCATATAGGTAAGTATAGTTTCTTCCTTTTTCTAGTATCGTTCACGATGTCGTTGACCCTAGGAAACTCTCTCGAACAAGCCGAGGGTAGGTCGATTGATATGGATATACTCTATACTTTGTTCATGTCTTTGGATTCTTGTATGAATGGAATGAAGTCACAGTTCATTGCTTTTGTTCGGTACAAGTTGAGGTTCACCCAAAGCCATAAGATAGGATTCGGTATTGAGGCATACCGAGTTCACATCGGGGTTCCTCCATGCTTGGTACTCGAGTGGAACCTTGGGCTTAGGCTCGTTCGTGTTATTATTGACAAGAGAAATGCATGATTTCATGTTACGTGCATTGTGTTTGAGCATGAGATGCATATTTAATGGCACGTGCATTATGTTAAGCATGAGAAGCATGATCCATGGCACGTGCATGAGGCTTGAGCACACCCTCGAGAGGGGGATTGTTCGAGCAAAGATAAGAAAATCTGGCTAGAGACTTGGGCCTGAGTCCCGAGCAAAGAGGCTGGCAAGAGACTTAGGTTCGAGTCCCGAGCATATTAACTGGGTTTGAGTCCCAAAGGCCGACAACTAGCTAGGAGCTCGGTTAAAAACTTGAATTGAATTGGGTTCGAGTCCCAAGACGGCTCTGAGAAGACTTGGGTTCGAGTCCCGAGCACGAGAGAAAATATGAATAAACATGGCATGCATGAGTAAGAAAGAAAAGCTAGAAAGGCATAAGCTCATGGCATGCATCATGTTCACAAATCATAGCAAGAGTTGCCATTTCACGTGCAAGAAGCATGTTTGCATTTTTGAAATTGGTTTGCCTTTAACATGGTTTGCATGAGATGTTTGACTAGATTTGATGATTTTGTGATGTGCTTTATGCTTATTGAGTATTCCAAGTACTCACCCCTATTTTCTTACAGGTACTTAACAAGCATGGCCATTTACTTTGGGTGTCCTGTAAAAATCGATGCATCATAGACGGATATTATAGATGTAGAAACAGATATCACATATCGGAAAATCACGTCAACGGTTTGGGTCGAGAAAGGATATAATGAGTTAATCCCGATGTTTTTTGAGGCCTGGTATAGGTGGTATGATGGAGCTTGGGTAGGACTACTCTGAGGTTTCGACATTCCTGGCCATGACGAGGAGGATGACCCATCTGAGGACTCAAATAAGCTTGCGTGTGTACCGGCTAAGTAGCGATGATAGGGTTCCCAAATTTTGGGCTAGTACCTCCATAGTGGAGATAGGGAAACCCTAGCTTTTGGTGTTTGTAAAACGACCCAAGTTTTGATGTAGAATATGGGGCCAAGAATAGTTGTGTACTCCTACCACTTGTATAATATAGTAGAAGTTGTGGTGTGCATCTCTCATGTTCCCATATTGTTTGTGTGTCGGGAAAATTGTGATGTTATGCATTCCCTTGAGCATTATCATGAGACAAATGAATTTGGGACGGCGACAAAACCCGGGATGTCGCATAATAACCCGCAGCTCGACACCCCAAGCTAAGGGGGTCGTGACAACTATACTACAATTTTATTCCTAATGCAGCTTGAAGACTTTGCTAGAAAACAGCTTTGAATTCAGGGTCTCGATTGGATGTGATGGTTACAGGTACTCCATGTAAATTCACTATCTGTTGTACATATAAGTACCTATAACTGGGCATAATCCTCCGAAGAGAAATCTTTCCTTACTACCAAAAACTGAGCTGACTTTGTTAATTGGTCACTATCACCCAAATCAAGTCATTCCCTCTTTGAGTTCTCGGAAATCGTAGAATAAAGTCCATGGCAACATGTTCCTATTTCCATTCTGGAATTTCAAGTGGTTGCAATAATCCCCCGGGTTTGCAACCTTGAGCTTTCACTTGTTGACATGATAAGCATTTGACAACATGCTTGGCAACATTCGCTTCCATGCTTTTCCACCAATAGTTATGTTGAAGATTCTAGTACATTTTACGGTTACCAGAGTGTGGATACTACAATTACTTCAATGCTCTTCTACCAAAATTTCTTCCTTGAGCTTATCGTCATTGGGTACGCACTAATGTGCACGAAATTTCAACATTCCATCTTATGTAATGCGGATATCACTCCCTTTCTCGTCCATGGCTTATTTCTGAAGCTTTTGAATTTCTAGATCGGTCCACTGTAATGCTTTAATTTTCTATAATATTTCTAGCTCAATTTTAAGTGTAGCGAGTAGACTTACAAGTTGCCCCATCTCAAATTTAAACTCAGAGTCTCGAGAACTTCCTCTAAAAGATTCCATTCTTGAGCCATCATTTGAGCAAGAGAAGATTTACAGTTGAGGGCATCGGTAACTCGATTTGCCTTGCTAGGATGGTATAATATTTCACAATCATAATCCTTCAAAAATTCCATCCATTGCCTTTGCCGTATATTCAACTCCTTTTAAGAGAATAAATATTTAAAGCTATGATGATTGGTGTATATCATGAACTTCTCTCTATAAAGATAGCGTCGGCAAATTTTTAAGGCGAATATAATTGTAGCAAGCTCCAGATCATGTGTTGGATAGTTTAATTTGTAGGGTTTCAATTTCCTAGACACATATGCCACACCTCTACCACATTGCATTAATACACATCCAAGTCTTTTGTGAGAGACATCACTATTTGTTTCAAAACCTCCTGATCCAGACGGTATTGTGAGTATCGAAGCTATTGTAATTCTCCATTGTAACTCTTGAAACTCTATTCATATTTGTTTGTCCACTCAAATTTCACATCCTTCTTCAGCAATTGAGTGTGAGGAGCAGCAATACTAAAGAATCGCTCAACAAATCTTCTATAATATCTAGTCAAAGCAAAGAAACTCTAAGCCTCGATGACTGTAGTTGGTCTTGGCCAATTTATTATTGCTTCCCCTTTAGTAGGATCTATTGATATTCCTTCACCAATTAGCACATGGCCTAGAAATTCCACGCGATTTAGCCAAAATTAACACTTACTAAATTTTGTATAGAGCGCTTATTCTCAAAGCGTTTGTAGCACCTTCCTCAAATGTTGTTCATGTTTTGATGTATTCTTTGAATAGACTAGAATATCGTCGATAAATACTATGATGAAGCAGTCCATATATTGTTTGAATACTTGGTTCATAAGGTCCATGAAAACTGCTGGTGCATTTGTCAAGCCAAACGGCAAAATTGTAAACTTATAATGCCCGTATCAAGTTCTGAAAGTTGCCTTTGGAATATCCTCTTTCTTGATTCTTAACCGATGATATCCCGAATAAATCAATCCTTGAGAAATATTGCCACTCCTTGAAGTTTATCTAATAAATCATCGATCCATGGTAGCCAGTACTTATTCTTAACGGTAAGTTAGTTCAATTGCCGATAATCGATACAAAGATGTAATGACCCGTCTTTCTTCTTTACAAACAAAACCAACACAACCCATGGTGACACACTATGGCACATAAAGACAGAACCAACACACCATATGTAATGACCCGTCTTCTTCATGATCAATTGGATCTTCAATCAATTGAGGAGCGTACCTTGATAATTCAGCAAATTTTACCTCATATTGATCCATTGTCATATTATGTTTTTGAAGGTGTAGAAATTCAATCATTTTTCTATCTTGAACACTTTTAGAAAAATACTCGTCATTAAAAGCTCGCACAAAAACATCCCAAGTCATAGGAGTGCCTTCAAAAAATACTATTCTCTTAGCGGCTTTCCACTAGTGATTGGTGTTACCTCGCAATTGGTATACTGCCATCATCACCTTGTCCTCAATGGAACACCTTAAGAGATCAAAATTTTCTTGAGCCCTTTAATCCAAAACTCAGCCTTATCAAGGTTTCTGGCTCCAATAAATTTTGGAGGCTTCAATTTTAAGAACTACTCGACCAATCCACATTTTGGACAGTCCCCATTCCCATTTCATTTTTGGATATTGACACATTGGTAGAAACAGAGGCTCGCTGTTGTTGTACATGCTATTCCACTAGGCTCCCAACATTGGTCAAAACTTGTAGAATACCATCAAGTCGAGGGTCTTGTCTCAATTTTCCTTTCAAAGCATTCGGGTCCTGAGCTAATTTTCTGTGCTTGGTCACTAGGTCATGGGAACTCATATTGGCTACTAGGAAATACTGCTATAGACTTCTAGAGGAATTCTCTATAATATAGCCAAAGTCAATAATCACAACTTTCTTAAAGAAAGAACAATCAAGCAAACAGTCATATGCATGACATGATCCTCCTAATTTTCTATCCCATGATTCTTAGTACACCTTATGACTCCCGATAACAAACCTTGCTCTGATACCAAAAACACTGTCACACCCCCTTGACTCGGAGGTCGTGCTGCAAGTTTTTTTGTGACATCCCAAGCTTTGTCGTGGTCCCAAATTCATTTGTCTCATATTTATGTGCATGCAAAATACATGAACATACAATCCCCAACACATATATCATTGGGAATGTGGAATAGAAATATCACAAACACACTACATATAGTACATGAGTAGTGATTACTACATAACTTCATCCAGCCACATCTACTTTGTTACATCAAAAGGTTTATATCTACCTACGTCAAAAGCTTGGGTATCTCTAACTTCACTACGGAAGTTGTTATCCAAAATTGGGAACCCTTTTTCTACTTCGGGCCAGTACATAGAAACTTAGTTCGATTCCTCGGATGGGTCATCATTATCATCATGATTTGGATTATCAAACCCACGGAGGATTTTGATCCATGTGCCCTCATACCACTTATACCAAGCCCTGAGGTACATGGGAACTAGCTCGTCCAACCTCTTCTCAATCCATACACTAGATGTGACCTTTCGATAAGTTATTTCAGTATCTACATCTAATATGTCCATGGTAGATGCATCAATTTTCACAGGACAACCAAACTGAATAGAAGCCATATTTTAAGTACCTATAAAAGAAACATGAGTGAGTACTTGGAGTACTAAGTAAGTATAGCCTCAAACCTTTGACTAGATTATCACTTCATCATCAACTCTAGTCAAGACGTCTCATGCAAATTGTGTCGAAAGCATATCAATTGCAAAGATACAAAACATGCCTCTTGCGCATATAAATGGCAATTCTTACAACTGTCCAAGATGCTTGATGCATGCAATGAACCTATGTGTTTCTAGCTTGCAAGCTTTATCTATGCATGCTATGCAAATTTTAGTTTCTTCTTATGCTTGGGACTCGAACCCAAGTCCCTTGCCAGCTTCTAGGACTCAAATCCAGTTCTTGCCAAGATTTTGGGGATTCGAACCCCATTCTCATCTTTGCTTAATTGCTTGAGCACTTATCCCCTTTTGAGGGCGTACTCAAGCCTCATGCACGTGCCATGAAATCATGAATTCTCTTGTCAACTATTCCATGAACAAGCCTAAGCCCAAGGCTCCACTCGAATAACAAGCATAAAGGAACCCCGCACCAATCTGAGATGTGAACTTGGTATGCCTCAATACTGAATCACATCTTATGGTTATGGGCAAACCTCAGCTTGTCTTGAACATAAGCAATGAATTGTGGCTTTGTTATGGTCATGCAAGAACTCATATGCATGAACAAAGACGTAGAATACATAAACATCCATAATCATCCATCAACCTACCCTCGGCTTGATCGAGAGAGAATTTCATAGGGTCATAAATGTCATGATGGATACTAGAAAAAGGAAAAACTACACTTACTTGGATGAACCTCGAAACTAAGAACACAAACTAGAGAGGGAGGGGCTGCTTGCTTGAGGACAAAGGAGAGAGAAGCGAGAGGAAGAAAGAGAAGGCGTCCAAGATGAAATAGGAAGTGGATGGCAAAGGGTGAGAAATGAGGAGGGTTCCTCTTATTTATTTATTTATGCTCCTTGGCACCATAATTATTGGGCCAAATGGTCCATTCTTTTGTTTCCAAGTGTCCTGCCTATGGTTCTTTGGTGGCAAGCCTACTTGACCAATTATCATGCCTAAGAAATGAATTGGCACACTTATTGGATTTTGCTTGGCAACTTAGGGCCTAGTTGTCATCGATGAAGGCCTGCTTTTCATTCTCTCATTGGACAGCTTATACCTATGCATTTATGAACAATCAAATTAACTTGAAGATGGTGGCAACTACTTTGCCAACTTGGTGCCTAGGCTTCCTAGGTTCATGATAAGGGGTTCGGGTATCAATTTCCGATTGGTCCATTTGTGCAGTACTTCTTTTCTTAGCCAACAGGGATATTTTTTACCCATCATTGTCAATCTTGGACTTTGACAATTCAAAGCACAATTCACCCCCTTAATAAAATGAGGGGTTTCTAGAGAGTCATTTGCCTTATCTTTTTCTTCCCTAAGAAGGCGGTCTAAAGAAATCCATCATTTAAATTGGTTCTTGGGCCAGAAGAAGGATTACTTGGTGCACCTTTAAAAATTGAATCACATGTGCCGGAGGTTCTGCCATTATTGCCCAAACTATCCTCTTGGGTTGTCGGTCGGTCTAAAAGGTCGGCCCACTGGTTAGCACAATGCCCAGCCCTGTGGTGGGCATGGTCGGCCTTGGTTGGGTCTAGGACTAACCCTCGAGCTGATCCTTAGGTCTATTGCTGGGCCTACTATGACCATTCCCCTATGTTTGGTCCTTGGCTCACCGTTCAATTCAAGGACAATTCTAAGGCTATCCATGACCTACCACTAAGTTAAGGCACTCATAGCCTTAGAATTAGGGATGGAATCGCAAAGTCTATCCCGAGGCTCAATCCGATCGACACTCGATCCATCTATATGGTTTCATGGGTGGTACATGACCAATCCACAATTGAAAGTCACCAATTCAAGATTTCTTTCCGATCACTAAGAATTAAATAGGGAATGATGTATTTTTGGTTGAAAAACGATCTCATTTGGTCGAGTCGGATTGTTGGTGTATTAGTGCATAGCCGGGTGGAACCATCGTGGCAGGGCATGATTGATCAGGATCGACCCATGACCATCTGCCAATCCATGATCATCTCGTGACTTATTCTCGTAATCCAAAAGTCATCTTATGAGCTAGTGATCCAATCCTACTTGTATAGTCAATGGCCAAGTCACGGCCATCACGCTGGCCAATTCATGGTCAGTCGATCAGTTAAACCATGATTGATCCTTGATTCTTTACCGATTGAACCAATCGATACCATCGCCAATGGCCCATGGTTGATCTCTTAGGGGTCTCTTGGCCGTTCTTCACAGAGTTGGAATCGAGAGTGTTACAGATATGTTATTCTTGCTTTAGCATGTATGACATATATAGTCAACTCTTCAATCCTTATAGGGAGACCAAAACATATAAAATGCAGGTTAGTCATACCTACAAACCTGTAAAGGTAAAGATGTGAGTTTTGAGAACACAGTAAGTAAAATCCGTAACTCTTGACTAGTAAGACATTTCTTCATCAAAGACTAATCGGGATAACTCATGCAAATAGTGTCAATGACAAATCAATTGCAAATTCATATGCTATGCCATGACTATGTGTAAGGGTTTCACTTACTCACCCATCGGCTCACACATAGACATATACAACCCATATTTGACCATAACTGACACTTGTGTAAATCACTTAGCATTGTCCTAACTCAACCAAGCCCCCTCGGCTCAACCGAGGCTTCCTAGCTCAATCAAGGCATCTCAGCTCAACTGAGGCTTCTCGAGACTAGCTTTCCAAGGATTTTGAGCTTAACTCGGGCCTCACGTTGCAGGAGCATCGTTGTTCTCATATTTTATTGGGTGATCACACAAATGCATCATATATGTCAATTTTTGACTTACCTTTAGCCAACTCATTCATGACTCAACAAAGACGTACTTATACATAATCATATGTGTCGTGCTTTCGACGACCCATTTCTAATGATGCCGCAAATGGCCTTAAGTCCGAGGTTTAGCTCAACTGTCAAGTATCATTGAACCTACACCAATCCAAGA
Source organism: Angophora floribunda (assembly GCA_014182895.1). Taxonomy (NCBI): domain Eukaryota; kingdom Viridiplantae; phylum Streptophyta; class Magnoliopsida; order Myrtales; family Myrtaceae; genus Angophora; species Angophora floribunda. Next base: position 14,667,569 of record CM024706.1, read on the forward strand.
CATGAGCTCGATATACTTCAATGCCAACTAAGACTTTACGGCTTTAACGATTCCTGTACCCAATCGAGACTAGGATCTGACACACCTTAATGTCAATCTAAGACTTCATGGCCTTGGGCAACCCTAGTGCCACACAAGACTTGAATTCCAAACCATCATCATTATCGACTTGAGCCCTATGGCTCTAGGCATTCCCGACTTGCGTTGAACACAAGCCATGAACCTTGGCATCATTTTGGTTGTCAAAGACTTAAGCACATGCATAAGATTCATATACGAGCTAACATATACATAATCTCCCATACAAATCTTGGCTTGTCAAGAGAGGACTACCTATATTTAATGATAGAAATGACAATACCAAGGAGAAGTAGGAAGCTCTACTCACCTAGACAAACCTCAAGAAACTAGAGAAACTAACTTGAGGGAGAGGGGCGGCTTTGCTAGGCCGAAGGTGAGCAAGGAGGCAAAAGAGAGCGTCCAAGGGAGAGAAAGCCAAAGTGTTGAATGAGGAGAGCTCCTATTATGTATTACCAAGCCAAGCAGTCCAATCATTCTTTCCCAAATGGCATGCCTAACTTACTTAGATGTCAAACCTATTTTGCAAATATCTTGCTTATGAAATTGAGATGGCAAACCTATTGCTTTTATTTGGTGCTCTAAGGCCTAGATATCATCATTGGAGGCTCACTTGACATTCTTTTATTGGACCAAATAAGCAAACCCCATAATCATGAATATTTAATGCAACTTGAAGAAGCGGTGCCTAATTTGTCAACTTGATAACTGGGCTTTATAAGTTCATGATGAGCGCTTTGGGTTCCCTATTCCAATTGGTTCATGTGTGCAGCGATTCTTTTCTTAACCGCCAAGGAGATTCTTTGACACATCATTGCCAAATCTTTAAGTTGGACAACTCGTGGTGCAACTCATTGTCTTCATTAAACAAGGGTTCTAGAGACTTCTTCGCCTTTTGTTTGTTCTTCTACTATAGGCGGTCCTAAGAAATCTGTCATTTGCATTGGTTCCGCAACTGAAAAATGGATAACTTGGTGCACCCTTAAAACTGATTCTCACGTGCCCGAGGTTTGAGCCATTGCACTCCTTGATCATCCAAACCACCATCTTAGATGATTGGTCGACCTTGGAGGGTTGGCCTCCTAGTCAACACAATCGGGTCCAAAATTGGCCCTCGAGCCGATCCTTGGGCCTGTCGAGTACACATCTACCCCCTATCTTTGGTCCTTAGTTCAATGGTCAATTTAAGGATAAGCCAAGCCACTCATGGACCATAGAATTAGTGATGGAATCACTGGGTCTATCCAGGTCTGATTGACACTCGATCCATTCGCATGGTTTCGTGGCTGATGTAGGTTTCATGGCCGGTGTATGATTGATTTATGATTGAACATCACTTATTCAAGATTCTCTTCCAAGCACTAAAAATTAAATAGGGAATGTTGCATTTTTGGTCAAAACACGATCACATTTAGTCGAGTCAGATTGTCCATGTATTAGTACAAAGCCGAGCCAAATCACCCACGGACGTGCATGAACGGTTAAGATTGACCCATGACCATATGTCGATCCATGATCAACCAATGACCAATTCTCGTAATTCAAAAGTCATCTCATGAGCTAGTAATCCGATCTCACTTGTATGGTCGATGGCTAATTTACGGCCGTCACCCTGGCCAATTCATGTCGATCAGTTGGACCATGATCAATCTTTGATTGCTTACTAATTGAATTGATCGATCTCATAACCAATGGCCTATGGTCGATCTATTCAAGACCTCATGGCCATTTCTCTCAAGATTGGAATCGAGGGTATTACAATCGTCGTACGAAGACAACCAAAATAGATTGAATTAACATAGATCTAATCTTTGGAAGAGCATATCTTCATAATTTAGTGAGATACAAAAACTCTTGCAATTATCATTGAAAATATAGGCAGAGGACCTATACACAGATAGAACACAAAGGTATTGAATCCCCGAAAACATTATTAAACTCCCAGATCTAAATTGAGAGAGAAGAATTCCTTGGTTTGGAACTAGATTAGAGAGTTTAGACTCTCAAAACTAGAACTAGATTAAAGAGTTTAGACTCTCAAATCTGGAACTAGATCAAGATAGCACAGCTCCCGGGTCTAAGATTGGAAGAGAAAAAAAGAGGAAAAGTAAAAAAAAAACTTAGAAATGTCAAAATAAATGAAGGGGATGGTGAGACTAGCTTAAACCCTCCTCATGATTTAGGGTTGAAGAAGACAATGAAAAGAGAAGAGACAGGAAAATATTTCTCGATTTCTCGATCTAAAGTTGACAGAGTTGAATAAACGTTGACCAGTGTGATACAAGGCACAAAACACATCCATCTTAATACTCAAGAAGGGGTTTTAATTGTCAATATGAGAATCTGACAATAAAATTTTTTACCCCTCGGGGATAGCTGCCCATTTTTCACAATGCTTGCCCATCTGAAAACTAGGGATGGCAAGCATTCTGATGCAATAAAAATTGGTCGAATATATGCTAGATGAGAAAATAATCGTCGGTTAAGCATTGAAAAAACCTTATTATACTTGAAAGAAAGGTCATAGAGCCTAAAGTAGTATCTAGCGGTCTAAGAATCGAAAGAAACTTTTTAGACCTCTAAGTAAATATAGCTAATGATTTTTAGAAATGACAAGTTACTAAAACACGATCCACTTCATAGACCTGAGCCTGAGGCCACCATATGGGTTGAAATTTTCGGGTCCATGATTTAGCAATTTTATCAAGCAATATTGAGCTCATTAGAAAGCTCTCTATATTGAGAAAACTCCAGCTAGATTTTGAAATTGACAAAAATTTCTAGTTTCTAATGCTTTAGAACAGGTACAAGAACGAGCATACCTTATTCGAAACAACATTCGAAAACTTTTAACAAAGTCTACTTTATTTTAGACTGACTCACTCAGACTTTAGACCTTGAGAATACTTACTTCCCACTTTGAGAGTCTAGAACTTTGCAATCTTAGAACGATGACAAGATTATATTGATATATTTGCAATAGCTAGTTATCTAATATGGATTTCACTTTCCTAAATTATATTGATTTCAATATAATTGATTGATCTAGAGACAAGTCCAAAATAAGGAAATTACACTTATGAAAACCTAGATTCTGCTTGTATAAGTGAGCAGAATCACATTTGGGATTCAATATTTGTCTTCAACGGCCACAAGATCTCCTTGGATCATTCTGTCCAATGGGTAGATCAGAAGAAAATCCTTTTATAATTGGCCAATGGCCAATATGGCCTAGAGGAGTACATAAGGAGGCCATTACGTTGAAGACGATAGAGACCATAATTTGAAATTCCAAATTCTCAAGCTTACTTTGATTCTTACTTGTCCATTAAGTATTGAAATAGTTGTGGTGGTTGCAAGTGTATTGCACAAAAGAGTGACTTAATGAGGTAGTGTGATCGATCATTAGGTGTCTGCACTCAAAAGTTGTAATCCATTATTGATCATATGGTGGAATCCAGCTAATAGGCTATCGGTGTGGGGAAGTGGACATAGGCTTGATTAAATAGAACCATTTTAAAATTATGCTTAATTTTTAGACATGATGAGTCTCTTCCTTACCCTTTTACTCTTGAAATTCTCTCTATTTGAGTTCGGTTCTCCCTTTTCTCTTGTTTTCTCGTTCTTTTCTATCTATGTAGTAGCTATCAAAATTGTTGCACTTTCCGGCAAGTCTGAAATTCCTTATGTTCAATTCTTAATATAAATTAATGTTGTAATGTATATTAAGAATCATGGATTCTAAAATACATTTGAGTGGTAAACAAAAGCATGTACTTAGGCTATCGTAATGTCGTAATAAAAGCTCAAAGGCCTAGGATACGTTGTTGCGGTACTTATTTAAATAGTCGAAAAACACATACTCTTATCTTGAACTTAGATGTTTAATTTCACGATACATGGTTGTGCTCATGACATTGGAATCCCACAATGAAATATCTTTCATTGAAAGTCGTTCTTCGGTGTTATTAAAGGACAAAGGTTCTATGCTAACTCATAACAAAGGATATCTCATACACTAAAGACTTAAACTTCTTTAATCTGAACAACATTGTACAATCTTAGACCAAGCTGAAATTTTATCAATGACAAGGCCCAAAAGTTACAAGTTTAGTCTCAACCTTCATTGATATTTAATTGACTGCACATGTTGAGGATAGTGAGATACAATGCTAGGATTTAATCAACAACAAGTTATCATGATATAGAAACATGCTAGAATCTAATCAACAACATATGTGACCCTCTACCTCTGTCACAAAACATCCTCTACTAATAATGTCTCTCGTTATGAGGCAAGAGTCATTTAGGCCATTCTCACCAAATTTGATGATTTGTGCTTCCCCCATATGATCTTTTTTCACATGTATTGGATGGCTAAGAGAAAGATAGGCAAGCTACCTTGTAGTGCTGTCATCATTCAAATATTATGATATAGAAACACGCTAGAATCTAATCGATAACATATGTGACCCTCTGCCTCTGTCACAAAACATCCTCTACTAATAATGTTTCTCGTTATGAGGCAAGAGTCATTTAGGCCATTCTCACCAAAATTGATGGTTTGTGCTTCCCCCATTTGATCTTTTTTCGCATGTATCGGGTGGCTAAGAGAAAGACAGGCAAGCTACCTTGTAGTGCTATCATCATTCAAATCTTCAAGCACTTGTAAATCAACTTCTTTGATGCTGCCTATGGTTAATGTAGAGATCAGGAAGAAGATGTTGGAGAAGATGATGCTGAGAATGGCTCCTGATGGATGGGTCAATCGGAAAGGTGAAATATCCCCATTAGACATGGCGACAACGAAAGGACAATCGTTAAGTTCAGAGAGAGACTTGCGAAACTAACTGAGCAAGAAAAGAAGAAGCAAGCTAAAGCATTAGCATGGAAGTAGGCCCTCATCCACCAAGATCAAAAAGATCACCATCTCCTATGGACACATCAATCTCTCATATATATGGTCAAGATTGAATGCATGCTCCTCAGCCTAGATTGTTATAACCTTGTTTGCAATGCAAATGCCTTCGCACGTAAAAATCTTTAGAATTTTTATGTGCTCTTGTTTTCTTTCACTAATCATGTGATGTTTTTCCTTTTTCTATTATGTACCAACATGCCTTGTTATCAATGCCACTCTATTGTTGATGACAAAAAGGGGAAGAGTTGAGTTAATGTGAATATTTGTTCATATATCTTGATGACATGGTAATTGCATACAGTTGCACTCATTCTCATTATCAAGAAAAGATCATCAACATAGGGGAGCTTTCAGGTGCATCATCAAAACATTCATATATTATCTCTTACAAACTTCATACATTTGATGATACTCCTTTTCTCTAGAAGATCTCAGATTACAAATTTCCCATGTTTATGCGATCAACTAAATCATATCTCCTATTCACTACAATATCTTAAAGATATCCTATTTTAATTTTACTAAAACTTTTTCAAACAACACCTATTATTTATTCACAATTTGCGGATAATTTTATCATCATAAAAAAGGGAGAAATTGTTGGAGAAACATCTTCAAGTGATCTTGATGATATCCAAACTGTCATTAGTATACTATTTACTGTGGCATATGTAGATGTTTGTACCCAAAAGATTGCGCAATATACATGGTGTTATCCAATAGAAGGAATTTCATAATAAGTCTTGATACGGTTTTTCCATAAACAGTACCAATGGACCTAAAGATTAGCTATTGACGATGTTTATGCCAGAGCTGTAAAGATTGGGTCGATGGTACTATGACAACTATGTACACCTGATAATGTTCGTTTGGTCATCAAACTAGCCATTGTGGCCAAAAATTCGCACAACAACAAATTCTAGATTAAACCAATAGCTGTGTAACTAGGTCATTTGACAGGCCTGTCATAAACTACAACAAACGGATAGCAGTAGTTGCTATTTCTAAGTAGTCTATAAATGTTCAAGGAAAGACCATATTGGCGATTCTATCTTTGGGCAGCAGCTCAATGGTAACTCTAACGGCTCTCTACTTTTTGAAGATAGTTATGAAAGAAAATACCTCAAAAACCAAATTTAAGAGAGAACAACACACCAAGATCAAAAGATTAGATTCCTATTGTGTTTATGCTTTTGTGACATCCTAAATTTCACCTGTCTGTTTAATTATAACCAAGTCGATAATTGTTGAGATAGAAATTAAAATATCTTGAGATACCTTTAAAAATTCATCTAAGGTACTTGAAATCGAGATTATGAAGATTTTCTTAAACAATTATAGAATATAATTTAGCTCATGTTCTCGAGTTAAATGAATATATTATGGCCAAATAAGATAATATGGTTGTTATACCTTAAAGTATGTCTTATGTAGAATTGCTTGTGATTAGATTAAGGTAAGAATAAAGCCATGATTAAGCTCTTAATCCTCTAGGGTCACCTACCCTAAAAATCAAGCCATAAAATTACCATTTTACCCTCAACGTGAAGAGTGCGTGCCATCATTGATGAATAGTGCACTACCAATGAAAGGCCATGCATGAGTTGTGTTTCTTAAGCTTCCATCATTTCTCCCTCACCCCTCTAAAAGCCTGCGGCAGCCCCCTCCCCCTCTCTCTTCCCCTCTTTGTTTTCACCTTCCTCAAGAAGTTGAGCTTTCTTCTTTCTCACCCTCACCTTTGGCTAAACCCCAAAAACTAGCAGCCTTCTTTGCATTTTCCTCTCACATTGTTGTTTTTCCTTACTCCAAAACTCTCCTCAAGGCAGCAAAACTTCAAGGCAAGGAGATGAGATACCCTCCTAAGTCACTTGATCTTCCTCTCTCGATTTTGCCTCACGCATGAGCTGGTTGTGGTTCTGTTTGTTTGTTGAGTGATAGCAATGATTTCCGCCAATGATCACAGTTGAAAGAGGTGTGAAAGCAGGCTAAAGACATTGCATGTTGCTGTTTTGCTTGCCTTTGCTCGTGCATGTCAGTTTAGAGGGTTGGTTTGGAATTGCATGTGCTTTTTCAGCCTTGAAATCTCATTGCTTGTGTGACATACATTTTGTGGGTGTTGTACCATCTCGTTGAAGCCTTTGGTGTTGGTTTTACTAAGTGAAAGTGATAGGAAATGAACATAGAAGGCTGTTCATGGAAATAGTGGCAGTCAAAAAATCGAGCTACTATACCTTAAGTTTTTCTTATTTTTGCCGTCAGACCAAATTTTAAGAAACTTCCTTCTTCGAAGTTACTCAAGACATCTTGAAGTTTCACATATTTTAAATGTAGATTTTTTTGAGTTGAACTTGATAGGTTGCCCATCAACTTTTGCTGTGGGTTCCTAGTGCCCAATTTTCTTTACATGTCAACTTTTCTTGACTCATGAATTTTTACCGATTTTTCTTGTTCGAATCTGAGCAACTTCCCCCATGAAATTTTCTTCAAACATCTTTCTCTACCACATAACTGAATCTCAAAATTTTTGAAGCCAAAATGAGATTTGTGGAAATAGATTTTGATGAGCTACCTAACCCGTTTCCAACATCCTATTTCATCCAACTTTCAAGTTGTTAAATGACCATGTTTCGTACTAATTGGAGCTCGAGTTCTTCATAAGAAATTTTTCTTAGAACATATCCAAAAATCAGAATTTTTAGGGCCAAATACTATTTTATTTCAATCAAGTTCTAGATCTATGCAAAGCTGACCTTTTCTATTTGATTTTTGAAATGGGTCTATTTTCATGGCTAGTAATGATGTCTTCTAGACATGACAACTACACACTTTAAGCTTTCCATTGAGTATGATGTTGTTGGGATATGACCTCAAATGATGGGGGTTTCAAATTTTCTAAGGACAAATAGAGTCTGTTCATGCAAGTGTTTTCTAGTCATGGGTAGTTGTGTTGTTTTCCCATGCACGAATTATATATATTACACACACACACACACACACACAATGCAACAACATATATACATTATGTGTGATGAGCTTATTGAGGATGCCTAAGGGGTAATAGGGTTCCCAAAAGTCTGGCCACATGTGAAACGAAAATATTTTCCCCAATGATGATCGGGAATGGTATGTCGAGAGGGATGCTCAAGATGCTATGTGCTCCCTAGATGCCTCAAAGTGGCATGCCTAGGAGGTAACAAAGGTCCCTAGAACTTTGGCTAAGAGATAAGCTGAAAGTGACTCATGTGGTACCAACTTGCCATCGGTTAAATCTGTGAGACAGGGATGGATAAATTGTTATGGCTTGGCAGTGCAAGTGGACATGTGCAATGTGTATGCTGCATTTGGCATGTTCATGATTTGATTAGTTTGGCATTAGAAATTAGTTATTATACTATATTAATGGTTAAACGGCAATCTTAGGAATTTGAGAGTATGTTAGATTGGCTGATTTATGAGTTTATCTTATCTTTTGCTAAGTATTGGCTTACTCATGTTAACATTTTCAAATAATTAAGCATGGATGTACCTCCGGTTGCTCGTTATAGCAAGCACTTTAGGTTCAAACGGCGTGAAATTCTTTAGTTCTGAATTAGGGTCTTTAAGAAAAAGAGTTTGTTCTAGCTTGATACCGTCAAGAATTCCTAACTCATCTTGTTTAGGCTACTAGATATACATAATTAATTTCCTAGCATGGATATTGGCATGGTTCATACTCCAGGTTGGGCTCATCTCTGTAATAATATAATAATAAGATGAACTAAGTTTGAGACATGAAAGCTTAAGAAGGCAAGGGGATCTAGTTATCTAGAGGAGTTTACTTTTCTAGGGTCACAACATATCTTTGTCTGCCAGAGTTCCACAGTTTGGATAGACATAGGGTGTACCTTAAAAATTTCATTGTGTTTTATGGCTTGGTTTGTTTGGGTAGGGAATGAGTTGAGAGGGCCATTGCCCTTGTGGCACGACAACGATAGTAGGGATGATAGTGACAGTGGATCAGATAAGTACAGTGATTTTGAGGAGGAGGAGGAGCTGCAGCACAATGATGGCTAGGAGTAACCACATGAGGCATGGGTGAGTAGGGCAGCAAGTTTCCATCTACTATAGTCCACGACATGTCACTTTTTGATTTTTAGTCACGAAGATGAGCGATTGTGGCTTTTGGTGATGTAGTTAGCCACAATTGACTAACTGCAGGGAAGTTAGCTCTTTTTGGTGTACTCCCATAATTAGTTTAAGTTTGACATTTTGATGTAACACCCATGTATTTAAATAATGGAAATGGAAACAACCCTATTTAGCCTCACCTAAGTCTTGTCTTAAAGAGGGTCAAGGGCCTGGGACGTGACAACTCTCTTTCTACTATTTCTCTAAGACTTGTACTTGTGCTGTCTTAGATATGCGAAGAATTAAGTATACAAAGTTAGAACAGCAACTAAGTCCAAATAGTGTGACCTATCTTGTGAAAGGATTAGTGCTAGCCATTTGTAACTTTCTTGGCAAATTATTAGCACATCCAGCCCAAGTTGTGGCAATTAGTTTGGAGAGTGGGCCTAGGCTTGGGGATAAAGCCAAACCACTATACATCTTTGTGTGATACTATTTTACTTGCTCTTATTTACACACATTTCCATCATGAGTTGAAGCATCGTCTTAACCTAATATTTATTTAGCGTTAGCAAATTTCCACAATGATTGTCAAGTTTTTTAAAACAACCTATTTATCCCACTCTAGGTTGTCTGGTTAGCCTTTAACAAGCAGACCCCAAATCAACCAAAAATTTATGTTCTTGCTCCTATCACTGAATAGGCAAAGCCAATTGAGGCCAAAACTAAGGCCAAAGAAATATCTGGAGACAAAAGTCACAAAGATAGTAACAATCGGGTACTCAAAAACTTTAAGCCTACTAAAAGCTTTCCTCTCAATTCCTCTTATAATTTTGATATGCTTTAAGTGAAGATCATGATGCCGCTTTTCAGAATTTCAAAAGCCTTGGCCCTGTTCCTCATAGACATGTTGATTTTAAATATCTTAATGCAAATGGAATTTTCCAGTATATATATTTTTGACAATCTCAACCTCTGTCGAGAGAATTGTAGTTGGCGGAAGAAACGACTTACCTTTTCGATACGCAATAAAGAAATGACCCTAGGAACGTATGTTGAATCTCGAACAAACGATGGACGATACGACTTTACGTTGGTTCGAATACAATCATGAGGAAAGTATTCACATTCCACAGTGTTAACACAAATTGTTTCTCAAAGTAGATAATGGAGCCCTTAAGTTTTTTTTTTTTATTGAGAGGGTTCTATTTTTGCTCAATTGCATTCATTAGCGGTTATTTTCAGAAGTTATCCTTTTATACTTCTCTTGAAAAAATAACCGCTCATACCCCTTCAAATGGCACCTCTCTAAAACACACTATCATTAGCAATAAGTATCTCTTAGACATACCCCATCAGGGATGTACCAAAATATAATATCTCCCACTTGGACATAATGGGTTTAATGATGTTCTATCAAGGTTATAAGGCATTCAACATTCATCTACTTTAGAAATGATTCATACCGACAAGAAAACCATACAACTAGTGAGTACACCTGCATTTGGGAGCTCTAATTATGCACCTGTTAGGGATAACATAATGGCTATAACCTCAAAAAGAAGATAAACAATCGATGTCTCACAGTACTCCAGACATATTTTGTTACATCAATCCAAGTATACATATTCCTTAAGGGAGGCTATACTTGAATATTCTCAAAACACCATGTATTTACAATTATATCTAAAACCATAAAAAAGGCGATATAATTATTAGACTAGTAAATACACACGATAGATGTAAAACAACAATAGTTTTCCTTCGCATTCGTGTCTCTCTCCATTTCAGAGCAATTTCTTTTCTAGACACATCCCATAAAGCCATATCTTTTCATGACCGCCGGTAACATGCTAAAGTAGCAATATTGATCCGTCACTTTGAAAACATAGTCAAAAGTAACATAGGGCATTAAATGAGATATGTTATAAATGACCTCAAGGATTCACATGATGAGTAAATAGGGATAAATTTTACTCATCTCTTTTATTAGTCGTAATAAAGCATATGTAGTATGAACTACATGCTATAATGGATTTTTCTTTCTATAAGAAGAGTGTATGTCATTTGTTAAACACATCCATTATATGGATCTTAGCTTAAACAAAGTCACATGCTTTTCATGTTTAGCTCGAATGCTATATTAGCTCGCTTTCTACAGTGTCTAATTAAGTACTTGCATTCGACTTCCTTGAGGCAAAAATGATTGTGGAGCTATCATGTTCGATTTTATTATTCACAAACTACAAACCTCATCTTGATTCTAATCAAGGTGACGTAAAATAATATTATGTACTAAACTTGCTCTTATAGTATTTATAATATATAATATCTCATCTCAACATGCTAATTGTAGCACTTGAGATGATTGTTCATGTGAGTAAGCCGATCAATGCCTATTGACATACCTTTCAACAATATATGTGTGCATGTGCTAGTCTCATAATGAATTTATACTTGTCAATAAAATATTAATTCATTGAAAGAAAACAAACAAATAAATCTACAGAGGCATAACCTAATGATCCTCAACAATATTACATATCACATTTTACATAACCTTAGAGATATCATATGGGTCAAGAACACATTTGTAGGAACAGCCTTTATGAATGGATCAGTAACCATCTTATTGGTTGAAACATATTATAGGATCACTTCCTTCTACGCTATTATATCTCTAATGAAGTTATTTTTTATGTCAATGTGCTTCATCCTACCACGATACTTGGGATCTTTCACATAGGCAATAGTTGCTTGACTATCATAATGAATTGTCACTGGTCTTGTAGTCTTAGTGACAAAGGCTAAATTTTCTAAGAAATGTTTAACTATACTACTTCTTGCACCGTTGCAGAACATGCAATAAATTCTACTTTCATTGTAGAAAAGCTATGCACGTCTATTTCTTACTATTCCAAGAAATTGCACATTCATTAAGAAAGAACACATAGCCAGACATTGATTTATACTCATCAAGGTCTCCTCCTCAATCAGCATTAGAGTAGCCTAATAAGCGCAAATCATTCCCTTGATAACAAAGTCGATAGTCCATGGTGCCTTTCAAGTATTTTAGGATTCTCTTAATTGTTTTCCAATGTGCTTAACAAGGATTTGATTGATATCGGCTCACTAACCCCACAGCATGACATATGTCGGGTTGAGTACACATCATTGCATACATTAAACTTCCAACCGCACTTGCATAAAGAATAGTTTCCATTCTTTTCTTTTCCTCTAGAGTCTTAGGACACATGTTGTACTTAGACATTTGCCTTGCATGACAAGGGTATCAATGGGATTACATTGATGCATATTGAAGCATTCAAGAATCTTCATTATATAAAATTCTTGTGACATGGTAAGGAGTTGATCTCTTTCAATCTTAACTCCTGATATATAATAAGCTTCTCCCATGTCTCTCATTTCAAAATTAGAGGACAACCATTCTTTTATAATTATAACAAAACTCGTCATTCCCAACCAACAGAATATCGTTCACATAAAGTGATAAAATTACAAATTTATCCTCAGACTGTTTCACATACACATAGTGATCTTCTTTGATCATCATGAAACCAAAAGAAATAATGTCTCAATGAAAACAAAAATACCACTGTCTAGATGATTGCTTAAGGCCATATATTGAGCGGTTAAGCTTGCAAACTTTTGCTTTTGACTTTCAGTCACGAAACTCGTCGATTGTTTCATATAGATTTCTTCATCTAGTTTTCCATTGAAAAATGCTATCTTTACATCCACTTGATGTAATTCTAGGTCCAAATGTGCGACAATGGCTAGTATAAGACGTATAGAGGCAAACTTTACAATTGGTGAAAATGTTTCCTCATAATCTATACTTTTTTGTCGAGTATAACATTTTACCACAAAACGAGTCCTGTACTTTTCAATGGATCCATCTACCCTTCATTTAATTTTGAAAACCCATTTATTTCCAATAGCCTTGCGATTAGATGGCAAATCAATTAAGTCCCAAACATAGTTTGTCCTTATAGACTCTATTTCGTCTTCCAAAGCTTTTCTCCATTCTTCCTTATCAAGGGATGAGAGAGCCTCTTGAACTGTCTTAGGCTCAGCATTATCTTGTGGAGCAATCATAAATGCTTCCCTTCAATCTCAAAACGACGATAGCGAATACTTTTATGATTACTTTTGCGCAGCTGAACTTCTCATGAGTTTAGTTCGCTAGGCAATACAACACTCTTACTAAGCCTTGTATGTTGAGGTAAATTTTCATTTCCCTCAACAACATTAGTGGGTGTGTTATCAAGATCTTCCAATTCATATAATTTGAAATCCTTATTAATCTCACATATACCAGGAAAATCGTTCTCCAAAAACGTGACATCTCATGACTCCATTTCAGTCACACTTCCATTAGCTTATTCACCTATTAACACATACCCTTTAGAGTGTTCAGAGTACCTAATAAAGATACATTTTTTCCCTCTTGGACCTAATTTGTTATATTTATGAAAAGAATCATGAACATATGCTGCACACCCTAAAGGTCGTAGATTACTTAAATCTGGTTTCCTACCAGTCCACAATTCATAAGGGATGGAAGCAACTGACTTAAAATGCACACGGTTAAGTATATAGACAGTGGTCAATAACACATATCCCCAATATGATATAGGTAAATTTGCCTGCCGCCATAGACCTAACAATTTCTAATAGGGTTTTATTCCTTCTCTCAGCAACCCCATTTTGTTGTGGAGTATTAGGAATAGTCAATTGTCTTATAATTCCCCTTTTCATCACAAAGAGCTTTAAATTGCTTAGATAGATACTCATCACGTTCACGATCGGTTCTCGATGCCTTGATTGTTTTGTGCATTGATTCTTAACCAAAGTTATATATCGTCTAAAACAATCCAATGCTTCGGACTTATGGAAGATTAGAAAAACATAACCAAAATGTGTGAAATCATCTATAAAAGTAATGAAACATGAGGCTCCATGTCTTGTTCTCACATTCAACAAACCACAAATATTAGAATGTATAAGTTGCAATGGAAATTCAATTCAAGTTTCTTTACCAAATGGTTTTCTAGTTGTTTTTCCAATTAGACAATGTTCACATATGAGGAGATCAACATTAGCGAGTGACCCTAAAAGGCACTCTTTTGCTAATTGTTTCATTCTTTGTAATCCAATGTGGCCTAGTCTAGCATGCCAAGTACCTGCATCAATTTCAACATTAGTAGAAGATGTAATTAAAGAAAAATAACCATAAATATTAACACTGTATGCATCATAGTCAATATCTAGTACCATAAAACCATCTAATACATAAGTAGAATCATAATAAACTGTTCCAAATAAAATGTCAACACAAGTACCATGAAAATTCAATACATAACCTAAGCTTACAAGAACAACTATTGAAATCAAGTTTCTTCAAATATCCAAAGCATAGAGGACATCATGTAGGAATATGTTTTGACCACCATGTAAGGTTAATTTACATGTGCCGATACCCTTCACTTCAACTCTTGAGTTGTTTCCAACATATATTCATCTTCTTCCAAGTTGTATTCGACGATACTCCACGAATGCTCCTCGATCTCTAGCTACGTGATATGTTGCTCCCGAGTCTACAATCCACATAGGATGAGATTTAACGAGCGAAGTGACCTTCTTCCCACCACGCTTCTTGCGTGAGAGGGCATTAGCTCTCTTGGATGCCTCATCGGCCTCATTCCCTTTATTGTTGAATTTTTTGTTCCTCTTGCTCTTGAAGCCTGAAACTTTGCATGAATTTGATTCAGCAACATAAGCATGGGTAGAGGATTTTGCAACTTCTAGGCGCTCATCCTCTAATTCCAAATGACGTGCTATATCGTTAAAAGTAACAATGTTCTCATTATGCATCATATTGATTTTCATATGCTCCCAACTTTTAGGAAAGAGACCTTATAATAGCTTGAACTTATTGCTCATCAATAAGGGTGTGACCTACCGACTTCAGTTCATAGATCGTGTTTGACATCTCGCGAAAATGCTGCCTTATCGTTAGATTTGGGCACCTTCGGTATGTGTCAAACTTGATAGTAAGTCTCCTCAACTTAGTGGTAGATGTACCCCCAAACTTATTTTTCAAAGCAATCAAAATTGCTTAATCTTTGTCATAACCTTCAAACTCACACATGAGATCATTTTGCATGCAGCTCAACAACGTGATGCAATACTATTTTTTCTTTTCCAAGCTTGGTAAGCTTTTTGATATCTTTTATATTGAGCTGAAGTTCTATGCTCAGGTTTATCCATGGTGTGGTTGAAGGTTTCCAAAACCTCTTGCTCCTCAAGGATGTACTAAACCTTTCAATGCCAAATATCATAATTGTCACCATTCAACTTCTCATCCTTATTGAGGTCAGCCACAATGATCTTAGATGCCAAAGCCATAATCAAATGCTACTACACATTAACATAATAAACACAAAATCAATACTAGCACAATTTTCACATAACACACACACACACACACATAATTTGCAGCAAAAACAAACTTAATTAATGATAATTCAACAAAAGGCACCAAAACAAAAGTTCACTATGTTCTCAATCAGCTTTAGTGTACGATTATTCTATTATCATTAACTCATTTTAATTTGTGCAAATTTTAAGTTCTAGGTGAGAACTCCTTCGAATTCTACCAACCTACAAAACTCCCATTAGAAAAAAATAATTACATAACCTCTTGTAATTGTCACATTTTCTATTAAATATCAAAAGGCATAGCATGGTGTGGACCAACATACAAAAATAATCATGCAACAACTCTAATTAATAACGGAATTCAAGACATTGAATATTTCAAGGATCTCTTGCCATTGTTCAAGATTGTTTAGAACTAGAAAATTGCAAGTACATTAAACCACATACATGCTATCATCAAACCAAGCTCTACATAACTCATATGTGGTCATTTTCATGTAGGCTAGTTTTTGTATTTACAAACTCATAAGAAAATATAGATTAAAAAGAATAAACAATGCATATATACCCCAAAAATACACGTATTTAGGGTTCTGTACACATTTTTATACCTTTAAAAGGTTCCAATATGTAAAATAACTATACCACAATGTAGAGCACTTCATTACAAACACATGGACACCAAACACACTCCAAATGGAGGCTACACGCGCCCACACGCGTCCACACGCGCCGCCTGAATGCACAGTGCGTGTGGCGCACGCACCAGTCCATTTTGGGCTGCTAGACCAGTCCAACCAGTCCAACTGACATTTGGTCCAACCAGTCAGCCCAATCTAACCCATTAACCAGTCAACTAGGTCAGGTCACCGGTCGGGTCGGGTTGATGATGTCAGCAAGCCGGTTACTGACAGTTTTGCTCAAGTCATTGATGACGTTAGCATCGGTTGGCCGACGCGCGCATGGGACTCACCCCAGGGTAGTCCCAACACATGAGGCGCATGGCGCTCATGTGCTGCGGCTTTTGGCCACCCATATGGGTGTGTACGGTGTTGTCCGACGACATGCCACCCACCATTTTGCTCGTCTCGACGAGATCTTTCATTTTTGTACTCAAATTTCATTTTTTACCAAAAATAAATTGTTGAAACAGAGCGAAACAAAACAGTGGTCCTCATCCTTCGAACCTGTTATTTGCGTTCGGATAGTTTTCAATGATTCGTGTTGCAATTTCCGAAAAATGAACATCCATACAATATCAAGTTCATTCATTCGATCCCCATATTGATCAACAAGTGAAAATACTTACAGAAAAACAAAACATAGATCATAATACGGGCTCTGATACCAATGTTGGGAGAAATGTAGTTGGCGGAAGAAATGACTTACCTCTTCAATACACAATAAAGAAATTATCCTAAGAATGTATATTGAATCCTAAACGAACAATGGACGATACGACTTCACATTGGTCTGAATACAATCACAAGGAAAGTATTCACATTCTACAACATTAATGCTAATTGTTTCTCAAAGTAGATGATGGAGCCCTTAAATATTTTATTTTGATTGAGAGAGTTTTATTTTTCTCAATTGCATTTGTTGGTGGTTATTTTCAGAAGTTATCCTTTTATACTTCTCTTGAAAAAATAACCATGCATACCCCTTCAAAGGGTACCTCTCTAAAACACACCTATCATAAGCAATAGGCGTCTCTTGGACATATCCCATCATGGACGTACCAAAATATAACAAGCTCAAATCCTTTGTACCATGAAAGATGAAGTTCATCCTACTCTTGTGGCAATGTTTTGTTCAAATCTTCATTTTCAAAACCGTGACTTATTCATCTTCAATTTGTTGTCATTGTCGATGAACTAGCTAAGATTATTCAAACTTTAAAAGGATTCCTGTAGAGCTTAATGAGGCCAACAACTTTGTTTTGGAAATTCCAAACTTTACTAGAGGATTTGCCCCTTAAAGTCAATTTTATTCAAAAAAATCTTGACTCTTTGCCTGCGTCCTAAATCATCTTCCGCAAATGATGTGTCTCTCTATGAGGCAAAAGTTGTTTGGGCTATTCACTCAGTTCAAGAAATTCTCTTTCACATGATCTTCATCCACATGTACCAAATTGTAAAGAGTAATAGAGGCAAGCCACCCCCATGGAGCCCACATCACTCGTCTCTTTAGGTATAAAAATATTGATTATTCTGATGTTTCCTCTCAAAACTTGCTGAATTTGGAGATCGGGAAGAAAACTCACGGTAAGATGATGTTGAGAACGATGGTCGAAGAATGAGCAAATCAAAAGGATGAGATAATCCCATCTGGACAAGAAGATGTTGAATGGGCAGTTGCCATTCAAAAGATGAGGCTGGTGAAACAAGCAAAGCAAGAAAGGAAGAAGAAAGGTAAGGCACCCACTCAGAGGCAGTCCACTTGTCCCCCTCGACCTAAGAGATGACCATTCCATGTGGAAACATCTACTTCTCCCACTATAGGTGTAACAACCCAATCCGACAAGGGTAAGGAGTGATTGTCGAGGCTAGAGGGCCTGGACAAAGAGCAGCTCCTAGTAGGCTTCTAGGATGGTGAAGAAGGTAGGAATGAATCAAACTACCAAACACAAAGAGAGCAAATCCAGGATATACATACATACATACATATATATATATATATATATATATATATATATATGAAAACTGGAATTAACTCACGAATGCACCTTTTGACATAATGGCAAGCTTTGCTTTAGAACTCCAAAGTTAAGAGAGCTCAAAAGGATAAAACCATGAAGCTCGATATGGAACAGGCCAAAGCAAATAATACCTCTATAACTTAATCTAGGGATGTCATAATATGGGGTATAAGTATAGCGGGAGTGCCACAACTTGGTATGGAGGGACACTAAAGTGCCAAAACTTACAAACGGTACACTTAAATGCCATTTTTCAAAAAAATGGATTACTTCAATGCCAAGTCATCGGAACCTTGCTAGAAATCCTACGTAGCAATTTTTTATTAAATTTTTTGCCTATGTGGCTCACCGGAAATTGAATCGACAAAAATCAATGTAAAATGATGTCGTTTTGCACTAACGTGGATTTTAAAAATTATTAATTAAATAATATTAAATAATTAAAAAAATATATTATTATAAAATTGATTAATTTATAAAAAGGGGGAGGGGGAATCGGCGAGGGCTGTGCAGCCCTTGCTACTACCGCCGTCGCCGCCCCACCCTCACCGGGAAGGGCCGGCAACGGTGGGCGAGGGTCGATCGGGGTCGGTCGGGCCCAGCTAGTGGCCAACGACCCCGGCTGGCCTGCGACGAGGGCCTGTGGGCCCTCACTCGATCTGGGGCAAGGGTCGCCGCCCTTGCCCAACCGGGCCAAGGGCGGGACCGCCTAGACCCCGGCCGGTCTAGGCGAGGGCCGGCGACCCTCACCGAATTTGGGGGAGGGTCATGACCCTCACCCCAAATCTAGGTAAGGGCCCGGGCCCGCAGCCCTCGCCGTAGGCCGGCCGAGCCCGGCCAACCCTCGCCCCTTGTCATCGGCCCTTCGGGCAATGGTGGGGTGGTGGTAGTGAGGGCTGCACAGCCCTCGCCAATTCCCCTTCCTTCGTTTTTTTTTTTTAAATCGATTTAAAATTTTTGTTAATTTGACGTGGCAATTTTTTTTTTTTATTAAAATTGCCACATGTATTTTTTATTTTGAAAAAAATGCTCCATCAGCAAATAAACTTGCTGGAAAATGGACACGTGGCAATTTGGCCGAATTTTCTTGTTGTTGACACTTAAGTGATCCATTTTGCTCCGATTTTGGCACTTAAGTGTCTGTTTGTAAGTTTTGGAACTTAAGTATCCCTCTGTGCCAAGTTGTGGCACTCCTGGGGTCCATACGTCCATAATATGGTATTAAAGCAGAACCCCCTCCAATAGGTGTATGTTTCGAGAATGAACCAGGAAAAAGCTTGTGGACCTGTGATGACCCGGTCCAATGAGGGCGAGGAGTGATCACCGAGGCCAGAGGGCCTAGACAAGAAGCGACTCTTGGCAGGCTTCTAGGATGGCAAAGGGGATAGGAATGAACCAAACTACCGAATAGGAGGAGAGCGATTACGGGAAATATATATATTTAAACTATAATTAACTCACGAATACATCTTTTAACATAACGGCAAGCTTTGCTTCGAAATTCCAAAGTTAAGCAAAATACTAGAATGGATGACCTCTTAGGAAAATGCTTGCCTATAGGTCAAAGGCTAAAACCATGAGGATATGGAACAGGCTAAAATGGACAATATCTCTATGAATTAATCCAAGGATATCACAATAATGCTGGCCAAACTCTAAGCCAATGTTTAGCAAATCAACACCACCATATCCTTACTCCCATTGTTGGATTTGCCAAAATGCTTATGCAACTCAAAGCTTTGATCATCTTCATGAATAATCAAGTTATAGGAGTCAACATTTCTTGGTCTTTAAAACAACAAAATCCATTTGGTAAAAGGTAGTGAAGTTCAATAACTCACCCTGTGTACACTCAAAAGACTGAATTGCAAGCTTCAGTGACACGAGAGTGAGACCAATGCCTTTACTCAAAAGGTTAAAGAGTAAAAATAGAGGAAGAAAGTGATGAAAGATCTCTTTTTCTTTGCAAGAACAAGTTGGAATTCTTTCTCCTTAAAGCATGGATACTTGTAGTGGTTTAATTATAATCAAAGAAAGGGAAATACAAGAGGTACAAAGAGATAAGATTGATTAACCAAGGTTAAAAGTGATGATGACAATGGGTTAAAAACACTAGGTGCAGATTGAGAGAGGTGTTCCAGTTTAAGAGTGACGCCTGGCTAAATTTGGATGATAGAACAAAGTTATTTTGGTAAGTCGCTAAGATATCTAGTATATTGATATATAAACGAGGAAATCCATGTATGTTTTAAACACTGTAACACCTAAAAATATTTTGAACTTTCCAAAACATTCGACAAAAGTTATCCAACGCTAGGAAATTAACAACTCAGTAAATTTCTAACCTGATAATTATCCAATACACACTTCGAAGCATATCAGTCTCCATCCATAATTACTATGGCGATACATGATTCATCGCCACTTTATATAATCCACCTTTGCACAATTAATTTAACCCTAATGGAAACACTCTGAGAACTACGGATACAGAAAATACATTTAAGATCTTCAGCATACTATAACGTTAGTAATCGAACTAGAATTTCTGCTTGTGATATTTATCGTCTTTATTTCTTATTTGTTATTAATTGATGTAGGAATTTCCAGATTTCACGCTTTGTTGTTTAAGATTTAGATAGTACAACAAGCATGAATTCATTAATGGAGGTTATTTCCATTTGTGGATTTGTACACTTGTGATTTCTTTAGCAGTGAATCATGAGACAATTTTACCATCCCTCTTCATGCACTATCAAGTTCATTTACACCAATACATCGTTCATACCAAACAATGGACAAGATAAGATATGAAAATATCCGGCTTCATTATTGTAATTCATCAAAGAGTAGCAAAATTTATGAATTTTAGATTCTTTCTTATCCAATCTTATCCTGACTAGAAACCCAAATGAACAAACATAGCCCAAGTCTATAAATTGGGCATCAGATTGGTGACTTAAAGCTATTGGAAATTATTAAATACCATGAATAAGAGATTTGGAAAGTTTGGTTTGATTCCTAGACCTCTAGCTATGCTTTAAGGCTCCGACATATGTTTCGAGTACGAGGAAAGTTTGATGATGACTGGCGATTAGTCCCTCATCCGACATTCAATCGAAAAGACTGGGAATTTTATGTCCAGCATGGATATCAAAAGACTTGTTTTGACTAGTAGAATCTATTTTTTTATGTCGAGAATTTGTTTTGGACCTTGTAGCTCATTGTTGAAACATGGTTCGAATTTTTAGTGGACCTAAGATCAAATGACTAATTGTTCTAAATCTTATGGAAAATATTAGTGGACCCCTGGTACACCCGATTCATATGCCACGAGGCAGGCATTGTACTCATTATACTGCTTGGAGAATAATATTCTAAGAATTCCAGTCATGAGTGCATTCTATCAAACACATTGTGTGCGCTCCTGTCTCTTTGATTGTGGGATATGTCTGTAATTCCCTAGGCCTCTAGGCTTGTGCAAGCGACTTACTCCGTACGCATGCCTGAGTCTATACTCGTGAGTCGAGTGGAAAGTGCCGTGGTGGAGTTGGCTGGAATCATGCCTAGTTCGTGGTCATGTACTGGTGCATTGTACGAGGAAATGTTTGTGCTAGACCCATGACACTTCGCTATAAGCATGACAAAAAGGTAAGATATTTGCTATATCATACTCTAAGTGACCAGCTATCTATCAATCCATGCCAAGATGAAGAATGCCAAGGAACTCACTTCCCTTTCTCAAGGTCCCTCGTCGACAAGGTTGAGACTCTAGTACAATAATATAACTAGGCCTGTCAAACTGGTATGTATGATTGAGTTTGGTTCAAATCGAAAATAGTCCAACCCAAATTGATTCATTTTTATACAATACAATTTGGTCAACTCATAATCGATCTAACTTAGACTCAACTCTACCCAAGCTCCATTCTTAGCAATATTTTCTCCTCAAATTGTAGGCTCTTTAAGGGTGAGCAACCTTATAGTCTAGTGACATGGCCCAAGAGTGGCAAGCCCAGGACAAGTCCAGAATTCGGCCATGGCCCATCCACAAGCTCGGCCAAAGTCTCTCTCTTGAGGCCGTGACCGTTCAGTTCCGGTGGCTTGTCCTGTCCCTTTCGTCCTTTCTACCCATCCCATTCAGCTCGTCCTCTTGTGGCCGGAAGATTTCATGGGGTTCCAAGGCTTGGTCGTGTAGACTGTCCATGGCAACCATGGCCATGGTAGGCCATCCTTGAGTTGTCCCCTGTCATAGTCCCTAATGTAGCCTTGTAATGATTGTATATATTTGAATATGATCGTTGGATCGATGAGGGGATCAAGGGATCATATTAGTCTAGCCATTGTTTAAATAGAGGATCCTCACCCCACTTGTAATTGCTTGATCAGAAGTGAATATACACTAATTTACTCTCAAACACCCTTCTGGTTGAGTGAGTGATTGAAAGGTTGACTTAGGATCGTTCCTAAGGCCACACGGGCGTGAATTGTTCAGTGTGAATTGGCCGGCCTGTGACAAGTGGTATTAGAGCCTCGTTCAAGCCTCGTTTATACCTCATTTGTGCCTTGTTTGTGTTTTTGGTCGTACCTTGGTTGTGCCTTCGTTCGTGTCTTTATTCATACCTCAACAAACACAATTGCTAATCCACGTTCCAGCGTCGCAAATGCCCAAGGTGAGGATCACGAGGATTGTGGAAGGGCAACCGAGCGGGTCGTCATCCAAACCAGGCATAGCCGTGTTGCATCCCATTCGAGGGAATCGACGGGAGATTGGGAGCGTCACATGACGTCCCTGGAGGAGAACATCTTGGATGTTCGCAGGCTGGCGAACGACTTAACCCAAACTGTTGATGGAGTGGAAGCCGACTAAGAGGGGTACCTAGCCGAGATGCAAGAACTAAAAGGCAGCGTGGGAGAACTCAGCGATGAGCTACTGGGGTCGTTGGTCCATGAGTTGCAACAACGGGATGAGACTTAGGAAGCTATGGTAGCGGCCATGCAAATTGAGATCGGCGAGCTCAAGGGGAAGCTTGCTAAGGTAGAAGCTGCACATGTGAACTGGGCGATCACCATGCAACCATGCATGGACACCCCTAAGCCAAAGGAGTTCAAAAGTCTCGCAGATGGCTAGGGACATGGACAACTTTCTATGGTACATGGAGCGGTATTTCCAAGCCACAGGTATTTCCCTGCCTATGCAGAGGAGGAAGCTCGTGACGAACTCAAGCGTCTCGAACAAAGGAGTACCATTCGAGACTACGTCAAGCGTTTCTCGAAGCTACTGCTCTAGATCCCGTCCATGAATGATACGGAGGCCTACCATCAGTTCATGGTGGCCTCAAATCATGGGCCAAGCAAGAACTAAAATGGCATAGCGTGAGAGATCTCACAATGGCTACAACCGTGGCCGAGTCCTTGGAAGAGCCTAAAGCAGCGTCCACGGCCAAGCCTGACTACAAGTTGAGGAAAAGGGCCATTGGTGGGGGAGACCGAAACCGGTACAAACGCCCCAATTGAGGAAGACCACCAGTGGCCCCGCCTAAGGCTCAACCAGAGTCAAATGGCTAGGGACAATGCCAAAATCGCACATACAAGTGTTCTTTCTGTGATGGGCCACACATGGCTCGGGACTGTCCTAAGAGGGGTAAGTTGGCAGCCCTGTGTTGAGATGATGAACCGCGAGAGGAGACGCAGTTGGGATCATTGAGGATCCTAAGTTCTATCAAGGCCAAGAAGGCCAAGGAACCTAAGGGGATGATATTCGTTGATGTGAAGATTGGAGGTACCACGGTCAGCGCACTCGTAGACATGAGAGCATCTAATCTCTTCATCTCCCAGGAGGCCGCGAAGAAGATGAATCTTCGGGTCAAAGGAGGAGTTAGCTGTTTCAAAACGGTGAACTCGAAGGAAGTCCTGACTAGCAACGTGGCTAGGGATGTGGAGATTCACCTTGGTCCTTGGATGAGCAAGGAAAATATTGAAGTAATCCCCTTTGACAACAATGATTTTGTGCTGGGTTTGGAATTCCTTGATCGTATCAATGCGGGCATTATGCCCTTTGCAAATTGTATATGCATACTGACAAACGATGCCAATGCATGGTGCTAATCCATCGTGAGTCGAGACTCGATCAGAAGATGGTCTCTGCCATGCAACTCTTAAAAGGTGCACGGAAGGGCGATGTGATCTTCTTGGCAACACTGAACGTTGAGGACATGAAAGCAGCAAGGAAGATGTTCCAACTGAGGTGGTCCGGGTCATCGACGCGTTCCAAAATGTGATACCGCCCGAGTTGCCCAAGAAGCTGCCACCTCATAGGGAGGTTGACCATAAGATTGAATTGGTGCCTGATGCTCAACCCCCAGCCATGGCGCTTTACCATATGGCCTCGCCTGAATTGGAGGAGCTGAGAAAACAGCTCAAAGACTAGCTGGATGCAAGATATGTTTGGCCATCCAAGGCCCCATTTGATGCCCTGGTGTTGTTCCAAAAGAAGCACAACGGGTCCCTTCGGATGTGCATCGACTACAGAGCTTTAAATAAGCTCACCATAAAAAACAAGTACCCGATCCCCCTCATCGCAAACTTGTTCAATCAGCACGGGGAAGCCCGGTGGTTCACCAAGCTGGATCTTCAATCGGGATACTACTAGGTTCGGATTGCTGAAGGGGACAAGCAAAAGACCGCGTGCGTAACCTGCTATGGATCATATGAGTTCTTTGTCATGCCATTCGGCTTAACCAACGCACCAGCAACGTTCTGTACACTGATGAATAAGGTACTGCACCCCTTCCTTGATCGGTTTGTGGTTGTCTACCTCGATGATTGTAGTGTATAGTCAGATGCTCAAAGAGCATATCGAACATCTAATACAGGTGTTCCAAGTTCTGCGAGAGAACGACCTGTACGTAAAGCGAGAAAAGTGCGCCTTTCCACGAGAGGAAGTCCCCTTCCTTGGGCACATAGTCAAGGGCGGACGAGTGTGGATGGACGTGGCTAAAGTCCGTGCTATCACTGAATGGGAGCCACCAACCAAGGTACCAAAGTTGAGATCATTCCTTGGGTTGACAAACTACTACCGATGATTTCTCTATGGCTATTCGAGCATTACCGTCCCTCTCATGGACATGCTGAAGAAAGAAAGGCTGTGTGAGTAGACAGACCAGTATCAAGAGGCCTTCGAGCAATTAAAATGGACCATGGTCGAAGGACCTATCCTAGTGCCGCCCAGCTACTCCAAACCATACGAGGTAGAAACTGATGCCTCCGATTTTATGATAGGTGGTTCTTATACAGGAATGACACTCGGTAGCCTATGAATCGCGGAAGCTAAATGATACCGAACGGCGATATACGGTCCAAGAAAATGAGATGACCACCATAGTGCATTGTCTCCGGACGTGGAGGCACTACTTGCTAGGGTCGAAGTTCGTTGTGTGGACAGACAACGTGGCCATGAGTTACTTCCAGACCCAACGGAAGCTCAGCTCGAAGCAAGCTTGATGGCAAGACTTCCTTGTGGAGTTCAATTACGTGTTAGAATACAAACCGGGAAGGCCAACTTGGTAGCCGAAGCCCTGAGTAGAAAGATGGAGTTGGCCAGCACGGTAAGTCAATCTAACTATCCCTTACTTGATTGAATTAGGGAGGGGCTTCCGCACGATCGAGCAACCCAACAACTGCTTGAGTATGCTCAAGAGAGTAAAACAAGAAGGTTATGGTGCGAAGATGGCCTTCTCTACACCAAAGGGCAGCGACTTTATGTGCCGTTCTACGGGAGATTGCGGAAGGAAGTGCTTTAAGAATGCCACAACTCCAAATGGGCGAGATATCCGAGAATACACCGCACCATGACGTTAGTTGAAGATCAGTACTACTGCCCACATTTGAGGGATGATGTCAAAGTGTACGTGGAGACATGCCTCGTGTGCTAGCAAAACAAGATTGAGCAACAGCATCCGTTGGAGCTTCTTGAGCCACTACCTATGCCAGAACATCCATGGGAGAGCATCTCCATGGACTTCATTGTCAATCCCCCAAAGTCCGAAGGTTATTGGACACTCATGGTTGTGGTGGATTGCTTCTCCAAGTACGCGACGTTCATGCCCGTAAGTAAAGACTGCCTGACCGAGGAGGCGACCAAGCTATTTGTCAAGCACATCATCAAATATTGGGGCATTCCATAGACGATCGTGAGTGATCGTGACCCTCGGTTCACCGAGCAGTTCTAGATCGAGCTCTTCAAATTGCTGGGGACAAACCTCAACTTCTCCATGAGCTTGCACCCTCAAACAGATGGACAAACAAAGAGGGTGAACTTGCTCATCGAAATCTATCTCTGGCACTATGTGGCGCAACTCAAGCCAATTGGGCGAAGCTGATCGATGTGGCTCACTTTTCATTCAACTTGCAACGAAATGAGTCTACCAATCAGAGCTTGTTCGAGATCGTGATTGGGCAGCAACCGTTCACTCCAAGTGCAGTTCCCATAGGCTACAAGGGGAGTAGTCCTTCCGCGTACAAGTTGGCCAAAGAGTGGCAAGAGCAGGCTGACTTAACACGAACATGTCTTCACAAGCTTCCAAGAGGGCCAAGAAGTGGGCGGACAAAAGTGGTAGCATGTGGAGTTCCAAGTTGGGGACCTCGTGCTGGCCAAGTTGCATGCGGTCTTTCAGTACCAGGACGTACACAAGGACCTGATTCATCGTTATGAAGGCCCCTTTTGCATGATCGCATATAAGCTGGACCTACCATCCAAGCTCAAAACCACATCCGGTGTTCTATATGAGCATGTTGAAGCCCTACCATGCGAACGAGGATGATCTGAGCAGGGGCAAATTGCAATGAGCGCCCCTCGACACGAAAACTTCCTATGACCATGATGTCAAATGTATCCTGGCTGACCGGGTCATACGGAAGAAGTACAAGGTGCCTAGACGAGAGTACCTTATTCGATGGAAAGGTTTTCTAGAGAGTGAAGCGAGTTGGAAACCCTTTGAGGCTCTTTGGCAGTTCAAGCGGCACATCGATGCATTCCATGCCGAAGATGTGACAAGGGCGTCGCCGGATTAGGTAGGGGAGAATGACACGGCCTAAGAGTGGCGAGCCCAGGACAAGTCCAGAATTTGGCCATGGCCCATCCACGGGCCGAGCCAAAGTCTCTCTCTTGAGACCGCAACCATTCAGTTCCGGCAGCTTGTCCTGTCTCGTTCGTCCTTTTTGCTCATCCCATTCAGCTTGTCCTCTTGTGGCAAGAAGATTTTGTGGGGTTCCAAGGCCTAGTCGTGCAGACTGTCCATGGCAGCCATGTAGATTGGCCATGGCAAGCCATCCTTGAGCTGTCCCCTATCATAATCCCTAATGTAGCCCTGTAATGATTGTGTATATTTGAATATGACCGTTGGATCGATGAGGGGATCAACAGATCAGATTAGTCCGCCCATTGTATAAATAGGGGACTCTCACCCCATTTGTAATTACCTTATCAGAAGTGAATATACACTCATTTACTCTCGAACACCCTTCTAGTTGAGTGAGTGATCGAAAGGCTGACTTAGGATCATTCCTAAGGCCACACAAGCATGAATTATTTGGTATGAATCAACCGGCCCATGACACTAGCTTGCCAAGTTAGTAAGGGAGCTCAGAGGTCGGGTTCTAGACAAGGGCATGAACGTGGCGATGAGGTGAGGGATGGTATTCAATAAGACCTTTAAGTTTTAAAGCTCTTGTTGCTGTTGTACTATTTCTATTATATTGATCAATTCAACTCAAAGTCATTGCAATTTTAGATCATGTGGCATCAAATCCTTATTATACTCTTCCAATGAATTTTCAGTGTATTATGCAAAATTTGGAATCTTTATGCAGCACACTTTAATTGATGATATTTTCTATCTTCACTTAAGCTATTGATAACTACATAAACACTATCAAATTAGGCAATTAATTTGCTTGTGTTGATTGCTTGCAATAACTGCAAAAAGGGTTCATAAAGGCCGTGTTGGGTCTCTTTGGATCGCCACTCTCAAGCGAGAGGGCGAGTTATAAAAAAAAATAATAGAATCTTAAAGCTGTCTTTTACTATTTGTCTGTCTTTTCATCCAACATTTCATGTGCACTCTGGCTCTCCACACAAATATTACACCCATCCCTCCTCATTTTCCCTTTGTCTTTGATGCAACTCTGGAGAAATTTGTCCACTGATTCAGCCACAAGATGGTTCTCAATAAGATTGTCGACAAAAACATATTCCATAACAAATATTGTCTCAACCCTTGTTGCGCACATTGAAAGAATAAGAAATCAAGATCAAAGCGGAGGTTTCATGCTCACCAAGGACGGAGATGGGCAAGTCGTGGTTGATGGAATCGAAGAGGGAGAGGGAGAACTTAATCCTATTTTCTTAACGGTATATTTTGGGTAGAAAATGAGATTATAATGACCTATTAAAACCCATATCTTTGGGCTTTTTTTTTTTAAACTCATCATGACACATTTTAAATTTAAGGTGACCCATCATGATCTATATTTTTTATTCATATTAATAAATTTGAGTTAAGATATGGATTTATGACCTATTTTGACAGCCCTAAATGTAATCCAACCACCAAATTCCACACCAACACTTAAATTTATGGAACTTTTCTACCCATAAACGAAAGCTATCTACCAGGAGTGCGACTGGAGAGGTACTATTCTTGCTAGAATTCACCTATCAATGTTAAGCAAAGACCTTGCAATGCAAGCAAAACAAAATACACTTCCTCGTACTCAATACATGTTTAGAAAATTTTCTGTTCGATTAACTATTCATTCTTCATTACAATAGTACAAGGCTCCTCTAATACACAAGATTAATCAAATAATTCTTTTCCAAAGTTTTGATATGATAAAATTTCCTGCAAGACCTATAGAATTGGTTGCGCAAGAGAATCGCACAATTAGATCAAGACTAAGATTAACATATCACACGCGTCTGCTCAACGTCAACGTGTCCTCACAAAGACTTGCAAAAACATTCGCAATTAATATGTCCCAAATTGTGATTGACCGCGACCCAAGTCGATCCTTTTCAACCCCCCCAAGAGAGCCTCGGCATCAGTGCCATCGGAGGGGATCAATGAATCATACTTCTGATGCAAAGAGCAGCGTTTCCAACTAATTAAAATGGATTTCTCTTTAACAAAGAAGCGCCTGACGTCATGGCATCAAATCATATGCGCATATTCCTTGGGTGCTTTCTTAAAGATAAAGAGGCGTTAGTAATTTCCTTCTTTTCTTGTGTCAATAGATTAATATATTCAGTTTAAGGATGGATCATGATCATCTGGCATAGAATGAAGCTGTTTAAATGATTCCCCTAAGACATGACGTCACCTGTACATGCAACAGGTTAGAATATCTGAAATTGAACATGCTACTGTTAGTTTCTTCAAAGGAGGGGCTTGCACCTTCCCAATAACCTCTTTTCGAATTTGGAATGACTCAAGGTGACCAATAAAATCAATGCAGACTTGCCGTGAAGGATCATCAAAAGATAAAAATTACTATGAACATCCTCAGCTGTGGAGCCTACCAACAGATAGAAATTCGAATTTGTTAGGCTTATTAACCATTTATTTTCTTGTTTCTAATAAAAAGACGGGAAACCTACCAAGTTAACACACACACGAAGTTTCTCCACATGACAAGCATGCATTGGAGTAAATATATTGTGTGCACATCATACGAACTCGCTTAACAAGTGCACTATAAAGATGGCCCCAGAAGAACCAGTTGCAAAAACAGAGAATATACACAAAAGAAAATTGGTGAGGTCAAAGAGATGCAGATTCAGTACACTAAGCAATTATTCACATCACAAATCATGAGATACAGCTGAATAGGACATTAACAAGCATGCCCAATCTGTCATCTGGTTATACCAGCAAATGGCACGGCCCACAATACTGGTCACTTGCTTCATCTTTGCAAATTGATGACATAAATTGTAATTAGAAAGAAGGAAAGTCGAGTTATGGTTCAGAAGTAAACTCATTTTACATTTGGAACACTGTCAAGACAGATATCCTGAAGTCCCCAAGGCACGAGCTTATGGGGACATCCCAACTTCAACTAGAGACCTGACTCAAATAATGGTTGCCTACCTACTATGTGAACAGGATGTGTATCACTGGAAGAGAGATTTATGGGTTTCTAGATCGGTAGGATATTAGTCTCAATAAGCTGGGGGTGACTCATGCTTTATCCCCACACCAATAGAGAAAGTTTTGGGTGATCCTGGAGCACATTTCTGTCCACCCAACCCAAGCACTTTTTAATAAATTGAAAAAATGAATAATAATAATAAGAGAAGAAAGTTCATATGACTTGGCCCATGGTGATTGAGTCGGATGAGGATCGATCTGATGGCAATTAAAAATCTCTCGGACAATGAGGAAGAGACAATTGGTATTTCTTCTGAGCAACCAACAATTCAAGCTCGTGGCCTGCCAAACTTTTCCATCAAAAACTTACTGCTCTCCCCTCCCTGATGGGTTTGACAACCTTCTGGATATCTCATACCACTAGTAGAGCAGTAAGAAGTTCTCAAAACAACTGACCAACTACGTAAGCTGGTCCCCACTCTTGACCTTATCAATCACCATCTGCAGTTATCCTCGCCTAGTAGCTGTGTCCAGGGAAAGCAGAGAGAGAAACTAAAGTGGCAACTCTTAGCCTAAAAGCATCTTCAGATCTTCTGAAAAGCATGCAACTAGATAATGACCTGCTTTCTGTTAATCTCACTACAACATAAGCATCTAACTCGCCCTCCCATTGAAAGCATCAGAGATCACAAAAGAAAGAAAGACAGATGACAAAATGACCGGGGCAAAGTACATGAATAAAGCAGTGCCTCCTGTCTAGGGCTGTAATGTACATGAAACTGACTATATTGACAGGACGCTGAGAAGTATTTGCCATCATATGTTGAAAAGGCATCGCTCATGATCTTGATCAGTGTAGCTTCTCGCATGACAAATTTGTGAAAGCCTTGTGATAGGCAAGTGAATTATGGAAGGTGTCTTTTATAGTTATAAGAAACTTGAGGAGACTCTATGCTGACAAGTGACAACAAACATTCACAGCTGATTTGAGCCATTCTATAAGCTCAATGTGCATACTTTAAAAAACCTAGGTACATCTTGGTTTGTTGGGGGTAGAGATTTGATTTTCTCTCTTTGCATTTTTCCTTTTTTATGTTTGAGAGGATGCAAGTTAACACTATATCCAAAATTCAAAGTGACCACTTATCTGTAGATCCAAATATGCAAATTAATAAGCATATAACACAACACAGGAATAGTTGAAGGCACATCAAGCCAAGAGATCAAGTATATTAACTTCGTTTTTTTTAATTAAAAATAAGTACTTAACTTATTACTAGACACCAACTGTTCCATGAAATTACTCAATTGCAATGTTAAAATTTCAATACACTAATGCTACAACTGCAGGCAACAAAAAAATTGTAGCAGAAAACCTACAAGAGGATACACTTACATTGTCACAGCCATTTGGCTGGGACATACAACTCTCTGAATCTTTGGTCTATTGTCAGATCAGTGGACCTCAAGACTTCCTTTAATCCGGTCATAAGCAGAAAGAACAAATATAAAAGCAACTTTTATTTATAAGATCAACTACAAGAGTTTGAGAAACCAAACCTCTTTCCAAATCCTACAATCACCGGGTGTGAAGCGTGAAGGTTTGCCAGATGGAACAAAAAAAGATAACGTACTGCTACAGATCTCATTCCTTTGAAACCCGGACAAATAAACCACTGGTGTCTTAACTGTTTTTAGGTGACCCGAACCAATCAGATCGCGAAGATGAAATCTCATATCAAGGGGAGACAGTCGGAGTCTCTTTTTCTCTAAAGGTGCTAACATCATTTCTTTGTACCTCCGATGGCTTAATAGAGAAAGGAGTTCCTTCCTCCCCTAGTTCAAAAAAGAAAAAGAAAAGAAAAATAATCAGTAAAGGTAGCACCTCGTGACCAGTAGTTCAGAAGTTCTTTTAACAAGTTTGAACATTAAAATTCTATTGAAATTAGAGATTTTAATAATCCATTTTATCAAACATTTCTAGGCTAGAGCAAATCCAACAAGAATCACAATGGTTACACTGACATTAACACTCTATTGGATACCTTAACCAAAAGGCTTTCACCTTGTTCGACCTGGCTGTGAGAAATGCTCAAAGTGCTCTAAAAGATCAAATTTAATCTCTATCATCTTTTGTAAAAGTCAATTTGAGATGGAGGAATCTGGGTCACCAATTACCTAGAGGATAGCCATTATGTTCATCTAACTGATGGAATTTACTCAGTTTTCTGAGTGTAAAAGATAGAAGGCAGCCAACATACTCAAAATATTTCAGCATAATTTGACCATGGAGAAACCATATATTAAATACACTTTGTGCTCTCATTGGAATAATCAGAACAATTCAAAATAAGATTTGGTCAATATTATTCTATTAAATCAGAAAAGGAGTAAGCTAGATGTCCTTAGATTAGTTTACTAATATGATGTACGACATCACTTAATATACCACGGCAAAATGACTTGGTCATGCTTTTTTGCGTGTCAACATGCAAAATGGAATGGATCATGCACATGAAATATAATAGCTGCATTCTACTTTATTTCATGAAGAAATCTTCAACTATAAGCACTTCTCTTTTTACTGTGACAAGAGTATATAATATACTTAAGTTACTTTTCCACCCTCATCCTATTATCACGCACCATGGAATCTAAATACACATGGTCATAAGTAATGTGTGATCAGTGTTGCAACATGTTGTCACCAGAATGCTCATATGCTATGTTGGGATTGAGGCATAGAAGAAAGATGTTTATTCCATTACTTTCTAGCATGTAGTTTTGCAATTTGAGGTAATGATCCGCTTACTCCACTGATGAAGCAACCCACGTGTTGGCACCAGAATGCTCATATGCTATGTTGGGATTGAGGCATGGGAAAAATATAAAACGTGTATGGAGCAGAATAATGCTGTTTATTCCATTACTTTCTAACAGAGTAATCTGCTTACTCCACTGGTGAAGCAAGGCCACGTATAGTGTTATATAGGATCCATGTCTCAGAGTCTCAACAAAATAGGAGTGTCAGCAGTCAACTACTTAATGTATCTATGTCTATCAATTGGGACCAGCTGTGAAGTGAAACTAGCAGAGGAGTTGAGAAGATGAGACGTTAAGATGAAGATTTTAGGTAAAGAGCAGGGACTGGGCCAAAAGAAGATAAAGTGCAGGGAAAAGACATGGGAAGGTATCTGGAGAAAAGATCTCCGCAGCTTGAATATTATGTAGTCCAGTAGATCTGGGCAAAGCATAACGGCATAAGAAAATCCATGTAGCAACCCAAACTTAATGGTAATATATACTTGGTGAAATTGAAGATTATTTGTGTTCAGAGGGTACTAGAAATGGAGATTCTTAGAGTGCATGGATGGAGTCTGTTGTACTTATAAAAGAATGATCATTAACTATTTCATGGAAATAAAAGCACAACCCTTTCAATTTTTGACCTTTAATTATCAATTCATGTAATCAAGATAGTTTGGTTATGGGTGCCAATAATCATTTTTGGCCTTTCCCATTACCATTAGGCTATTAATTAAACTTTAAAGATGCCAACAATGAAGAAATGATATGTTTTCCTATGTACCTGGGAAAGCCCTTTAAGTATTGAACCCACATTTGGAATTGCAAACCAGTACATGCTTGGATCAATAAGTTGGCGAATCTGAAAGGTGACCAATAGTGTCAGAAAGAAACATACTCAAAAAATTCAGACATTGTTTGAGATTTACAAAAATAAATCTAGATAGTTTGATCACTTAATCTTTTTAAAATTTTGCAGAATTTGGCAGTGTTACATGCATGATGCCTTCACTATGGACATATGTACAGGAACAGCAAGACATTTGTGCTCAACAAAGTCATCTACAAGGGACTTCATATATCTGGTCTAAGAAAGTGCAATATTCGAGCAAATTTATCCCAAAAATGAAATCAATTTTGCTTGACAGTATCTTTTCAAAGACTCCAATCTAATGTATTCTGGTTTGGAATGCAATGATGTTGTTAGACTACCCAATCCACGCCTTCATCTAATAGTTTAAGCTTTCAAAATAATTAACATTGGTCCCACAAAATCTCACATAGTATCAAAGGAATCTTTCCTAGCCCCATTTGCCTCCTCAATTAAATTTCCATGCTTAGTAGTACTAGGTAAAAGACCAAACTAAGCATGGCGGGGAGTGTTAAAATATTTAAATAATAAACCACACATTCATTTAATAGCTTAAGCTTTCTAAACAATTGGCAGTGGTCCCATCAAAATTTCACAGATGCAAACAAAGAAAACAAGAAGAACAAGGAACTATGCTTTCTTCCTTAAATTTTTTTTTTCCCTTTTGTGTGGATTGTGTCAAAGAGAACTACTTGATTACCATAATTTGTGAATAAGAAGTACATCCAGAATAGTCACATGTTCATTCAGGATGAGCTACCCTCAACTACTGAAATAGTTTACAGTGTCCTTAAATGTTCCTAACTTGTACATTCGAAAATCCAAATGGTCTCCCTGCTAAAAGTTTACAGCCATAGAACCAAGGACCTTCCAAAAAAATTGAAAAGGGATAAAACACAGAGAAATGATTTGACAAGGACACATAGCATTTCTAGTTAGATTGGTTCTGTTTACCTATCACTTCGCTTAGTTTCACGGTGATTTAACATAAACCAACAAAAGAGTTAGCAATTGTAGAGAGATGATCACTATCTGAAAAAAGCAACTATTAGCATATTGGTGATGGGAAACCATCAAAGTATAGACCTTATTTTTTTTATGACAAGAGTAAGAACTTTAAAAGCATTTATCAGACAAGGGGGACTTTATAATGACTTAATAATCACCACATATCTACTTACAATAACTCCTCCATTAATGAGAACAGAGATGTGATCGTCTTTCACCTTCCCTCCAAGCGACAAAAGAGAACACTGCCACAAGTGATTTTAGAAATATCATCAGCTTGGTCAGGGCTATCTTAATCTTAGTTTCAAGGTCTAAGCCATATCACCAATATACTTTTTCACAATGAAACAATGCTAATGCACATATACAGTTGGACTCACATGCTTTACCAAGCACCAGAATTCAATAAAATTCAAGTAAAATAAGAACCATAGCAACTCCACAACAGGCAGCTAACTGGGGTAAAAGTTCGGTCTGCTGTCATGCATCATACCTAGCTAGTAATATCCCTCCACTTATAGATAATGGAGGAGGAAATTTTCCTATCATTAAAGAATCAAATTCACTGTGCCAGAAAGCATGATATGTATTTATAAGCACCACTTTAAAAGAGGTTTTACATGTTCATGGAACTTCTGTGCATTGGAATTGTAGCTGTGGAGAACCAAGTACAATGTTAACAAGTTTCCAGCTGTGTTTGGACTTTGGAAGCCATTCAATTATAGTACAAGTGTGTCATGGTCTGTTCCAAGGATTGGGTAATGCCTATGATCCTCAGCCACAAGCAATAAACCAGGTGACTCAACCATGTAATGCCTCAAAGCTGAGGTGCACACTCAGTTTGCAAGATCATTTGTAGTGAGCAAATATGAAAATGAGTCGTCTCATTTGTATTAGTCAACAGTACTGATTATCAGGCAGGAGAGCCCCCTTAAGGACTTCAGACATTATCTATTCTTGCAAGAGTAAACATTACAAGTGCTAGAGATCACACCATCTAGAAATTATGAGAGATAAGAAAAATATGAAAAGTCTAAAACAACCCCACCCTATGTTGATGCACGTATGAAGTATGAACTAAGACACTCACAAAGGACTCGTGACAAAGGAGTACCCTATTAGTTCATCAGAGATATAAGTTACTGCTGAGTTCACACCTTATAAGTTGCTCTGTCACAAAATAAACATAGAACTAGTTTCCTCAATATAAATCATCAAATAGGACAACATGGACTGCTTAGTATTTAATCCATTAGAATTATTTGTGGAACTCATGGGACTGGTCTTGGGATCCATAAAAGAAAATTAGATAAGGTCTCTAAAATGACGCCTAAGAATGGAAGCTGGGTCAAGTTTCAATTCAACACCAGGTGCAGAGATCAAAGCCAGAGACCACAGCTACCTTTTGGTTTCAAAAAACTTTTCTTTCCATTTTGACAACTAAAAACACTAGAAAGATTGGTGGACCTGATGGAAGTTGGAACCAGTCCTAGGATTCATTATGGAAATTTGATAAGTTCTCTAACATTAGGACCAACAATGGAAGTTGGGTCAGGTTTCGGCATGATATAATGTCAAGATCAACACCGAAACTACAACTAACATTTTGTTTCACCAATCTCTTGTTCTCATTTTTGAGAAAACTAAAAGTGACAGATATATTTCTTTATTCTCCTGAAGATCTATACATGAAAGTAATTACATAAAGATGGGGGAAAATGATGAGCAGGGAAGAAGAGAAGCTAAACACCAATGTCCATGAGACAACTCAAATAAGCTAAAGCTAAAATTGCCAGTTCTCCTTGCCAACTTCTTGTTCAGGCTCATCATAGGTACATTATGGTCTTTGTCCAATTCAATATCCCAACATTAAAAGATCTAAAACCAGAAATAAAATGACTGAAAATTGAGTGACTCACAAGGTCTTGGTGTGAAATGTTTGGCTCCAGCCTCGTGTCAATTACATGTATCTTGAACCACTCAAAAACTTCAAGA
This sequence comes from Angophora floribunda, assembly GCA_014182895.1. NCBI lineage: Eukaryota > Viridiplantae > Streptophyta > Magnoliopsida > Myrtales > Myrtaceae > Angophora > Angophora floribunda. The sequence continues at coordinate 14,704,669 of CM024706.1, forward strand.
TCATGTCCATTCTTTTCCTCCATTCTTTTCACAACCCTTTCTATCTATAGAAAGCCAAAGATAAAAACCAAACCCAAAGAGAATATATTAATAGGAAGCTTACACATGACTAAATTCAAAGTGCAGCATGCTCAATTCCACCTGCATAATATAACCACTCAAACAATCCAAATCCACTGGCTAGGCACTTTTGACAACATAAATGACAAAGAGTGTCCTTTTGAGTTAGACAAGCAAAAGCGGAATCCTGTGCTACTCACCTGATTTAAGTAATCATCTAAGAACATTATGGCATGATCATCTTGTCCAGTATTCAGTTTGAATATGCGTAAAACCTTTGTCCTTCTCAGAGACTACAAGAAGTAGTTCATATCTATTACTTGAGTGAAACTTTGGAAAGCAGAACAGTGGCAACAGGCAGAGCACGATTAAAGTCAAGGGACATAATGAATGCAAAGTACAATTTGGTCAAAGCATAGATTACACATGTCACAAGAAAGTGAGTGCTTTGAAAATTCAGAGTTTCTTCTATCGTTTGGTTGACAAGTGTCTTAGGAAACTTATTAACAAGATCCACCCATTTGTGCATTCTTAAAAAAAAGGTGATTCTTTTATAAATGCTGAAGCCAGTAAACTTCTTGGCAGATTCTAATAACAATTCCACGATGTAAAGCATGTATTTGGTTCTTTGCCACAGCATAATCTTCATCTATTATGCCACCGTAGACGTGCTTATCAAATGCTGATACCAACAAACATTATCTCATTCTGGATAACAATGTGAGGATTGATTCTGGGGCAAGAATAGTAAAGAGTCCAAATATAATATCTCCATGTTCCACTAATACCGATTACAACACCTTCAAATGTGTCTGGGTCAAAATCTTAATTATTGAATATTGATATGTTTATAATCAATATAGGAGGGAAGGTCAATCTCAGAAAACCTCTGTTTCTGTCCTATATGATTGCGTAATGATCTTATTTGTGATTATCAAATTAGCATAATGTCTTGCACTATTTGACATTTTCAGTTTCAATTCTACCCTCTCGGACCTGAAAGTACTAATATCTGTGAAGAGCATCATGAAGGAGCTTTCCAACATAAAAGAATCCGGCTGCCGTTTCTTCCACAAATATTGTGCATCATCAGTCAAAAGCACACAAGCCTTCAAGCAGATCGCTGTGATTAAAGAGCCATTGTTCTCTTTCTTGTTTTTAGGTATCATTAACACTGCAACTGACCCATACTAATTGAAAGTATTTTTCTCCAGCACGGCATTTTCTGAATTGGCCCTTCACTGGTCCCACCAGAGAGAGAGAGAGAGAGAGAGAGAGAGAGAGAGATGCAAGTGTACCTCCAACTCTCTATCCACCTGAGTTCTGTCCACGACGCTGCTATACAACTGCGACCGCAAAATGAAAGGCTGAATCGAGACCTGAAAACGGCAAGCAACTGCTGCTAAAAGACGAAATAACGGGGAACACACATAATTGCCAATACTTGCACACGTAACACACAATCAGGACGAACCCCCAACCTTGTCGATGCGAGGGAATTGAGCTCGCATCATGCGGAGGGCCACTAGCGTGTCGCTGAAAGTGAGACTCTGCTCTGCCAATAAAATCCCCTAAGAATCATCAGTCGAACAACACCAACACCATCGTCCGACGAATGGAACAGGACAAAAAGTGAAAGACAGCGCAGAATGATCGGAGATTGTAGCTCTCACCTAGAGATTCAAATGCGGCGGTTTCAGCGTCCTCGGCCGCAGCCGCATCCACTTCGTCCCGTCGCCGTTTCGTTCCCTTCGATGGCGACGAAGATGATGGATCTTGCATCGACATGCTGTTTTGGTGTTCGGTCTCCGGAGCTTGCTCGCTATTCAGTCTCGAGCTGAGAATTCATCGGAGTCTCACGGATTTGGGGTTCGCGCTAAATTGTGCAGGAAACAAAGGGAAGTGAAGGCCCAGTTCTATCGTGAAATTACGCATTAGTCTTGCTCTTGCTAGGAAACCTTACACTTTGCCCCCCGCAGCCCATGCTCGTCGAATAGATGAATTTTATTGCAAATGGTCCAACCCAATTGACTCAATTATATATAATATAAATTTAGGGATCTATATCCAAGTCACACTCCAATTTTTTAGCAATTTTCTTTTAAATATGGAAAAAGCATAATAAAAGAAAACTCAATAAAAAAATAAAATAAACACAAAAAATAAAGAATTTATATTTTCATGATAGTAAGCTATCACAATTTTTTTAAACAAAAAATTAATCAAGATTTATTTTAAAATCAAAATAGAAATGTCTAATTTATTTTTTAACAACCTTGACCTTAACTCAAGATCTATTGGAGGGTCACGATCTCACACTAAAGCAAAATTGAGGTCATCTTCACTCGCCTATCCTCTTCTAGGGGCTTTCCCACCTACGATAGTCGCTAACGATAGTCCCTCCAATAAAGGCATGAGATATTTGGAATTTTCAAAATTGTAATTATGTGATATTCGGAAATCCGTGTGTGAGATAATGATACTTAGATTATAAACTAAGCATTATTTGTCTTAGTATTCAAACAAATGCATGGAAGTTTTAGTGGAATCGTAAATTTCATGGGATGTGACGGATAATTTTTTTGTAAATGTAAGTTATGTTGAGTCCGACATGTAAGTTGGATTATCTATATGCTAATGGTAGGGTGGTATTAATTAAATTATAGTCGTCTTAGTAGTTAATGATCAATATAAATAGTGTGAGCTTTGGTTAATTAATAATAATAGTGATTTAATTATGCTAACGATATTGAAAGAGGATGTCACGACCCCCTTAGCTCGGGGCATCAAGCTGTGGGTTATTATGTGACATCCCAAATTTTGCGCCATCCCGAATTCATTTGTTTCATGATAATGCGCAAAGCGGAATGCATAACATCACAATTTTCCCGACACACAAACAATATGGGAACGTGAGATACACACTACAACTTTGACTATATTATACACGTGGTAAAGAGTACATAGCTGGTCTTGGCCCCATATTTTACATCAAAACTTGGACCGTTTTATAACATCACAAATTAGGGTTTCCCTATCTTGCTATGGAGGTACTAGCCCAAAATTTGGGAACCCTATCGCCGCTACTTAGTCGGTACACACATAAGCCTAATCCAAGTCTTTGGATGGGTCGTCCTCCTTGTCATGGCCGGAGAATGTCGAATTCGCGGAGCGGTCCAACCCAAGCCCCATCATACCACCTATACCAGGCCTCAAAGAACATCGGGATTAACTCACTATATCCATTCTCAACCCAAACCATTGACATGATTTCCGATATGTGATGTCCATTTCTACATCTATTATGTCCGTATATGATGCATCGATTTTTACAGGACACCCAAAGTAAATTGCCATGCTTGCTAAGTACCTATAAGAAAATAGGGGTGAGTACTTGGAATATTCAGTAAGCATAGTCCTTACCTTCGACTAGCACATCACAAAATCATCACTCCAGTTAAATATCTCATGCAAACCATGACAAAGGCAAACCAATTTCAAAGATGCAAACATGCTTCTTGCACGTGAAATGGTAACTCTTGCTATGATTTGTGAACATGATGCATGCCATGAGCTTTCTAGCTTTTCTTTTTTACTCATGCATGCCATGTTTATTCATCTTTTCTCTTGTGCTTGAGACTCAAACCCAAGTCTTCCCGGAGCCGTCTTGGGACTCAAACCCAATTCTATTCAGGCTTATTAACCAGGCTCTTGGCTAGTTGCCGGCCTCTGGGACTCAAACCCAAGTTAATATGCTCGAGACTTGAACCCAAGTTTCTTGCTAGCCTCTTTGCTTGGGACTTGAACCCAAGTCTCTAGCCAGATTTTCTTATATTTTCTTATCTTTACTCAAACACTAATCCCCCTCTTGAGGGTGTGCTCAAGCCTCATGCACGTGCCATGGATCATGCTTCTCATGCTTAAACATAATGCATGTGCCATGAAATATGCATTTCGTGCTCAAACATAATGCACGTAACATGAAATCATGCATTTCTCTTGTTAATAATAACACAAACAAGCCTAAGCCCAAGGTTCCGCTCGAGTATCAAGCATGGAGGAACCCCACACCAATCCAAGACACGAACTCGGTATGCCTCAATACCGAATCACATCTTATGGCTATGGGCGAACCTCGACTTGTACTAAATAAAAGAAATGAATCGTGACTTCGTTTCAATCATACAAGAATCCAAAAACATGAAAAAACATAGAATACATCCTTTTTAATTGGCCTACCCTCGGCTTGTTCGAGAGAGTTTCCTAGGGTCGACAACATTGTGAATGACACTAGAAAAAGGAAGAAACTATACTTACTTGGATGACCCTCGACCTAAGGACACAGCTAGGGGAGTGGTGGTTTGGCTTGTGAGCCGAAGAGGAGAGAGTGAGAGGTGTGGGATGAGGGGCAGCCAAGAGAGTGGAGGAGGAGGAAAATGGATGGCAAAGAGTAAGGAGTGAAGAGCTCTCCTCCTATTTATACTACCCGGTGTCATAATTACCGGTCCAAGTGGTCCATTCCAAAGCTTCCAAGTGGCCCACCTAAGAATCTTAAGTGGCAAGCCTACCCCACCAATAATTGAGCCTAAAAGTGAATAGGTGGTCTAAAAAGGGATTATTTGGCGGTCTATGCTCCTAGGTGTCATTATTGGTGGCTCACCTTGCACTTTTCCATTGGTCCATGTGTAATCCGCCCTCATCATTTCCCCTAGATATTTTTGACCGCAATCATGAGCTTTGAAAGGTAAGAGATAAGGCTTATCCAATGCATTTAATGAGGGTTTCTAGAGACTTCTTCCTCTTTTGTTGTTTTCTTACCCAAGAAGGCGGTCCGGAGAATTCCACCATTCGAGTCGGTTTCGGGGTCAAAAAATGGATTATATGACATGTTTTGGAAAACCAAATTACATATACCCGCGGTCCGGGCCACATACCCCAAACTCACCCAAACCACTTCCTTGGGCGGTGGGTTGACCATGAGGGTTGGCCCTTGGGTCAACATAGTCGGCCTTGGGTGGCTCTAAGACTGGCCCTCAAGCCAGTCCCTAGGCCTACTGCCGAGCTTAGTGCGACTTTCCCTCATAATTCAATCATTGGTCCTCCAATCGATTCAAGGTCAATTCTAAGGCTACCCATGGCCTAGCACTAAGCCAAGGCACCTATGGACCTTAGGAATTATAACAGAATAGCCAGGTCTATCCTGAGGCTTGTTCCAATCAACACCCAATCCATACATGGTTCATGGTCGGTGCATTATCGATCCATGATCGGACTTCATCAATTCAAGATTCTTTTTTGGTCACTAAGAATTAAATAGGGAATGATGCATTTTTGGTCAAAAGACGATCACTTTTGGTTAAATTGGATCATCCGTGTATTGGTTAAATTGGATCGTCCGTGTATTGGTGCATAGCCGAGTAGAATCAACCGAGGCCAAGCGCTATGATTGGTCGGATCAACCCATGACCATCCGCCAATCCAAAATCATCCCATGACCAATTCTCGTGACCAAAAAGTCGTCTTATAAGTTGGTAGTTCGTTCCCATTGGTATGGTCGGTATACCTTTCATGGCTAACGTCTCAGACCAGTTCATGACCGGTTGGTCGATCGGACCATAACCGATCCTTGATCCTCGCCAATCGAACCAATGATCCATGGCCAACTACCCATGGTCTACTCATTCAGGACCTTATGGCCGATCTCATAGGGGTCGGTTTTCGAGGATGTTACAATTCTCCCCCCTTTTTAAAAATTTCGTCCCCAAAATTTCATGACGTACCTAGGTGTTCAAATAAGTGCGGGTACTTGCGCCGCATAATCTCTTCACTTTCCCAAGTTGCATCTTCCGATCCATGATGTCTCCATAGGACCTTGACTAGGGGAATGGCCCTATTTCCGATTACTTGCCCACGTTTGTCCATGATCCACATCAACTCCTCAACGTACGACCCTTAGTCGTCTACCTCAATCTCTTCGAAGTTGAGCACATGTGCCAAATCTAGCTCATACTTTCTTAACATAGAGATGTGAAATACATTGTGCACTTGAGCAAGTTTCGGTGGCAATGCCAACCGATAGGCCATACTCCCTATCCTTTCTAGGATTTCAAAGGGTCCTATGTATTGTGGACTTAACTTACCTTTCTCTCCAAAACGAGACGTACCTTTTAGTGGAGATACCTTGAGAAATATTATCTCCTACTTGGAATTCTAAAGGCTTTCCGTCTTTTGTCTGCATAACTCTTTTGCCTACTTTGAGCAGCTCTAAGTCTCTTTCTAATGATTGCACCAACTCAAGACCAGTAAGCTTCTTTTCCCCAACCTCATTCCAACAAGTTGGAGTTTGCAAGTTCAACCGTATAACGCTTCAAATAGAGCCATACCAATGCTTTGCTAATAATTATTATTATAAGTGAACTCGATGAGATGCAAGTGCTCGTCCCAGCTTCCTTTAAAATCAATTACACAAGCTCTTAGCATATCCTCCAATGTATGGATAGTCCTTTTGTCCGACCATCAGTTTGTGGATGAAAGGCCATACTATATTGCAATTTCGTTCCTAATGCAGCTTGAAGACTTTGCTAGAATACCGTTGTGAACTTAAGGTCTCGATCAAATGTAATCATAACCGGTACTCCATGTAAACGCACTATTTGTCATACATACAAGTGTGCATAGTCTTCCAATGAGAAATCCTTCTTTATGGCTAGGAAATGAGCCGACTTTGTCAATCGGTCAACTATCACCCAAATTGAGTCATTCCCTCTTTGACTCCTTGGAAGTCCCAAAACAAAATCCATGGTATATGTTCCCATTTCCATTCGGGAATTTCAAGTGGTTGCAATAATCCACCAAGTTTGCAATGTTGAGCTTTCACTTGTTGACATGATAAACACTTGGTGACATGCTTAGCAACATCCACTCTCATGCTGTTCCACCAATAATTCTGTCGAAGATTTTGGTACATCTTCATATCACCTGGGTGGATACTATAGTTACTCCAATGCGCTTCAGCTAATTTTTTTTTTTTTTTTTTGAGCTTGTTGTCATTGGGTACACACCAATGCTCATGGAATTTCAACGTTCTGTCTTCCATAATACGAAAATCACTTCCTTTTTCATCCATAACTTGTTTCCAAAGCTTTTGAATTTCCGGATCAGTTTGTTGTAACACTTTAATCTTCTATATTATTTATGGCTCAATTCTGAGTGTAGCCAGGAGACTTGTGAGTTGTCCTATCTTGAACTTAAATTCGGAGTCTCGGATTTCTTCTAGAAGATTCCATTCTTGAGCCATCATGTGTGCAAGAGAAGATTTATGGCTAAGGCGTTAGCAACTCGATTCGCCTTGCTTGGATGGTATAAGATTTCACAATCATAATCCTTTAAGAGTTCCATCCATCACCATTGCCGCATATTCAGCTCCTTTTGCGAAAATAAATACTTCAAGCTTTGATGATCGGTGTATATCACAAACTTCTCTCCATGGAGATAGTGTCGCCAAATTTTCAAGGCAAAAATAATCGCAACAAGCTCCAGGTCATAAGTCGGATAGTTCAACTCGTAGGGCTTCAATTGCCTCGGAAGCATACGCCACAACTTTTCCGTGCTACATTAATACACAACCAAGTCTTTTATGAGAAGTGTCACTATATATTTTGAAACCTCCTGACCCAAACGGTATCGTGAGTATAGGAGCTGTTGTAAGTCTTTGCTTCAACTCTTGGAAACTTCATTCACAATTATCGGTCCACTCAAACTTCACATTCTTTCTTAATAATTGAGTGAGGGGAGCAATAATATTGGAGAATCTTTCTACGAATTTCCGGTAATATCCAGCTAGACCAAGGAAACTTTGAACTTCGATGAATGTAGTTGGTCTTGGCCAACTTACTACTGCTTCTACCTTGGCAGGGTCTACTAATATTCCTTCACCTGTCACCACATGGCCTAAGAATACCATGCGGTTTAACCAGAACTTGCACTTGCTAAGTTTTGCATATAGTGCATGTTCTCAAAGTGTCTACAGCACGCTCCTCAAATGTTGTTCATGTTCCTTCGTGTTCTTGGACTACCAGAATATCATCAATAAATACTATAACAAAGCGGTCTAAATATGGCTTGAATGCTCGATTCATAAGATACATAAAAGCTACTAGTGCATTCGTCAAGCCAAAGAGCATCACAGTGAACTCATAATGCCCATATCGAGTTCTGAAAGCTATCTTTGGAATATCCTCTTTCTTAATTCTCAATTGATGGTATCCTGAACGTAAATCAATCTTGGAAAACACTACCGCTCCCTGAAGTTGGTCGAATAAATCATCGATCCATGGCAGTGGATACTTATTCTTGACAGTAATTCTATTCAACTATCGATAGTCGATACAGAAGCATAACGACATGTCTTTCTTCTTTACAAATAGAACTAGTGCACCCCAAGGTGAGGCACTAGGGTGCATAAATCCCTTGTCAAGTAATTCTTGTAATTGTACCTTCAATTCCTTGAGCTCCGCCATAGACATCCAATATGGGGCCGTAGAAATAGGTTTCGTTCCAAGAACTAACTCAATAGTGAACTCTATTTCCCTTTTAGGTGGCAATCCCAACAATTCCTTAGAGAATACATCATGAAATTCCCATACTACAAAAATATCTTCTAATTTTGGTTCTTCAGCCGACTTATTCTCTACAATGGCTAGATAACCTTGACAACCCTTCTTAAGGAGTCGTATAGCTTTCATAATGGACATTAGAGGCATTGAGGGTCCTCCATTTCCAATGAATTGATAGTCAACTCCATCGAAGTGGACTAAATTGGATTATCTTTCTAAAACAATCCACTTTGGCTAGTTGTCTACGAAGCCAATCCATTCCAGTAATGGCATCGAAATCACACATGTCCAGTACTACTAAATCTATCATTCCTTCTTGTCCACTTATGATGATCTACACTCCTTAAATCCCATAGTGGACAACATTTCATGTTTCATCGGGGTGGAAATACTAAGAATCACTGTAAAGGGTTCAGGTTTCAACCCTACTAATCGTGCAAACTTTTCTGACACAAAAGAATGCGTCGCACTCGTATCAAATAAAACATAGGCTGGACAGTTGTGTAAAGAGACCGTACTTGTGATGACGGTCTTGGAGTTCTCCGCTTCTTCCTATGTCATCGCATACACCCATCCTTGAGTTGGAGGACGATTGTCTTGCAAAGGAACTCCATTTGATGACATTGGTTGTTGTTGCAAGGGCGGTAAAGTTTGTCACCTCTGAGGGCAATCCCTCAACATATGGCTGAGTTGTCCACAGCCATAACACACTCCCTTTCTAGCCAAACAAGGAGCGTTACCATGCCGTTTCCCACAAGTATGACATGCTTCAGACAACACCGCATTTATTTTCTGCTTCTTATTCTTGTTAAACCCACGCTTCCCTCCTAGCGGAAACCTTTTGCCTTGCAGTTGATTGGGATGGAAGGCTGAATAGAAAGGTCTTCCTTGAGAGCTCAACGCAGCAACACGTTCTTGCATATCCTTCTCAATCAATTGAACCCATTCATACAATTCATCATAATCCTTGAGGTTCAAAGGCACCAGCTGACTTCGAATGTCGGGTTTAAGACCATCCCTAAATCTTTTAGCCCAATCAACTGGATCCTCAATCAATCGAGGAGCATACCTCAACAACTCAGTAAATTTTGCCTCGTATTGAACCACCGTCATATTCCATTGCTGCAAGTGTAGAAATTCTGACATCTTCCGATCTCGAGCACTTTGGAAAAAATACTTGCTTTGGAAAACTTTCACAAAGACATCCCTAGTCATTGGAGTGCCTTCAGGGAATATAATTCTCCTGGTGGCTTTCCACCAATGACTAGCATTGCCCTGCAATCGATATATTGCCAATGTCACTTTATCCTCATTAGAACACCTTAAAACATTGAAGATCTTCTCAAGCTCTTCGATCCATGATTCAGCCTCATCCAGATTTCCAGTTCCGGCCAATTTTGGAGGCTTCAATTTCAAGAACCAGTCAACCATTCCGTACTTCAAACGGTCTCAATTCCCGTTTCCATTCGCAAACATGGAGGCATTAGTGGAAGCAGAGGCTTGTTGCTGTTGAACCTGCTATTCCATTAGGCTCCCAACAGTAGTTAAAACTTGCATAATTCCATCAAGTCGGGGGTCCTGTCTCGATTTTCCTTTTGAAGCACTCAGGTCTTGAGTTGATTTCCCATGGGTAGTCACTGGATCATCCTACAATACAAGCAAAGTCAATAATCACAACTTTCAAAAAACAAAAAGAACAATCAAGCAAACAATCACATGCATGATGTGTTCTTCCTAATTTTCTATCCCACGATTCCCATCACACTTTATGACTCCCGGTAAAAATAATAATCCCGCTCTGATACCATTAACTATCACAACCCCCTTAGCTCGGGGCATCGAGCTGTAGGTTATTATGCGACATTCTAGGTTTTGTCATCATCCCGAATTCATTTGTATCATGATAATGCACAAGCAGAATGCATAACATCACAATTTTCCCCGACACACAAACAATATGGGAACGTGAGATACACACTACAACTTCAACTATATTATACACGTGGTAAAGAGTACACGGCTCGTCTTGGCCCCATAATCTACATCAAAACTTGGACCGTTTTACAACATCACAAACTAGGGTTTCCCTATCTCCGCTATGGAGGTACTAACCCAAAATTTGGGAACCCTATTGCCGCTACTTAGTTGGTAAACACATAAGCCTAATCCGAGTCTTCGGATGAGTTGTCCTCCTTGTCATGGTCGGGAATGTCGAACTCGCGGAGCAGTCCACCTATACCAAGCCTCAAAGAACATTGGGATTAACCCACTATATCCCTTCTCGACCCAAACCATTGACGTGACTTTCTGATACGTGATGTCCATTTCTACATCTATTATGTCCGTATATGATGCATCGATTTTTACAAGACACCCAAAATAAATTGTCATGATTGCTAAGTACCTGTAAGAAAATAGGGGTGAGCACTTGGAATACTCAGTAAGCATAGTCCTTACCTTCGACTAGCACATCACAAAATATCACTCCAATCAAACATCTCATGCAAACCATGACGAAAGCAAACCAATTTCAAAGATGCAAACATGCTTCTTGCACGTGAAATGGTAACTCTTGATATGATTCGTGAACATGATTGAGTTCTAGCTTTTCTTTCTTACTCATGCATGCCATGTTTATTCATCTTTTCTCTTGTGCTCAGGCCTAAGAAGGGATTATTTGGCGATCTATGCTCCTAGTTGTCACTATTGGTGGCCCGCCTTGCACTACCACTAAGGTAGTACAAGTCATTAGAAAGAGACTTAGAGCCGCCCAAAGTAGGCAAAAGAGTTATACAGACAAGAGACGGAAGCGTTTAGAATTCCAGGTAGGAGATCACGTATTTCTCAAGGTATCTCCACTAAAAGATACATCTCATTTTGGAGAGAAATGTAAGTTAAGTCCACGGTACATAGGACCCTTTGAAATCCTAGAAAGGATAGGGAGTATGGCCTATTGGTTGGCATTGCCACCGAAACTTGCTCAAGTGCACAATGTATTTCATGCCTTTATGTTAAGAAAGTATGAGCCAAATCCGGCACATGTGCTCAACTTCGAAGAGATCAAGGTAGACGACCAAGGGTCGTACATTGAGGAGCCGATGCGGATAATGGACAGACGTGAGCAAATAATCAGAAATAGGGCCATTCCCTTAGTCAAGGTCCTATGGAGACACCATGGATCGGAAGATGCAACCTGGGAAAGTGAAGAGATTATGCAGCACAAGTACCGCACTTATTCAAACACCCAAGTACGTCATGAAATTTCGGGGATGAAATTTTTAAAAGGGGGGATAATTGTAACATCCTTGAAAACCGACCCCATGAGATCGGCCATAAGATCCTGAATGAGTAGACCATGGGCAATTGTCCATGGATCGATTGGTTCGATCAGCGAGGATCAAGGATTTGTCATGGTCCGATCGACCGACCGATCATGAATTGGTCAAGACGTCGGCCATGAAAGGTATACCAACCATACCAATGGGAACAAACTACCAGCTCATAAGACGACTTTTCGGTCACGAGAATTGGTCATGGGACGATTTTGGATCGGTGGATGGTCATGGGTTGATCCGACCGGTCATAGCACCTAGCCATGGTTGATTCCGCATGGCTGTGCACTAATACACGGACGATTCAACTTAACTAAAAGTGATCATCTTCCAACCAAAAATGCAGCATTTCCTATTTAGTTCTTAGTGACCAAAAAGGAATCTCGAATTGATGAAATCCAATCATGGATCGATAATGCATTGACCATGAACCATGTAGATGGATCGCGCGCCAATAGGAACGAGCCTCGAGATAAACTCAGCTATTCCTTTGTAATTCCTAAGGTCCATAAATGCCTTGGCTTAATGCTAGGCCATGGGTAGCCTCGGAATTGACATTGAATCGATCGAAGGACCAATGATTGAATTATGAGGGAATGTCGCACTAGACTCGGTAGTAAGCCTAGGGACCAACCCGAGGGCTAGTCCCAAAGCCGCCCAAGGCCGACTGTGCCCACCCAAGGGCTGGCCATTGTGTCGACCGAAGGGCCGACCCTCATGGCCGACCCATTGCCCAAGGAAGCAATTTGGGCGGGTTTGGGGTATGTGACCCGGACCCCGAGCATATGTAATTTGATTTTTCGAGACATGTCATATAATCCCTTTTCCGGCCTCGAAACCGACTCGAATGATGGAATTCTCCAAATCGCTTTCTTGGGTAAGAAAAGGACAAAAGAGGAAGAAGTCTCTAGAAACCCTCATTAAATGCATTGGATAAGCCCTATCTCTTACCTTTCAAAGCTCATGAATGCGGTCAAAAATATCTATGAGGAAATGATGAGGGCGGATTACACATGGATTAATGGAAAAGTGCAAGGCGGGCCACCAATAATGACACCTAGGAGCATAGACCGCCAAATAATCCATTTTTAGGCCACCTATTCACTTTAGGCTCAATTATGGTGGGGTAGGCTTGCCATTTAAGATTCTTAGGCGGGCCACTTAAAAGCTTCGAAATGGACCATTTGGACCGGTAATTATGACACCGGGTAGTATAAATAGGAGGAAAGCATTTCACTCCTCACTCTTTGCTATCCATTTTCCTCCTCCTCCACTCTCTTGGCCGCCCCTCATCCCATGCCTCTCGCTCTCTCCTCTTCAGCTCACAAGCCAAACCACCACTCCCCTAGCCGTGTCCTTAGGTCGAGGGTCATCCAAGTAAGTATAGTTTCTTCCTTTTTCTAGTATCGTTCATGATGTCATTGACCCTAGGAAAATCTCTCGAACAAGCTGAGGGTAGGTCAAATAAAAATGATGTATTCTATGCTTTTTTCATGTTTTTAGATTCTTGTATGATTGAAATGAAGTCACTGTTCATTGCTTTTGTTTAGTATAAGTCGAGGTTCACCCATAGCCATAAGATGTGATTTGGTATTGAAGTGTACCGAGTTTGCATCTTAGATTGGTGTGGGGTTCCTCCATACTTGGTACTTGAGCAGAACCTTGGGCTTAGGCTCATTCGTGTTATTATTAACAAGAGAAATGCATGATTTTATGTTACGTGTATTATGTTTGAGCACGAGATGAATATTTCATGACACGTGCATTATGTTTAAGCATGAGAAGCATGATCCATGGCACGTGCATGAGGCTTGAAGACACCATCAAGAGGGGGCTTAGTGTTTGAGCAAAAATAAGAAAATATAAGAAAATCTAGCTAGAGACTTGGGTTCGAGTCCCGAGCATATTAACTAGGTTTGAGTCCTAGAGGCCGACAACTAGCCAGGAGCCCAATTAATAAGCCCAAATAGAATTGGGTTTGAGTCCCAAGACGGTTCCAAGAAGACTTGGGTTCGAGTCCCAAGCACAAGAGAAAAGATGATTAAACATGGCATGCATGAGGAAGAAAGAAAAGCTAAAAAGGCATAAGCTCATGGCATGCATCATGTTCACAAATCATAGCAAGAGTTGCCATTTCATGTGCAAGAAACATGTTTGCATCTTTGAAATTGGTTTGCCTTCGACATGGTTTGCATGAAATGTTTGATTGGAGTAATGATTTTGTGATGTGCTAGTCGAAGGTAAGGACTATGTTTACTGAGTATTCCAAGTACTCACCCTTGTTTTCTTACAAGTACTTAGCAAGCATGGCAATTTACTTTGGGTGTCCTGTAAAAATTAATGTATCATATACGGACATAATAGATGTAGAAATGGATATCATGTATCGAAAAGTCACGTCAACGGTTTGGGTCAAGAAGGGATATAGTGAGTTAATCCCGATATTCTTGAGGCTTGGTATAGGTCGTATGATGGAGCATGGGTTGGACCACTCTACGAATTCAACATTCCCGGCCATGATGAGGAGGACGACCCATTTGAAGACTTGGATTAGGCTTATATGTATACCGGCTAAGTAATGGCAATAGGGTTCCCAAATTTTGGGCTAGTAACTCCATAGTGGAGATAGGGAAACCCTAGTTTGTGATGTTTTAAAACGGCCCAAGTTTTGATGTAGAATATGAGGCCAAGACTAGCCATGTACTCTTTACCACGTGTATAATATAGTAGAAGTTGTAGTGTATATCTCACGTTTCCATATTGTTTGTATATCGGGAAAAATTCTGATGTTATGCATTCCGTTTGCGCATTATCATGAGACAAATGAATTTGGAATGATGACAAAGCCTAGAGTGTCGCAAAATAACCTACAGCTCGTCGCCCCAAATTCGTTTATCTCATAATAATGCGCAAGTGGAATGCATAACAACACAATTTTTCCCAACATACAAACAATATGGGAACATGAGATACACACTACAACTTCTACTATATTATACACGTGGTAAAGAGTACACGGCTAGTCTTGGCCTCATATTCTACATCAAAACTTGGGCCATTTTACAACATCACAAACTAGGGTTTCCTATCTCCACTATAGAGGTACTAGCCTAAAATTTAGGAACCCTATCGCCGCTACTTAGCCGGTATACATATAAGTCTTTGGATGGGTCATCCTCCTTGTCATGGCCAGGAATGTCGAATTTGCGGAGCGGTCCAACCCATGTTCCATCACATGACCTATACCAAGCCTCAAAGAACATCGGGATTAACTCACTATATCCCTTCTCAACCCAAACCGTTGACGTGACTTTTCGATACATGATGTCTGTTTCTACATCTATTATGTCCGTATATAATGCATCAATTTTTATAGGACACCCAAAGTAATTTGCCATGCTTGCTAAGTACTTGTAAGAAAATAGAGGTGAGTACTTGGAATACTCAGTAAGCATAGTTCTTACCTTCAACTAGCACATCACAAAATCATCACTCCAGTCAAACACCCCATGTAAACCATGTCAAAGGCAAACCAATTTCAAAGATGCAAACATGCTTCTTGCATGTGAAATGGTAACTCTTGCTATGATTCATGAACATGATGCATGCCATGAGCTTATGTATTTTTAGCTTTTCTTTCTTATTCATGCATGCCATATTTATTCTTCTTTTCTCTTGTGCTCAAGACTCGAACCCAAGTCTTCCCGAAGCCGTCTTGGGACTCAAACCTAATTTAATTCGGGCTTTCTAACTGGGCTCCTGGCTAGTTGCTGACCTCTAGGACTCAAACTCAGTTAATATGCTCGGGACTTGAACCCAAGTCTCTTGCCAGCCTCTTTGCTTGGGACTCGAATCCGAGTCTCTAGCCAGATTTTCTTATATTTTTCTTATCTTTGCTTGAACACTAATCCCCCTCTCGAGGGTGTACTCAAGCCTCATGCATGTGCCATGGATCATGCTTCTCATGCTTAAACATAATGCACATGCATGAAATATGCTCATGCTCAAACATATTACACGTAACATGAAATCATGCATTTCTCTTGTCACTAATAACATGAATGAGCCTAAGCCCAAGGTTTCTCTTGAGTACCAAGCATGGAGAAACCCCGCACCAATCCAAGATGTGAACTCGGTACGCCTCAATACCGAACCACATCTTACGGCTATAGGCGAATCTCGACTTGAACCCAACAAAAGTAATGAACCGTGACTTTGTTCCATTCATACAAGAATCCAATAACATGAACAAAGCATAGAATATATCCTTTTCAATCGACCTACCCTCAGCTTGTTTGAGAGAGTTTCCTAGGGTCGACGTCATTGTGAACGATACTAGAAAAAGAAGAAATTATACTTACTTGGATGACCCTTGACCTAAGGACATGGCTAGGGGAGTGGTGGTTTGGCTTGTGAGCGAGAGGCGTGGGATGAAGGGCGGCCAAGAGAGTGGAGGAGGAGGCAAATGGATGGCAAAGAGTGAGGAGTGAAGAGCTCTCCTCCTATTTATACTACTCGGAGTCATAATTACCGGTTCAAATGGTTCATTCCGAAGCTTCCAAGTGGACCACCTAAGAATCTTAAGTGGCAAGCCTACCCCACCAATAATTGAGCCTAAAGTGAATAGGTGGCCTAAAAAGGGATTATTTGGCGGTCTATGCTCCTAGGTGTCATTATTGGTGGCCCACCTTGCACTTTTCCACTAGTCCATGCGTAATCCACCCTCATCATTTCCCCCTAGATATTTTTGACTACAATCATGAGCTTTGAAAGGTAAGAGATAAGGCTTATCCAATGCATTTAATGAGGATTTCTAGAGACTTCTTCCTCTTTTGAAGGCGGTCTGGAGAATTTCACCATTCGAGTCGATTCTAGGGCTGGAAAATGGATTATATGACATGTCTTGGAAAACCAAATTACATATGCCCGGGGTCCGGGCCACATGCCCCAAACTCACCCAAATCGCTTCCTTGGGCGGTGGGTCGGCCATGAGGGTCGGGACAATGGCCGGCCCTTGGGTCGGCACAATCGGCCTAAGCGGCTCTAGGACTTGCCCTCGAGCTAGTCCTTAGGCCTCTTGTCAAGCCTAGTGCAACTTTCCCTCATAATTCGGTCATTGGTCCTCCAATCGATTCAAGGTCAATTCCAAGGCTACCCATGGCTTAGCACTAAGCCAACGCACTTATGAACCCTAGGAATTACAACGGAATAGTTGGGTCTATCCCGGGGCTTATTTCAATCGGCACCCAATCCATCCGCATGGTTCATGGTCGGTGCATTACCGATCCATGATCAGACTTCATCAATTCGAGATTCATTTTTGGTCACTAAGAATTAAATAGGGAATGATGCATTTTTGGTCAGAAGATAGGCATGGCTTAAAGGTTTCACTTGGCGGTCTAGTGAATAGATGTCATCGATGATGGCCCGCCTTTCACTTTCTTATCCTCATATTTATAATCATTTATGGAAGTTTGACAATGAAGGGATCTAGTTTGCCAACTTGGCATCTAAATTTCCATCGGCTCATAATGATGGTTTGGGTGTCACCTTCGGATTCGGTCATGTGTGAGCCATCTCTTTCATAACCCTCGGGATATTTTTGATTACCATCATATCCTTTGAAAAGTGGAAGACAAGCATTATCCTTTACATTAAATGAGGGGTTCTAGAGTCTTCTTTTCCTTTGTCTTTTTCTTCCTCAAGAGGGCGGTCCGGAGAATTCCACCATCTAAGTTGGTTCCAAGGCTAGAAAAGGGATCATTAGGTACACCTCGAAAAATTGAATTATATATGCTCGAGGTTCGGGCAACGTACCCTAAACTCCCCAAACCGCTCCCTTGGGCAATTAATTGGCCATGAGGGTTGGCCCTTAGGTTGGCTTAATGGCTGGCCTTAGGCTCGGCACGGTTAGTCTAGTCAGCTCCAAGACTGGCCCTCGGGCTGGTCTCTAGGCCTACCGCCGAGCTTAACGCGACTTTTCCTCTTATTTCGATCATTGGTTCTCCGGTCGGTTCAAGGTCAATTTTAAGGCTACCCATGGCGTAGCACTAAGCCAAGGCACTCATGGACCTTAGAATTAGTGACGGAATAGCCGGATCTATCCCATGACTCATTCCGATCGTGTATGATCCATCCGTATGGTTTATGGTCGGTGTGTCACTGATCCACATCGGACATCACCAATTCGAGATTCCTTTCGATTACTAATAATTAAATAGTGAATGATGCATTTTTGGTCGGAAGATGATCACTTTTAATCAAGTCGGATCATCCGTGTATTGGAATATAGTCGGGTGGAATCACCCGCGGCCAAACGCTATGACTAGTTGGAGCAACCCATGACATCTGCTGATCCAAAATTATCTCATGACCAATTCTTGTGATCTAAAAGTCACCTTACAAGCTAGTGATCCGATTCCATTGGTATGGTTGATAGTCAATTCACGGCCGACACCTCAACCAATTTATGACCGGTCGGTCGGTTAGTCGGACCATGGTCGATCCTTGGTTCCTTACTGATCGAACCAATTGATCCATGGCCAATGGCCCATGGTCGATCCCTACGGGGTCGATATTGAGAACGTTACAGTCATGCATTCTTCTTGCTTGCACTAGATGAAGTGGTAAGAGGAATTTGCTAACTTAAAATTAGAGATTTCATTTACTAGGTTTCAACTCATTCTTTTTTTTTAGTTTGTAGGACGGTTTCCATAACATGACGATGGAAGGGATGAGGCAACGCTTGAGACCAACCAATCCCTAAGTTGGATGGTCAATTCACTTATGGAATAGGATTAGAGTTATGGTGTTAGTTAGCTGGACCCTTTCTCGGGATTATTTGTATCTTGTACCTATTTGAAGGACGTGTTAAAATTGTAATACTAGTGTTTATTTATATAATATATAGTTTTACTCATGCAACTTCTGGTATGGAGTTTGATTAAAGAGAAGAAGAGAAGAGAAAAATTTTATTGGGCTTCCGCATGTAAATTAATAAATAAAGATAATATTTGGACATGTGTCACGAATGACGTACCTAGGACATCATAGGTGCCTAATTTGGACTATATTCCTTATTTTTTACATGTAAATGTCCACATGCCTTGCACATTTTATTCCAAATTGTATATTTTTCTTCTCTAACAATGTGGAAATACCCGTATATTTTACGTCACAGAATTTAAACAAAATAATTTAAGAACTTACTCATATCCTATAACCAAATATAATAAATACTAACTTAATATGCACAAATTACTTTATTTTCAATATTATCCTAATGGGCCTCCTTGATTTGGACTTTCCACCAACTACCCAAACCCAAAAGAATCATCTATTAGTTAATAGATGGGATATTACATCATAGCATTTTCTCTCACTCCACGTAGCTTGAAATTGCTTATCCATCAACTAGTCGAGGAAGCAATTACTTTAAGGTTCTATTTGTTTCACGGAAAATAACTTTCAAGAAAATATTTTTCGAATATTTCGGCATTTGTTTAACGAAAATGCATTGATTAGGGAAAAATATTCCATGAAGGGGAAAAGTTTTCTAAAATTAGAGAAAATATTTTTCACTTTTCAAATTAGAGAAAATATTTTCCACACTCAATCTCTCTTATCTCACACCCCTATTAGCTTCTTTATTTATTTTTTAAATGATTTTTATTTTTTATAATTCCAATTTTTATTATTTTTCAATAAAATCAATTTTTTATTATTTTTCAATAAAATCAATTTTTTATTTATTTTTTCTCATTCTTTTTGCTCTTCTTCTTGTTTGACTAGTCGTTGGCCATGTGATGACCGGTGACCGGCCACAAGCAAGTCGAGCTTGTGGCTTGCCGATCTCGGCGAGGCCCAAGCATTGCTAGAGGTGACAAGGCCCAAGGCATTTGCAAGGCTCGAGCTTTGCCGGATATGCAATGCCCAGGTGTTGTCGATTTGAGCGTCATCAGATGGTGGCGCTTGCTGGCCATCGCTGTGGTGAAGAAGAAAATAAAAATGATTAAAAATTCGAATTTTTAAATAAAATAATAAAAAAAGAACCGAAAAATAAAATAAAAAGTAAAAACAAAAAATATCAAAAGAAGTATATAGAGAAAAATCAAATAAGATATCGAATGACGAAAAATATTTTTCACTTCAATTTCAAATTTCAACTGAACATCGGAAAAAATTGTTATTTTTCTGAAAAATGGCTTTTTGGAAAATATTTTCTAGAAATGCTATATTTTCCGCAAAACAAATGTAGTCTAGAGTTTGATCTATAGGCCTTCTTGGTTGGGGGCACAAATGGTTTCTCCAAAAACCCATTAAGACCCGGTGTAATTTTACTTGTAGTTCTTTTTACTATGGCCATTAAATGGGTGAGTGAAATCGGATTAGGTCGTCAAAAATAGTCCAAATCAAATTTACACAAAGATGGAGTCTTTTTCCTCTCTTTGGAAAACTTGAACCTACCACGATCCAAGTGTCTGATGAGAAAGAAGTTGATCTCATAGTTCCATAACTACAAAAAAATTTTGGGAAAAAGCTATAAAAATCCTAAATTATGCTTATCGTGACCCTAATTTTTTTATAACAAAAGACCACAAATTTATATTCGCGTGACACATTTATCATAAATTATATTTTATAATACTAAAAACCACATTTGTACTCATGTAATACATTTAACCCAAAATTTGAAGTAAATATATTGCACGGATACAAATTTAGGATTTTTACCAAAAATTTTGGGGCTCACCAGTACAAGTTTTAAATAAATGTATCACATGAATATAAGTTTAAGACTTTTTATATCATAAAAAGACTTTGGGTTAATTGATCACAATGAATATAATTTATAATTTTTGGTGGCATTTTCCTTTTTTTTTCTTTTTTTTTCTTTTTTTTTTTTGCAATTGTCACTTCTCCTGAGTTTTTATGTTAAATGGCTCAATGAGCCCATAAACTTAAATAATCAATTACAGCTTGTCTTCTCAATTTGTAAATCAATTTAATGTACTCATCTTAGTATCTATAGAATTATTCTTAAAAAACATGACCCTTCTAAGATTATGTCTTATTTCCTTTCGATTCGATATTACAACGTATGAATCTTTCGTGAGTTATTTTCTTTTCGCTAGAGGATGAACTTATTTCTTTTCGCTAGAAGCATGAGCCCTTTGAAATAAAGGGAAACGTCGTCTTGTTCGTAAGGACTGTTATCAAAGGGGGCAAAATGAGCCCAAAATTGAAGAGTAGGCCAGGCCCATCTTAGATAAATCAAATAAAAACAGTCAAACGCATCGATCCCACTTTTTTTTTTTTTAACTAAATCATCGATACCCACTCGATCTATTGCTCTGCTCTTCGTTTTTCTCTTCGCTTGGGGAGTGGGAGGTATGAACAACGAGGGGATGGAAACGGGGAAGATAGTGATAGAGAAAGTGGGGGGCAAGTCGACAGTCACCAAATCGTTCTCCAAATACCCTCTCAAGTTCATCATCCCTCGCAAGGTCTCCGTCTGTTTTTCTTGGTCTTGTTCATGCCCTTTCCATCTCTTTCTTTTCTCCTCTCCTCTCTCGCCAAAATTCAAGACTGAATCGCTTGTTTCTCCAGGTGGGTCCTTCGTGGGTCGATGCCGTTTGGATTTATGCTCTCACCTATGGCGGTGGCATCGTCTCCGTGCGTTTTCCCTTCTCACACCTTTCCTTCCTACATTGAAAGCCATTCCCATCTTTTATAGTGGCAATTCGAAAATTTCAATTCTTTACTGGAAATGTGTGGAAGCATGTTGATTAGTGTGTGGTTCGAGATAGTGGTGTCATGTCCTGTGTGGCCCATTTTCAATGGGTTCACGTTGCGGTCTCACGATGATTATTCGATGGAGGGAAGGGTTCAGAACTGTATGTTTAATTGGAATTGATCTGTTGTTGATTTAGGGAGATGCTATTTCTTGTAAGCTTGAGATTGGAGATGGTTGCACAGCTGTCTTAACAACTCAATCTTCCACTAAGGTTGGTTCTTTCGGCTTCTGTTTATTTGGCAATCATATATGTTCGTGGAATTTTGAAGTTATGCAGCTCTAGGATGTAGTAGTGCAGTCTCTGTGGATTTCAGTGATGTGAATTTGCTTCCAATGCTTGAAATTTTATGGCGTTGCAGGTTTATAAGTCTTTGGGATCAAAATGCTCTGAACAGTACCTTGAGGTAATTATGATTTCACGCTAGTTGGTATGGCGTACTCCTTTTTCTAGGCTTTCTGGTTATTACTATCTTGGTTTCCCAGTTGTCACATGGCAGTGTGATTTTATCCTCCCTTTTTGTTGGCTGAAGTGATGGAGAATTTGTTAAATTAAGTGTAACTTTCGAATGGTATTACATTCCCATGTGATAGCGGCTATATTTTGCAATGCAGTAGGCAGATATTGGGAGTGACTCGATGTTGGTCCTCATTCCAGATCCAGTGACTTGTTTTTCCACTGCAAGGTACTTCCAAAAGCAGATTTTTAGGGTGCGTTCGGATTCAAACTTGATGCTAGTTGACTGGATTACAAGCGGACGGCATGAAAGTGGAGAAAAATGGGATTTCACGCTTTATAAGAGCACCAACAACATTTTCTTAGAGGGTGATCAGCCTTTATTTCTAGACACGGTAGCAGCTTTGTTTTTTCCGTATTTCAAAATCTGTTTCAGAATTTTTTTTATTAAGAGGACTATCTGTTTCTAGTACTCTTGACCCTATCCTGTCAGTATGCAAAAAGAAAAAGGAGGATAGAAACATGTGAATTCCAAGGAATGATGTTATGATAATTGCAATTGGTGTTATGGGTATGTTGTGAAAGAATCGATATGAGTTTACGGCCTCCCTTTTTGGCTTATGCATATGAAGATTGCTCTTCTGTGACTTCATTTGAGTAATCAAATATTTGAACAGGTATTGCTAGAGCAGGGAAGTATTGTTCCTCTGGCGGAGCGCATGCAGGATTATCAAGTCATTGCAATGGTTGTACTTTTAGGGTAAATATAGCGGGCTTTTGAAGTTCCCATTACAGAGTCTTTTCAGTTGTACTGTTGATATCATGTTTATTGACTGCATGGGATACTTATTTGTATATATACCATTGAACCTTTGCTTGTTTGCAGGCCAAAGTTGAGGCATATTCAAGGCCAAATTCAAGAAGATGTAAAGAGGATGATGGCTGAGCAACTTCAAGGTTCTCCTGCTCGGTGGGATCGCCAGATAACATCCAATACACATGATTTTGCCAATAAACCATCCTTAATAGCATCTTGCAGTGCCTTTGGCCATAAGGTACCCTTTTTAATAATTGACAAACGCAAAATCAGGGTGCTTCATGAGAATAGGTTTTAGGAACTATACACTGTTAATCCATTTGTTAGGTTGTTTTGGACCCAAGTTTTTCAAAACCATTCTTGAGACCTAACGCTTTTGAAACTTGAACCATTGTGCGAAATTTTCAATGAGTTTTCATATTACATATTAGTCATTATGGAACATTGAAGTAGGGAATTTCTCTTTCTTTTTCCCATATTTGAAAAAAGCAATGTAGTTCTACACTAAAATATGTTGACATTTTTCCCGTTTTCATGAAATTAATTTTGAAAAAATGAAAGCTTGGCATTGGGTATGTGATCTTTGAACCGTTCAGCAGGTGTCTGAGTTTGAACTTCTGGAAAAGATTATAGATTTCACCCTGGCAAGCTGCATTCTGCAATGCTGTCTCAGTTGGTTTGACTGACATATAATATTTGTTTTAGTTGCTGATCATGCTTTTCAGTATTGTCTGAGATTTTTAAGCTTCAGCTTGTTCACTTTTCAATTCTTACTTCCGCATATAGGTCATTAGTCCAAGAGAACTAATAAGATTTTTGTACAAGTTATTCTTTGCCATCTTTATCTTATATTGATAAGTTATACTGTTTTTTCGTTGTCTTTACTGGTCCTTAACAATTAAAATTGGATCAATGTCTTGGTGGCTTGATCATTTCCCAGTTAGTTGCTTTGATATTATCGTGTGGTAAAAGCAACAAGTCTGAACCAAATTTGTAGACACAGGCACAACTAGCTTAGATGTTTTTCAAGGTGCCCCTGATAATTAAATGTTTAAAGCCTGATGATTCTGTTTGTACAGGGAGAAGGAGGTATCATTGTTCGGATAGCTTCCTTGACAACCGAATCAGTTTATGAATTCCTGAAGCATCGACTAGCTGGCTTGGAGGCATTGCTGGGGGTGTCGCCTTATTCTTGAAGAATGGCGGGTAACAGGAGCTCTTACCCAGCCTTTTTGGTCCGCATGCTAAGTTGTCAAGAAGGTTGACAGAAGTTCTTTCTTAGGTATGTGTCCGAAAGGTTGCTGTCTTGGTGACAGAGGTAGTGATTCTTGTTGTACTTGTATATCCCAGCTTAACATCAAGAAACATATCCCAGCTCCATTGAAATTGTGTTGAGAGTTCAAATTTTGCTAATTCTTCCGAGTTCAAGTCTTTGATACATTTTACCATCGTTGTCAATCGTCATCGCTGAACATGGAGAATACTCACCAATTGCCACTAGTCCCGATCAAGGAGCATATCTGGTGCTGTACCGTTAACGGAGGTTCATCTGGACATGATTGGCCAGGTGAAACTCATGTTTTTCGCATTGATCGAACTGTAAGTCTGCGATTCAGCTTTTAAGTTAAGACAAAATGAAACCTTCTCCTTAATCATCGATGAGGACAAAAGTGGAAGCGTATTAGCCGACTGGGTAGAAGTAAAATTACTATATATTAGTTTCTTTTATTAGTGATAACATGATGGATTGCTCAAGAAAAGGGACTGATCGGAGGCTTAAAGAGACTAGTATATCATTTATTAAGAAAAGCAGATTATTTGCAAAGTGTTACTCAATATTCAACCATAATTATATATAGTTTTATATCATCAATTATAAATCAACACGTACTTTAAAAATTTAGGGATAAGTACATTATAAGTACTAAAAGTTGTATACGGCATTGGAAGTGTTTTTTGAATCACTTAAGTGCCACTATTTTAAAAAATGATAACTTAAGTGTCAACTCCGATCTAGGTCGCTGGAAATCCGGCACGGTTATACTTATTAATTCCTAAGTCCTATGCGACTCACCAGTGT
Source organism: Angophora floribunda (assembly GCA_014182895.1). Taxonomy (NCBI): domain Eukaryota; kingdom Viridiplantae; phylum Streptophyta; class Magnoliopsida; order Myrtales; family Myrtaceae; genus Angophora; species Angophora floribunda. Next base: position 14,729,823 of record CM024706.1, read on the forward strand.
GCCTAGTCAATACATAACCCCTAAATGATGTAATCTAAAAATTATAAATAGTGATCATTTGAGTGCCAAATTTAATTTAAAGTAATTACTTTAGCGCTAGTCATTGTTAAAAAACAATCACTTTAATACTAAGCATGCCACATGGACTGGAATTTTCAAAAAATTTGCCAAATCATATTATAATATTAATTATAAAGTCGGAATTTATTATTATTTGTATTAAATGGTTGTTTTTTCTCCAATTTGATATTTAAGTGAGCAAGCGAAAAATTTTAATACTACTGAGGTGAGCTTTGGCATTTATAGTGCACTTATCCCAAAAAATGTATCTCAAAATATTTATGTCTAAATTCAAATGATCTCGTTTATAGTTGTTTGCACTGATATTTGTTTAGGAAATATTTCGTCTGCTTCCCTTCTCTTCTAGTTTCTTACTATTTAGTTGTAGCTGTTTTAAATAGTCAAGTGCACGCTACTTGGAGTGTCTGACGTATCTTGAAGAATAGCTGCGTTTTCCCCTCTCCAGTACTTGGTGCTCGTTGCATGCCTCAGACGTGTTAGGTTTTGGCATTCAAACACAACAAAATAGAAAGAAAAGGCGAAAAAAGAGAAATTGAGACACAACATTAATCACACCACAATAAGATGATCGTGAATTTCGCATTTCCATCATGTGATTCTTGGATTTTTAGTACACAAAATGCTTTATAAAAGGTTGAAAGTGCTAATATTGGGGTAGAAAAGGTTTGTAAAGAATGGGGGTTTTGGGGGAAAAAACTCGGTTTGATTCATATAAGGTGAGAGAAGGATGGGCAGATTTACCCTTTAAAAGATGATAATATTTTGGGTTAATACCATGACAAATCCCAAATTGGTACATTTGTGACAAATTTATCTTAAATTAATTTTTTGACAACGAAAAATCATAAACAATACACTTGTCATAAATTTACTCCAAATAACCACAAAAACTCAAAATCGGTATACTTATGTTAAGTTTATTGCAAACTAATTTTTTAATCATCAAAAACCCAAATTAATACAATTGTGACAAATATAACATTTGTTAAATTAGATTAATACCATAAAAAATTACAAAACTAGGACAACTATGATAAAAGAAGAGTAAAATCCCAAACCAAACACTAGTCAATTGTCATGTATCATCAAACTCGGTAATTTGACAGTAAAATTTAACGGAAACTAACAAAAGGTAAGTTTGTCACAAGCGTACCAATTTTAGATAAATTTGTCAAATGCATAATAATTTAGGATTTTTGTGGTATAATCCTAATATTTTTAGGTTATTCACTAGGGCACCACTAATGTTAAATAGCGATTTTATTTTATAGGTTCTTGACAAGTGTTTTTACTTTATATAAAAAATTGTTAATTATTATGTAAGTTAAAGTATCTCACATCATTGGTATGTTGAGTTTATAATACATAGTCTCCCTCAATTTATTAGTCGAGCATTTTGGGTCAAACATTCTACCAATATAAATATGTTTGCGATTACACACCATATCCATAGTGAACCAAACACAAAAAAAATCACCTTAAACCTCACCCACCCCGTCTCGTCCCGCCCCGGCCCGCCCCGCCAAGCCAGAGGACTTCCTTTGACGTGGCAAACAAAATGCATGGCCTGGACCGCATTGGTAAAAAACTTCATACGTGAAAAACAAAGCTATCCCAATTTTTTTTTTTCTTTTGACAGACAAAAAAAAATAGAACAGCCACGGTAATACCGAGGATACAAGCGTTATCCGGAAAGTTGAACTTATTACCGACAAGGGCTTGCTTTGAAGGGATGACAATGGCTTGGGACTAGCAGGAGTTGCAAGGGAGAATAAAGGTAAAGGTGAGAGAGAGAAATGGCAAGACCTCACTTAAGCCCCTCTTACTCTTAGTGCCTCAGTTCATCTCTTTGATGCCGCCTAAATATTCACGCGGCCTAAAGAGTTGAAGTTACTGCTTAATTAAATGGCAAATACCACAAAATATCTTAAATTATGCTCATTGTGATAATTTTATCCGGAATTTTCTTTTTGTGTCATTAAAAACCCAAAATTATGTCATTTGTGAAAATTTTATTATGAATTATATCACTTGTGGTGATTTTACTCCGAACTTGTTTTTTTTTTACCACAAAAAACCCTAAACTATGCTATTTAAGACAAATTTACCCCAAAGTTTGTTTTGGCTAAAGAGCATTTTCATCATTTCCATCCTTTTTCTTTTTCTTTTCTTTTTCTCTGACGAGGAAGGAAGCTGTTAAGGCCACCCTCGCCGACATTGGAGTCGGGCGAGGCTCTAGTGGTCCTTGCCTAACTCTAATGAGGGTTGCCCATGCCCAGGTGACACCAATGAGGGTTGCCTAACCGTGGGTGACCTTCGTTGACGTTGGGCAATGGCCACCCTCATCGGACGTTGGCGAGGGTTGCCCTCACTCGACTTAGGCGAAGGTCGCCCTCGCCGGTGAGGCTTAGGCAGCTCTCACCCAATGTTGGCAAGGGCAACCCTCGCCAGCATCTAGCAAGGGTGGGCCTTGCTAGATTTGGCTTGGGTGGCCCTCGCCGGCGTTGGGCAAGGGCTGCCGGATCCTCGCTCGACTTTGACACCGACAAGGGTGGCCTAGCCGGTTTCCCTCTATCGGAGAAAATAAAAGAAAAAGAAAATGGAAAATGACGAAAATGCCCCTCAGCCAAAAAGTTTGAGGTAAATTTGTCATAAGTGACATAGTTTGGAGTTATTGATAGTACAAAAAAAAAGTTCAGGGTAAAATTGTCATAAGTGGCATAGTTTGGGGTTTTTATGGCACAAAAAGTTCAAGGTAAAATTGTCACAATGGGCATATTTAGGTTTTTTGATAGTATTTACCCTAGTTAAATTGATGTATAACATGTAAATTTAAAAAAAAAAAAAAAAAAGAGTTTGAATATTATTAGCTTCTTCACGCACTCATTCATAATTCCAAATTATGTGTATTATTCTTGTTGAGTTTTGGAGTTTGTAACTCGTTCTCCGCCATTTAAATTGTATTAATAAATCAAAGCTTATAAATTTGTCGCTTTTTTGTTTTTTTAAAGTTACTTTCAGATCAAATAGATCATAGATATAACTATTTCCATTTTTTCTTCTAAATATACTTCTTTAAATTATTTGAGATATACTTAAAATAAAAGAATTTCAAAGTAAAAGTAAATTTCATTGAAATTTAAATATGTTGTTTCTGACAAGTTGTAAGTTTTATTTTCTATAAGATTTGTTGAGTTAATAGAGAATATTATTAGTTTGATCATGTTATAAAATAAAAAAAAATCTTATCAATCTTGTTATTTTTAACTCAGTTTCGAAATAAGTGGATTTTTTTTTTTAGAAAAAAATTGTTTTCATTCTCATTTCTTCTAAACATATTTGCTTTAAATGAGATATGTTATATTTATAATAAATTGATTTTAGAGGATGAAGAAAATAATAATGAAATGTTAATATGCATCTTCAAGATAAGTTTTAATTTCATTTCCATAAATTTCTGGTTTTATATGCTGAATTAAATAAACTGTATCATTTAATTCATCTGTAGTAAAATAATTTTGGTTGCATTAAAGAAAATATCTTACTTAAAAAAATGATATGATTTACAAATGTACTTTATCCTTAGTTTGACCAATTGTGTTAACTGAAATATCACTTTTTTCATTCTTAATTAAACAGATTTGGTTGAATTAATTAAACGATAGATTATAGATACTTTCTCTTTATTCTTTTCTTTTGAAATTTAAACTTAATTATTTATAGACATTTTAGTGACACTTGTTAGTCGAATTTAGATTAAGTGGCAAGATTATGCCACATGTCTTCCCATATGACATCATGAAGATAAAGTGAATGTTACGTGACAAGCACATAAGAGCGCTCATGCTTTCCATGGGCATATGTTTGTAAACAAAAATTTATATGCATTTACATCAGAGAATGTGTATCCAATTATATTGATTTCAATAAATATAGTATAATCAGTTATTATTATATCTAATTGAAAAAAAAATCTTCCAACTCTTTCTTATCTCAAGCACGATATAAAGGCCCTAATGACTCAATCTCAATTATGCTGTTATGAATTTTGGATTCTCTTCACTAATTGGACCCAAAGACCTTGATGGCTTGAACTTAAGTTGAAGACGGATTAGGGTTTTGAAGACTGAATATGGATGGTACAGCTTCGTGTTCTTGAAAAAGTTCTAGTCTCCAAGAAAATAACTCCGTAGACTTTTTTTCAATAAGTCTCGTTAGTCAAGAGTGTTGAAATAAATGGAGGAGCCTCTTATCTATGGAGTCCTTTGTGATGCGTGTTTGGGAGAGTGATTATAGAACGGGAGAAATTTTTTAGGGAAGTTTATGAGATTGATGTGTATGGGGATAGTTATTGAAAGATGAAATGCTGAATGTGAGATATAATACGACTGCCACTAAAGTCTAAAGATACACCAACAATAGAGGATGAAGATCGGGATCAACGAAGTTTATCACCAAGGCTTAAAGGACAAGCCACTTGCTAAAGATAAAAGGACTTTGGGATGGAAAAGCTCATCACTAAAGCCTAAAGGACGAACCATTAGCAATGGCTAAAATGCTTCTTGGCTCACCATCGGGAATAATCCGCTCACCAAGAATAAGGAGACAATAAAAGAATTATCCGCTCCTCAAAGATATTTGCTCACACAAAAGAAATCTCAAGTACTTTCATTAATCAAAATTGTCTAGTCTACGTTACAATGGAGTCTTTCTCTATTTATAGGAGAGATTGGCATATAAGGAACTACTGAAACATTAAAGACATAGAAACTAGAAAGTAATTAAAGACCTAGAACTTTGACTTTTAAAACTAACATAATATTAAATACTCATAGGAACTTAGAGATGCATTAAATGAAATGGAAACTTGCACTCTCGATTCTTTAGCCTTCCAAAATTCATGCTTGCACCTCAACCAGAAGATAACCATCTTGAAACTCATCAATTATCCATGGAAATTGCCTAGAATAGCCTCCATTGATAGTTTTTTGTTTGGCTTCAAAATCAGCAATTTAAATGGTGAATCGACAACTTCTTGATTAGTTTCATGATCAATAGTCTTTTCTATTGATAATTTCATTTCTAGACCCATCGAAGAATGTTATGCCCAAATCCGATCCTAGCTTGGATAAGAATCAATGATGCTAAGTAGGGATGATCGATTCCTAATCTAGTTCGGTTCGCGAATCTATCGGTTCCAGTCCGATTCGGTCCAATCCAATGGAATTGACCATTTTTTTCCACTAATGAAATCTTAAAATATTGACATAAGTGACAATGAGTGAAAAGTTATTATATCGTAATTGATGGTACTATTAAACGAGATTATATTTAATTCACATTTTACTATTTTTTTGAAGAAATAATAAAAATAGATATATGTGGTAGGTCCGGTCTAGTCCGATTTGGTTCTCTCTTGGAATTGGGAACCATATCACTTGGATACCGATTCCACTTTTAGGAATCGAGAACCAAACCGACACTCCCTAAAATTGGACCAAATCAGCTAGTTTGATCCGATTTAGGCGGTTCCCGCACACTCCTAACACTAAGTTCGTTGATAGAGCTAAGTTGGAAGCTCCCACATCACTTTGATGCTCATACTTGAATATGATCGGCTCGTCCATAATTTTGGATTCAAACCAACATTCAATCCGTTATATATATATATTGCAAATATAACTTGGATAAATGTCAAATTTAACTTATGTAATTGATTGATTGCCGAATAATAAACTATCAAACTAAAACTCATAAATTTTTTATCTTATATATGAACTGTTTTTCAAAATAAAATTAATGAGATAATGAGATAATTGTTTGTGAAGAATAATAGAAGTTCATTCCGCATGATTTAAGAATTTATTTGAAGATTTTTTTATCCATTTTAATTTCGAATTTAGTAAGTGCTAGAAGTTTGGGGTAACCACTAAAAAACACTAATTATTCGAAATGAGCTATGTGGCATAGTCATAAAGGTAATGTTAAGTGTTTCATGGTGAGCATAGAAGCGAGTATCCTCTCTACTCCATCTTTGACTATTAATAGAATTGAAAGGGAGTGATTACGAAGGAAAATAAGGGATTTTAAATAATTACAGGAGAAAGGAAGGGAAAAAAATTTGAAGAGATTGAGTCGTAATTGTTGTTTGGGTGCTAGTAAGAGAAAATAGAGGAAAAGAGTGCATTATGACATAAATATATATATATATGTCTAACTAGATTTAAAATAAGAATATAAGTGAGAAAAAAGAATATGAATTCCCTAAAATTATATCAAATCTCTCCATACTTAAGGGATTCGGAAACATTCATGTTTCGTTTATTTCGTGGAAAATTTGATATGGAAAATGTTTTCTAGGAAGCCATTTTATAGGAAAATAACCATATTTTTATTTTCAAGTGTTCAGTTAAAATTTGACAATGAATTAGAAAATATTTTTTGCCAATTCAATTTGATTTTCCCCTATGAACTCCTTTTAATAATTCTTTGAATTTTTTTTATTTTTTAAAATCTAATTTTAAATTTTAAATTTTATACTTTTTTTATTTTTTTTTTTTTAAGTTTGTATCCATTCCAACTAACAACTATACATACAAAGGGGTTGGCACCCATTTACACTCATCATATCATGACTAATGAGTGGAATGGTACCGAAATCCAAGGAAACCTTAGAACAACATACACGGCACTAGCCACCTAGAGGAGAACAACTAAACACTTTACACATAAAAAATGGAAGCATCTAAACCCCAAGTTCTTTGAGACTTGATTATCTTAGATCGGGCTAGCCATCACCTTGTCCCCGATAGCCTTATATAGATAATGCTTCACCGCTTGAGTGAAGATCGCTTTGGCATCATTTGAGCCAAATTATACAACAAAGGGCTCTTTGAAAACATGGAAATCTCTGCCGAAACCTTTACACCGAACATATTGAAGTTAACCCAATGAAGGGTGAGCCGGTCCTCCCGGCAAGCCAAGTTGCATTTGCCCCCCAAAAAACAACGAGGGCACACGAAACTTGACATCTGAAAAGAGGTGCCAAGGAATCCAGGCAAGTCTTGCAAAAAACACATACCACACCAGTGATTCTACCATAGGAAAGTAACATCATTTGAGTAGTCTTCTTCTTTTTTGTTCTTTTTTGTCACCTTCTTCTTCAACCATGGACCATCGTGATAACTAGTTGACCAAAAAGAAGAAAAATTGGGCTTGCCAATTGGGTGAAAAAAAGTGAAGGGTGAGCCTCTAGCTCATTGATCTAGCGAGGCCGAAAAACTCAGGCCAACGAGCTTGATGCTCAGAAATAATTAAAAGTTTGAATTTTAAAAAAAAGGAAAAAAGAAAAAAGGTGGAAAAATAAAAAAAAAAAAGAAAAAGAGAAATAATTAAAAGTTCGAATTTTAAAAAGGAAAAAAAAAGAAAGAAAAGGTCTACTAGGGTACCGAGATAAAGAGAAAGTGAATAAAAAAATGTTTTTTCCTATTTTGAGACTTTTTTTTTTTTTGGAAAATATTATCCCCAATCAATTCATTTTTCATAAAATAAATGCTGAAAATCCAAAAAAAAAAAATTTAAAGTGATTTTTTGCGAAACAAAAAATATAAAATCTATATAAATTGATTGAATCATTTCTCCATTGCTTACTCTTGAAACATGATTATGATTTTAGAACCCTTCCCCATCCCTCTCAACAAATATCCTTAAAATGCATAATTAAGCATTTAATTTCAATTATTAATAAAAATTAAAGGTAAGGTTAGATGTTATTGAAAGACCAATTCAGATGTACATCTCGACTATAATATATACTTTCTTCAGATAAGAAAAACTTTGCCCATCCGCAATCTACAAATGAGCCAAAGAAATCACTCCATGTCCATAAATCTACCATGAGATTATTAAACAAATTAATTCTGCCCGAAAAGAAAAGGAAGGTATTTAAATAAACAAACGGAAGAATTTCGAGCGAGAACATGGAGAACCTATAAATGCGACGTGCATGCAAGTTATAGAGAGAGAGAGAGAGAGAGAGAGAGAGAAGGAGAGAGATTCTCGCGGGAAGGGAAGGCAAGGGAAAGAAGATAAAAGCGAAGAGTCGTCATCGGAGTCATCGGAGCTTCTTTCTCTCTCTGTCTCTGTCTCTGTCTCTGTTTCTGTCTCTCTCCTCCCAATCCACCGAATTCGTCGTTGTCCTCGTTTCCACGCTTCTCTGTCCCTGTCTGGTTAAAAACATTCCCAAGAATTTCTTGGGGTCTGATCCTTCTCGCTCTTGACTTCCTGTAAGTTGCTCTCCTTTTGGGCTCCTTCAATTTAATCTCTTGTCTGCTCTCTGATGGTCTATTGATCCTCTTCGTTTCGCTCCGTATTCAATCATGGGTTTGATCCTCCATGTCTGATTTTCCACCGCCTTTGCTTCTTCGTTACGTTTGAATGAAGATGACGGCGATGACGACTAAATTGCCCCCTTCTTGATCGGCAGATGCTTTCTTGTCGTATGATTTTCTGCTTTTTTTGTCCTCGATCGTATGGAATTATGAATTTCTGGCCGTGTTTCTTTACAAGGTGTGCAGGTACAAATAAAAGCGGTTTTGACTGAATCAATTTAGATATTTTGGCAGGCCCCGGCTCCTTAGTCTCCAGGGACATCATATAATATGCATTTGCGCATTGGGGATATCGCGATGGATGGGTTGTGGATTGCGTGATAAAAGAACTGATTCTTTTCTAAGTTGAGGAATGGATTCAGCCAGGAGTTGGCTCCAGAAACTCCAGCCAAGGGATAAGTTGAGATCGAATACAAAGAAGAAGGAGCCGGGTGATTCTGGGAGAGAGGATTCGAGCGTGCACTCGGTGTCGGGAGATGAAGTGCCCTCTAATGTCACCAAGCAGAGGGTCGCAGCCGCCAAGCAGTACATCGAGAATCATTACAAGGAGCAAATGAAGAATCTGCAGGAGAGGAAGGAACGGTATGGATCAAATCTCAAATAGAAAAAAGAAATAAGTTCATTGCTCAGAGATTGAACAGAATGCTCTTTCTTTCTGAATTTGGAAACTGTTAGAACGGATGAATGGGTGCAGTGGTCCTTTATTGATAGATCATAACGAAGGTCCATTCCTGCTTTATCAATATCTTGTTATGTTACAGCCATTTCACTCAAATATATATGGGGCTTCTTCATAAGGGCTTTCGAAGTACAAAGTGTCGACTTTCAATTTCTCCACATTGTAAGGAATTATTTCGTTTTTTACTCGAAGTATGAGGGTGACGCTTATTGATAGAAACCGTTAGCTAATAGACTTAGGGTGAGTCCATCTCTGAAAAGCACGAGAGGACTATGTTAAAAAAGAAAAGTTTGCAGGGGGTGAAGTTATGCTTGACCTGATCTATTGAGCTTGTCTGGACATTGTTCTCTTTTCATTGTAGATTTCTTGAATTGGCAATACCGGTGTTTCTCAAATCTATGGAGTAGTGTCATTGACTTCAGCAACTACTTAATTCATACGAAGAATAGATTTTTCTTCATATATTCTGTTTTTTTTTTTCTTGCTGTGTCTGAAATCATTATATGAATAGTATCTCTTGAGGAGTTTACCAATCAAGTCATTTTGAGAGGGTTCTGATACTTGGGAGCAATCTGATTCTTGCTTTACTCTCGATTCTCCTTCAAGTTGCTTATTAGTAATCTTCACTTTTTCCTCTAGACGAATTTTTTTGGAAAAGAAGTTGGCTGATGCTGATGTCTCCGAAGAAGATCAAAACAACCTCCTCAAATACTTGGAGGCGAAAGAAACAGAGTACATGCGTCTTCAAAGACATAAAATGGGTGTTGATGATTTCGAATTATTGACAATGATTGGAAAAGGTGCATTTGGAGAGGTGATTTGTCCTATTCTTCTGTTCCTATATATTTCCTTCAACTTTTCCTTCAACTATTTCCTTTCTCAATGTTGTTGGCAACTTTTGCCCCATCTATTCATTTTCAATCGAACATGCTAATTTCATTGACCAGAGATCATTTACGGTGCTTTATAGCTTTGCTTATCCCTTAATCAAACACATGGTTATTTACTTTTGCATGAATGTTCTTGCGATAATGTGTATTGAATGCTCAACTTAGGAAACAAATTGAATGGAGTATGTTTTCTGGAGGACAAATGGAGTAGCAACATTAAGTTCATCAATTTTATTTCTTCATAATCAGGAAGGGACCATTATTGCTAGAAACTTATTAGGATGTTTTTGGTAGTCTGGAATTTTTTACTAGAAAGAATAGGATAAAATAAGAAGTATCTCAAGTTCCTTGACTCTGGCAAGAATGAAATATTAGGAATAATCGACACCAATACAGCAGAGACCAAATGATGAACCAAGCAGAACGAAACAAATGATTGGTGGATTTCCTTGATAAATTTACCCAAGCTGCTTGGTCAATATGAATGGAACTCCGCTCTGAGATGCTCAAAGGTGAGATTCTGATACCAGTGACACTAAGACAAAGATAGAGCAAATTAGAGAGCCAAATGGCATTACCAGGGATATAAGTAGATGATCTAATACCAGAAGGTAAGTTATATGATATGGCACAGAAAGCTTATACCGCTTAGCATTATAGAGAAATAAGAAAAAGGAGCAAATAGAATTAGCTTCCTGTCATAAAGAATTCCTGAAAAATTGGGATTTGGATGAACAGCTTTAAACTTGCTCAGAAACAATCTGATTTGAAAGTACTCTGGTCAACTGAATGTGTTTATAAATTCCTGTTAGGCTGAAGTTATGAATTGTAATCATGCTTCAGTTATAGATTTTTGACAATTTATATTCAATGGTATTCTATGGAATTAACAGGCAATAATAGGAGATTGGAAGTAGTAAAGCTGTGCCCATGGCAAAAATTTAATAACTTAATTGACAGTGGATAATAAATTAGTGAATTCATTAACAAAGAAAGGTTGTAATTCAAAGTTCATCAGGCATTGTTGTCACTCTTAATGTTGTAGATTTGGTTCTTTCTAGTGTTGTGGTGTCCAATAGCACTAGATTTGCACGGTTGTTTGGCAGGAAGTTTTTAACGTGTTAAAATGATTAATAAAGTAGAATGTTCCATCATTATGATGATATTGATCTTTCCATGCAGGAAATTGATTTTATTAGAATATTTTGTGTTATTAAGAATTTATAATAATGAAGAAAACGTACTACAAAAGCCGCACTGACTGGCTGCTTGAAAGTCAGCTTTTAACCCCTCCATCTTTCATTTGCTTCTGGAGTTACTGTAGATTTTTTAAAGCAAAAGCTGATAAAAGCACTGCCAAATAGTTATAAAATCAACTTGGATATAATAGGTCGTGATAGTTTATCACTCTATGTGAATCCCATAATCATCAATATAAGGGTAAAATTTACTGGTAAAACTATGCTGAACTTTATTCACTTTACTATTCATATTAGGAAGAAGTCAATATATTTAATATACAGCTATTGCATGTTATGTTTTCTTTTTACCATTTCCCTTCACCTTGTATGTCATTCTTAGCGCTTTGGAGAGATGATAGAAAACAGTAGTTTCTGCTTTGGACTTCAGGTTAGAATTTGCAGGGAGAAGACAACAGGTCAAGTATATGCAATGAAGAAGCTCAAGAAATCAGAGATGCTTCGTAGAGGCCAAGTAATGTTGGAACTTATGTCCTACTCTTGGTTTTAGCTTGTACTTTCATTCTTATTGTTGTCCAATTCTTTTTTTCTAGGTTGAGCACGTGAAAGCTGAAAGAAATTTGCTTGCAGAGGTTGACAGCAATTGCATCGTCAAACTATATTGCTCCTTCCAAGATGATGAGTTTCTTTATCTTATAATGGAATATTTACCGGGTGGGGACATGATGACTTTACTTATGCGAAAGGATACCTTGACTGAAGATGAAGCCAAGTTTTATGTTGGGGAAACAGTTTTAGCTATTGAATCAATTCATAAGCACAACTATATACACAGGTTGGTGTGAGACGTCTTATTTTGCATTTCTGCTGATGTTATACGTGAAAGAAAATATCCTTTCATGTGGCACAAACTTGTGGATTTACCTCCTTCATGTTCTATGTTCCAGAGACATAAAGCCTGATAATTTACTACTAGATAAATTTGGGCACCTGAGGCTGTCAGATTTTGGATTATGCAAACCATTAGACTGCAGTACGCTGGAAGCAAAGGATTTCTCAGTAGGAAAAAATGTTAATGGATCAAATCAAATTGACGATCGCCCTGCAGCTCCAACACGCACACAACAAGAGCAATTACAACACTGGCAGAAGAACAGGAGAATGCTCGTAAGATCCCATAATTGCTCAATATAGTATGATGCAGCTCTGTTCTTTGAACGATGGTAGTTGGGGTTCCTTCTCCCTGCAGGAGTGCTCTTAAAGTAGTCTCTCTCATACATTCTGGTGTGGAAATTGAAGGACGTATGATTCCAGCAAAACAAGAATGCTGAGCACTAATCTTGATGATTTGCTTTTGGCCTTTCTTTTAATAGTAGCTCTGATTCACAGTCTTGGTAAAAGTTGTCATCTAATACTGTAGGCTTATTCGACTGTGGGTACACCTGACTATATTGCTCCAGAGGTTTTGTTGAAGAAAGGTTATGGGTTGGAATGCGATTGGTGAGTATTCCAGTTTGTGTAATATAAGTTATTATACAAGATAAATGAAGTTTCTTGCTTGTTGGACATGTTGTCTTTTCCATGGAGATCCAATTGAATTTCTGCAGCATGCTTTAGATAATCTAAAAGTGCATTTGGCATTTGGAGAATGTTACATTCACTCTTGGTTTTCATCTCGCTAGATCTTTTAAAGAGTTACCTATCTTTGTTCACTATCCTTTTGAAGGTGGTCTCTTGGTGCTATCATGTTTGAAATGCTCGTGGGGTATCCGCCATTTTACTCTGATGACCCAATGTCTACTTGTAGGAAGGTAAGCCTTGACTTGACGCCATTCACTATTTTACAGAAAAATGCCATATGCTTTGTCTAAGTTTTGTTTCTTTCATTTTTATGCATCTATCACAAGTTTTGTTGAAGAATGTTTCTGTGCTTTCACTTATTTTAGATATAAATTGTCCCCCTATAGATACATGTGTTTGTAAGTATTTAATGATTCTTCTGGCCTTTCGTTTTTCTGCATGACGAAGTGCTACTTTTAATCCTTTTGATATCAGCCTGTATTGCTCAGAATGTGCAACATCAAGTTGCTTGTCTAGTTGGCTACATATCCTTGTGCTATAAATATAATTTTGATAACTGACCACTGATACTCTTTTGCTGTAGCATCCATGCCCTTAGTGGTAGATTGTGGTTGAATATCTCTATTTTGTTTCTTGGTCATCACAAATACACTCCTTTGTTAATTATGTGCAGCCTGTGAGATCAACAATTAATAGTATGGTCTGGTATGAATTTATTTTGCACAAGATATAAGGTTATTCCTTTTTTGGACCCTTGCGAAGGATTTTTCAAGAATTGAAATAGTTCAAGTCAAGCTTTGAACTCACTTGCATGAGCTAGTTAGGCTCTCTTAAACTATTTCAGGCTTGGGAAGATTTTCTGCTATGCTTACTGGAGGTTGAAAGAAAAAGGAGGGAATTGGGCTACAAGAGAGTACTAAATGAAGAAGAACTAGGATTAAGTCAACATGCACTGGCGGTTTCTTGCAAATGATTAAACAGTAGGAAGGATTGTGTCATGCAACTTTCAATTTTTCCATTGCTTAACTCTTATCTATGATGAATTGGCAGCGAGAAAGGCCAACTGCGAACGACCATGGAATAGTTCATTTGTGAAATTGTTGAGGGACATTTTGGATCTGTGGTGGTGGACGTATTGCATTTGACTAAGTTGTATGGATAATATTATCAGTTGGCAATATGAATATGTTTTTATGTGAATTGTTTCACTGGATTCATTTAAAGCATCTTGAACATTTAAGTTCTTGACAAAAGGTAAAAATATAACATTTAAATTAAACATGTAATCAATCCCACTGTATAGTTGACACATGAAAATTATAGAAAAAGGAAAATAGGTGAAAGGTAGTGGGGAGTTGTTTCTCTTGTCATTCATTCAGTTAGTTTATTTAGATGATACTTCCGATACTAATGCTTTTTTGTCTGCGTGTGTTTCTTTTTTATTTGTTACTTTGTTTGGGTCTGGTTGCCTGCATCAGGCTTGTTCACTTGCCTTACAGTTTCTTTTTGTGTGTTCTATTCAAGCAGATTGTGAACTGGAGAACTCATTTGAAGTTTCCTGAAGAAGCAAAGCTTTCTTTAGAAGCAAAAGACTTGATCAGCAAACTTTTGTGTAATGTGAATCAGAGATTGGGTTCAAAAGGAGCACATGAAATAAAGGTGTTGTATGGTGTGTTCTATTCTATTCTTGCACCCTTTCCGCAGAATGAATTATAAGTAAGAGATTCATTTAGCTGGTTCTCCATTTCCAGGCTCATCCATGGTTTGCCGGCACTGAATGGGATAAACTTTATCAAATGGAAGCTGCATTTATTCCCGAGGTTAAAGATGAGTTGGATACTCAAAATTTTGAAAAATTTGAAGAGGTAAACTTGTACTTCATCTTCACTAGATTTGCATACTTATAGTCATGTTTCCTGTATTACCTGCTCCATTGGCTTCTCATATTTATGAGATCTTCTGCCTTTTTCTTTTTGGCAGCAATCTGATACTCATGAAAACTCATCGAGCAAAGCAGGTCCATGGAGAAAGGTGAGTTGAACTCTACAGCAATGTCAAGATTGGTGTTTAATCAACACACATTGTCTCATCTCTTTTGTATATCAATATTATATGTTCTGATTTACCATTTTTGCCTTAAGTTTCTCTCTCATACCATGATGATTGACAATCTTTTGAAAAAAAAATGATGACAAACAATGTCTGAAATTATTTGAACTTCCAACTTGAACATAGCTTAATGTTTCTGTTCTTCAAGATATGTATAGATGGGCCATTAGTGGGACCTCAAAAATTTAGTTTTCAAATTATGTCATCCTAGTTATATTAGATTTGCATGAAGGCAAGGACATTACAAATTGAGTAATTTGACAATATTGGTTTGAGCTTAATCCTGAATTCTGTTTAGTTGAAAATTAAGACCTGTCATAGCTCAACTTCGCATGTCTAAAGTATACGAATTCCCTTATTCTAGTCTTAGAGCAAAGCAAGTCTGTTTTTATGTCTCTGCCTGTTCTCTCTCAATGTTTAGTTTGGTAGAAGTTTGTCCAATACAGGCACATGCATCTATGCACCTCTATTTCAACCCCCCCCGGGGGGCCCCCAACAGAGCATGCCAGCGCCTATGTGGGTGTCAGAGACAGACAGCTTAAATAAGCTGTGGATCTCCATTGCCATTCCAATGTCATGCAAAATCACTGTAACTATGGTTAAGACAAACTTTGCAATACTGATCTGCAGAGATATGGGTGGTTGAGCATTAGAGATGTAGCATATCGTTCCTTTAGATATTTTGAAGTTATTGTTATGCTCTCAGAATGATATATTAATTTCCTAGTTAAGCTGTTGTTCTTGTATTTTGTTGTGGTTTGTTACTGTAGATCTAGAAATAAGAGACACATCTCCCCTGGTACTAGAGCAAGCATATCACAATCTTGTAGCTGCCAGTCTGTTACTTATTGATCGTTATTACTCCACTTTGTGTTCATTATTGAGATTTCATGCTGATTGTTTCTCGCTTTGTGGTTGCCCTTCCAGTTTGAGAACTGCTAATGACAAACAAGCAAAGTCTATCTTAACTTACCTCATTTCCTATAATTTTCTTGTGTCTTGCAGATGCTCTCTTCTAAAGACATCAATTTTGTTGGATACACATACAAGAACTTTGAAATTGTCAATGATTATCCAGTCCCCGGAATGGGTATTCTCTCTCTATCTGATAGATGAACTGCATTGATTATATAAGAATAGAACTGTATGTCATGGATTGAAATTTTGACAAGATTGTGGTTAGCAAAGTTTCAAGGGTTAGTTTCACTTTATTTTTGAAGGATAATGAAATTCCTATATCATGTCATACAGGCAATGAATGTTCCACTAATTTTTATACCATGAGTGGTTTGAAATTTCATTCATATATTCAATGGAAGCTTTTTTTAATTTCTGGTTATTTAAGTAGAGAGGGTCTCACGATACATGGATTTTTAATGTACCACACTTGGGTGCACCAAAACAAGCCAGTCCTTGCAATGAAATAGTCGTCTTCTTCTCTTTCTCATTGCCCCATTTATTTCCCCTTGGCATATTGCTCTAGTGAACTAAAAGAAAGATAAGGTAATTTATTTTGATATCCATCTCAGCTGAGTTGAAGAAGAAAAACAGCAGATCAACAAGGCCATCCGTGAAGTCACTTTTTGGTAAGTCATCCTTGTCTGTGGTAATTGTATAGTAGCAAGTAGAAAATGCACTCCTTTTCTGCTTTGTCTTTTGTAATTTATTTTAAGTGCAACTGGAGACTTCTTGATGACTCATTTTTCCCTCTCGGTCTTGAAACTTTGGCAGAAGAAGAAGAGTCGAAGTCTACAGGTACCAGCATTGACGATCAATCTAGTCAAGGAAGCGATTGCAGATGAATACCTAGGACTTGTAATATATCATAGGTGTGAAACCAAGCATGCTCGCAGAGTCGAGATCACATCACAAGCTATTTTAGCTAGGAAAGAAATTAAGTATTAAACAATGATCACACTTGCGGTGTATATGATATTTGCTCTGATTGCAATCCCTTACTCCTGGGGGAGTTGAATGGATTTTCTTTTTCCTAATGTAGGTGAAGGGGATGGGCGCATAGGATCTGATTTCGGGGTTTGATTTGGTTCAAGATGTTCGCGGAGGACTCCAAAGCCAAGTCTCAGAAAAGAACAAAAATCTAACAAGGCATCTGAAACTTTCCCTCGACATATCAAATTGCAGATATTTATTTTGTTGGAACATTTCAGTGTAACAATAGTGTAAGTTGCATTATAAGTGCGGGAGATACAAACATTGGAAAGATCTAAAATTGGATTTGGGATGTGCAAAAGTCTGTTTTCACGTAGTTTTCATAGTTGGAAGCTTGAGAATAAAGCCCTCGTCAGCGTGGTGTTTCGATCTCTTATCTTTTATCTGATGCTCCTTGCTTCCACTTCTGTTTCTGTGTTTATCATTGCTTATTTTTCAAATTTTCAAGTGTTTTGGCATGCACGTAAAGACTAGTTTGGCAGAGGGAAGGTAAGATGGAAAAAGGATTAATTACTCCCGGTCAAACATTCACCAGAGAACGTCGGCCTCAATAGGGAATTCCCATGATCTAATGGGCTCATGTGAACATGATGTGTCCGATCAAAATTTAAGTACGACGACAGACTTTGCTTGAGTTATCGAATGCAAATTTTTTACTAAGTGAACTCACCTAATATGTATCAAGTGTTAATATCACGAAAAATTTTAAACTGTTATATCTATAATAAATTTAGCTCAAATTAATTTTTTTATCTATAAACATCTCAAATCAGTACATCTGTAACAAATTTATTCCAAATTAAGTTTTTGACCATAAAAAAATCAAACTCATATTATGATGAATTTATCTTCCATTAATTTCCATTAAATTGAATTAATATCACGAAAAATCACAAATTAATACATCTATAATAAATGGAGGGAAAATCCAAAACTAATATATCCATCAACCCCAAACTAGTACATTCATTAATTGTTATGTGTTATTTAACACAACAATTAATAAAAATTAACTGAAACTAATCGAGGGTTTTGTCACTAAGGTACCATTTTGAAGTTTTTTATAGTCAAAAAATTAATTTAATATCAATTTAGGATTTTTCATAATACTAACTATACATATCAACAGTGCACATGAGCCTTTACTAATACATGGATAGCCATCCATTCATACCCATCAATCAAAAGTCTCTTTCATCAAGGCATAGATAGCAAGAAAATATTAGATGCATAAGTTGCGTCGGCACAACAAATTGGAAGCCCATCCATTGAGTGACATATGTCCATAAGTAGGCCCACTTATCAAATTTCTCTCCCTTTCTTACACCCTGTCTTCTCCCATGGGTCCAAGAACAAGCATAAGTCCCCCATGCCCATCGTTATCACTTGCAACCCCAAGCCCTTGCATCCTCGAGACCCTCTGTGATTTGAGTCATCGCCTCCCTCCCAGCTTCCAGATTTGGCGAGGGTCCCTCGCTAGATGCAGCATGGGGGCGATCCTCACCTTGGCCGCAAGAGTCGGGCCCTCACAGAATCCCCTCGTTGGATTCGGCAACAGCGACCTTGGCCTACAAGTTTCCAATTTGTTGTGTCGCATAACTTATGCACCCAATATTTTCTCAAAGATAGCATATCTATTCTATTTTGTTCTTTTCATTACTCATCAGACAACTAATAGAACTGTATATCAGAGAGCACTAGAAAAACAAAACATAAAGACTAATTCACAATCTTTATTGCAACAGGAGCTATTATCATTCTGCCCATTTTTTTTTATCAAAATAAATTTTAATTCATTATCAAAATGATTCATGCAATGAATATCTATAAGAAAATATCAAAAGTCGTCCTAATAAGGCAAGCTCGTAGAGCTCCAAAACAAATAAAAAGCCAAAAATCAAGGTACATCATCACACGCTCGTCTTTCAAAAACAAATTTGTAACCGCATCCAAGTAAAAGGATAAGCAGCCGATCATCGAATCAAATATCATCATTAGTAATGAGCACATATCGAGATCTCCATTTGTAGTCACAGCTTTGCCTTTTAGTTATATGCACCAATGTTCGGTGTCCCCAACATTATCGTTATACAAAGACAATATAAACATGTTGAACAAGCTCATATCTAACACATATGAAAGTGAGCCTTTTTGCGAGTGCGAGACACTAAAGCTCTTAACAAAAAGGGTTGAATGGACATAGATTTAACACTAAAACCGTTGTGAACACCATTAAAAATGGAGACAAAGTATTTATTCTTTAAAACTCCCAAATTTAGAATTAAATCAGAAAGAAAAACTTTCAAATCTAAGATCCGGAGATCAAAGCTCCTAAATCGTAAACTAGATCAAGAAAGTAATGAAAGAAACAAGAGTAAATAAAAAAGAAAGCAACTAGGGAGAGATTTAGGTCAAATCTCTCCCCTCCAGAAATTGAGAGATGGAAAAAAGGGTGCAATTGTCTGAGAGAGAGAGGATTAGGAGTTTCGAAGAGTGCAAGATTATGATAATTCAAGAATTTTGCTCGAATATGACCAGATGACAGGAGTTTGAAAAGTCGTCCCTTAAAGAAAGTAGAACAAAAATTCACTTGTGCGCATACTAATATATGCAACGTAATATCTACTATGTAAAAGCCAATTCAATGGGGGTTTAAGCTTCAAACATTTATCCAAAAATTTGTGCCCTTCATTAAGATATGTATCACAGTAAGAAGGACAAAATCACGACTTAAATAGAAAGACAATTGTCAGCTAATCCATAAATAAGTTATTTCTCAAAAATAAACTCAGGTGTCTCCCCGGACCACTTCTTTCCCCAATTCTCTCATATTCAAATATTATTCATAGTGTCTATGAGTTTTTAATCAATCTATAGTGTAAGGAGTTGATAGATATACAAACTGGAAATAAATTTTTAATCTAATTCTAATTGGAATAGAATCACGTTCTAATTAGAATGACGTTCTAAAACTATACGTGAATTACAGTGTAGAGAGAGGACGAGGAGGGGTGCTTCCCATTCCAAGGGGGATACCTAACCCCAGGTCACTGTCCAACATTTCCGATTTCATGAAGGCACGAAGTAACTCAATCATGCTGGGAGAAGCATAAGGGATGCGAGATAATGACATAAATGGGTTGCGAGGGTGATGGTAAAAGCTTGTGTTAGGAATCTACCCATGAAAGTAGTATCATGTGGAAGATGTTGGAAGGTGGGGTTAGCTCTTTGCGTAAAAATTGTAAGTGGAACTCGTAGTTATCGAGTAAAGAGTGAGTGACGTGGAGAGAATGATACAACTTGTTTATAGGAGTGGCGTCATGACTGTTAGTGCTAGGGGTTTTAGGATAGATCGATTATTTTTCTACGGAATTTTGAAGGTAGGGTTGGCCTCTCGTGTACAAACTGGTCAAGAGTTGATGTCACTTTTCTAATGAGACCATGACAATCCGAAACCAATTGTTGTTCTAAAGTTTTCTACGTGTCTTGCTCGAAGGATTAGATTCCCGAGCCAAGTTGGGTGTGGTACGATCCAATACAAAGATGTTATTTGCCGCAATGTTCTTTGGAATAACTATAGAAGAGAGGTTGGTCCAATGT
Source organism: Angophora floribunda (assembly GCA_014182895.1). Taxonomy (NCBI): domain Eukaryota; kingdom Viridiplantae; phylum Streptophyta; class Magnoliopsida; order Myrtales; family Myrtaceae; genus Angophora; species Angophora floribunda. The sequence goes on from CM024706.1 coordinate 14,750,302, forward strand.
TATTGACTCACCAAGCACTGTACGGGCTATTTTGCCACTAAGGAATTATCAACCCATGACAAGTGGTATTAGAGCAGGATCCCTTCAGTAGGTGGATGATTTAGGGAAAACTTGTGGTCTACCTAGCCCTATGAGGGCAAGGAATGATTGTCGAGACTAGAACAACTCAAACAACATGCAACTCTCATCTAGCTTCTAGGATGACAATTGGGCGAAAGAACAGAATTTACTCACTGAATAGGGATAATGTTTTTGGATGAATTGACGAATCTCAAGAAAAGGCATGCTATCATGTTTCCAACAAGAGGAGAACCTTTCATTAATCTATTGAGATAAGGAGAAACTTAGTAGGCGAAAGAAGGTGTTGTCTAGGGATTTCAGTTAATATTATAGTTGTTAGGGAGTATAAGTGACTAAAGATTCATGATCAGCTTTGATTGGAGGAAGCTACCAATGGAGTGCAATGGCTTGTTCTATTGAGCGAGCATTGTGAATTGATGCATGACCTAGAGGCACATCAATGGTTGAAGACTATTCAATGTATGACCCAGAGTGGCATATTAACAGTTGAAGAACATAGGGGAGGACAGAACAACCCTCAACAAAGACGTTGCGAAATTGAGAAGGGGAGAATGTCATGGAACAGAATGACATGAGGATTTTCCTATACTCGCATATCCATGTGAATAGAGATTGAGGTTATCGGGTGAAAAGTGAGTGATGCATATAGAATAATATTACCAGTTTGTGGGAGTGACGTTAGGACGATTGGTGCTAAGAGTTATAGGATCGGTTATATATCTACAAAACTCTAAAGGCGAGATTAGTCTCCCATGCACAAATTGGTCCGAAGTTGATACCGCTCTCGTGACGAGTGATTGTGTACCTAAAATGTTCAGCTGATCAATAAATTGAAACCAATTGTTGTACCTAAAGTGTTAATGTTCAAAGGACTAGATGCCTAGGCTAAGTTAGGCATGGCACGATTCGATAGAGAGATCGTAATGATCCAATTCACTATATTGATCTAAAGAATAACTATAGAAGAAAAGTTAGTCTAGTATTCTCAACTTACCAAGCATCACATAGACTATTCTGCGGCCAAGAAACTACTGGCTCATGACAAAAGCATTGACCTTTTATGTAAGGACCTAGGGAGAGGCAACAACAATTAAAGGAATGCAAGCAAGCAACCGAATATTCCCTAACAAGGGCATTGCAAAAATCAATCAGGAGGGAATGTCATTGTCTGCTCTTTTTTTCATTTCATGAAGGCATGGAAGGGAACTCCACAATGTCAGAAGAAGAATGATCAATGCAAGATAGATGATACAACTAGATTATGGGAGTGGTATTAGAAAGTTTTTGCTAAAAATCCATTGATAATATGAATATCATGTGCAAAATATCCCAAAGCAGACTTGGCTATCGAGCACATAGTGGATGAAAATCGATGCCGCTCTTCTAATAATGGTCATGGCATATCAAAACCAATTATTGTGTTGAATTAAGATGCATGCCTTGAACATAAAATGTTCAAGTTAATGGAAGACAAAGCATGGTCTCATAGCAAGACATTCCACAATACAAACAATCGGATGATTACAATGGAAGGCTTGGCTTGAATCGAGACAAATCAGCCTGAACTATGACACCCTTTAGTAAGTGTCAGAATCGAACTGAAACTTCGTGCATTTTTTATTCGATTCAGTTTTCAGTTCAAATAATGGAACAATAAACATTATTTTTTCCGATTTGGGTTATCTCGGTACCGAACCAAACCAAAAATTTTAACAAAAAATAAACACCCAATTTAAAATCTCTCTTTTTTTTTTTCTCACCCCTTAACCAATTCAGTTCCAATAACCAGGACAACAAGAGGAAAACCGAAAAACCAATGGTTCAGTTCTGCAACTCACCCTATCAGTTCGGATTTCGTGAAAACCCAAACCCAACCATTGACACTCCTACCAATTAGTACTACTCCATTAAAGGCTGGCAGTCCTTTTCAGAGAGTTTCCCCACAAACCAAAGGCACCCTACGATACCGAAGCGTTAGGGTCACTGCTTGGAAATTACTCAAACCAATATTTCCTGCACCACGTGAACCTCTACTCCGGCCACAAACAGGTCTTGCCACTGCAAAAAATCTATTAAAAATTGATAAAATTTCCTCATTTTAAACTACAATCCGTAAAGATCGGCAAATCGTCTGCAAAGTAAAAGATGAGTTGAATAGGTTTTCCACAATTTGGATTATAACCCAGTCTTCCTCGCAAAGCAGCTTCATTTAACATCCTATTGAAAGTCATGAAACCTTTTTGAAATGTGCTGTGCAGGAATTAGACTGCCCATTGTGGAAGCAATAATCTAGAGGGACAAGAAACAGCTGGTTTCTCAATGAAATTGATATTCATTTCGTGCAGTACAAGTTTGAAATTTCTCGTCTAGTTCCAAGATCTTACACCATCATTGCCATGAAAAGAACTAGCTATGGAGCTTAATATTATAAGTGACTTCACTGGCAGCAGCACATCTCTGAAACGAGAGCGACAATTACACATGCAACTTCAGTAGATGTTTAGACATTATCCACCAAATTTGCAGATTTAGCAAAAAATAGGTCCACCAATTGATTTTCCCTTCACTATAAAATAGGAAGAATACCGACCAATGCAAAACAGCTAACCTCTTGACAGCGAAAAATTCTGATAGATCAAGGTCATGTCTACCACAGCAAACCTCCATTCCCAGCACCCTCATAAATTCTACATGAGGGCTTCAGCAAGACAGTTATATATTAGGGCCGAAAACATCTTATGTCCTTCCAGTATTTGATTCTCCCATGTTAATGCCTGCTGCTCCAACCTGAGCGGAACTCTGGGACTCCATCACCACTTGCTGCTGAACAGCTTGTGGCTGACTCTGTGCCCAGCTTGCTCTGTTTCCAGGATCTCTCCTTTCAACCTGCATTGTTTCACGACGCCTGTCATACCGTGGGCGAGGCCGCCTCATTGGCTGCCTCTCGTTATACCAATATTGTGGCCGGTGAATGACTTTACCATCGATGAACAAATCACCTGATAACATGCTCCGAGAATTCAGAAAACAGAAATTATTTGCAAATTAGCAAGGGGGATACAAATGAACAGAAGCAACAGGCTCATAACTGGCAATAATATGGTTAAATGCTTTAGATACCAACCTCCATAATCTTTGTTTGGCACATCAAGATACGAATCGGGTAAAACCCAGAGAACACCAGGTAATCCTATTCAACCAAGGCAAAGCAGTAATCAGACTCGAGCCAACACCATCTGACACCAAGGCAACACCAATCCTCAATCATCGAATTGATTGGAATCTCCAACAAGAACATCAGTCATTAATAAAAATTAGACCTATGAACGGACTGAAGTAGAAAAATTTCCGAGCTTATTGAAGACACAAGAATCCAAAAACCATTCGAACATCCTTAAATCCTAAACCCAGATTAAAATGAATCACCTTTAACTTTATAGGAGAGCTCCTCGGAGATCAAGCACCCGAATCCAGTATAAGTGGTCGAGCAAACCGAGTAAATCTTCTTCTTCGCCTCCTCCTCACTGAAACCTCGAATACATGCAAATCACCACCAAGAAACAGAGATACAAATAAACCGAGCACACTCAGCTTGAACTGGGAACGGAAATTTAAAAAAAGAAAAAGAAAAAGGACATAGCATCGAAATGGGTTCTTTAACTCTGTTACCTTCCGACGACAGAGGCTAGGGTTTTGACGTAAGCATTGATCATCTCTTCCTCGGAGGGCTTGGGGTCGGTGGGGAACTCCATGACGATGAGCCAGTGCTCGTAGTCGCAGCCGTCAAGGAGGATCGTCTCCTTGGGAGGCCGGTTGCTCCAGTTTGGCGACGGGTCATTCAGCGGCGAGTAGCCCGACCCGGATGTCTTGGGGCGGGTCAGGACGTTGAGCGGGTCGGGTCCGCGTCTGGGCAAAGGCGAGGCGGCGTTGAGGAGAGGAATGGCGAGGCGAGAGCGAGAGGATGAAGATGGAGATGGGGAAGACAAGGTTCCAGCGAGGAGCGAGGCTAGGGTTCGACGAGCTGTAGTGGACGCCATTCTCGTCTCCCTGCTCTTCTGCGTAACCAAAATCCCAATTCCGGCCGTGCGAAACTCAAATTAAAATCATAGGCAAAGAAAATAGCTGCCTTGGTCATTCCTTCCTAGTTCTTCTTTCCTTATATTAAATCCATTTAAATAAATTATCGCTCAGTAAATTTATATTCATTTTAACTTCACTTTTTCCACGTAACAATGAAAATGTGAGAGATTCAAATCCTCATCTTGTCACAAGAGTTAGGGTGAAAATAATTTAATTTTAAATATGTATTTCGACTCTCATAATATGATGAAAATTTAAAAATAAAATGAAAGTTAAAGTAAAAATAAAGTAGAATTGAAAATAAAAATCACGTCCATTTTTTTTAATTCTCTAATAATTTATCAAATATATTATCATTATCATCAACCTCACTGATAATTTCATTATCCTCATGTCATCATCTAATTAGTGTTCATCATCACTGTTGCTCCATTAGTGTTCTTGAGAATTTGTTATATAATTTTAATACATGTACTCAATTGAATTTAGACAATTAAAAATAGGTTCTCTTAAATTGGTGAATTCGTACTTATTTTAATATATTAGCAAGTTTGAGCTGTTTATTCCATATTTCATGTCCATCAAAATTCGGATTCAGCATACTATAAGACACCTCCTGAGTGGTTTTTTGCCAAAGAAACATCACAATACTTCATTAAAACCAACCCAATCAACTATATCTTTCAAAAGCAATTCTAACAAAAGAAGATGGGGGTGTCAACACCTAATCACCTTACCTTGATATGCCGACCAATTTGCACTTTCTTTACCAACACCTATAATCCCATTAAAAGATAAAATCTCAAGAACAGGAGAGTGGATGTCCGCAATATGACGAGATATCTTCCAGCTAGTGCTGAATTTCCCAGCCTTCAGACTCTTGTCGACACCGGTTATGAATCAATTTTGAGTACCACCTTCTTCCATTGTTTCATTTTAGTCAACAAAACCGATGGGGAAGCATCCGACTTAGCTTTAACAATCATTTTGGAATCATCAATTGTCATACAAGCCGAAAAAGAATTTGGACATAACATGCTTTGATGGATCGAGTTACCGATGAAATAACACTATCGAGAAGATAAATATTGATGGGGTTACCCAATTATAGGTATTGACAATTATAGAATTATCAATGAATGAGGAGTTACTAAATTCTTGTTACGCATAAAGTTGTTGTTCTAGAACTTTATCAACAACATATCAATGGGAGGCCATTCTAAACAACTTTTGGTTATTTGATGAAATCTTGAGGTGTTTATCTTCTAGTTGAGGTGGGAACACGAATTTTACAAGATCGAAGAATCAAGAATACAAGTTCCTAGGTCATTTAATTGCATCTCTAATTTCTAGGAGTCTTTAATGTTTTGTAAGTTTCAAGAGTCAAAGTTCATAGTCTCTAGGCTCTTTATTATACTTTCTAGTTCTAAGTTCTTTAATGTTTTAGTAGTTCCCTAGACATCATCTCTTCTATAAATAGAAGAATGTATTCCATTATAATGTAGATGATTTTGATGAATGAATATATGTGAGAGTGAATATTTTTGGAGAGTGGATAGCTCCTTTATCAGTTTCTTGGTCCTCCACTAATACGTGTGGATTCAATGGTACAAAAAGGGGGACACCATTTGCTGCTCAAACCGCAACAAGAAATACTATTCAGACCGTAGTAGATCAAGGTACGCAATGAGTAGAAGTCATTATAAAAGGTCTTGGTCTCGGAAGAGATGCATCATTAAGAGCTATTCATAGAAGTGGTATACTATTAAGTTTTGTACGTGATATATTCCTTATGCCACATAATGGTTGTAGACCTCCTAAAAAAAGACGTGTAGAAATCAAAATGAAAGAGATTTCACGAGAAATAAACGATTCAATGATCTGATCAAATAATATTATTATGGTTTGAGAGAAAGTAAGAGTATCTACTCGGACACTATCGTGGAAGTGTGTTGAATCAAGAATAGACAATAAGCATCTTTATTATGGACACTTTATTCTATCTCCCCTTATGAAAGGGCAAGCCGATACAATAGGCATTGCGATGCGAAGAGCTTTGCTTGGTGAAATAGAAGGAACATATATCACCTGTGCAAAATTTGAAAAAATACCACATGAATATTCTTAACGACCCTAAAATGGTGGCAAAACTCATCAAACCAGGTTTGTGAAAATGGAATTCCCCTTTTTATATTTGAAACATTTGATACTCCTTTAGCACAACAAATACTAGCCATTCCCCTAAGCATGCATTCACAGCCAGAGAAATTGCGATGGACCTCAAACAAATCAGGTGCATACCAAGTTAAAAGTGGTTACAATAAACTACGCAACCTCAGAACAACACAACAAGATCCACAAGCCTCCTCCTCATTTCAGGTTCCCAACAAATTATGGACAAAAATATGGAAACTACACACTCTTCTCTGAATCAGGTTTTTTATGTGGAGCATGTGTAATGAGGGCCTTCCTACGAAATGCAACCTTTACAAGAGACGAATATTACTTGACACCCTTTGTCTAGTATGCACGCTAGCTCCAGAATCCACCAAACACCTGTTTATACTTTGCGGTTGGACAAATAAGTCATGGTCAGATTTTGGTTTAGGCTTGTCCACTGACCCTACGCTCATTACAAGGATAGATAAATGGGTTGCTGAGTACCTGATTTCGAGAGCTTCTACGCAAGACAAAGCTCTGTTTTCCATCGCTTATGGCTAATATGAAAGGCATGGAATGGGCTGCTGTTTTAGGGGTGACTGCCAATTCCAAGGTGCATCAAACAGGATGCAACAATCAGCAACCAAATCTACCAGAAATGGGTCTCGCATAAACTAGTAGCAGCAAAAAATCAACACACTTTTACCGAGCAATGGATGCCTCCAGAGTGTGGCTCCGTCAAAATTAACGCTAATTGCTCTTGGTCCGCCTCTGACTTGGAAGGTTCGATTGTTGGAATTTGCAAAGGAAGCGATGGCGTGCTCATCAACAGAATTGCGATGAAGATCCATGCTCAATCAGCCGAAATCACCGAAACCCTAGCGGTTCATACTGTGCTCCTTTGGTTGAAAGAAGCCAAAGACTCGAACTCAAACTGGGGAAGTCTTCACTGAACGAAGCCCTTTTGCACGTGCAAGTCTCCTGTGACAATCTATCGATGGTGGAGCATATTATGGGCCAAACAGAGTTGGTGTGGGCTTCCCAAAGCCTAGTTCAAGATTGCAAATAGCTATCGGGCCAACTTCCACAAGTCCAATTAATTTTTGAACCAAGAGGTACTAACGTGGTAGCGGATTGGGTAGCCAAAACCCACCGAGCCAAAAGACTCCCCCACAATTGGGTGTCGATGCCTCCACACTCGCTATTTTCGCTTTTATGCTTAGACTTTTCAAAATGAATGTACTTTTTTTCCTCTGGATGACGATCAATGAAGTATGTTCATGACCAAAAAAATAAAAATAAATAATAGTAGGTATTCAAGAATCAGTACATGAAATTTTAATGAATTTGAAAGAAATTGTATTGAGAAGTAATCTATATGGAACTCGCAACGCGTCTATTTGTGTCAAGGGTCCTGGATGTGTAACTGCTCAAGACATCATCTTACCAACTTCTGTGGAAATCGTTGATAACACACAGTATATAGCTAATCTAACGGAACCCATTAATTTGTGTATTGGATTACAAATCGAGAGGAATCGCGGATATCATATAAAAACACCAAAAAACTTTCAAGATGGAAGTTATCCTATAGATGCTGTATACATGTGTCACGGACTTATCGATCTAGCGTTCCCTTCGCACCTGTGCGGCCTTAGGATTCTCCCTAAGTAGCATTTCCACTCAAACTCACAAGAATTCTAGAGAGAGAAACTCTAGAAAGAGAAGCTTAGATTCTATTATTTTTGTAGAATGGGATGGATATAATGAGGGGGAGGAGACCCCTATTTATACAAGCACAGGTAAATCATATCTGTAGATCTCTCATTGATCTAACGGTGGAGATTGTATCTCCCAAACTATCACCTACCCGCATTAATTACATAGGTGTATCCCCAACTACCACCTACTTGCATTAAATACATTGGTGTATAATTACCGTATCGCCATGCCCCTAGAAATATTTTAGAAGAATCAAGAAACTCTAGGGCTTGGGGATAACGGTTGAGGGTCATTCATACCAAGGATCGATCACAACATCGATCAAGAACCCTCGTGGACCGTTTGTATCTTCGAGTTGTGACATTCTTCCCCAACTAATTGGGCGATGTCCTCGTCGCGTCTTCGGTATGGTATGCTTCAATTTGCTTCTTGAATTGCCAAAGAGCGTCCGTAGGTTCCCAGCTCGCTTCACTCTCCGAAAGACCCTTCCATTGAACCATGTATTCCCGTTTCAGCACACAATACCACTTCCGTATGACTCGGTCTGCTATGATGTAATCGATTTCTCGATCATACAAGGTCTTCGCTCCCAATGGTGCCCATTGCAACTCCCCTCGGTTCGGATCTTTCTCATCTACATGGAAAGGTTTGAGCATACTTACATGGAAAACTGGATGTACCTTTAGTTTAGGTGGTAACTCGAGCTTGTATGCGACATTTTCGACCCATTGAAGCACACGGAAGGGCCCCTCGTAGCGTCGGATCAACCCCTTATGCACATCTTTGTATCGAAGAACCATGTGTAATTTGGCTAACACTTGGTCCCCAACTTGGAATTCCACGTGCCGACACTTTTGGTCCGCTCACTTCTTCATGCGCTTCAATGCCTTGTGTAGGCACACCCTTGCCAAGTTTGCTTGTTCTTGCCAATCCTTCATGAACTTGAAGGTAGGAGGGCTACTCCCCTTATAGCCCGAGGTAACCACACTTAGGGTTTGCGGTTGTTGTCCCGTCACGATCTCGAACGGGCTCTTGCCGGTAGACTCACTCCGATGCAAGTTGTAGGAGAATTGGGCCATGTCGATCAATTTTGCCAAATTCACTTGCATCATGCTCACGTAATGTCAAAGATAAATCTCTAGGAGTGCATTGATCCGCTCCGTCTGACCATCGGTTTGGGGATGCAAACTCATGGAGAAGTTCAACTCCAATCCGAACAGCTTGAAGAGCTCCGTCCAAAACCACCCCGTGAATTGGGGATCACGATCACTCACGATCGTTTGTGATACTCCCTAGTACTTGACCACATGCTTCAAGAAGAGCTTAGCCGCCTCCTCGACCGGGCAATCCTTTATCGCTGGCATGAACGTCACATACTTGGAAAACTGGTCGACCACCACCATAAGCATCCGACACCCTTCGAACTTTGGTAGTTTGACGATGAAATCCATGGAAACACTTTCCCATGGATGAGTGGGGATGGGAAGTGGCTCCAGAAGCCCCGGCAACGATCGTTGCTTGAGCTTATCTTGTTGGCACACAAGATAAGTCTTCACATACGCATTGATGTCGTCCCGCATCTAAGGCCAGTAGTACTATTCTTTGACGAGCGCCAATGTGCGGTGGATCCCCGGATGACTCGCCCACTTCGAATCGTGGCATTCTTGTAGTACTTCTTTCCTCAATTTCCCATGGAGTGGCACGTACAGTCACCGCCCCTTGGTGTAGAGAAGCTCGTCTTCACACCAGAATTGATGGGTCTTGCCCTCTTGTGAGTACCGCAGGAGTCCTTGAGCCCCTCCTTGATACGTTCGATCCACGGACAACTCAACTAACTGACGAGGTTTGCCAACTCCGCCTTTCAACTTAGTGCATCTGCCACGGAGTTAGACTTATTTGGTTTGTACTCCAACACGTAGTCGAACTCCGCCAAGAAATCCTGCCATCAAGCTTGCTTCGGACTCGACTTCTTTTACGTTTGGAAGTAGCTCGTGGCCACATTGTTTGTCCTTACGACGAACTTTGCCCCCAGGAGATAGTGCATCCACATCTGAAGGCAATAGACCACCACAGTCATCTCTTTCTCCTGAACGGTATACCGACGCTCGGTATCATTCAACTTCCGAGACTCGAACGCAACCGGATGGCCATCCTGCATAAGAACACCACCAATAGCATAATCATAAGCGTCAGTCTCTACCTTGTAAGGTTTGGTGTGATCGAGCAACGCCAGCACCGGCTCTTCAGTCATGGCTTGCTTTTACCGATCGAAGGTACCGATTTGTCCACTCCCACGGCTTCTCCTTCTTCAGCATATCCGTGAGTGGCACCATGATGCTCAAGTAGCTCCGAATGAAGTACTGGTAGTAGTTGGTGAGGCCAAGGAATGACCTCAACTCTATCACCTTAGTCGGCGGCTCCCATTCGACTATCGCTCAGATCTTGGCCCCATCCATTCAAACTTGACCACCCCCGACAATGTGCCCCAAGAAAGGAACACTTCTCGCCTTTCACGTACAGCTCGCTCTCACGCAAGACTTGTAAGACCTGCCTCAAGTGCTCGATGTGCTTCTCGAGCGTCCAGCTATAGATAATAATATCATCTAGGTAAACTACTACAAACCAATCGAGGAATGGATGCAGAACCTTATTCATCATGGTACAGAAAGTAGCCAGAGCGTTGGTGAGGTCGAATGGCATGACGAGGAACTCATACGATCCATATCGCGTCACGCATGTGGTCTTTGGCATGTCTCCCTCAACGATCCGAACTTGATAGTAGCCCGATCGGAGATCAAGCTTGGTAAACCATTATGCTCCTCCAAGTTGATTGAACAGATCCACGATGAGAGGGATGTCACGACCTAAATTTTTCTAAAATATAGATTTAGGGGTTTTGTTAATTTTGGGCCGACGGCCCTTAATTAACTCGGACTCTCCCAAGCCCATACCCCGCGCGATGTTGGGATATTCACGAAAGTTCTCAAATAGAGTGTCGCCACTAGTCTATTAAGGTCGATTAGGAACCAAGTGAGACATGGGAGTGTGTCTCGCTTTTTACGCAACCAGAGGGTCTAGGATCGGGGACTTGATTACGTTAGTCACGCGACTAACGCCCTTTCGGTACCTAACTTGATCGTGTATTAATGAGATCTTAGCAATATCTCCGAGAATTCTAAGGTCTATCATAACCGTTCTAAGGTAAGGGAATAGTATCCAAAAATCACGACAAAACAAGGTATAGGAATGTCCTAATATCATCCATAAAAAAAAAAAGAAAAAAAGAAAAGAAAAACATAACATGATATAAAAACATATTGTAGAGCCCTAAAGGCTTATTCAATTTTGGGTTTTTTCTTTTTAAGGGTTTTCTAATTTTTTTGGCAATTTTTTCTGAATTTTTCTGAATTTTTATGTTTTTTAATATTTTCGAATTTTCTGAAATCAAACAAAAACCAGCTTTCAAGATTTTTAATACTTTTTGACTTTTCTGAATTTCATTAATGCTCGAACTCGGATGAAGTCAAAAAAAAAAAAAAAGATCTATTTTTTAATATTTTCGAATTTTCCGAAATTAAACAAAAACCAGCTTTCAAGATTTTTAATACTTTTTTGACTTTTCTGAATTTCATTAATGCTCGAACTCGGATGGATACAATGAGGGAGGAGATTCCTATTTATACAAACACATGCAAACCGAATCCGTAGATCTCTCATCGATCTAATGGTGGAGATCATATCTCCCAAACTATTACCTACCCGCATTAATTACATAAATCCATCTCATTCTACAAAAGTAATAGAATCCAGAGCTTCTCTCTCTAGAGTTTTTCTCTCTAGAATTCTTGTGAGTTTGAGTGGAAATGCTGCTTAGGGAGAATCCTAAGGCCGCATGGGTGCGAAGGGAACACTAGATCGATCGGCTCATGACAAGTGGTATCAGAGCAAGTTCGTTCCTAAGCGCAATGGCTGATTCTCGTCCTGAGGTGTTGATTGTGCTGGAGGCGGATCGTGAGAATCGTGGAAGAGTTGTCGAGAAGGGCAACAAGGGAAGGAAGAATCATGCTGGTTCTAGTTCAAGGGATACTCTAGGGGATCTAGATCGTCGGATAATGAAGGTAGAGCTGTTCGCCACCGAGATCCAAGGATTAGTCGATGACCTGACCTAGACCGTTGAAGGAGTAGAAGCCGGAAGAGAGAAGCTCGAGGCCAAGGTACAAGAGCTCAAGAACGACATGGGAGAGCTCCGAGGCGAGTTGCTGGGGACCCTGAGGCAAGAACTGGAACAATAGGAGAAAACCTTGGAGGCCTTGATGGAGGCCATGCTCTTAGGAACGAACTTGCTCTGATACCACTTGTCACAACCCAATCGATCTAGCATTCCCTTCGCACCCGTGCGGCGTTAGGATTCTCCCTAAGTAGCCTTTCCACTCAAATTCACAAGGATTCTATTACTTTTGTAGAATGAGATGGATACAATGAGGGGGAGGAGATCCCTATTTATACAAGTACAGGCAAACCGTATCCATAGATCTCTCCTTGATCTAATGGTGGAAATTGTATCTCCCCAACTATCACCTACCCGCATTAATTACATAGGTGTATCCCCAACTACCACCTACTCACATTAAATACATTGGTGTACAATTACCATATTGCCCCGCCCCTAAGAATATTCTAGAAAACTCAAGAAAACCCTAGGATTTGAGGATAACAGTTGAGGGTCGCTCGTACCAAGGATCAGTCATGGCATCGATCAAGAACCCTTATGGACCGTTCGTATCTTCGAGCCGTGACACATGCTTGTTCGAAATGCGAATCATAGTATTCATTTTTATGGGAATGGAAATGAAAAACAAGAGATACTTTTTCTCGAAATATGGACAAACAGAAGTTTAACTCCTAAAGAAGCACTTCATGAAGCCTCTCAGAATTTAATTGATTTATTTATTCCTTTTCTACATGCAGAAGAAGAAAACTTACATTTAGAGAACAATCAGCACATGGTTAATTTACCCTTTTGAACTTTTCATGATAGATTGACTAAGCTAAGGAAAACGAAAATATCGGTTTCTTTATTTTTAGAGAATGGATTACTCTTTGGTGGTGAGTCAAAAAGCCATTTATCCTTGGCTAATGGTTTTCCTTTAGGCCCTTGTAGTGAGCTTCTTTGTCTCGAAATCTTTTATTCTTGGTGGGTGATTTGTTCTTTAAGCTTTGGCGGTGAACTTCATTTATCCCGATCTTTATCCTTGGTTGGTGACATGTCCTTTATACCTTAGTGGCCATCCTTTTTATCTCTATATTTACATTTCATATTTTGACAACCATTTCCATACACTTAACCACAAAAATCCCTACATCTCGAAATCACTTGCTCATTCACACATTAGAGACCCCTTCCTTGAGAGCTGTTGCTTTAGTAAACTCAACACAAATTTGCATTTATTGCCTTGCTAATACTTCCCAAACTCTACCTTTCCAGTCTCGAGCTAGAATTCCTCTACTAGCTTCTTTTGTACTTTAAAAAAAAAAAAAAGCACCACCATAACTTATTTTCACAACATCTCTATCAGGCTTCATCCACTCCTCTACAACATCCCGTTGAGTTTGTTGGCCAACCTTCTTCTTAAGCAATCTTTTAGTATCAGTGGTGGATGGCCAAAGGTGGCCTCACATCTACCTTTCCTAGTATCCCAACAAATAATTAAAAGCTAACTTGGCCAGCACCTCCTTCTTAGCATGCTTCTCTGTAATAATACTACTGGCTAACTTAGATTCCAAATCATCAATGGTAAGAGTTTGATTTGTTATGGATGTCAACCCTGAAACCTCAAACTAAACTCCTATATCCCGTTCACATCAGAATAGAGCATGTTCAATCTAGCTCTTGCTTTCCTTTTCCAAATACTATCAATATTGACAACAGCTTTTGTACAGGCTCTCTAGAAACTGTTTAATTTTTAATACACGATCTAGGCTACACAACATCTTCCAAAGCCTCCCCTCAACCATATGAGGAGTAGATGGCCCGCTGCAAGCAACTTTCCCTCCTGCATTCTTCAATACATAATAGGCTGACTTAACCATGACTAGTCCTCTTCTATCGGCAAGGGGAAGCAGTTTGTCTAGCTCCCCTTTGCATGGGATGTAGATCTTCATGATTGCATCCATATCAACTTGGGACACACAAAGATCCCAACAACTTGCTTATTATATTAATGGGATAAGCGTATTAAAAGTCCTAAAATTTGTTATGAAAATGTAATCGAGTCCTAAAACTTTCAAAAAGTGCAATTAAGTCCTAAAACCTTTCATAAATGTACAATCGAATCCTAAAATTTTCAAAATATGCAATCAATGAAAGAACTTAATTAAACCAATTTAACAAGTTTTAAGACTCGATTGCACTTTCTGAAAATTTTAGGACTTGAATGCATTTTTTGAAAGTTTTAAGACTCGATTGCATTTTTGTGACAAGTTTTAGGATTTGATTGCATTTATTGAAAATTTTATGATTCAATTACACTTTCATGATAAGTTGTAAGACTTCCGATGCATTTATTCCTTATATTAATAATTTCTAAGACTTTAACTCCTCATCAATGTTCTCAGGATCCTTTGGAAAGTATCTTAAAATTTTCAGCACCCGCCACCCTTATCAGCCCAAACTTTAATACTTTCTTCATAGCCTATCTGCCAGCAAGCACATTTTTTTAAGACATTCTCTCCCTTCCAAAATGCTATTCCATCCGCAAGATCCCCCAGCCCCTTCCGCGCCTCCATAAAGCCACGATTTGGGAAATATAAACCTCTAAATTCCTGGGCCCATAGAGCTTGAGGATTCTGCAAAAGCCTCCGGGCTTGTTTAGTGAGCGCAACAAGTTGAAGAGCTAAAGATCCTCGAAGCCCATTCCTCCGACACATTTCGACTTTATGAGAGCATGCCACCTTTTTTAGGGCATTTATCACCTTTTCCAGGGCATTTATCCTTCTGATTCTCTGTCTCCACCTAAATTGAGCCATAAGTCCATTTGCTTCAATATTTCTTGGGGCACCTGAGACAATCCATTGAATATGGAGGTATTGCACAAGTCACTGCTTTGAGCAAAACTTCTGTACCAGCCTGTGAGAGGGATTTTATAAACACCTTAGAGATTATCTTGTAGACAAAGTAACACGAAGACATTTGCCTAAACTGAGATTTCCTTTGGATTTGGAGTTTTTTGGAATACCAAAGCAATATTAGTAGAGTATAGAGAGAGAGAGAGAGAGAGAGAGAACTGACCTGAAACAAGAAAGAATTAAACAGCTGTGACAATGGAAGGTCCTACAACATCCGAATACCATGATTAAAGAATCTCTAGAATTCATCTGGCCTAGGAGCTTTTAGGGGTTCTAGTTGAAAATTAGCAAGCCTCACCTCTTCTGCAGCTACCTGAGTGAGGAAAGCCTGATTTATGCTTTCAGTCACCCCTACAACTTACTTTATCTAACACCCCATCCCTGCCTCTATTTCCTTTCATGTGAAAAGCTTCCTATTTTAATCAACGCAGATTCATTATCCGACAGATCAGGCCATGGCAGCTGCAAGCTCTAAAGCTCAAACGATCATGCAAAGGCGGCAGTCATGAGCCTTGATCTTGAGCAACCATGGCTGTGATATGGCTTCTTCTGGCCGGTTCTCACTCTCTTGAGTAACTATCTTTTTAGTTTTATGTGGTTTGACATTTTGAGAGAATCCTAACACGACACATAAACTCCAACGTCCAAATCAGCATTCCAACGATCCATGCTAGCAATAAATTCACCAGCAAAAGAAATAAATTAACGGACCCATTGACGTAGAACATTTTAGGAAGTACAAGGATGCTTTTGGACAAAAAAGAGTAGTAGGACGATTTTGAATTTCGGATAAAATAGAAGGACCATCGGTCACATTATCCATTTTTAGTTGTAGGGGATTGCTGTGGCTGATCAATTATCATTCATCTGAATTTATAATGATTTATGAATCCTCTGGGTATGGTGAGTCCTGAGCAGACTCGATGGCTTTATCAAAATTCTCAGGCTTAGTCATTTCGTGAAGCTCGATTTTGGATCGACTTTTTGGCTATTTATTCTTCTCCCATCTATCTAATTAACAACTTGAGGAAATAGAGATGGAAGACGGAAAAGGTTCAACAACTTGAGGTTATTCCCCAAGCCCGCCTGACTAAGTCATTGGATACCCCACAACCTGCCAGTATTTTTTTTTATAGACGATCTGAATTTTATTATAGACCCCATCAAATTTGCAGCAACCACCGTTTAAATTGAATGTTGTGCATTATCTCGATCTCTCCATTTAGAAAATCTGCATATTTGGAATATATAACCGTAGGAATTTATTATCCAATCGTAATCATACCACTCGTAAGAATTTTAAAATGTGAAGTTGGGGAAAATTTTAAGCATGTTTCCATAACCTATACGGTTCTATAAATCTCACAAACATCCTATAACACTAAAGTGAGAATCCTTAGACTTGTGGAAGCGTTAGCGTCATAAAGCGGTAAACACCGTAAGCAATACGAAATACAGAGAATGCAAGGGTACTCAAAAGCCAGGTGACAGGTGAGAAGAGTCCGAGTGCTCCTCGTGGGGAGTTTCTCAATGATCGGCCACGGAAGTCCCATAGAAGATGCCCGCATCGACAAAAATTCGTAAGTCTTTTTTTTTTTCCTAATAAATTCAGAAGTCCTTGAACGAGTAAATTGTCGGTGTACATATAGTGAGTCATGCAATGGGGGGCAACCGTGATGTAGGGAATTGACAGTGAAAAGGTTGCCCGCATGTGTGGAGCACACGAGCTAATGATGACTTATTGCTTGTTAGGAGACCATGGACAAATACCAAGCCAACTAGAAAGGGTTAGGAGGAAAGTCGGAATATCTCTAACAAACCTTGCTTCAAACTTACTAAGCCGAAGTCTCTCTAAGACATCCCAATGTAACAAAAATAACCTAAACTTCATTTATTGATCCTAAGTTATTTTTAATTTTCACATAGAGCGATGCTCTGAAGCAAACCTGCAGTAAGTCCCCACGCAAAGGACATTTGTTAGTAGATCCGATAGATCATAAGAATGAATAATATACTTGCTTATGACCAAATTAAGCCTCTACACAGTTTTATTTAGTCCTATTAGGGTTGGGTGGCCGGATGGAACCATATTAAAGCCAATCTGCTTCCCCATCCCTAGCAAGGAAAAGAGAAATCCGCTATTTTTAATTTGATATTTTCTTGTCCGAAGCAACTGCGTGGCCCAAAGGGGACTAAAACCATCTTCAGGAACTTATGCTTTGTACCCTAAAGAAGGTTTAATGTAAGCATGAAGACATCTGATACCCATAAACAATAAGCAATGAAACTTGTGCACGGAATTTCCCAAAATGAAAAAAAAAAAAAAGGATATTTACAGTGTAAAATTTGGAACAAATACGAATGGTTCTCATCTTCAATTCAAAGGATTTTTGTTTCTTGATCTTCGGCTCATGGACTTTTTAGTGCCGCCAACCGCTTTTCAAGTTCATCAATGCCCGAACTGCAGCATAATGAGTATTCAAATGCAATCAACCAACAATTTGAAGAATTTTTCTGTGAGGCTTTTGAGGATAAATAAATAATCGACTATAATGCTGGCACTCATTGCAAGTCAGGTTGACCAAAACAATCATCCACAAATACATGATCTCATGACTCTCACCTTGCAAGAACAAATACGAGATACAGCAGGTGATAATAGAAACTCAGGATACAACATTTATTTCCACCAAAGATAGAAATTAGACCATATTTTTTGGCAAACAAAAGATGATCAATTATTTACAAGCAAATAATATGATCTGACTACAATCTTGACTTGATTGATCCACAATTTAATATCTTTCCAGGGAAAAATCAGCTTGTCGCTTGTTTTTTGCTCTTATTTAAAACCCCCTTGTGCTTCAATTGTTATTTAACACCAACAACCAAAACAAAATAGCAAGAATGAAAGAATATGTCTACGACATACATTTAAAAAACACCATAACCATATTAACCTCCAGTTCTATAAGAATGCAAATCTTCCATAATAGGTGAATTTCAAGTTTCTCAAGAAAATCATAGATATATGACTAGACATGTATCATAACAATCAGAAACCAGAGCACATCTATACTTTATTAGGAAAAATAGTTCATAAATTGTTTATGTCATTCATCCTCTCCATAATTAACTTCATTTAAATGGAGATGGTGAATTACAAGGGGAAAAACTTTGAGGATTACTTTTTCTAACCAATATCCAGAAGAATATTTATCTAGGAAAGAAAGCTGGTCACCAAACTAGTCTATGAATTTAATCGAGTGAAAATAGCAGCCCGGAAATTCTCAAACACCAAAGAAGCCCTTAAAGTAGATTTCAAAACATTATATCTTGATATAGATATATTAATTGTTTGAGATGTGGTGGGATCAAAGCAGTCTTATTTAGTGATTTGAGGTGCAATTGTACCAAAAATTTAGAACAACCAATCTCTTCCTCAGGGGTACGATGATCCCTACAGCCATGAAAGATCGGAGATAGTAGCAAAATCTACACATCTCCAGTGGAAGTGAAGATCAAAATAAGACATTCTTAACCATCCAAAACTATAGGCCTAAACCCCCAATATAATCAAGTAGACCACGTCTTGCAAGCATGGGCCGACTAAACTCAACGTTATAATACCCAAGATGCAACAGGAACAAAAACTCAGTGACATACCTGCCAACATCCTCACTTTGCTTTGTTGCAATTCTTCCTTTGGGAGCAGTTGACAACTGCAAAAAGTTCCAATGGAACGAAAGTCAGCCAAATATATTACAACAACTGAATGTAAAGTGACAATATAAGTTCAACAAAAAAACCAACCTGCGAGGCAACATCAACACCAATCTCATCCAACACCTGGAAACAGTTTGTGAATTAGAACACAACGATATCTTGAGAAAAGTTGTGAAAAAAAAAAAAAAATCTAATGAAAGGTGAACAAAGAAGAGCCTGTCCCAGGAAACAGTTTGGGAATTAGAACACAATGATGATAATCTCGAGAAAAGTTGTTAAAAAAAAAAAACTTACAGAAGGTGAACAAAGAATGGCTGTCACAGGATATTTATAGGCTGAATGAAGATCATATGCTCCTCAAAAACTCAACAGACCAATGAAATATGTAGATAAGAAGGATTCTCAAATTGGATATACAAAATTTCTACCAAAGTTTTTTCCTACTTTTAGGTCACTAGAAGCAATTGCATTACAATGGCTGAATCAATTCACACTTCAAAGACTTCTAATATAAACATTCCACAAAGGCCATACTATCAGAAAAACAATCCTAGCCTCAGTTTACCTAAACAAAGACAATTAAAAATTTACCTGATTTGTCAACTCTTCGGTTTCATCTTCAGCCTCATCATTGTCCAATGCATCGTCAATAGCATCTGACATCATTTCGGTCTGCAGAGCAAAATATAGAGGGCTGAGATCTAAATTTTGAGACCAAGGCCAAAAAGTAAATTTCACATGAGACTTAGAGCAAAATGCAATATCTTACAGTCATATCCATTTGAGCCGACTGCTTCTGAAATTCCTGAATAACCCTTGCTTGCTTTGCTGGGGCCATTTGCTAAAAGCAAACCATGCTAATTAGTCAAGAATCAAGAGGAAGGAAAAGAGTCTCAATGCTTGTAGAGACTCATATTTTACAAAAAAACTTAAAAAAAATCGCCCCCCCCTCCGCCCCAAAAAAAAAGTTCATGCCATATGCGCAAAGCTCATCAGCAAACCTCACCTTATTTATTGCTGACATTGCCTTGCTAGCACCTTTCATGCCGACAGCAATTGAAGACTGAGCATGCATTGCCTGCAGACAAGACAAACATTCTTGACAGCACGCTCCAACAAAGAGAGAGAGAGAGAGAGAGAGAGAGAGAGAGAGAGAGAGAGAGAGAGAAGGATTGGTCAGTTGACCTGTGTGTGAGTTGCGATGCCTCTCATTTGAGCTCGACTGCCTTGCAAGTTTGCTATTTGTTGTCTTAGCCTGACTAGCTGGCGGGCTAGAATTTTAGTAGCTGCCTACAGTTTAAATGTCAAAAGTGTGTACGACAAGTTGTTAGGATGAATTCAAACAACTTAATTTGTAACGTTATGATGATTCGAGCTACACTAGTGAATTCAGTGTATTAGATACCTCATTTCCTGTTTTAGCAGTTCTCTTTATCTCAGCAACTAGTTTTTTTTCTCCTGAAAAAAGAATATTGTCAAGATCCTATATCACATAATATCTATATATATATAAAAACTATTTGGAAGCTCAAAACATACTTCTAGCTGAAGTGCTCCAATCTCCTTCTCTATGCCTGGACAAATTCAAAAGTACGGTGACAAAAGTTTCATTTTATGAAGATACTACAATTGTAAAATCTACAAACAATTTTGGGCTTTTAAAAGACCTGAAAGGAGGATGTTTTAGCATTACGAACCACAAGAGAGTGGCAAAATTTTTCCACCTTCCAATGGGTGAACTATTTTTTTTTTCACTATAAACCAAGCATAACACCACTAATAAAGATAACTAGAAATTATTGAAGCATTTGCAGGGCCTTATCATATCATGATTCATACCCAGCAGCACAAACCTTATTCTCACCAGAACATCGCCTTATATTAAGAGGATACTTCATACTTTTCTCAGTTAACCATCAGAAATGGGGTGACCAAGGTCATTCAGTTCATTCACAGAGGGGATAATGCATAATAACAAGCAATAACCAACTATGCTAAAAGAATTTGAGCAAAAAGAGCCTTGACAATAGTCAGCAAACAAGCAAAGTCTAACTATAATAGCCAAAAGTTTCCTTCCCAAGATACGGAGTCTGCAAGAGTATGATGATGAGCATGGATAATGGTTCTACATATGAATCCATCAATCATCTCAGTGTGAATCAATCTTATGTCTGTATCTCCATAATTACAAGAACAGATTCATACCTCCCACTGTAAAAGTATATCAATATATTCAGTTATCAGAGAAGGCATGATGCTCTGTACCTAAGCTTTTAGCTTAGTGATCCAGGAAGTTTCTCACTAAACAAACTTTTTAAGTGAACTGATTAGATTAAGCATGTGAAAACCAATAACTTTTAAAGCAGAAATTGTATTTGAAGTCCAGAAAGAAAATTAAGCCTATGATGCAGGAACAATCCTCATGTTTGATAGACATGCCACTTTACATGAAAACATGCAGTAATGAATGGCTTTAAGTTAGCTAATCTACTAATTTTATAAGCAGGTAACTTATACTAAAAAAAGGGGGACTTAGGAGCTTCAAGAAGATCAATCTAAGCTGAGTGGCATCTATGACAGAAAGTAGTTGGTACAAAAGTCATTCCTTTCACTGGAGGGAGAAAATGTCTAGGATTTCACAATACCTATGTGGATTACAGCTTTCAAGTCCAACTAGGCTTTATCAACAAGACATCATGTGAGTAACCAACAACAAGAAGACACTATCCCAGTTGGAGGATCAACAATTTCAGATATCAGGAACAGGAAATCGGGTTTAATGGTCTGCTTGAACTTGCAAAGTAATCCAGACACATCTTCAAAAGTACTTACTAACTGATATTAAATACTTCCAATTGCATGCTAAAAAGAAAGGCGAGTCACTTAAAATCCTAGGAAACAGAACTTCTTTCAACCAATTCTTCATAGAAAGTTGAAAGTACAACATATATAGACCTAACTTCATCATCCAAGGAAGTTGAATACCATCAGCATCTCTACCAAATAAGAAGCGACAACAAAATTTAAGCCAGCTTATTACTCATTCTTCTATTGCTTTTACAAGTTGATATGAATCTAGAGTGGCAGTTTATTCCAGTTCATAGGTTATAATAGCTGTCCAGGACCATTTCCATAACTTGGTCGCAAAACATGCTTTTGGAGAATGAGAACAACAAAGAAGTTGTGAGGGAAACTATAATTTTCTCCTCATCTACAACATAACAAATTCATGGTCTGATGTTACTTTCACAATCTTTTTCATGTATCGGAGGAAGAACCTATTGAAAAGATCAAACCAAGGTTTGTCCCAGAAAGCACACATGCTTGCTCTTGGTAACAACTGTCAGACTTGAAAAACAACCAGATAACTTTTCATTTTTCAGAATATTCCCAGTATAACTATGGATATCCCAACATGATATGTAAAGCTGCTTCAAGTGACAGTCATGTAAGCACATGACTTAGAAGAAACCTGCTGCACCTATAAATAGCCGTCGTTAACCCCAAGATCGTAAAGCAATACAAATCCATAACACCCATCAATTATCCGAAATCAAAGCTTTAAACTCCAGAATAGCAGATGAAACTTCGACGAAAGGAAAACAAACATCACCATTAGCAACACTAACTCCAACGACAAGAGCGCAGTCCTCCAGTAACAAACGTAAATGCCGAAATCAGATTGCGGAAAGAAGAGAATTTGACATTGAGAGAACAGCAATCGTACCTCTGGTGGCCTGATTCATCTCTCTCTTGCTCTCTCGAAGAGCCTCTGCAAAATCGGAAAACAACAACAGCACATAAAAATTCAATCAATCAAGACGATGCCCCTTCCTCAGCTGGTGACGAATCGAAGCCAGGCAATTGGGGGAATTCTGGAACGAAACGCAGAATCAAAGAGTTTGGGGAAGAGACCTTTGGGGTTGGGTTTTCGGTTGAAGAGGGTCTTCATGGCGAGCGATCGTTGGTCCAAATCGATCGATCGATCGATCAAGCGAATGTGTAACCTGAGTCCGCGGCCAGGAAGTGGACGACGGCCCCTGTTTCTTATTCGAGCGGGACTGCGTCCACGAGAGAACTTCCGCGTGAGCTGTGAAGAAGACAGAAGCAGTGTCTCGGAAATAGTTTCTAAAGCGACGCATACACCCCTCGTTTGAGAAAAAAAAAAATTTCATATTTCTTAATCCAAGAATGACTAAAATATAGACAAAATTCCAAATAAAAATCTTAAGTATTACCGTCTCGAAGTGAATCGTGTTTAAAAAAATAATTTAAATAATGACTTAAAGTAGTCATGGCAATTTTAATAAAAGTTTGATCTGACCTTCTAATTTCAAATAGTCAATGGTATTTTCATCTAGAAATAATTTTAATCTAAATTTTAGTAAAATTAAATTAAAAATTAAGAAAACTATTTTTTAAAAAAAAAATAATACAAGCGCAAAGCCCTTTAACCTATGGCTACTGCCCCATTGCTTGTGGGGGCATTCGCCGTTGGTTGGCGATGGGACCAGTGGCCATAGGTAAAGAGCCTAAGGTTTTTTTTTTTTTTTTTTAAGTTTTAGCTTTTTTTTTGGAGTTTGTCTTTTTAATGGAAAGAAAAAACTTGAAAATTGAAAAAAGGAAAGAAATAAAAAAAAAAGGACAAAAATGGTCTTAACTAATTAGTGAGATCAAATCCTTCTTTGATACAAATATAGCCATTTGAGACTATTATTTGAAATAAGTCTACTTGAGGCCTTTATTTAATAAAATAAAAGCACTTCAAGTCTTTATTTGGAATTTTTACTAAAGTTTATAATGAAAATTTGGCATAAAGATCTAATGCATTGTCAACTTTTGCTTGGATCCAATTTTAGCCCCCAAGTTTTTCTGTCTTGTAAAACCAAACGCCAACTTTGTGTTTTATTCAAATCTAGCTTTTCATCCAATGTGACCATTAGACATTCAACGTGTAATTTAACAGGTGTACAATATTTTCATGTTGCCTGCTGACCTGAAACTAAGATGCCTGAAGTGATGTTGTATCAACCAAAACGCGAAGCCAACTGACCCAAAAAATGTCGCTTGAAATTGAGGAAGAATTACGGCACCCAAACTACGCAAGCCTTAAGATGGGAATTTAGGGTTTGGGAAAGGAAGAAAATTGGTTTAATTATAATGCAGGATGTCCTCTCAGGAAAGTTCGAACAGAGACTATGAACCCCATGGGACTTTAGAAGCCCAAAGCTCATTTCCAATGCTGAACCAAACGGGGAGGAAGCATTAAGCCATATTACGAGTGGGGATGGCAACGTTTCCGCAAGCATTGGTCACAAACAACCCTATGCACCTCACAAACCTTGAGAAATTCCGCAAGGAGGTTCGGCGTTGCTTAACATGGAAGGTAAAATGATTTATCATCAATTAATGTCGTGAAATCGTTACAATTTCTTGAATGTTGCCGACCATTGTGCTTTGGTGAAAAATTCCATGCATTCAATTGCTGAGTGTTGTGCACATGGGAAAACATTGAACACATGTGGTGACTCCAGACTGCGTTCGAAAATCTTTTATTTTGTTTTGATAGGATGATGGTTGTGAGTTTTTAAATGGATTGATCTTGCATTGACAATGCGAGACAAAGAAGTGATTTTGCCAACTGATGAATGGCAATGAGACCTTGCGAATTGTGGAGAATCAACTGTAAAGAAGCGAGTAAAAGATGAGCACTCTCCAAACTTAGGTAGAAGGAAAGAATGGGGTTAAGATACCTCGGCTGAACTAATTGAAGAATGGCTGGCACAACGAACTTGCAGAAATGCAAGTGAAGGAGAACACATAAATCAGAATAATGCTTGTATTGATAGGAGCTTTGATTATGTTAATAATGTGTAAGGTTGATAGGAAACCGTATCATTGCTTGTGGTAGGTTGTGCTAGATCTATATTTACTATTTATAGTGCGTTTATTTTACTGAAAATTTTCTGATTAAGAAAATTATTTTCAAGGAAAATGGTTAGTTTTATTTTGTTTTGTGGCTTAGGGAAAATGATTTTCTTTTTACTAGAAAGGGAATTCTCTTTTCTTCTAATCTAAAGTTGTTGTTTTCAATCCTTGGAACATGGTTTCCATAGATCGATTAGCTTTTCGTCATCGAAATACCAAAAAGTTAGAAAACAATTTTCCTGATAAAATTTTGCTTCAAACAAATAGAACCTTAGTTGCTATTTGTTAATATGTCTGGGGCAAGTTAAAATATGAGGTCTATCTTTCATTTTATTTTACTTTTTAAAGAGGGTGTTGTTATAACAGCTTATTGGAAATGGTTAAAATGAGTAAATGGGAATTTACTATTGTATATCTTTGTGAGAATGTTTTTTGTCTACCATGTGGATGAAAGAATAGCTTTTGCCATATATATTATAAACACAGTAATTCATCTCTTTCCCTGTGATCTAGAATTGGCTTAATTTCGTTAAAAAAATCTAAAAATTTAAGTCCAATTCCACTTTTATCCCCAATTTTAATTATATAAAAAGAATCATTAACTTTCACCTTAATCCCAAATTTACCCCATATCCAAAAAATTGCCATTGTATTGTATTCTTCAAAATTATTAACATTAAGAGGTTGTTGTGATTCCATACAAAGATAAGGGAGTTGGTGAAAATGTAGGTTCTTATAATGAACCTCTAATTGGCTTTAATGTTGATGGCCATCTTTGGACTCAAGGATAGATTTGGAGCATATGTTAAAGTGTATAAATATATATATATATATATATATATATATATATATTTAAAATAGTTCACAGCAGAATTGTGATTAAATAGCGTGCACATGGACATATGAACTAAATGGTTAGGCAACTCATGCCGCAAGGAAATCTTTTTCTTCGCCCTTGATTATCTTATTATTTATTTATAATGGCGTGTGTTTGACACAATTTTGCCAAAGGCCACCGAGCCCTAAAGACCTTTGGCAAAAAGTAAAGATGTTCGATAAACCAAAATGAAAGTCCATTTGACAAATACAATGCATTTTCAAAGGCATTTTTGGAATACTTGAAATCGAGGATTAACCTTTAGTGAAAGGAAAATGCGTTTGGTAAACCAAAATGAAAGCTTATTTAGTAAATGCAATGCATCTTTAAAGCCCTTTTTCTCAAGGCAAGGATAGAGTAGCTTTAGGCCCTGTTTGATTTAGTTTTGCAAAGGGGCTTTGGGCCTTTAAAGGACCTTAGCCAAATGCAAAGCCATTTGGTTGAATTTTTGGAGGACCTTAGCCAAATGCAATTGTATTTCCAAATGGCTCTAAGGGACTTTGCCCAAGGTAAGTCCGGAGATCCTTTGAGAAGTTACACTTTCGAAATGCAAGTTATTACTGTTCACGCGAGCGGTGCTGTTCATCTTCTTCAAGAAGTGAACAAGGTCGACAATTGCCGACCAAGAGGTCACCAACACCGGCAATTGCTGCCTAAGGGGTCGCTTGACCCCGACAATTGCCACCTAAGGTCGAGGTAGCTTGAGGTCCAAAGCAACCTTCGGTGATCGCTAGGATGGTTGCGGGTAACCATTGCCTAGGTCGAACCTAGGTGATAGAGGTGACACTTTCGTTGCACCGGGTTCGCATGACCTAGGGGACTGTCGCCTAAAGTCTTGCGATCTCAAGCAAGGCTATCGGCGGCCAAATCTAGTCACCGGTGATTGGATTTAAAAAAATATATTTAAATATTTTTATAAAAAAATTAACAAAAGTCATTTGCAAAATGTAGTGGCATTCAAGCCAAAATTGTTTCGCAATGCAATTTGAAATTACAATTTACTAAATGCTAATTGTATTTCGAAAAATCCTTTTAGCCTAAAGGTATTTACATTTTCCCAGTGGCATTTGCCTAAAATCGAATCAAATGGGGCTTTAGCTTTTTAGCATTTTCATAATGCTGAAGCCTAAGGCTCCTTTTATTCCAATTTTACTCTCACTATTATGCTTGTGTTCCTTTTGTACCCTTAAACACATCCATTGTTCATCTCTTTATTAAGGCAAGGTCACCAACGTTAATCATTGCACGAGGCTCACTAATCACCAACGTTACGCGAAGGACACAGAGGTTGAGGCTTGACTAATTGTGCAACAAAGATTATGCCTTTGTTTCAAATTTGCCCAAGGTCACCATTGTGTTGAAAAATATGCTTGAGATTCGGAAGATTTGTCCGGATTATCGGGAGATTTATCGGATTGTAATTGATACACTTAATCAAAGATTGTGATCAATCTAGGATAAGATTCGATATTTTTAGATTAGAGATTATGCACTTTCTTTTATCAATCATTTATTTGTACATTATATATGTCCCTTTGTACAAACAAAACAATAATCAACAAGAAGTGCACATTTGATTCCACACTTCAGATTTCTTCCTTCATTACATATTTTGACATGGTATCAGAGCGTGCCTTCTCCATATAGTTTCCACACTTTTTTCTAATTGCCCTCCAAATTATTTTGCATCCTGTTATTGTAGGAACACTAACCTACAAAATAAGGTTAGCAAGCTGGTGTAGGAATTAGTATCTAAACACTTTTCTAAAAAGCATAACCTTCTTCATTGTCTTACTAGCGTAATGTCTTAGGACCATTCATCGGCTTCGAAGGAATCACACCAGCAAGAAGGTTCAACAATGTAAGAACCTACCTTGGATCCACTTGCTAAAGACGATAACCAATAGGAACAAGTTTAGAGCCCAACCCAACCATGGATTGCCTATTCCAAACTAGCCCATTGCAGGCCAAATCATTCAGTGGCTACCTTTCCAAATACGCCCCAACACTTGGTTCTACAAGCCGACACAAACAAGCCCATGGCCAACGAATCAAGCCCATAGAGAACAATTTAGTGGAGGCCCGCCAACCTCATTTGGGGCAAACCCAACCACCAGGTGAAATTTCTTTCATGCGAGTTATTCGGCGAGTGAGGCAATGTAGGTTCGGGGACAAATCCCTACCCAATTCCCCAACCCGGTTTCTTTCCATACCAGTTCTTGGCCGCCAGCAGCTAGCCGAAGCCCGACGACCCGTTTTACACATCAAGCACTGACGAATAGGAAGAACCTTTCACTTTTTCATTGGACCACTTGTACCCCCTCATTTATGAATATTTAATGTCACAAGAAGAACCTTAACTCTTCTTTGCCAACTCGGTACCCTAGGTTTTATAGGTTCATAATGAAAGGTTTGAGTGTTGTTTTCCGATTGATCCACGTGTGTGCCATCCTTGTCTTAGCTGCCAAAGACACTTTTGACTTAATCATGGCCTTTGAAAATTTAAGAAGGCAATCCAAAGAAATCCGTCACCTAAATTGGCTTCGAGGGCGGAAAAGGGACATTAGGTACATCTCAAAAAACCGAATCATATGAGTCTAAGGTTCAGGCCATCATGCCCATGCTCGCCTAAACTGTCCCCTTGGGCGGTCAGTCGGCCTAGAGGGTTGGCCCACTAGTGACCTTGGGCAGCCTTGTGGTCGGCACGGTCATGTCCAATCAGGTCTAGGACTAGCCCTCAAGCTGGTCCTTAGGCCTATTGCCAAGCTTGCCGTGACCAATTCCCTACTTTTGATCATTAATCCTTCAATCAGTTCAAGGTCAATCCTAAGGCTACCCATGGCCTAGTACTAAGCCAAGGCACTCATGGACTTTAGAATTAGTGACGGAATAGCCGAATCTATCTTGGGGCTCATTCCAATCGACACCTGATCCATCCGCATGGGTCCATGTCCAATGTGCAATCGATCCATGATCGAACATCACCAATTCGAGATTCCCTTTCAATCACTAAGAATTAAATATGGAATGATGCATTTTTTATTGGAAGACGATTGCATTTGGTTGAGTCAAATCGTCCATGTATTGGTGCATAGTCGGATGAAATCACTCGTGGCTGGGCATTATGATTGGTCAAATCGACTCATGACCATTTGTCAATCTAAACTCATCCCATGACCAATTCTCGTGATCCAAAAGTCATCTAATGAGCTAGTGATCTGATCCCACCAGTATGGTCGGTGGACAATTCACAACCAACGCCTTGGCTAGTTCATGGCTTATCGGATGGTCAAACCATGACCGATCATTGATTCTTTACCGATCAAACCAATCGATCCTATGACCAATAGTCCATGATCGACCTATTCAGGGCCTCGAATGTTATAAGTGTGTAATGAGAACCACCTAAACCGAGATCAAATTGGACCAATTGACTCTAGGTGATCCTAAGGGGGTCGAGTCCGGTCCTCGGTTCCCATTTTTGGAACCGATGGCCGATCGGTCCGATTCTCGGTTCCAAGGTGGGAATTGGACCGGTCATTTTTATTTATTTAAAAAAAAATTTAACAACTTTCTAAAGTTACTAAACAAAAAAAAAAAAATAGAACAACCCTCTAAATTATGTCGTTACTTTACTTTCCCAATTCTCCTTTTCTTCCTTTTGCTAACCCTAACCTAAGCGAAACCAAGGTAGAAGTGTGAATTGAAACTTTGTTGATTTGGGGTTCTTCTTCTTTTTCTTATCTAATAATACATGTTTGAATTAAGGGATGTATAGTTTTGGAAGCCCACATTAACATATATATATTTTTCAATGTTATAATAAATGATTTGGTTCATTGGAACCGGATCGGACCGACCAATCGATCCTCGGTTCCAAGACCGGTTGGTCTCGGTCCACCGTCCCAAAAATTGGGAATCGATAGTCCTTGTCACAGCCCCCTTCCAAGGTCTAAGTTGCAGGTTATTTTCGCGACATCCCGGGCTTATCGCCGACCTAATTCGTTTTATCTTGTTTATATGTACATGCGGAAGCGTAAACATAACAACATCAACCCCGAAAAACATCACTGGAAGAACATGGGACGTAAGCATATAATACACTATTGTTTTCATTAGTAGCTCGTGTACAAACTAACTTTCATATTTTACATGATGCAAAAGGCCAAGGTACCCCTATCTCCGCTACTGCTGCGGCTTCCAAAATTGGGAATCCTTCCATTACGGGCTGGTATTATTGATTAGCATTGATCTCGTTGGACATTGACCCACCACTTGGGTTCATCAGCCCTCTAAAGCCAATAAGGACAATAAATTCTCCGTCCGACCAGACGTACCACGCCTCATAACGGTGAGGGACCAACTTGACTTTTCCCTCATGAACCCATATGGTGTGAGGTATATCTCCGTCCGACCAGACGTACCACGCCTCGTAACAGTGAGGTATATCTTCAATAGGTTACTCCTGCTTCGATATGTATGACATTTACGGTCGACCCTTACACACTTGTAAAGGTAAATAGATGAGTTTTGGGGAAACTTCGTAAGTAAAATACCTACTCTCGGCTAGTGTGACATCTCTTCATTAAGACTAGCTAGAACAACTCATGCAAATGGTGTCGATGACAAATCAATTGTAACTCACATATAATGCCATGACTAATACAAGGGTTTCACTTACTCACTTGTCGACTAACACATAAACATATCCCACCTATACTTGAGTATAACCGGCATTCATGTAGATTGCTTAGCATCGTCTTGGCTCAACCAGGTCCTCTCGACTCTTGTCGAGGCTTCTTGAGGCTAGCTTCTCGAGGCTTCTAGGCATCTCGTTGTGAGGGTATCATCATCATTCTCATCTTTCAATGGGTGATCACACAAATGCATCACTTATGTTGGTTCTTGCCTTTTCCTTTAGCCAACTCATTCATGACTCAACAACAACATCATGCTCATACATAATCATGCGTGCCATGCTTTCTATGACCATAATTTAATGGTGCCATAATGACTCTAGGTTCGAGGTTTGGCCCAACCGTCAAGTAACAAGGATCCCGCACCAATCCAAGACATGAGCTCGGCATATCGATGTCAACCAAGACCTTGTGGACTTGAACGATTCCCGTACCGAACAAGACAAGGATTTGACACACTTTGATGCCAATCCAAGACCTTGTGGTCTTAGGCGACCCTCGTACCACGTAGGACTTGAGTTTTGACACTTTGTTACCGACTCAAGCCTTATGGCTCTAGGCATTCCCAACTTGCGTTGAACACCAACAATGAACCATGGCATCATCTCGATCGTGAAAGAATCATGCACATGCATAAGATTCATGTACAAGTCAACGCATACATAATCTTCCATACAAATCACGGTTCGACAAGAGAAGACTGTGTAGACTTCATGATAGAAATGACAACACTAAAGAGAAGTAAGAGATTCTACTTACTTGGACAAACCTCACAAGATTAGAGAAACCAACTTGAGATAAAGAAAACAGTTTTCTTGAAAACTGAAGGAGAGAGAGAGAGAGGGCGTGAGGATGAGAAGGAGGGTGTCTAAGGGAGAGAAGGGAGGAGGAAATAGATGGCAAAATGGTGAGGAAGAATGAGAGGCTCCTCCATTTATAGCTCTCGAGCTCATCATTACGCTTGTAAACGGTCCATTCCGATTCTTCTAAGTGGTACGCCTAGAATCCTTAAGTGGCAAGCCTATATGGCCAATATAAGGCCTAAAGGATGACTAGGCACGACTACAAAATCTTATTTGGTGGTCTAGTGAGTAAACGTCATTGATGAAAGCCCGCCTTTTGCTTCTTATTGAGCCACTTGTTCCTCCTCATTTATTGGCATTTATGGAAGTTTGACAATGAACATGTCTAAATTGCCAACTAGGTCTCAAAAATTCCATAGGCTTATGATGAATGTTTGGGTGTCATCTTTTGATTGGGCCATGTGTGATATGTCCCTTTCATGGCCCCCAAGATATTTTTGACCATCATTATATGCTTTGAAAAGTAGAAGGCATCCTTATCCTTTATCATTAATGAAGGGTTCTAGAAAATTATCTCATTTGTCTTTTTCTTTCTCAAGAAGGCGGTTTGGAGAATTCCACCATCTAAGTTGGTTCTGGGGTAGGAAAAGAAATCATTAGGTACACCTCGAAAAATCGAATCACATATGCCCAAGGTTCGGGCCTCGCTCCCTAAACTCGCCCAAGGAAAACTCGCCCAAACCGCTTCCTTAGGCGGTTGGTCGGCCATGAGGGTTAGCCCTTGGGTCGGCTCAATGGCGGGCCTTGGGTTAGCACAGTTGGCCCTAGGTGGCTCCAAGACTAGCCCTTGGGCCAGTCCCTAGGCCTATTGCCAAGCCTGACACAACTTTCCCTCTTATTTTGGTTCTTGGTCCTTGGGTTGGTTCAAAGCCAATTCCAAAGCTACTCATGGCCTAACACTAAGCCAAGGTACTTATGGACCTTAGAAATTACAACGGAATAGCCGGATCTATCCCGAGGCTCATTTCGATCGACACTCGATCTATCCACATATGTTTCATGGACCGATCCACGATCAGACATCGCTAATTCAAGATTCATTTCTGATCACTAAGAATTAAATAGGAAATGATGCATTTTTAGTTAGAAGATGATCACTTTTAGTTAAGTTGGATCGTCCGTGTATCGGTGCATAGCCGGGCGGAATCACTCGTAGTTAGGCACTATGACCGTTCGAACCAACCCATAACCATCCACCAATCCAAAATCATCTCAGACCAATTCTCATGATCCAAAAGTCATCTTACAAGTTGATAATCCAATCCCATTGATATGGTCGATAGACTTTTCACGGCGGACGCCTCAACTAGTTCATGACCGGTCGGTTGGTCAAATCATGGCCGATCCTTGATTCCTTATTGATCGAATTGATCAATCCATGGCTAATGGCCCATGGTCGACTCATTCAAGACCGTATGGTCAATCTTCACGGGGTCAGTATCGAGGATGTTACAATCCCGGTTCGGTTTCCGTTGTTGGACGGGATCGGACCAAACTAAGAACCAATCATCCCTAATATCCACTACTCAAGGATTCGACAAGCTACCGAAGACTTGTTGGAAAATTAATCTATCTCACCATGAGTAGGGCAGACATTTGTTATGCAATACAGACTCTCAATCAATTTATGCACAACCCAAAACAGTCTCACATGAATACCGCCTTAAAAATCGTGAAATATTTGAAGAAATGTCCAAGTCTTGAGATACTTATCTCTAGAAAGTGTAGTGTGGAGATGACAGCTTACTGTGATGCGGATCATGCGACTTGTCGTATGAGTAGAAGGCTTGTCACTAGTTTCTACATTGAGTTTGGAGAATCATTACTTTCATGGAAGACAAAGAAACAGTCCACCATATCTTTGTCATCAGCAGAGGCTAAATATCGATCTATGGCTAAAATTGTTTGTGAGATAGTGTGGTTGTGGGGCTTACTTATGGACCATGGGGTAAAAATTAAAGGATTGACCTTACTCTTTTGTGACAATGATTCGGCACTCAAACTTGCTACGAATCCAATAGTACATGAAAGGACAAATCATATAGAAATTGACTGTCATTGTACTTGAGAAAAAAAAATCCAAGAAGGAATCATTGAGACAAGAGGAGTTAGAACCATGGAGCAACCTGCAAATATGTTTACCAAACCTCTTTGTTAAAGGCAACATGCATATTTATTGAGTAAGTTAGGCATCTTTGACATATACAAGCCACCAGCTTGAGAGGGAATGTTGGAAGATATGCTTGAAATTCATAAGATTTGTCTAGATTATTGGGAGATTTATCGGATTGTAATTGATACACTTAATCGAAGATTGTGATCAATTTAGGTGAAGATTCGATATTTTTATATTAGAGAATGTACACTTTCTTTTATTAATCATTGCTTTGTACAATATATATGTCCCTTTGTACAGAAAACAATCAATGAGAAGCGCACATTATACAATTCTTTCACTTTCTTAACTTCAGATTTCTTCCTTCATTACATATTTTTGAAACATTGGTTGCTGCTCTATTCCAAATTTGCTGTCTCGACGGTACTTTGCCTGAGTTGCCTCTTTTCTGATTTGCCTCATTGATGTTCTCCTATGTGACATGCCTAGGGTCATGCAAGCTCGATGACAGCCATGGCTAGAGCTTCCAATTTTGCCTAAGTTGGATTACTATTGATTGTGTTTTTTTTTTCCGATCATTATTTGTATTTCGTTGAAACCCTTCAGCTAAAATTTTTTTGCATTTGTACTAAAGCATTTTCCCAAAACCTATCCAAATACACCTGCATGTAACGGAAATGAGGTGGGACAATAATCCAAGTTTTTTTTATTCCAATAATAAATAGAGTTAATCATAATAATGTATCATAAGAGAATATATGAGTCATATTTGATCTAAACCATCTTTATTTTCACATGATAAATCAGACATTTTATTATTATTAATGAATGATAACATATTCCAGAGATGAACATGAGTCACAAGACCATGTATTTGGCACAATGTGTACACAAATATTAACTCTTTGAGTTAAATGTAAAGTAGAAAAGAGAAGTGAGGAATTTTCTATATAATTCGATATATCATAATGAATTACATTACCCTATATATGGGCTTTATGCGACAACTATCCAAAATAATATATCAATCAAAATATACACAATCAAGTGAGATATTCATGTAATTTTAATTAATATAGATAATCAACAATAATAACATACTCACCTTTAATGTAGGATAATATTTTATAAAAAATGTTAAGAATCTATGATGTCACTAACATCCATAATATCACTAACACTCATATCCCCTCAAACTCAAGTTGACAATGTCACCATATCAAATAGTGCCATGAAAACTTGTTCCTCTACCGATACGGTGGGATGGGCTTGTTATTCATGGTGGGATGGTGTGTGAGGCAGCATGTCATGTCATAGGTGCAAGAGCCTCTTCTATGACACGAGTTCGAAACCTTAAAATAGGCTAGTATTTATAATATGAATACTAAATAAGACTTAGGCGGGGTTAAACAGGGCGGCTTCCATTTCATCATTTAGTTATATTGACAATACATCATAATATCATACTTAAACGACGTACGGACCCCAAGAGTGTCACAACTTGGCACGAATGGATACTTAAGTATCATAACTTACAAACGGTACACTTAAGTGCCAAAATTGGAGCAAAATGGATCACTTAAGTGCCAATGGCGAGAAAATATGGCCAAATTGCCATGTGTCCATTTTCCGGCGACTTCATTTGCCGACGGAGCATTTTTTTTTTCAAAATAAAAAATCCACGTGGCAATTTTAATAAAAAAAAATTGTCCACGTCAGATTTTAAAAAAATTAAAATCGATTTTATTAAAAAAAGAGAGAAGAAGAAGAAGGGGATCGGCGAGGGCCGTGCGGCCCTCGCCGCCCCCCCCCCTCGTCGGGAAGGGCCGGCGATGGTGGGGCGGCAACGCCAGCCGGCGGCGAGGGCGATCCTCGTCTTCTTCTTCTTCTTCTTCTTTTAAATAAAATTGATTTTATAATAATATTTTTATTATTAGTTAATATTATTTAATTAATAATTTTTTATAAATCCACATCAGCCAAAACGACATCATTTTGGCTGATTTTTCACCAACTTAGTGTTTCCGGCGAGCCATATAGGCAAGAAAATTAATAAAAAAATGCCACGTAGGATTTTCGGCAAGATTCCGATCACTTGGCATTGAAATGATCCATTTTTTTTTAAAAGTAGCACTTAAATGTACAGTTTGTAAGTTATGACACTTAAGTGTCCCTCCATACCAAGTGTTCCTCCATGCCAAGTTGTGGCACTTCCGCTGTACTTATGCCTACTTAAACTAATAACAACCAAAAAGCGACTTGCTCCCCTATAGTCAATCAGTAATAGCTATCTACATTATCTACGGCCACTAATGCCCATCTTCGTGACCTACAACCAAAAAGTGATCATCGCAGATCACGACCAATGGAAACCCACTACCATACCCGCACATGCCTCACTTGATCACTCCCAACTATTGCTGCCTTGCTCCTCCTCCTCCTCTTCTGGATTACTTTACTCCTCTGATTTGTCGCTGCTATCATCGAAGTTGTCTCTGTCATGCCAAATACGTAGAGATCCTCTCAACTCATTGCCCACTAAAATAAACCAAGCCATGAAGCGCATTGGGATCTTATGGGTATGGCCTATGTCTATCCATATAGCAAAACTCTGATGTACAAATACGTGTTGCAACCATGGAAATGTAAACTTTTTTAAGTAGTCCTCAAACTTATAAGGCTAATCATAGCGAGCCACCGGAGGCACGCCCATATCTAATTATCTAAAAAATGATAATTCAACAGGAGTAAATCAAAGCTTAACAAACGATAAGACTAATTCATAAGTCTCCTTCTACCTAAAATCATCCTCATCCCTAATTTTGAAGGTGTAAAATTACCATAAAGATAATCTTGCCCTCCTTAATCGGGGCAAATAGAGCAAGTGCGTCCCCTGGTCAGATTTTGGCGTAGAAGTCGGTCAAAGTAAACTTTAGAGTTAGGTTGAAACGAATTTGAAAGTATCAGGCGGCATATTGCAACAATGAAAACATTAGGGGCATTTTGCAACAAGCCGAAAAATTGGGGGAATAAAGTGCAATTATTTATATTGTTTTTTTGTGCATTGGCGAACGAGAATTCTATATTTTTGTGTATTTATTATTCACTAATTATACAGAAGAACAACTAAAAATCGTTAAATTTTATGCACAACAAAAAATGAAGCACTGCTTTCTATTAACGAGTAGTCATTAGAGGAAACTACACCAAAACCCCCAATTTTGGATAGTATATGTTTTTGTCGCCGTACTTTCATCCATTGCACAATACAACTGTCAATTCTTTAGTACTTTTGCCGCTAGCATATGCAATGCAAGTCTTTTAAGAAGTAAAATAATATATATTCATCTTCTTCTTTTTTGAAGAAATACCTGTTTCACTATTAGTTG
This sequence comes from Angophora floribunda, assembly GCA_014182895.1. NCBI lineage: Eukaryota > Viridiplantae > Streptophyta > Magnoliopsida > Myrtales > Myrtaceae > Angophora > Angophora floribunda. Next base: position 14,787,066 of record CM024706.1, read on the forward strand.
TTTTAAAAAGAGAGGCAAAGAATGCAAAATATAGGAGGAAACTAAAGTAGTTAAAATGATAACAGAAAAAAATTAATAATATTATTAAAATAAAGGGACAAATTTAATAGAACTAAATAATATATTTGAAGTAAAAGAATAAACACAAATTGAATGGAAAAGTAAGAGACCTTATTGACAAAAAGGTCAAATGAGAAAAATTAGTTACTCATATTTATACTAACTAATATGGAAAAATGATTGATTAATAAAAAAATATAAAGAAAAATGTCCTCAAATCATAAAAAGAAATGATTGACCAATATCCAAGGAAATATGTGTTAAATTTCATTAATTAATCATTTTTTTGCATGAATAAACTAGTTAAAAATACACAATGGTTATTCAATTTGTGTTGTTTAACTTTTAGTTTGGGAAAATTCCAAATAAGGTTGGAAATGCCCCCATTTTCTTAAATACGCATCTAAAATGAATATTGTTTCAAATAAGAGTCAAGTTTTCTCATTTTTCTCAAATAAGGGCCTGGAGTTATCCTTATTTCCAATAAGAGCCTAAAGTAGTCTTATTAGTCTTAAAGAAGAGTATGGACTCATTGGTTGGTGAAGGCAATTTTGTCTTTTTAATTTTTCCTTTTTCTTTCTCTTTTCTATATTTTTCTTTTTATAAAAAACATACTCAAAAACTAAAACTCAAAAAAGAAGAAGGAAAAACACAAGCAGGAGGGCTCCCTCTCACCTGTATGTTTCATTTTTTTTTTTTTTTTTTGAAATTTTAATCTAATTAAATTTAAATTGTGTTTAGATGAAAATATTTCTAATCGTTAGAATTTTTGCTAACCGATGAGTAGACGAGGTTAGGCCTTTATTTAAGATGGTTATACTATTTTAGACCCTTATTCGGAACAAGATCCACCACGGTTTTTATTTGAAAAAAATCAACTTTAAGTAATTATTTGAGAAAATGAAAGACTTCAATTCTTATTTGAAATTTTCCTTTTGGTTATTGAGGCATTTCTCGGCTATTGTTGATATTTATTTTCCTAATATTTAAATTTCAATTAATTTATTTTCTCTATTTCCTTTTTCCATTGTGATAAAAATATAGATTTACTCCTCAAAAGTAACGTGCATTGTACATGTTAAGGAAAAATATAATTAAACTAGCTTTGGATTAAATGTATTCTATCCAAAATTTGAGAAGTTCAAATTTTGCAGAAAATAAATAATTTAATATATATTTTTGAAAAATGGTCACTTGTATTATCTATAAAAATGACTAAACAAAAATATTTTAATTGTTCGCAAAAATATTATATAATTTTTTTACCAATAATGAACATATATTTTATTAACTAAATATAATAAAAATATATAAATGATTATTTTTAGAAAAATATTTTTCTCGACGCTTAGATAAAAATAGAAATATAGCATGTCTAGACATCATCATGTCTTCCTTGTAATAAGTAGATAACCACTAAGTTTACCCTAGTGTTCACCCTTCTCACATGGAAGGGAGTAGGAGATTCGAATCCCCATCTTCTTAAGGGATTTAGGTGAGGAAAATTTAATATTAGATATTGATTTCGACTCTCATGTCCCGCAAGAATGTAGAGTAAATGTCGAGAATAAGAATTAGAGTAGAAACTAAAGTAAGACTGATCAAGAAGAAAAAGTAGATGTCTCTTTCTTATTTTGGACAGTTTTGCCATGTCCATTCACTCTTCCTTTGTTTATTCTTTAAGTCTCTATGACAGGTGACGATCTTGATCATTAAGTTTCGAAAATATTGTCTAGCTCAATCAAAATGTTTCACATTCTCACATTTTCAGAAATATTATAATCTAGAGGCTTAGTCAAATTAATTAGAAATTTCATAAACTTAATGGACCAGAGAAAATGCGAGCTAAGGCTCAGGCCGGGCGTCCAAACATGTCGGGCAAAGGATGATCCTCAACGTGTTGGATTTGAGATGTGTCTTTTTTTCTTTTTTCCTTCCTTCTTTTTTTTTTTTTTTTTTTGTTGTCTTTTTCTGTCTTTTTCCCCCATTTGGCTTCGTCTTCCTCCTTCCTCGACCAGCAGCCCCTCTTCCTTCGTCCATGCTAACCGTTGCCATCAGCTAGCTTTTGCTGCCGCCAACATCAGGTGCGGTTCGTATTATTTTGAATCGGAGCACTCGGGCTATCATTCTAATTGTTCAATTGGATTATAATGTATGACATTGTAACAAAGGCTTGATTTCAGGTTCCTCAATCGAAGTTTGTCTCCCTTCATCCTCCTGCAACGAGGATCGCCTCCAATTTCTTTTGCTGGCTATTTGAGCTGATATTGTCCCACTTTCACGCGTTGATAGTAGAGGGTGACTCCACTTGCTATGTTGAAGCTTCTTATCCGGAAATTGTCATACATAAACCCCATTATTTGTTCGAGCTCTATTGCCTGATAAACTATTATCTAGAAGCATACATGATTTCATGCATTCGTTAGTCCACAACCAATAACAATCTTGTGCACTTAGAGACTGATTTGATACGTCAATATGACTCAGCCCTGTTTGGTTCAGCTTTGCCAAGGGGCTTTCACTCGAAAGCCCTCAGCCAAACGCGAACCCGTTTGTTCGTATTTTGGAGAGCTTTGGCCAAATGCAATTGCATTCTCAATGGGGTTCAAAGGCCTTTAGGCCAATGGAGGGCTGGAGGTGCTTCAAAACTTGCATTTTCGGAATGCCATTTGCTTGCTTTAATGAAAATATGCTAGTTGCCCATTTTGCCCTCATTTATTTAACAAAATCCATTTTTGCCCTTAGCCCAATGGAGGTGCTGGGTGGCTTTGGCATTGTTCATCTTCTCCGAGGAGCCGACGCGGCCGAAGACCGTCGGCCAAGGCGTCCCGGCCCCCCGGCGACCGTCGGCCCGGAGTCGCGCGCCCGGGCGACGGGCGACCCGGCGACGGCGAACCGGGCGGACCGTCACCGTCGCTTGGGTCGCGCGCCCGCCAGGCGATCGTCGCCGCCGCCGGGTTCGTGACCCGGGCGACGGCGACCCAGCGGCGGCGCGAACCCAGCGACCGTCACCGTCGCCGGGTCGCGCGCCCCAGGCGCGGCGTCGCCGTCGCCCGGGTCGCATCCCGAGAGGCGGCCGTCGCCGTCGCCCGGGTTCGCGACCCGGGCGGCCGTCGCGCCGTCGCCCGGGTTCTCGACCCGGGCGACCGTGACCCGAGGCGACGATCGCCGTTGCTCCGGGTTCGCGCGACCCGAGCAACGGCGACGGCCGACCACCGCCCGAGGTCGGCGACCTCGGGCGGCCGGCCGCCGGAGGTGAAAAAAATTAAAAAAAAATATTACAAATTTTTTATTAAAAAATAAATTTAGTCAAAGTGCATTACAAAATGTAGTATTTACCAAACGATATTTAGGCCAAAGTTGCTTTACACCGCAATAAAAAGTTTCATTTTACCAAACGGTATTTGCATTTTGGAAAACCCCTTCAACCTAAAGATACTTGCATTTTCCTAATGGCATTTGCCCAAAGTTCGAACCAAACGGGCCCTCAATCCCGATCATTAGTAAACGATACGATATGTCTATATAATCTAATCCTAACCAATAATTGAAGGATATTCATTTATGGTAATTATGTTTCAACTTAACTTACCTCCCTTCGCTCGACACAATAAATAAGCATAATCTAAAATGCTTCATTGAGTGTATAGATATTGTATGTGTACACACTTTAGAGAATAGAACATGTATTATGGCGTTGTAGTTGGCCAAATTATTAACTAATAATTAAAATATTTTTAAAATTAATTACTTAAACAAATATAAGTAAATTATTTTTAAATAAATATTTTTTAAATTGTTTATTTTTCGTAAAATAAACGGGAGCTAAATATTATTACAAGACGCGGGTTTTGCAACTTTTCTTTTGAATATTCTCTTTTAATTTCTTGAACTGCTCAGGCGAAGCCTCCGGACTGGCGGTATGTCACACTTGTTCATTTGCAAGCTCGTGATTCCGAGCTGGGTTGCCTCTTTTACTCTTGTTGTTACATTTCGAGATTCTCATCTTTTGTGTCGTACGCGAATGTCCCCAATATTCAAGTTTTTGAGTAGGGATTTTAGCTAGTTCGTGAATTTTTTTGCTGGTTAGTGTGGTGATTTTTTTTTGGGTGGATCTGAAATTGAGATCTCCTTCAATGGCAGATGGGAACGAAACGTCCGAAACCTGAAGTGGCGGAGAAAGAGAGAACGACAGACCTGTCCGTTCCGCCGGGTTTCGCGTCTCTCACGTCCTTCCTTCTCAAGAGAGCCGAAGAGGCGAATGCTGAGCCTGCCGTCGCAGATGCCTCCATCAACCGCAGACCTTGGGTGCTTCCCCATGAAAGCGGAACCGGTCACAGAGACCAAGATTCCGACTCAGCAAAGCGCGACGCGGTTGTGGTAACTTTTCGTTTCCCCTTAGGCCTCGTGCTTAGAATGGAATGGGATGCGGATAGAGGAATCATGTTTCACGTAGTCGATTCCCTTCGCATCGTAGTCTGTTATTTTTTACTTTGATAGACCATGGAAACATTTTCAAGCACGTGGAGTGCAATGCTCAAGTTAGAGGGAGAGAGGAGGGAGGGAGGGCATGAGGAATGATGGGGACTCAGAAAAAGCTCGTTTAGTGAGGGAGAACGAGTAACATAGATGATTCTGTGGGAGGATTTTTACTTTAGTATAAAAATGTCGCCAAACAGAAATATGGTTTACCAGGAATTGGATTCTGTTTCTGAAGTGAACCAACAAGGCCTTTCTTTCGATTGAGGCATCATACCAGTCACTCGGTCTCAACAAAGTAGAGGTACTTCGTGTGGAAAGAAGTTTTTTCACATATATTTATGTGAAGCAAGGTTGCTGTAAAGCTGCCATTTCACCTGAATAAGCAACTGCAAGCTCTCATGGACTGTGAATTGTCATGTAGTTTTTCCAATGTGAATTCTAGAGGTTCACTACTTGTGTGGTTCAAATGAGGAAACTGTTGCTCCAGCCTTGAGGCCTTTTCTCTGGGCTGTTTCTTTGTTCATTCTTGGAAATCCGTAATCTGTTATGGCTTTCAGATTCTGGATGTTTACTGACCTTCACTTGAAGCTAAGACAGCTGAATTTTGAACCTGTTTCTTTTCTTCCAGACTGATTTTCAATTAAAGTGTCAGTTCAAATTTGAACATCGACTTTTTAACAGGCCAGACTCTAGAGAAGTTGATATGATGCTAGGTTGTGAATCTTTTTGAGAGTCGATGCACATTTGAATTCAATCACACAGATAGAAAAATTCCCTCTACTTTGCTTGGTTTTTTCTGCCTGAGAACAATGGATTTCTGTCTTCATGTTATTTTCATCTCACCCTTTAGTCTCTTCAATTGAATGCATTTAAGAATTTATCTATTTTTCTACATGATTACTTATTTTGCACTATTTGACTTGAAGAGTTTGAAAGTAGTCTAGTTTCCTATCTTGCTGTGCCAGAACAGGTACAAGCTGGAGGAGATTCTGGAAATGCAATAACTTGTATCCTCGAGGAGACTCCTGTTTTCCGACCAACTGAAGAGGTATCCTTCTAATAAACTCTAGACTGATTACAGAAAATGTCTGTGTTAACAATTATAGTCAAGGGGACCACTAGGTTCCCATCTAACCCACTGTCAAATTTGGGTCATTTGGATATTTTGGAATTTGATTGCCAGGAATTCGGCGACCCCCTTAGGTACTTGACAAGCTTACACCAGAGAGCAGAAGCGTATGGGATCTGTCGTGTTATTCCTCCCCCTTCTTGGAAGCCTCCGTGCCAATTAACTGAGAAAAACATATGGGGAAGTGCTAGATTCAGGACTCAAGTACAACGAATAGATTTGCTGCTAAATGCCCATTTGCCAAAGGAAACAGTTAAATGTAATGGAAATGCTGAGCATAAAAACCAAAATATCTTGACATTGGCCTCGATGATGGGGTCCAAAAAAATGCGACTTTTTCCTTTGTGAAGATGGGTGCCTTTGTACTGTAGGCGTTCAATGGGAATGTGGTCCAGAATATACTCTTGAAACTTTCAAGAAATATGCTGATGATTTTCAGGAAAACTATTTCCTGAAAAAGATTATAATATGAAGTCAGATGATGTGCAGAATATTGAGTACGAATATAGACAGATCTGTGAGAATCCTACTGATAAAATTGAGGTAAAGGAGAGATAGTGATTATGTTGACTTCTTTGTTTCACTTGCTACTAACAGGTCTACCATTCTCTTGTAGGTGTTATGCAGCGATAATTTGGATTCTAGAACTTTTGGCAGTGGATTCTCTTCTACCTTTAATTCTGGGTGGAATCTGAATGATTTACCAAGGCACTCTGGTTCTCTTCTTTCTTTTGAGAGCTTCAGTACATGTAGTATTTTGGCACCTAAGCTACGTGTGGGTATGTGCTTTGCAACAAGCCTCTGGGTAAGATTTTAAAGCTTCTTAGTGCATGTTAATTCGTTTTTGTTCATTCTCGCTTATGCAATCCTGCTGTACACTGCTTATATTCATTTCTCAGCTATTATTATTGTTGACTCCCCTTTCATGCTAATTTATCGATGTCTTCTATAAATTGTTTATTGCCTGACTTTCTTGCTAATGTTGGAAGCAGAAATGTGAAGAACACTGCTTATATTCAGTATGCTATACACATATTGGTGCTCCAATAATTTGGTACTGCATCCCAGGCAGATATCGTGCTAAGTTTGAGGCTATCGCTAAGAAGTATTCCATGGAGTTGCTATCTGAACGGCATGAGTTGAATGTTGTAAGTACCTATTATGTAAAGTATTAGAAATTGGTGGTTATTTCATATGTTTGGTAATGAATATCATTAGGTTCACTAATATTGTCACCCAATGTATCGCAATATCGAAATGATTATCAATGGATGCGCTTTGGGTTTTCAGCCAAATGTTGGTAGGTCCACTAACAAGATAACTTCTTTATAGATGACATGTGGTGCTGTTGTTGTTTTCAATTGGCACCAGAGATTGGCATGAATTGAACGTGGTATGTAGCTATTAATGTTAGGATGTACGTGTGAGTTGTATTAAAGAAATCATGTATCGGTGAATTGATGTGGTGCGAGTAGTTAATATATCCTAGTGGCCTATAACTTATTGGCTTAAGCTTTTGAGTGAATGTGGGGTTCAATTGAATATATTAACGGGCTCGTTTTTAGACTCCCTCTTGGTGATCTCCCCTGTGCAAAAGGTATCGGGTGTTTGCTACTTGTTCCCAACAAATTGGTGTCATAGCCAATGGTTTGTTTTAGTGTTTGGTGGATGAAGCTAGACATAATTTTTGTGCGATGGGCGTTGTGGCGTAACAATGCAGTCTGGTAGCCACAACTTCATATTTGATGTGAAAGGATACTTGAATTAAGGGGAGCTCACACATGAGGGAGAAGTTGTTAGGATGTATGTGTGAGTTGTGTTACAATGAATTGACGTGGTGTGTAGCAGTTAATATATCCTAATTGGCATATAACTCATTGGCTTAAGCTTTTGAGTGAAGGTGGGTTCAATTGGATATATTAACAAGCTCAAATTTAGGCTCTGTTGGTGTTCCCCCCTTGGTGAAAGGTATCAGGCTTTTGCTGTGTGCTCTCAACAATTAAGTATTAGAAATCGGTGGTTATTTCATATGTTTGATAATGAATTTCACTAGAGTCACTAATATTTGTCGCCCAATATAACAAAATATCGAAATGATAATCAATGGATGCCCTATGGGTTTCTGGCCACATGCTAACATGTCCACCTAAAAGATATATTCTTTATAGATGACATGCGGTGTTGCTGTCATTTTCAATTGGCCCCATAGAGAGAGAGAGAGAGATCACTACCTTACATAATATATTGGTGACAATTGAATGATCTTCAAATGTGTAGTGGTCATCTGTGTCATACAATTGAATTTCATGATGTCGATGAAGAGAGAGAGAGATCACTACCTTACATAATATATTGGTGACAATTGAATGATCTTCATATTTATAGTGGTCATCTGTGTCATACAATTGAATTCCATGATGTTGACGAAAAATGACCTAAAGTGGAAAGACCTTTATGGAAGTGGCTGCAAATTTATACTGTAGATGTTGTGCTTCTATTTCCACCATCAGCCAATAGCTTTTTTGGCTAAACTTTCGTCTCTGAACCAGCAACTGTAACAAGAATGCTTAGCTCCTATATGTTTATCAGTTCGTCAGAATCAGGTTGAAGATCTTGTCAACTCTTCAAGAGTTTTAAGTTCTCTTGATTTTTAGTCTTAATATTATTCTTTGATCTATTTTTTGATTCCTCCATCTACAATTCTTGTGCGCTCATTCTTTCAATGCTGTGACATGCTTTCATCTACTTAGACAACCTTTTAGTATCAGAACAAGACTTATCAATTAAAAAAATTCATGTATTGCTCGTTTTGATATTGTCATGGAATTTTAAAGAATGTCACAAGAAGAGTGAAGTGACCATTGGAACATTTTTGTGTTAAAGTTTTGTCCTAGCTATGCTTGTGGGAAGTTGAGTGAATTATCTGCTATTTCTTTTAAAATTTCTTTCATTCTTCAAAAAGTAAATTCTACATTGGAGGGATGGGTATAGTTACAACCCTACAACCCTACTAAGTGTTTGATTGATGTGTAAATTTGTAATATTGAATGCAGTTTTCTCATTTATCCCCATCAACACTGAAAAGCCAGGGTATACCTGTCTACCGTTGTGCTCAGAGTCAGGGAGAGTTAGTTGTTATTTTTCCAGGGGCATACAAATCAGGATTTGGCTGTGGATTTAACTGTGTGGAATCCGTTAATGTTGCTCCTCTTGATTGGTTATCTCATGGACAGAATGTTGTTGAACTTTATCGTGAGAAAAGGAGAAAGACAATGATTTCCCATGATAAGCTGCTGCTTGGAGGAGCTAGGGAAGCTGTGAGGGCACAATGGGAACTTTTACTGTTGAAAAAGGAGACTGCTGATAACTTAAGGTGGAAACATGCATGTGGAAAAGATGGAATCCTGGTCAAAGCACTCAAGGTATAGTTCCTGGAGTTGTTGCTACGTAAATCTGAAGGTTCAATTCACTATGCTAGCCCATGATTATTATGTAATTCATGGATTGTGATGGGGACAAGGTTATCATGCTCGATACAAATTCTCAATATCTTTGTCAAATGACTGAATGGTTCAACCCTCGAGGGAATTGAACCGTTAAGAAAATTTTGGGGATCACAAGAGGGAGAGAAAGATAAAACCCAAAAGGCCATATCTTTACTACAGTAATGAAGTTTACAATTACATTGATGCTCTATATATAAAGCATAGAGATCACAAGAGGGAGGGAAAGCTAAAACCTGAAAGGCAATATCTTTACTCCACTAACATAGTTTACAATTACATTGACGCTCTATATATAAAGCATAGAGAGACACAATCTACTCCGTACCCAAATTTCTAAGTACAATACCTTGAATACTTTTTCAACTAATAAAAACATCTCGATATTACTGAATACTCTTCCACACTTTTCCTCAAACTGAAGCATATCCAGCTTTGAAAAATTATAAATGAGGAGGAATATTGAAGACAATGCCAATTGGGCTGTTACTTTGGTGTCTTAACTATGTGAGACTATGCCAATGTAGCACTGTGTAAAGTCAACTGAAATTAGAAATTACCTACCAAGAATTAAGAGTAGAGGTCAACTTGGAATAAAACATCACATACCAAGAATTAAGAGCTCCCTGCGTAACATAAGTATTATTATTTTTTAAAGCTTGTGTGGGCATTTGTTTGTCTAGGTAGTAACCAACTCCTTATGTCTTAACTTCTCTGGCGCACTTGATTTATTTTTTTAACAAAGACAATGTGCTTTTAATTTTGCTTATCAGCTTTTTCTTTCTTTTCCTAGTCACGAGTTAAATGGGAGAGTCTAAGGAGAGAATATCTTTGCAACTCTTCACAGTCAAAGAAAATGGACCAGAACTTTGATGCTTCAACTAAGAGAGAATGTGGCATATGTCACTTTGATTTGCATCTTTCTGCAGTATCCTGCAAATGTTCAAGGGACAAATATTCATGTCTAGATCATGCTACACAAATTTGCTCTTGTGCTTGGACCAATAAAGTTTTCCTGTTCCGCTATGAAGTTAGTGAGCTGAACCTCCTTATTGAAGCTTTGGAAGGGAAACTCAGCGCTGTGTACAAATGGGCCAAAGTTCTTGGACTTGCTTTTAAGACTTCCACAGAAGATCTACCGGTGAGTTCTGTTCTTGTAAGCAAGTCCACCTCAGATGCTGAACCAACTGATTCAGGACAAAAGGTTAGTACAAGTGCAAGCATCACCTCTAGAGCTCACATCAAGGCTGAACTGAAGGAACATTTGATTAAAAAATGTCTTCAGATGGATTGAGGGGTGAAGTAAACAATGATTCTGGGAAAGCAGAAAGCTCATCGCATTCACACAGACATATTATGGGTGTTCTATCTGAAAGTGCAAGTGTATCAGTCTCCTCAGACTCTGAAGTTGAGATAACTAATTTTATATTCCATTCTGGGGTAAAAGCTGCAGAATCAAATAATGATATGGCATCCACCAAACAAAGCATTGTCGACAGTCCCCCTTCAACTGTGAAGAAAGCAACTTTTGGCAAACCAGCACCTGGGAAATCAATGGCACAGGATGCTAAATCTTGTTCACCACTCGATGTCATTGTGCTAAGTGATGATGACAATGACTGACACATTTTTGGTAGATCTACTTTGCTCTTCCAGAAGTATACATGGACTGCATCTAAATGTTCTGTGTTATAAGGACTCTTTTGTTATACCAGTGTTAGGTATAGATCATGCCAAAGAAGTCTCGCAAGAAAATGTGTCTGCTAATCTTGTTTATAGATAGCGACTAAGTGTGATCTGTAAGTATAGAACGCTCAAGATTTTTTGTTCTCAAGTTTTTATATTTTCACTCTATAATCCTTGAAGAATGCTTATGCCTTAATTTTTTTCTTCTTTGGTCTTGAATACCCATGCTTTAGTTATACTGTACCAGTAGTAGGCTTCTTTTGGCAAGGGCTTGTTCCCGGCTTTATCTTATTTTTGACAAGTACCTTGAATTGTGTATTTTAAATTTCTGGTAACTTCCACCATCTTGTTGCACTCTGTTCATCGAAATATAAGGTTGATTTCATACTTGGGTTGTGGTTTTCGCCACAGGAATTCTAGATGTGATCAAGGTTGAGGAAGTTCATGCCAAGAAACTCCGACTACACCTACCAATTTAATCGCTGTGATATTGGAAGATTTGCAAGTGAAGGCGATGAATGCTCATGAATCTTTGGAGGAGCATATAAAAAGGTATGTAATGGAAGTAAAATGAGGCAGAAATTGTTATGAAATTGATGAAGGAGGTTGAGATGGTGTATTAATACAGAGTACTTAATAAAATGAAGAATTAAAAATTTGATGATAGATAGAATAGATCAGATCTATCCAAGAATCGCTGAGAGGATGGCATGAGAGATGGTACCTTACAACTAGAAAAGGTTTGATTGAGTAGTCAAAAATTTAGTTTGGACGTGATGGGTTTCATGCTTAACCAGAACATCTCTTAATGAATGTAATTTTAGATTAAGGGCATGCCCTGTGATGATAGGAATCTTACATGAACAGGACAGGGAGGCTTCATACATTAATGGAATTAGTTCAGTCAAAAGCATGGTTATTCCATGTTGTAAAAAGTTGGTATATTTGAAGTTATGCCAATCCTTAAAGTTTCTTGAGTTGGTCAGCAGTTCAACTTTGATTCTGGACTATGCTATATCTGGCTATCCATTATTGCATATGAATCACTTATACAATAAATATGTTCAAATTGTAATTCCTTTTCTTTGGCAGTATGAACTGCAGTAATTAATAAGTTTTTTGCTCCAACTATGTCAAGAAAGTATTGCATTAACTATTTAGGCTATCCTACTTGAGTTTGGTTACTCATGGGCCACTTTCAGATTGTTTGGCTGTCTTTCCCCTAAGCCTGCTCTCTGTCATTGCTTCATTACACTAATGAATAGCCGATATGTTTCTTTGGCCCTCGAATTTCTCTTATTTGGCAACATGACCCAGAGTTATGTTCTTTTTGTGAAGAATTTTCTTCTCACATGGTTCTTCACAGGATGCTTTAGAGAATGCATGAATTGGATCTTCGTTGAAGTTTATTTTTCTCCTATGCTCTGTGTTACCTTATGATGTACAGGAGTAGATATGATATTGAATGTTCAAGAATCAGTCCTACATGTACAAATATTGACTGAAGTAATAATGGTTTTGCAATTTTTTTCGTTCGCTTAGCAGCTTCTGTCAAGTCTTTACTCTCATCACATATCAATTTTGGGTTGGCTGGTCTGCACGTGCTTAGTGATGCAGCAAACAAAATCATTGAAGATGATATATTTTCAAATATTGCTGTTTCTACCAATATTGTTTTGGTGATAATAGACTTTGCAACTCAATTAAGAGTCCTAGAAGGATTACAATTCTTTTTCAAGTTTAATTAGTAAACTTATGAACTTGGGTTTGAGAATTATTAGTATTTTGCTAATGCGTGTGGACGAGTGACTCTAGGAACGTGGAATTTTAGGGGTTAAATGTATGGGAAAGGTGTGTATGGTTGTCGATGGTGAATGTAAGTGTTGGATAGAATATGATCGCCACCAAGGTATAAATGAAGCGCCATCAACTAAGGATGAAGATCGGGATAGACAAAGTTCACCATCAAGACTTAAAAGGACGAACCACCAAGTATAAAAAGGACGAACCACCAAGTATAAAAAGGACATAGAGATTGAGAAGCTCACCGCCATAGTCTAAAGGGCGAACCACCAATTATGGCTAAGGGGCTTCTTGGCTCACTAAAGAGACCAAAACGCGAGTCATCTACTATTTAAAGATATTTGCTCAAATACAGGAAAATCTTATGTATCTTCATTAATCAAATTGTCCAGTCTTACAATGGACGAGATAGGAAATAGACAAACAATAAATAGACATGGGAACTAGCTTAACATTAAAATCTTTTGAATTTAGAACTTGAAACTTATATAACAATAAAGACTTCTAGAAACTTAGAGATGCAATTAAATGACTTGGGAACTTGCATTCTTGATTCTTTAGTTTTGCATAATTTGTGCGCCCATCTTGATCGGTAGATAACCGTAACCATATGAAAAGCTTATCAAATATGCATGGAAATTACCCAAAACAACCTCCTATCAATAGGTTATTTGGCCTTGAATCCGATAATTATTATGATGAATTGACAACTCCTTAATTAGTTTGATGATGGATAGTCTTTTCCATTGATAATTTTATTTCCAAACCATTGAATCACATTATGCCCATATTTTGTCTTGACTTAGATCACCATCGATAGTGTTGAGTTAGTTGATGGAGCTCAATTGGATGCTTTCGCATCATCCTCCCGGGTTTTGAGATTTTCCCTCAAGTCTAAGAAATCTTCATCCTCCAAGTAAGAAGAAAGGTTTCTCACATTAAAAATAGCTGAAACTCTAAACTCTCTAGAAAGATCAATATTATATACATTGTCATCGATTCACTATATAAATCGGCCATCGACTCTAAGTATGAGCTTGTTCCTTCAATGAGATGGAAATCTCTTATTCCTCAAGTGAACCCATGCAAGATTACCCGGTTGAAAGTGTGCGTTCTTTCAATGTTGATTAGCTTTCTTCTTATAAGACTCATTGGTTTTCTCGATTTTGGATCGAATTTGCTTCATTGATTTAGCTTTTTCTTTGCCATCAAAGCTTACTTGTGAGTTGGATGGAATGTGAATCAAATTGATCGAGGTGAGAGGGTTGATTCCATACACAACTTCGAAAGGTAATCGACTAATGGCATAACCTAGCGATTGATTATAAGCAAATTAAGTATGTGCAAGCTTCAAATCCTAGTTTTCAAAGATTTACTTACTATGTTTGGAAGAAGTGTGGTAAGGGTACGATTGATTACCTCTGCTTGGCCATTAGTTTGAGGATGACCGGTTGATGCGAGAGCATTCGATTTAGCTCTATCAACGAATTTGACATTGGCACTATTGACGGTGACCTAAGCAAGATAGAATTTGGGCATAACGTGCTTCAATGAATTAAGACGGAGTTTTTGAATAAAGTAGTCTTGAACCATCTCCTGCCAAAGTTATCAATACTAATGATTAGAGAGTTATCGACAATGGAGAGCTATCGAATTCTCGGTACACTTTTTGGTTACTAATTTCAAAGTTTATCAATGCCATATCAATGGGAGGCTATTTTGAACAACTTTCTTGGTTATTTGATGAAGTCTTGAGGTGTTTCTCTTTTGGTCAAAGTGGGAACACGAATTTTGCAAGACCAATAATGCAAGTTCCTAAGACAATTAATTACATCTCTAATTTTCTAGGAGTCATTAATGTTTTGTAAAATTCAAAGAGTCAAAGTTTTAAGTTCCCGAGTCTTTAATGTTAGGCTAGTTACCATGTTAATTTATTGCTTATCTATTTCCTAAGTGATAGTCCTCCTATAAATAAAAGAAGCCTCTCAATTGTAAATAGACGATTTTGATGTATGAAAATTTGAGATTTCCTTTGCATGAGTGAATATCTTTTGGAGAATGGATAACTCTTATTTCAGTCTCTTTATCATTGGAGAGTGGATTACTCCTTTGAGATGAGCCAAGAAACCTTTTATTCTTAGCTGGTGTATTTTCCTTTAGGCCTTGGTGGTGAGTTTCTCCTATCTTGGAGTCCTTACCCTTGGCAAGAGGTTTGTCCTTTAAACTTTAATGGTGAACTTTGTCTATCTTGATCCTCATTCTCAATTGGTAGCGTAGCCTTTATACCTTGATGGTGATTGTTTCTATCTTTTATTTTGCATTTCATCTTTTAGCATCCATCCCCATACACACCCATTCAATACGCTTAACCACAAAAAGCCCCACATTTCGGAATCACTTGCTCACGCATGCATCATAGGTGGTGTTGAATAAGAGTTCCATAGTGTCTTCAAGAAACTTAAGAACTTAGAATCACGATTCAACACAATAGTCTTCAATACTCCACAAAAGCAAATGATTTCCTTGAAATATAACTCAACCACGTGAGATGCGTCATCGATCTTGTGACATGGCACGAAATGAGTTATTTTAGAAAATCGATCGACTACCACCATAATGGCATCCTTTCTCCAATGAGTTCTAGGAGAGCCATAATAAAATCCATACTAACATCTTCCCAAGGCTACAATGGAATCGAAAGTGGAGTATACAATCCTTGATGGAAATGACTCTTTGCTCTTTGACAAATTGCACACCTCGAGATGATGGCATGCACATCTCCATTCATCTTTGGTCAATAAAAATGCTATTGAACAACTTCAAAAATTTTGTCAACACCGAAGTGACCAGTTAATCCTCCACCATATCTAAAGGAAATCTTCGGCACACATAATCGATTTCCTTTAAATAGAAACCCATCTTGTAAAAATAAGTACTTTGAACTACTCATTTACAGTTTTCAATGATGGATGAGAACTCAAGATCTTCAAAGTTAAGTTCTTTCATTGATTGGATGTGACACCACAAATTTTGTTTATATACAATACCTTGGTAAGGCTCGAGAGTGTGTGAGTAGGCCACAAGGCTCAAGATATAATGCGATTGGACCGTGAGGCCTAATGTGTTGAGGATAGGCCATGAGGCCCAAGAATGGGAGAATGGGTCGTAAAGCCCAAATGGTGTGCGAGTGGCCTATGAGGGCTTAAGTGCAGCATACGTGGGCCGCAAGGCCTCATTTGGGTTGTGAGTGATCCGTGAGGTTGGGAGGACTAGGAGATGTCATGTTTGCATGAGGCCAATAAGGTGTCTTGTGTATCCTTTTGATTATATTTCGTTCTTGCCATCTATGTGTATCTATACGACATGATGCCTAGGTCGCGTGCAAGATTTATGTGTTGGTTTTGGACTATTAGGCGAGGTAGACACCTTGAATCATGCCTTGCCATGGTTAGTCATCCACCCATGCACACGCTAACTCTCCTACATGCATAATCAAATCAAAATCTATTTGAATTAGGGGGTAATGATGCATGCCACTCCTTCCCACCAATGATCTTTCATAAAAAATGGTTTTTGGGGATTGAAGGCTAGAAAAATAGGACCATGATGGCTGCCCCCTCCTCGGTTCTTGTTGGGCGTAGGGATTAACAATGATTAAATCATTGCTCGGAGAACTCACATAAATAAAAATCATAATTAGCAATCCATTGCCAACCCGAATAAGGCTAGAAAAGATATGATCAAAATGGTGAGGCGGGACCTTAGTCTCCATCAAACCAAGACAGCTGATGTTATTAGCACGTGCAAAATGTCTTACCTCGGATTGCCTAACGGGGTCCATTATACCCCGATATTCCAAAATCCAAAATTCATAGTAAATGCCTACTCGTGTTTTCCAGCCCGACGCTTTGGTGTTGGTTTTGGGGGCGGAGACTTGTTTAGGCAAGGAGATGCCTTTGTCGAATTTGGAGGTTATTGAGTCCGCCGAGGAGGCTGGGATACAAAGCAGCCACGAGATGGGGAACTAGTGCCCTTGGCACTCAAAGAAGAGCTCGCCGCCTTAGGATCATCTCGTGCTTGGTCACCGGGATGCTCGCCTCTTGAGTCTCATCCTCGAAGCTGCCGGCAAACATCAGCATCATCATCCAGGTCATCTGCGAGGAGAAGGAGCAAGCTTCCACATCAGCATTACTTGAGCCGATTAGTTGCCTTATGGCTTCATCAAATCGGATAGGTTCTTTGTCCTGTCTCCTATGATCACTCCGGGAGATGGAGGAGAGGGCACACCAAGCTTATTGTTCGTTTGTACTCGAACTCCAGCCTTCCGGCGAACGGAGCGTTTGCTTGCTTAGGTTGAACTGCCATTGTCCAAGAGGATCGAAATAGGGGCGATGCTTCAGAACTTCGTAGGTTTCCGGGCTGAGCATTATGTTGATCTTGAGGGCCGCTTGTTCGCCTTGCTATTGGATCTTCCAACGAGGCACTTGGGCGAGGAGTCGAAGCATTTACTAGGTCCGGTTGGCGGGGGGGTCCTTTGTTGATGTGCATCTATGCCCGAAGGTACCACATTTCATGCATGAGATCGGTTTCCATTCATATTCAATTGACACCATCCGAGTTGCCCCTTTCAATCGCACCTTAACTTTGTCTTTCCCGGAATCGAAGCGAGATAGCTCGACACGAGACACGGGCAAAAAGAGAGCAATTTCATTTGCTCGTTTTCGGGTCTACATACGTGGGGTACCAACCACACTTGCAATTCCGCTTATTCCACGGGCCGACCACAAAGCCGAGAGGTTCCTCAACCTTATCCAAACTAGGACTTTGAAATGGTTGTCTTTCTTTAGATCCAATAAGGGATGCCACTACTTTGCAGAATCAAAGGAACTTTGGCCACCGTAATGGGGCCATTGTCCAACGACGCCGTCGTACTCGGCGTAGGGAATTCTAATGAAAAAGAATCCTTGATAATCTGCCTTCACCTCAACCAACTTGGAGCCCTAAGCATGCTTGGAATGGTAATTTTTGCCAATCGATAGCCCACTAGGTATTCATACCAAATAGGGTCGTGGCCTCCCGGGCGTCTTCATCAAACTCAAGCAACCAACACATTGTCCATAGTCAACGGAGGAAAGTATTCAAGGTTATACCCTTTAATTGCGGTGCGTGCTACGTTCGCCCGGGAACGAGGGAGCGGTAGCTTCTTGTCCATTTTGCGCGGATGCGGGCGGGCGTGGTCGAGTGGACCGAGTGCCACTTCGAGGAGGGGGTGGGTCTTCCCCTTGATTCTCCATAGATGCCATACGGTCTCCAGCTATTTGCTTTGCCCCATCAACCAATGGATCCGGTGAGAGGTTAGAACCTAGTATACCGGGCGCATTCAAGATAGCACCATTTACGCTCGATCCCACGATCACGGGATTTCGCACGATAGAGCGGGGGCCTGCTCCTACTTCTACGTCGGCTACTTTCTGCATCATGCGGTGGGTGGGTCAAAGGGGTCGATTCTCAACCATTTTGCTAGCTCCCGAAGCTGGACCAACCGTAGACATACCAATTAGCTCAAATGGCAAGAAACACTCTTAGAGTGGGGGGTTCTTCACCAATAATGATCTTGTGGCTCTAAATGGTTGCTCTAATACTTTCCAAACCCAAACACCATCAAAGTGAACGTATTTGTGAGTAAATGACATGATTTCCAAGCTGTGAACTCTCATGATCATGTAATTCGCCCAAATGGCAAGAAACACTCTTAGGGGGGGGTTCTTCGAGATAGAATAATCTTATGGCTCTAAACCGTTGCTCTAACACTTTCCAAACTCAAATGGCATCAAAGTGAAGGTAATTGTAAGTAAATGACATGGTTTGCAAGCCGTGAACTCTCACGATGAAGTAATTAGCTCAAATGGCAAGAAACTCTATTAGAGTGGGATCTTCTTCACATTAAATGATCTTATGACTCTTAACAGTTGCTCTAATACTTTCCAAGCTCAAATGGCATCAAAATCAAGGTAATTGGATAAAAAGTAGATGATTGCAAGGTCGTGAACTCCCATGATCAAGTAATTTACCCAAATGGCAAGAAACATTCTTAGAGGGGGGGTTATTCATTTAGAATGATCTTATGGCTCTAAACCGTTGCTCTAATACTTTCAAGCTCAAATGGCATTAAAATGTGAAGTGTAATTGGAAGAAAAGTAGATGATTGAAAGGTGGTGAACTCCCATGGTCAAGTAATTTACCCAAATGGCAAGAAACACTCTTAGAGTGGGGGTTTGTTCAATTAGAATGATGTTATGGCTCTAAATCGTTGCTCTAATAATTTCCAAGCTCAAATGGCATCAATGTGAAAGTAATTGTAAGGAAATGACATGATTTGCAAGCCGTGAACTCTCATGATAAAGTAATTAGCTCAAATGGCAAGAAACTCTCTTAGAGTAGGGGGTTCATCACTCAAAATGATGTTATGGCTCTAAACCGTTGCTCTAATACTTTCCAAGCTCAAATGGCATCAAAGTGAAGGTAATTGTAAGTAAATGACATGATTTGCAAGGCGTGAACTCTCATGATGAAGTAATTAGCTCAAATGGCATGAAACTCTCTTAGAATGGGGGGTTCCTCACTTAGAATGATCTTATGGCTCTAAATCGTTGCTCAAATAATTTCAAGCTCAAATGGCATCAATGTGAAGGTAATTGTAAGGAAATGACATGATTTGCAAGCCATGAACTCTCATGACAAAGTAATTAGCTCAAATGGCAAGAAACTCTCTTAGAGTAGGGGGTTCATCACTTAGAATGATGTTATGGCTCTAAACCGTTGCTCTAATACTTTCCAAGCTCAAATGGCATCAAAGTGAAGGTAATTCTAATTAAATGACATGATTTGCAAGGCGTGAACTCTCATGATGAAGTAATTAGCTCAAATGGCATGAAACTCTCTTAGAGTAGGGGGTTCCTCACTTAGAATGATCTTATGGCTCTAAACCATTGCTCTAATACTTTCCAAGCTCAAATGGCATCAAAGTGAAGGTAATTGTAATTAAATGACATGATTTGCAAGGCGTGAACTCTCATGATGAAGTAATTAGCTCAAATGGCATGAAACTCTCTTAGAGTGGGGGGTTCCTCACTTAGAATGATCTTATGGCTCTAAACCGTTGCTCTAATACTTTCCAAGCTCAAATGGCATCAAAGTGAAGGTAATTGTAAGTAAATGACATGATTTGCAAGACGTGAACTCTCATGATGAAGTAATTAGCTCAAATGGCATGAAGCACTCTGAGAGTGGGGCGTTCCTCACTTAGAATGATCTTATGGCTCTAAACTGTTCCTCTAATACTTTCCAAGCTCAAATGGCATCAAAGTGAAGGTAATTCTAAGTAATGACATGATTTGCAAGCCGTGAACTCTCATGATGAAGTAATTTGCTCAAATGGCAAGATACTCTCTTTGAGCAAGGGGTTCATCACTTAGAATGATCTTATGGCTGTAAACCGTTGATCTAATAATTTCCAGGCTCAAATGGCATCAATGTGAAGGTAATTTTAAGTGAAGACATGATTTGCAAGCCGTGAACTCTCATGATGAAATAATTAGCACAAATGGCATGAAACTCTCTTAGAGTGTGGGGTTCTTCACGTAGAATGATCTTATGGCTGTAAACCGTTGCTCAAATAATTTCTAGGCTCAAATAGCATCAATGTAAGTAAATGACATGATTTGCAAGCCGTGAACTCTCATGATGAAATAATTAGCTCAAATGAAATGAAACTCTCTTAGAGTAGAGGGTTCATCACTTAGAATGATGTTATGGCTCTAAACCGTTGCTCTAATACTTTCCAATCTCAAATGGCATCAAAGTGAAGGTAATTCTACGTAAATGACATGATTTGTAACAAGTGAACAGTCATGATTAAGTCATTTGCTCAAATGGCATGAAACTCTCTTAGAGTGGGGGGTTCTTCACTTAGAATGATTTTATGGCTCTAAACCATTGCTCTAATACTTTTCAAGCTTAAATGGTGTCAACGTGAAGGTAATTCAAAGTAAATGGCATGATGTCCAGGCCGTGAACTCTCATGTTGAAATAATTAGCTCAAATGACATGAAACTCTCTTAGAGTGGGGGGTTCCTCACTTAGAATGATCTTGTGGCTCTAAACCGTTGCTCTAATAATTTCCAAGCTCAAATGGCATCAAAGTGAAGGTAATTCTAAGTAAATGACATGATTTGCAAGCCGTGAACTCATGATGAAGTAATTAGCTCAAATGGCATGAAACTCTCTTAGAGTGGGGGGTTCTTCACTTAGAATGATCTTATGGCTCTAAACCGTTGCTCTAATACTTTCCAAGCTCAAATGGCATCAAAGTGAATGTAATTCTAAGTAAATGACATGATTTGCAAGCCGTGAACTCTCATGATGAAGTAATTTGCTCAAATGGCAAGAACTCTCTTAGAGTAAGGGGTTCATCACTTAGAATGATCTTATGGCTCTAAACCGTTGCTCTAATAATTTCCAAGCTCAAATGGCATCAATGTGAAGGTAATTGTAAGTAAATGACATGATTTGCAAGCCGTGAACTCTCATGATGAAGTAATTAGCTCAAATGGCATGAAACTCTCTTAGAGTGGGGGTTCTTCACTTAGAATGATCTTATGGCTCTAAACCGTTGCTCTAATAATTTCCAAGCTCAAATGGCATCAAAGTGAAGGTAATTCTAAGTAAATGACATGATTTGCAAGCCGTGAACTCATGATGAAGTAATTAGCTCAAATGGCATGAAACTCTCTTAGAGTAGCGGGTTCATCACTTAGAATGATCTTATGGCTGTAAACCGTTGATCTAATAATTTCCAGGCTCAAATGGCATCAATGTGAAGGTAATTGTAAGTAAATGACATGATTTGCAAGCCGTGAACTCTCATGATGAAATAATTAGCTCAAATGACATGAAACTCTCTTAGAGTGGGGGGTTCTTCACTAAGAATGAAATTATGGCTCTAAACCGTTGCTCTAATACTTTCCAAGCTCAAATGGCATCAATGTGAAGGTAATTGTAAGAAAATGACATGATTTGTAGGCCGAGAACTCTCTTGATCAAATAATTAGCTCAAATGGCATGAAACTCTCTTAGAGTGGGGGGTTCTTCACTAAGAATGAAATTATGGCTCTAAACCGTTGCTCTAATACTTTCCAAGCTCAAATGGCATCAAAGTGAAGGTAATTCTAAGTAAATGACATGATTTGCAAGCCGTGAGAACTCTCATGATGAAGTAATTAGCTCAAATGGGATGAAACTCTCTTAAAGTGGGGTGTTCTCACTTAGAATGATCTTATGGCTCTAAACCGTTGCTCTAATACTTTCCAAGCTCAAATGGCATCAAAGTGAAGGTAATTGTAAGTAAATGACATGATTTGCAAGCCGTGAACTCACATGATGAAGTAATTAGCTCGAATGGCACGAAACTCTCTTAGAGAGTGGGGTTCCTCACTTAGAATGATCTTATGGCTCTAAACTGTTGCTCTAATAATTTCCAAGATCAAACAGCATCAATGTGAAGGTAATTGTAAGTAAATAACATGATTGGCGAGCCGTAAACTGTCATGGTGAAGTAATTAGCTCAAATGGCAAGAAACTCTCTTAGAGTGGGGGGTTCTTCACTTAGAATGATCTTATGGCTCTAAATCGTTGCTCTAATAATTTCCAAGCTAAAATGGCATCAATGTCAAGGTAATTGTAAGTAAATGACATGATTTGCAAGCCGTGAACTCTCATGATGAAGTAATTAGCTCAAATGGCAAGAAACTCTCTTAGAGTGGGGGTTCTTCACTAAGAATGATCTTATGGCTCTAAACCTTTGCTCTAATACTTTCCAAGCTCAAATGGCATCAACGTGAAGGTAATTGTAAGTAAATGACATTATTTGCAACACGTGAACTGTCATGATGAAGTAATTAGCTCAAATGGCAAGAAACTCTCTTAGAGTAGGGGGTTCATCACCTAGAATAATGTTATGGCTCTAAACCGTTGCTCTATTACTTCCCAAGCTAAAATGGCATCAAATGAAGGTAATTGTAAGTAAATGACATGATTTGCAAGCCGTGAACTCTCATGATGAAGTAATTAGCTCAAATGGCATGAAACTCTCTTAGAGTGGGGGTTCTTCACTTAGAATGATCTTATGGCTCTAAACCGTTGCTCTAATAATTTCCAAGCTCAAATGGCATCAATGTGAAGGTAATTGTAAGTAAATGACATGATTTGCAAGCCGTGAACTCTCATGATGAAATAATTAGCTTAAATGGAATGAAACTCTCTTAGAGTAGGGGGTTCTTCACTTAGAATGATCTTATGGCTCTAAACCGTTGCTCTAATACTTTCCAAGCTCAAATGGCATCAAAGTGAAGGTAATTCTAAGTAAATGACATGATTTGCAAGCCGTGAACTCTCATGTTGAAGTATTTAGCTCAAATGGCATAAACACTCTTAGACTGGGGGTTCCTCACTTAGAATGATCTTATGGCTCTAAACCAGTTGCTCTAATGATTTCCAAGCTCAAATGGCATCAATGTGAAGGTAATTGTAAGTAAATGACATGATTTGCAAGCCCTGAACTCTCATGATGAAGTAATTAGCTCAAACGGCAAGAAACTCTCATAGAGTGGGGGTTTTTCACTTAGAATGATCTTATGGCTCTAAGCCGTTGCTGTAATACTTTCCAAGCTCAATTGGCATGAAAATGAAGGTAATTATAAGTAAATGACGTGATTTGCAAGCTGTGAACTCTCATGATGAAGTAATTAGCTCAAATGGCAAGAAACTCTCTTAGAGTGGGGGGTTCTTCACTTAGAATGATCTTATGGATCTAAACCGTTGCTCTAATACTTCCATGCTCAAATGGCATCAATTTGAAGGTAATTGTAAGTAAATGACATGATTTGCAAGCCGTGGACTCTCATGATGAAGTAATAAGCTCAAATGGCAAGAAACTCTCTTAGAGTGGGGGTTCTTCACTTAGAATGATCTTATGGCTCTAAATCGTTGCTCTAATGCTTTCCAAGCTCAAATGGCATCAATGTGAAGGTAATTGTAAGTAAATGACATGATTTGCAAGCCGTGAACTCTCATGATGAAGTAATTAGCTCAAATGGCAAGAAACTCTCTTAGAGTGGGGGTTCTTCACTTAGAATGATCTTATGGCTCTAAACCGTTGCTCTAATAATTTCCAAGCTCAAATGGCATCAAATTGAAGGTAATTCTAAGTAAATGACATGATCTCCAGGCCGTGAACTCTCATGATGAAGTAATTAGCTCGAATGACAAGAAACTCTCTTAGTGTGGGGGTGTCTTCATTTAGAATGATCATATGGCTCTACACCGTTGCTCTAATACTTTCTAAGGTCAAATGGCATCGAAGTGAAGGTAATTGTAAGTAAATCACATGATTTGCAAGCCGTGAACTCTCATGATGAAGCAATTAGCTCAAATAGCAAGAAACTCTCTTAGAGTGGGGGGTTCCTCACTTAGAATGATGTCATGGCTCTAAACCGTTGCTCTAATAATTTCTAAGCTCAAATGGCATCAATGTCAAGGTAGTTGTAAGTAAATGACATGATTTGCAAGCCGTGAACTCTCATGTTGAAGTAATTAGCTCAAATGGCAAGAAACTCTCTTAGAGTGGGGGTTCTTCACTTAGAATGATCTTATGGCTCTAAACCGTTGCTCTAATAATTTCTCAAGCTCAAATGGCATCAATGTGAAGGTAATTGTAAGTAAATGACATGATTTGCAAGCCGTGAACTCTCATGATGAAGTAATTAGCTCAAATGGGAAGAAACTCTCTTAGAGTGGAGGTTTCATCACTTAGAATGATCTTATGGCTCTAAACCGGTGGTCTATTACTTTCCAAGCTCAAATGGCATCAATGTGAGGGTAATTGTAAGTAAATGACATGATTTTAAAGGCGTGAACTCTCATGATGAAGTAATTAGCTCAAATGGCAAGAAACTCTCTTAGAGTGGGGGTTCTTCACTTAGAATGATCTTATGGCTCTAAACCGTTGCTCTAATAATTTCCAAGCTCAAACGGCATCAATGTGAAGGTAATTGTAAGTAAATGACATGATTTGCAAGCCGTGAACTCTCATGATGAAGTAATTAGCTCAAATGGCAAGAAACTCTCGTAGAGTGGGAGGTTCTTCACTAAGAATGATCTTATGGCTCTAAACCGTTGCACAAATAATTTCCAAGCTCAAATGGCATCAATGTGAAAGTAATTGTAAGTAAATGACATGATTTGCAAGCTGTGAACTCTCATGATAAAGTAATTAGCTCAAATGGCAAGAAACTCTCTTAGTTTGGGGGGTTCCTTCACTTAGAATGATCTTATGGCTCTAAAACCGTTGCTCTAATACTTTCCAAGCTCAAATGGCATCAATGTGAAGGTAATTGTAAGTAAATGACATGATTTGCAAGCCGTGAACTCTCATGATGAAGTAATTAGCTCAAATGGCAAGAAACTCTCTTAGTGGGGGTTCTTCACTTAGAATGATCTTATGGCTCTAAACCGTTGCTCTAATAGTTTCCAAGCTCAAATGGCATCAATGTGAAGGTAATTGTAAGTAAATGACATGATTTGCCTGCCGTGAACTGTCATGATGAAGTAATTAGCTCAAATGGCAAGAAACTCTCTTAGAGTGGGGGTTCTTCACTTAGAATGATCTTATGGCTCTAAACCGTTGCTCTAATAATTTCCAAGCTCAAATGGCATCAATGTGAAGGTAATTGTAAGTAAATGACATGATTTGCAAGCCGTGAACTCTCATGATGAAGTAATTAGCTCAAATGGCAAGAAACTCTCTTAGAGTGGGGGTTCTTCACTTAGAATGATCTTATGGCTCTAAACCGTTGCTCTAATAATTTCCAAGCTCAAATGGCATCAATGTGAAGGTAATTGTAAGTAAATGACATGATTTGCAAGCCGTGAACTCTCATGATAAAGTAATTAGCTCAAATGGCAAGAAACTCTCTTAGAGTGGGGGGTTCTTCACTTAGAATGATCTTATGGCTCTAAACCGTTGCTCTAATAATTTCCAAGCTCAAATGGCATCAAAGTGAAGGTAATTCTAAGTAAATGACATGATGTCCAGGCCGTGAACTCTCATGATGAAGTAATTAGCTCAAATGGCAAGAAACTCTCTTAGAGTGGGGGTTCTTCACTTAGAATGATCTTATGGCTCTAAACCGTTGCTCTAATAATTTCCAAGCTCAAATGGCATCAAAGTGAAGGTAATTCTAAGTAAATGACATGATCTCCAAGCCGTGAACTCTCATGATGAAGTGATTAGCTCAAATGGCAAGAAACTCTCTTAGCATGGGGTGTTCTTCACTTGGAATGATGTTATGGCTCTAAACCGTTGCTCTAATACTTTCCAAGCTCAAATGGCATCAAAGTGAAGGTAATTGTAAGTAAATGACATGATTTGCAAGCCGTGAACTCTCATGATGTACTAATTAGCTCAAATGGCAAGAAACTCTCTTAGAGTGGGGGTTCTTCACTTAGAATGATCTTATGGCTCTAAACCGTTGCTCTAATAATTTCAAGCTCAAATGGCATCAATGTCAAGGTAATTGTAAGTAAATGACATGATTTGCAAGCCGTGAACTCTCATGATGAAGTAATTAGCTCAAATGGCAAGAAACTCTCTTAGAGTGGGGGTTCTTCACTTAGAATGATCTTATGGCTCTAAACCGTTGCTCTAATACTTTCCAAGCTCAAATGGCATCAAAGTGAAGGTAATTGTAAGTAAATGACATGATTTGCAAGCCGTGAACTCTCATGATGAAGTAATTAGCTCAAATGGCATGAAACTCTCTTAGAGTAGGGGGTTCCTCACTTAGAATGATCTTATGGCTCTAAACCATTGCTCTAATAGTTTCCAAGCTCAAAATGCATCAATGTGAAGGTAATCGTAAGTAAAAGACATGGTTTGCAAGCCGTGAACTCTCATGATGAAGTAATTAGCTCAAATGGCAAGAAACTCTCGTAGAGTGGGAGGTTCCTCACTAAGAATGATCTTATGGCTCTAAACCGTTGCTCTAATACTTTCCAAGCTCAAATGGCATCAATGTGAAGGTAATTGTAAGTAAATGACATGATTTGCAAGCCGTGAACTCTCATGATGAAGTAATTAGCTCAAATGGCAAGAAACTCTCTTAGTGTGGGGGGTTCCGCACTTAGAATGATCCTATGCGTTTAAACCGTCCCTCTAATAATTTCCAAGCTCAAATGGCATCAATATGAAGCTAATTCTAAGTAAATGACATGATTTGCATGCCGTGAACTCTCAAGATGAAGTAATTAGCTCAAACGGCAAGAAACTCTCATAGAGTGATGCGTTCTTCACTTAGAATGATCTTATGGCTCTAAACCGTTGCTCTAATAATTTCCAAGCTCAAATGGCATCAATGTGAAGGTAATTGTAAGTAAATGACATGATTTGCAAGCCGTGAACTCTCATGATGAAGTAATTAGCTCAAATGGTAAAAACTCTCTTAGAGTGGGGGTTCTTCACTTAGAATGATCTTATGGCTCTAAACCGTTGCTCTAATACTTTCCAAGCTCAAATGGCATCAATGTGAAGGTAATTGTAAGTAAATGACATGATTTGCAACACGTGAACTCTCATGATGAAGTAATTAGCTCAAATGGCAAGAAACTCTCTTAGGGTGGGGGTTCTTCACTTAGAATGATCTTATGGCTCTAAACCGTTGCTCTAATACTTTCCAAGCTCAAATGGCATCAATGTGAAGGTAATTGTAAGTAAATGACATGATTTGCAAGCCGTGAACTCTCATGATGAAGTAATTAGCTCAAATGGCAAGAAACTCTCTTAGAGTGGGGGGTTCTTCACTTAGAATGATCTTATGGCTCTAAACCGTTGCTCTAATACTTTCCAAGCTCAAATGGCATCAATGTGAAGGTAATTGTAAGTAAATGACATGATTTGCAAGCCGTGAACTCTCATGATGAAGTAATTAGCTCAAATGGCAAGAAACTCTCTTAGAGTGGGGGGTTCTTCACTAAGAATGAAATTATGGCTCTAAACCGTTGCTCTAATACTTTCCAAGCTCAAATGGCATCAATGTGAAGGTAATTGTAAGTAAATGACATGATTTGCAAGCGGTGAACTCTCATGATGAAGTAATTAGCTCAAATGGCATGAAACTCTCTTAGAGTGGGGGTTGTTCACTTAGAATGATCTTATGGCTCTAAATAGTTGCTCTAATAATTTCCAAGCTCAAATGGCATCAATGTGAAGGTAATTCTAAGAAAATGACATGATGTCAAGCCTTGAACTCTCATGATGAAGTAATTAGCTGACATGGCATGAAACTCTCTTAGAGTAGGGGGTTCCTCACTTAGAATGATCTTATGGCTCTAAACAGTTGCTCTAATAATTTCCAAGCTCAAATGGCATCAATGTGAAGGTAATTGTAAGTAAATGACATGATTTGCAAGCCGTGAACTCTCATGATGAAGTAATTAGCTCAAATGGCAAGAAACTCTCTTAGAGTAGGGGGTTCTTCACTTAGAATGATCTTATGGCTCTAAACCGTTGCTCTAATAATTTCCAAGCTCAAATGGCATCAATGTGAAGGTAATTGTAAGTAAATGACATGATTTGCAAGCCGTGAACTCTCATGATGAAGTAATTAGCTCAAATGGCATGAAACTCTCTTAGAGTGGGGGTTCTTCACTTAGAATGATCTTATGGCTCTAAACCGTTGCTCTAATACTTTCCAAGCTCAAATGGCATCAATGTGAAGGTAATTGTAAGTAAATGACATGATTTGCAAGCCGTGAACTCTCATGATGAAGTAATTAGCTCAAATGGCAAGAAACTCTCTTAGAGTGGGGGGTTCTTCACTTAGAATGATCTTATGGCTCTAAACAGTTGCTCTAATAATTTCCAAGCTCAAATGGCATCAATGTGAAGGTAATTGTAAGTAAATGACATGATTTGCAAGCAGTGAACTCTCATGATGAAGTAATTAGCTCAAATGGCAAGAAACTCTCTTAGAGTGGGGGTTCTTCACTTAGAATGATCTTATGGCTCTAAACCGTTGCTCTAATAATTTCCAAGCTCAAATGGCATCAATGTGAAGGTAATTGTAAGTAAATGACATGATTTGCAAGCCGTGAACTCTCATGATGAAGTAATTAGCTCAAATGGCAAGAAACTCTCTTAGAGTAGGGGGTTCTTCACTTAGAATGATCTTATGGCTCTAAACCGTTGCTCTAATAATTTCCAAGCTCAAATGGCATCAATGTGAAGGTAATTGTAAGTAAATGACATGATTTGCAAGCCGTGAACTCTCATGATGAAGTAATTAGCTCAAATGGCAAGAAACTCTCTTAGAGTGGGGGGTTCTTCACTAAGAATGAAATTATGGCTCTAAACCGTTGCTCTAATATTTTCCAAGCTCAAATGGCATCAAAGTGAAGGTTATTGTAAGTAAATGACATGATTTGCAAGCCATGAACTC
Organism: Angophora floribunda; assembly: GCA_014182895.1. Classification (NCBI taxonomy): domain Eukaryota; kingdom Viridiplantae; phylum Streptophyta; class Magnoliopsida; order Myrtales; family Myrtaceae; genus Angophora; species Angophora floribunda. Next base: position 14,816,279 of record CM024706.1, read on the forward strand.
TCATTATGAAGTAATTAGCTCGAATGGCACGAAACTCTCTTAAAGAGGGGGGTCCTCACTTAGAATGATCTTATGGCTCTAAACCGTTGCTCTAATAATTTCCAAGATCAAACAGCATCAATGTGAAGGTAATTGTAAGTAAATAACATGATTTGCAAGCCGTGAACTCTCATGATGAAGTAATTAGCTCAAATGGCAAGAAACTCTCTTAGAGTGGGGGTTCTTCACTTAGAATGATCTTATGGCTCTAAACCAGTTGCTCTAATAATTTCCAAGCTCAAATGGCATCAATGTGAAGGTAATTTAAGTAAATGACATGATTTGCAAGCCGTGAACTCTCATGATGAAGTAATTAGCTCAAATGGCAAGAAACTCTCTTAGAGAGGGGGTTCTTCACTTAGAATGATCTTATGGCTCTAAACCGTTGCTCTAATAATTTCCAAGCTCAAATGGCATCAATGTGAAGTTAATTGTAAGTAAATAACATGATTTGCAAGCCGTGAACTCTCATGATGAAGTAATTAGCTCAAATGGCATGAAACTCTCTTAGAGTGGGGGGTTCTTCACTTAGAATGATCTTATGGCTCTAAACCGTTGCTCTAATACTTTCCAAGCTCAAATGGCATCAAAGTGAAGGTAATTGTAAGTAAATGACATGATTTGCAAGCCGTGAACTCTCATGATGAAGTAATTAGCTCAAATGGCAAGAAACTCTCTTAGAGTGGGGGGTTCTCACTTAGAATGATCTTATGGCTCTAAACGTTGCTCTAATAATTTCCAAGCTCAAATGGCATCAATGTGAAGGTAATTGTAAGTAAATGACATGATTTGCAAGCCGTGAACTCTCATGATGAAGTAATTAGCTCAAATGGCAAGAAACTCTCTTAGAGTGGGGGTTCTTCACTTAGAATGATCTTATGGCTCTAAACCGTTGCTCTAATACTTTCCAAGCTCAAATGGCATCAATGTGAAGGTAATTGTAAGTAAATGACATGATTTGCAAGCCGTGAACTCTCATGATGAAGTAATTAGCTCAAATGGCATGAAACTCTCTTAGAGTGGGGGTTCTTCACTTAGAATGATCTTATGGCTCTAAACCGTTGCTCTAATACTTTCCAAGCTCAAATGGCATCAATGTGAAGGTAATTGTAAGTAAATGACATGATTTGCAAGCCGTGAACTCTCATGATGAAGTAATTAGCTCAAATGGCAAGAAACTCTCTTAGAGTAGGGGGTTCTTCACTTAGAATGATCTTATGGCTCTAAACCGTTGCTCTAATAATTTCCAAGCTCAAATGGCATCAATGTGAAGGTAATTGTAAGTAAATGACATGATTTGCAAGCCGTGAACTCTCATGATGAAGTAATTAGCTCAAATGGCAAGAAACTCTCTTAGAGTGGGGGGTTCCTCACTTAGAATGATCTTATGGCTCTAAACCGTTGCTCTAATAATTTCCAAGCTCAAACGGCATCAATGTGAAGGTAATTGTAAGTAAATAACATGATTGGCAAGCCGTAAACTGTCATGGTGAAGTAATTAGCTCAAATGGCAAGAAACTCTCTTAGAGTGGGGGGTTCTTCACTAAGAATGAAATTATGGCTCTAAACCGTTGCTCTAATACTTTCCAAGCTCAAATGGCATCAAAGTGAAGGTTATTGTAAGTAAATGACATGATTTGCAAGCCGTGAACTCTCATGATGAAGTAATTAGCTCGAATGGCATGAAACTCTCTTAGAGAGGGGGGTTCCTCACTTACAATGATCTTATGGCTCTAAACCGTTGCTCTAATAATTTCCAAGCTCAAACGGCATCAATGTGAAGGTAATTGTAAGTAAATGACATGATTTGCAAGCCGTGAACTCTCATGATGAAGTAATTAGCTCAAATGGCATGAAACTCTCTTAGAGTGGGGGGTTCTTCACTTAGAATGATCTTATGGCTCTAAACCGTTGCTCTAATACTTTCCAAGCTCAAATGGCATCAATGTGAAGGTAATTGTAAGTAAATGACATGATTTGCCTGCCGTGAACTCTCATGATGAAGTAATTAGCTCAAATGGCAAGAAATTCTCTAAGACTGGGGGGTTCCTCACTTAGAATGATCTTATGGCTCTAAACCGTTGCTCTAATAATTTCCAAGCTCAAACGGCATCAATGTGAAGGTAATTGTAAGTAAATAACATGATTGGCAAGCCGTAAACTCTCATGATGAAGTAATTAGCTCAAATGGCAAGAAACTCTCTTAGAGTGGGGGTTCTTCACTTAGAATGATCTTATGGCTCTAAACCGTTGCTCTAATACTTTCCAAGCTCAAATGGCATCAATGTGAAGGTAATTGTAAGTAAATGACATGATTTGCAAGCCGTGAACTCTCATGATGAAGTAATTAGCTCAAATGGCAAGAAACTCTCTTAGAGTGGGGGTTCTTCACTTAGAATGATCTTATGGCTCTAAACCAGTTGCTCTAATAATTTCCAAGCTCAAATGGCATCAATGTGAAGGTAATTGTAAGTAAATGACATGATTTGCAAGCCGTGAACTCTCATGATGAAGTAATTAGCTCAAATGGCAAGAAACTCTCTTAGAGTGGGGGTTCTTCACTTAGAATGATCTTATGGCTCTAAACAGTTGCTCTAATAATTTCCAAGCTCAAATGGCATCAATGTGAAGGTAATTGTAAGTAAATGACATGATTTGCAAGCCGTGAACTCTCATGATGAAGTAATTAGCTCAAATGGCAAGAAACTCTCTTAGAGTAGGGGGTTCTTCACTTAGAATGATCTTATGGCTCTAAATAGTTGCTCTAATAATTTCCAAGCTCAAATGGCATCAATGTGAAGGTAATTGTAAGTAAATGACATGATTTGCAAGCCGTGAACTCTCATGATGAAGTAATTAGCTCAAATGGCAAGAAACTCTCTTAGAGTGGGGGTTCTTCACTTAGAATGATCTTATGGCTCTAAACCGTTGCTCTAATACTTTCCAAGCTCAAATGGCATCAAAGTGAAGGTAATTGTAAGTAAATGACATGATTTGCAAGCCGTGAACTCTCATGATGAAGTAATTAGCTCAAATGGCAAGAAACTCTCTTAGAGTGGGGGGTTCTTCACTTAGAATGATCTTATGGCTCTAAACCGTTGCTCTAATAATTTCCAAGCTCAAATGGCATCAATGTGAAGGTAATTGTAAGTAAATGACATGATTTGCAAGCCGTGAACTCTCATGATGAAGTAATTAGCTCAAATGGCAAGAAACTCTCTTAGAGTGGGGGGTTCTTCACTTAGAATGATCTTATGGCTCTAAACCGTTGCTCTAATAATTTCAAGCTCAAATGGCATCAATGTGAAGGTAATTGTAAGTAAATGACATGATTTGCAAGCCGTGAACTCTCATGATGAAGTAATTAGCTCAAATGGCAAGAAACTCTCTTAGAGTGGGGGTTCTTCACTTAGAATGATCTTATGGCTCTAAACAGTTGCTCTAATAATTTCCAAGCTCAAATGGCATCAATGTGAAGGTAATTGTAAGTAAATGACATGATTTGCAAGCCGTGAACTCTCATGATGAAGTAATTAGCTCAAATGGCAAGAAACTCTCTTAGAGTGGGGGTTCTTCACTTAGAATGATCTTATGGCTCTAAACCGTTGCTCTAATAATTTCCAAGCTCAAATGGCATCAATGTGAAGGTAATTGTAAGTAAATGACATGATTTGCAAGCCGTGAACTCTCATGATGAAGTAATTAGCTCAAATGGCATGAAACTCTCTTAGAGTGGGGGTTCTTCACTTAGAATGATCTTATGGCTCTAAACCGTTGCTCTAATACTTTCCAAGCTCAAATGGCATCAAAGTGAAGGTAATTGTAAGTAAATGACATGATTTGAAGCCGTGAACTCTCATGATGAAGTAATTAGCTCAAATGGCAGAAACTCTCTTAGATGAGAATGAATTATGGCTCTAAACCGTTGCTCTAATACTTTCAAGCTCAAATGGCATCAATGAAGGTAGTTGTAAGTAAATGACATGATTTGCAAGCCGTGAACTCTCATGATGAAGTAATTAGCTCAAATGGCAAGAAACTCTCTTAGAGTAGGGGGTTCCTCACTTAGAATGATCTTATGGCTCTAAACTATTGCTCTAATAATTTCCAAGCTCAAATGGCATCAATGTGAAGGTAATTCTAAGAAAATGACATGATGTCCAGCCTTGAACTCTCATGATGAAGTAATTAGCTGACATGGCATGAAACTCTCTTAGAGTAGGGGGTTCCTCACTTAGAATGATCTTATGGCTCTAAACCATTGCTCTAATAGTTTCCAAGCTCAAATGGCATCAAAGTGAAGGTAATTGTAAGTAAATGACATGATTTGCAAGCCGTGAACTCTCATGATGAAGTAATTAGCTCAAATGGCAGAAACTCTCTTAGAGTAGGGGTTCTTCACTTAGAATGATCTTATGGCTCTAAACCGTTGCTCTAATGCTTTCCAAGCTCAAATGGCATCAATTTGAAGGTAATTGTAAGTAAAGGACATCATTTGCAGGCCGTGAACTCTCATGATGAAGTAATTAGCTCAAATGGCAAGAAACTCTCTTAGAGTGGGGGTTCTTCACTTAGAATGATCTTATGGCTCTAAACAGTTGCTCTAATAATTTCCAAGCTCAAATGGCATCAATGTGAAGGTAATCGTAAGTAAATGACATGATTTGCAAGCCGTGAACTCTCATGATGAAGTAATTAGCTCAAATGGCATGAAACTCTCTTAGAGTGGGGGTTCTTCACTTAGAATGATCTTATGGCTCTAAACCGTTGCTCTAATAATTTCAAGCTCAAATGGCATCAATGTGAAGGTAATTGTAAGTAAATGACATGATTTGCAAGCCGTGAACTCTCATGATGAAGTAATTAGCTCAAATGGCTGAAACTCTCTTAGAGTGGGGGTTCTTCACTTAGAATGATCTTATGGCTCTAAACCGTTGCTCTAATACTTTCCAAGCTCAAATGGCATCAATGTGAAGGTAATTGTAAGTAAATGACATGATTTGCAAGCCGTGAACTCTCATGATGAAGTAATTAGCTCAAATGGCAAGAAACTCTCTTAGAGTGGGGGTTCTTCACTTAGAATGATCTTATGGCTCTAAACAGTTGCTCTAATAATTTCCAAGCTCAAATGGCATCAATGTGAAGGTAATTGTAAGTAAATGACATGATTTGCAAGCCGTGAACTCTCATGATGAAGTAATTAGCTCAAATGGCATGAAACTCTCTTAGAGTGGGGGGTTCTTCACTTAGAATGATCTTATGGCTCTAAACAGTTGCTCTAATACTTTCCAAGCTCAAATGGCATCAAAGTGAAGGTAATTGTAAGTAAATGACATGATTTGCAAGCCGTGAACTCTCATGATGAAGTAATTAGCTCAAATGGCATGAAACTCTCTTAGAGTAGGGGGTTCTTCACTTAGAATGAACTTATGGCTCTAAACCGTTGCTCTAATAATTTCCAAGGTCAAATGGCATCAATGTCAAGGTAATTGTAAGTAAATGACATGATTTGCAAGCCGTGAACTCTCATGATGAAGTAATTAGCTCAAATGGCAAGAAACTCTCTTAGAGTGGGGGGTTCTTCACTTAGAATGATCTTATGGCTCTAAACAGTTGCTCTAATAATTTCCAAGCTCAAATGGCATCAATGTCAAGGTAATTGTAAGTAAATGACATGATTTGCAAGCCGTGAACTCTCATGATGAAGTAATTAGCTCAAATGGCAAGAAACTCTCTTAGAGTTGGGGGTTCATCAATTAGAATGATCTTATGAGTCTAAACAGTTGCTCTAATAATTTCCAAGCTCAAATGGCATCAATGTGAAGGTAATTGTAAGTAAATGACATGATTTGCAAGCCGTGAACTCTCATGATGAAGTAATTAGCTCAAATGGCATGTAACTCTCTTAGAGTAGGGGGTTCTTCACTTAGAATGATCTTACGAGTCTAAACTGTTGCTCTAATACTTTCCAAGCTCAAATGGCATGAAAGTGAAGGTAATTCTATGTAAATGACATTATTTGAAACACGTGAACTCTCACGATGAAGTAATTAGCTCAAATGGCATGAAACTCTCTTAGAGTGGGGGGTTCTTCACTTAGAATGATCTTATGGCTCTAAACCGTTGCTCTAATAATTTCAAAGCTCAAATGGCATCAATGTGAAGGTAATTGTAAGTAAATGACATGATTTGCAAGCCGTGAACTCTCATAATGAAGTAATTAGCTCAAATGGCATGTAACTGTCTTAGAGTAGCGGGTTCTTCACTTAGAATGATCTTATGGCTCTACGCAGTTGCTCTAATAATTTCCAAGCTCAAATCGCATCAATGTGAAGGTAATAGTAAGTAAATGACATGATTTTCAAGCCGTGAACTCTCATGATGAAGGAATTAGCTCAAATGGCAAGAAACTCTCTTAGAGTGGGGGTTCTTCACTTAGAATGATCTTATGGCTCAAAACAGTTGCTCTAATAATTTCCAAGCTCAAATGGCATCAATGTGAAGGTAATTGTAAGTAAATGACATGATTTGCAAGCCGTGAACTCTCATGATGAAGTAATTAGCTCAAATGGCAAGAAACTCTCTTAGAGTGGGGGTTCTTCACTTAGAATGATCTTATGGCTCTAAACAGTTGCTCTAACAATTTCCAAGCTCAAATGGCATCAATGTCAAGGTAATTGTAAGTAAATGACATGATTTGCAAGCCGTGAACTCTCATGATGAAGTAATTAGCTCAAATGGCATGAAACTCTCTTAGAGTGGGGGTTCTTCACTTAGAATGATCTTATGGCTCTAAACAGTTGCTCTAATAATTTCCAACCTCAAATGGCATCAATGTGAAGGTAATCGTAAGTAAATGACATGATTTGCAAGCCGTGAACTCTCATGATGAAGTAATTAGCTCAAATGGCATGAAACTCTCTTAGAGTGGGTGGTTCTTCACTTAGAATGATCTTATGGCTCTAAACCGTTGCTCTAATACTTTCCAAGCTCAAATGGCATCGATGTCAAGGTATTGTAAGTAAATGACATGATTTGCAAGCCGTGAACTCTCATGATGAAGTAATTAGCTCAAATGGCAGAAACTCTCTTAGAGTAGGGGGTTCTTCACTTAGAATGATCTTATGGCTCTAAACCGTTGCTCAATAACTTTCCAAGCTCAAATGGCATCAATGTGAAGGTAATTGTAAGTAAATGACATGATTTGCAAGCCGTGAACTCTCATGATGAAGTAATTAGCTCAAATGGCATGAAACTCTCTTAGAGTGGGGGGTTCTTCACTTAGAATGATCTTATGGCTCTAAACCGTTGCTCTAATACTTTCCAAGCTCAAATGGCATCAAAGTGAAGGTAATTGTAAGTAAATGACATGATTTGAAACACGTGAACTCTCACGATGAAGTAATTAGCTCAAATGGCATGAAACTCTCTTAGAGTAGGGGGTTCTTCACTTAGAATGAACTTATGGCTCTAAACCGTTGCTCTAATAATTTCAAAGCTCAAATGGCATCAATGTGAAGGTAATTGTAAGTAAATGACATGATTTGCAAGCCGTGAACTCTCATGATGAAGTAATTAGCTCAAATGGCATGAAACTCTCTTAGAGTGGGGGTTCTTCACTTAGAATGATCTTATGGCTCTAAACCGTTGCTCTAATAATTTCCAAGCTCAAATGGCATCAATGTGAAGGTAATTGTAAGTAAATGACATGATTTTCAAGCCGTGAACTCTCATGATGAAGTAATTAGCTCAAATGGCAAGAAACTCTCTTAGAGTGGGGGTTCTTCACTTAGAATGATCTTATGGCTCTAAACAGTTGCTCTAATAATTTCCAAGCTCAAATGGCATCAATGTGAAGGTAATTGTAAGTAAATGACATGATTTGCAAGCCGTGAACTCTCATGATGAAGTAATTAGCTCAAATGGCAAGAAACTCTCTTAGAGTGGGGGTTCTTCAATTAGAATGATCTTATGGCTCTAAACCGTCGCTCTAATACTTTCCAAGCTCAAATGGCATCAATGTCAAGGTAATTGTACGTAAATGACATGATTTGCGAGCCGTGAACTCTTCATGATGAAGTAAATTAGCTCAAATGGCAAGAAACTCTCTTAGAGTGGGGGGTTCTTCAATTAGAATGATCTTATGGCTCTAAACAGTTGCTCTAATAATTTCCAAGCTCAAATGGCATTAATGTGAAGGTAATTGTAAGTAAATGACATGATTTGCAAGCTGTGAACTCTCATGATGAAGTAATTAGCTCAAATGGCAAGAAACTCTCTTAGAGTGGGGGTTCTTCACTTAGAATGATCTTATGGCTCTAAACAGTTGCTCTAATACTTTCCAAGCTCAAATGGCATCAAAGTGAAGGTAATTCTAAGTAAATGACATGATGTGAAACCGTGAACTCTCATGATGAAGTAATTAGCTCAAATGGCATGAAACTCTCTTAGAGTAGGGGGTTCTTCACTTAGAATGATCTTATGGCTCTAAACCGTTGCTCTAATAATTTCCAAGTTCAAATGGCATCAATGTGAAGGTAATTGTAAGTAAATGACATGATTTGCAAGCCGTGAACTCTCATGATGAAGTAATTAGCTCAAATGGCAAGAAACTCTCTTAGAGTGGGGGTTCTTCACTTAGAATGATCTTATGGCTCTAAACAGTTGCTCTAATAATTTCCAAGCTCAAATGGCATCAATGTCAAGGTAAATGAAATGACGTGATTTGCAAGCCGTGAACTCTCATGATGAAGTAAATAGCTTCAAATGGCAAGAAACTCTCTTAGAGTTGGGGGTTCTTCAATTAGAATGATCTTATGGCTCTAAACAGTTGCTCTAACAATTTCCAAGCTCAAATGGCATCAATGTGAAGGTAATTGTAAGTAAATGACATGATTTGCAAGCCGTGAACTCTCATGATGAAGTAATTAGCTCAAATGGCATGAAACTCTCTTAGAGTGGGGGTTCTTCACTTAGAATGATCTTATGGCTCTAAACTGTTGCTCTAATACTTTCCAAGCTCAAATGGCATCAAAGTGAAGGTAATTCTAAGTAAATGACATGATTTGAAACACGTGAACTCTCATGATGAAGTAATTTGCTCAAATGGCATGAAACTCTCTTAGAGTGGGTGGTTCTTCACTTAGAATGATCTTGTGGCTCTAAACATTTGCACTAATAATTTCCAACTTCAAATGGCATCAATGTGAAGGTAATTGTAAGTAAATGACATGATTTGCAAGCCGTGAACTCTCATGGTGAAGTAATTAGCTCAAATGGCAAGAAACACTCTTAGAGTGGGGGTTCTTCACTTAGAATGATCTTATGGCTCTAACCAGTTGGTCTAATAATTTCCAAGCTCAAATGGCATCAATGTCAAGGTAATTGTAAGTAAATGACGTGATTTGCAAGCCGTGAAATCTTATGATGAAGTAAATAGCTTGAAATGGCAAGAAACTCTATTAGAGTTGGGGGTTCATCAATTAGAATGATCTTATGAGTCTAAACAGTTACTATAATAATTTCCAAGCTCAAATGGCATCAATGTCAAGGTAATTGTAAGTAAATGACGTGATTTGCAAGCCGTGAACTATCATGATGAAGTAATTAGCTCAAATGGCAAGAAACTCTCTTAGAGTTTGGGGTTCTTCATTAGAATGATCTTATGGAGTCTAAACCAGTTGCTATAATAATTTCCAACCTCAAATGGCATCAATGTGAAGGTAATCGTAAGTAAATGACATGATTCGCAAGCAGTGAACTCTCATGATGAAGTAATTAGCTCAAATGGCATGAAACTCTCTTAGAGTTGGGGGTTCTTCAATTAGAATGATCTTATGGGTCTAAACAGTTGCTATAATAATTTCCAAGCTCAAATGGCATCAATGTCATGGTAATTGTTAGTAAATGACATGATTTGCAAGCCGTGAACTCTCATGATGAAGTAATTAGCTTCAAATGGCAAGAAACTCTCTTAGAGTGGGGGTTCTTCACTTAGAATGATCTTATGGCTCTAAATAGTTGCTCTAACACTTTCCAAGACCAAATGGCATCAATGTCAAGGTAGTTGTAAGTAAATGGCTTGATTTGCAAGCCGTGTACTCTCATGATGAAGCAATTAGATCAAATGGCATGAAACTCTCATAGAGTAGGGGGTTCTTCACTTAGAATGAACTTATGGTTCTAAACCGTTGCTCTAATACTTTCCAAGCTCAAATGGCATCAATTTGAAGGTAATTGTAAGTAAATGACATGATTTGCAGGCCGTGAACTCTCATGATGAAGTAATTAGCTCAAATGGCATGAAACTCGCTTAGAGTAAGGGGTTCTTCACTTAGAATGATCTTATGGCTCTAAACAGTTGCTCTAATAATTTCCAAGCTCAAATGGCATCAATGTGAAGTTAATTGTAAGTAAATAACATGATTTGCAAGCCGTGAACTCTCATGATGAAGTAATTAGCTTAAATGGCATGAAACTCTCATAGAGTGGGGGGTTTTTCAACTAGAATGATCTTATGGCTCTAAACCGTTGCTCTAATACTTTCCAAGCTCAAATGGCATGGAAGTGAAGGTAATTCTAAGTAAATGACATGATTTGAAACCGTGAACTCTCATGATGAAGTAATTAGCTCAAATGGCTTGAAACTCTCTTAGAGTGGGGGTTCTTCACTAGAATGATCTTATGGCTCTAAACCGTTGCTCTAATACTTTCCAAGCTCAAATGGGATCAAAGTGATGGTAATTATAAGTAAATGACATGATTTGAAACCGTGAACTCTCATGATGAAGTAATTAGCTCAAATGGCTTGAAACTCTCATAGAGTGGGGGGTTCTTCAACTAGAATGATCTTATGGCTCTAAACCATGGCTCTAATACTTTCCAAGCTCAAATGGCATGAAAGTGAAGGTAATTCTAAGTAAATGACATTATTTGAAACACGTGAACTCTCATGATGAAGTAATTAGCTGACATGGCATGAAACTCGCTTAGAGTAGGGGGTTCCTCACTTAGAATGATCTTATGGTTCTAAACCATTGCTCTAATAGTTTCCAAGCACAAAAGGCATCAATGTCAAGGTAATTGTAAGTAAATGACATGATTTGCGAGCAGTGAACTCTCATGATGAAGAAATTAGCTCAAATGTGAAAAAACTCTCCTAGAGCGGGG